>OZ018324.1:12471445-13071445 GCA_963969495.1 Ceratothoa steindachneri | reverse complement strand
TAAATTAAATGCTTCTAAGAAAACTAGACCTTTAATTAAAAACATGAACCAAAATTGAATTTTAACAAACAAACTACATAGTAATGAATTACACAAATTTAAGTGAGACTTACTGGATTACACAATGTAATATACAGTAATGGTTGACCCAAAGCTCACTATAATATTAACGCAAATTGACCTTCAACAAAACAGATAATGGGATTTAAATACCTTTAAGGATTCACACGAGAATCGGGTTTGAGACGACCCTTGGCCTCAATTTTTATGTCGCCTCAAGAATGTTGTTTTCGGGTAAGCACGTGAACTGCTGTTCCAGATACTGTCTGAAGGGGGAATGCTTTAAAGCCGCAGAAGAATTCAGCGCGTGTGGTGGATGGAGTTAAGCACGTCTTCCTGGTGAGATGATTTCACTCCAGGACAGGAAAATTATGTTTCTTCCAATCTTCGGGTTACTCTGGGAATAATTCGCACTGACGAGCGATGAGCCAAAAAGTGAATCCTTTGACGAAGGGAAGTGCTTGAGGGAGGTCACTTTGGGGTAGTCCTCAATGGTGAGACCTATCTCTGGGATTTGGGGTACAGCAGGATAGGAGGCTTCTATGACGAGAGTTAGTTGAACTTGCTTCTTAATCCAAGTTAACTAAAGGTTCGTTGTGACCACCAGGAAGTGGCTCAGGATGAGCTTCTTCTAAGTCCCTCTCGTTGGTTTGCCAGGCACTTATGCCTGACTTCTCTCTCTCGATGACTCTCACGGACTACCTCGTTCTTCTGCAGTTATTTGATTATATACTACGCCACCTGACTAGGGGTAGGAGAAGGATGGGAAGGGGGCAAGGACGGCCGCATTAAGTCTTCTCCTCTAACGGTTTTTCTCAGGGCTTATTTGTGAAATTTCAATTTTGGTTCATGTTGCAATTAAACTCTATTTTCTTAGAAGTATTTAATTCAATCCTCGAAACGCTGAGCATGACACTAGAAACTCTTAAAGATTAAAATAATAATAATGATAAACACAATCAAATATAGCACTTTTAGAGAGAAAAGTTAATCACGAAGTTTTGAAGTATGTAACAGACATATACGTACGTACACCATCACTTGGTCCTTGCTATACCACAAAAACTTCAAATACTTAGGAAATAGAGATGGGTAAATGTATGTACTTTATACATGAAAATCTATTATTCCTAGATTCCCACTGTTTTTGAGGGCAATAAATGTTATTCATGTTCAGAGAAATCTTTGATGATTTGACACGTGTAAGGAATTCTGCTCTTTAGACCCCATAAGGTAAAATACTCTACAAAATATATCGAATAGTGCTTATAATGAAGGAAGTCGTTCTCTTTTACATTCTAGACTTTAATCAATGAAGAAACTCATGAACTAATTATTAAATCAAATCTGCCCGTACATGTGTCCATAAGGTTTAGGATTATCTATCTCCCGCATTTGTCTGTGTGTAATGACCATACATAAAACCCATTGCCTGCTCAGTGAAAATTTACGCCCTCATAGTAAGCCGTAACTTCTGTATAATAAAAATAAGGGAGCGGTAATATGTTCCAGCGGTGAGGAGGGATGAATGGAAAAACGTTGACACCGTTAGTGTAGATCATCGTATATTAACTTCTCAAATAACCAATGGACGAGTAGAGATCTTAATAGATGAGTTACTTGCCTGTTCAAATATGAATAAAATAAAATAATAATAGAAATCCGAAAAATAAAATTGAAAATCACCTCATCAGAATTATTAATGAAAACGAGGAAAAATTATCCAAAAAGCTTCAGAAGAAAGGAGATTTAGAACATATTCCATCTAAGGTAAACAAAGTAAGGTTTTACGAGCACGAAGCGGTCTTATCAGTCATTTCCAGCGACATTTAGGAGGAGCCGCAAGACTTTGGCAGATTTCAATTGTGTCCTCACTTATCTATAAAATTGTCTTCTTTTTTATTCAGCTAAATTGCATTTACCATTCTTAATTTCGTTATTTTTTCCAGCTTAAATTTTAATTATAATCAAAATTGGGCATAACGTGTCTTCAGGGAAGATTAATATGTAAAAGATGGCTAAATAGGATAATTAGTTATTGCTAGATTTTCTAAACAAAGAAAAAGAAAAAAAAAAGGAAGACCCCCCCCCCCCCGTCAAATTTTGGGAAAGGAAGATCGTTAGGAAACATATGAAAAATTAATAGCCCAATATCCCAAAAGGGAGAATTCTTTAGTTACTAAATAAAAGAGGAAAGAAGTAGATTAAAACTTTAGACAAAACTGATCTGATACGTCTACAAATTCATGCCATAAGAAAACATTTTCAACTGTTTGTTGGTTATTAAAGATTCTTATTTCAACACAATGGATAACTAATGTATCACAATGTGGAAATGAATCTTTTTGTTTCGTTTTTCACACTGATGTTATATATGTATGCAATCACAAGTGCTTCATACAACTTCTCCCTGCTTTGTTTAAATGGATTATTGCTGGTTTGGATTAAATATAGGATTGCATTTACATTTTAAAAGCTTGTTTATCTATTGTATCGAATATTTTTACAAGGTTTGGGACAAATGACACAGCTATGGATGTAGATCGTTTCTTCCTTTATAAGTTAGGAGTATGTCGATGTGTTCAATTTAATGTCCTTTCTTCATTAATTTCAGCATCATTAGGGGATATAATGTATTTACAATTTTCTCCTGAAGTACATATACGTGGAAGTATTTAAAAATCTCTCTCTCTCTCTCTCTCTCTCTCTATATATATATATATATATATATATATATATATATATATATATATATATATATATATATATATATAATATATATATAGATATAAATATATATATATATATATATATATATATATATATATATATATATATATATATATATATATATATATATATATATATATATATTTGCGGTTAAGGTAATGGCATAATTAGACAACTGCTCTGCTTCAGGTCCAGCAGGTGATCCTATCCTCCTTGAACTAGAAGACAACACTTAGGGATGACCCATCCATCAGCCCAAAAAAGCTGATTTGGCTCAGTCAACGCTGTTAACATATTAATAATAACAGTTTTCTGTGACGGTAAACGAGACGACATAAAGGCGTGTCTTTGAAATCAGCTTTTTTGGGCTGATGGATGGGTCATCCCTAAGTGTTGTCTTCTAGTTCAAGGAGGATAGGATCACCTGCTGGACCTGAAGCAGAGAAGTTGTCTAATTATGCCATTACCTTAACCGCACCAATTTGTCTTGGATATTTTTCCATATATATATATATATATACTTATGAATACATATGGAAGTGAGAAACTCACAAAGTAACGCGTGAGTAGAGCAATAAATAAAAAAGATCCTACGGATAAATGAATGGTTGATTCCAAGTACTTTCGAACTTGTTCAGTTCATTCTCAAGGAATAACGAATAACTTTATAAAGGCGGTATATAGTTGAGAAACAATATAGTGATACCCCGTCCATGTACAACGAAAAAACAAATAATAGAAAATATTATCAGACTGGCTTAGATCCTGAATATGAAGTATAAAAACAAGTAGATAAGGTCTACTTCCGGAAATTCCAACTGTGAGAAAAGAATGTAGACATTTAGGTCAGAAAACTAAGTACCTACACACGCAATTATGAAAACATAAAAATAAACAAGAGAAACATTGATATATTAATAAATCAAAGTGCTAAGTTTTAATATTGACAATTTCGGTTTAATTACAGGGCCCTCTTTAAAGAGACCGGGATATATATTAAAATTAGTCGAGGAATTAATGAATGAGCAATCGACAATATTTCTTTGAACAAAGTGATCAGACTCGTAATTAAATTTAGCTGCATTCGAATTGATAGGGTGACTATTTTCAGGTAAATGGACAAAGAAGGCACTATTACTTTCACCGCTTCAAATATTGTATTTATTTTGCGCAAGTGTACACTTAATGATTTACCGGTTTGCCCAAAGTATTGCTTTGGGCAAACTGAAAAATCGACAGAATAAGCTCCCCCTTATACTCTTGTTATTATTATTATGAATCAACATCTTGTACATGGAAAATTTATACTTGAATATGACTGAATCATTTAAACCTATTAAAGAGGCGGGGAAGCAAGGAAAAGGACACAGAAAACGGTAAAACAAGGGAGTTCTCAAAATCGTCTGCGGGAGGGATTTCTAGTCTGTAAAGCGATTTCTTTTCCAAATTTAGGCAACCTGCAAGAAATTTTGAGTGTAGCACAGATTTTTACCTATTTCAAAGATCTTTGAAATCTCAAGATCCAATAATTCTGGGCTACTGACCCGCAACCCCCGTAGAAACATTAAAATAAATACAGACACCGTTTATCATTATGACCTGAGTAAAAGTAAATATAAGAATCGGCTTTGGTAGGATTACGATATTGTAAAAAATTAAATCCAGATGCAGTCCTATGAATAAGTAAATTTACGAACAGGAGGACACTATTTTGATCGAGTCCAAGGGTAAATTTAATAGAGTGAACCAGAGAATTAAGTTTATTAAGAAAGCCATTAACATCCTTAGAAGAAGACCATAAACAAATAATATCGTCTATATATTTGAGCCAAACAAGGGGGAAATCGATAATGGTGGGGAGTAAGGTAGTTTTAAAAAATTCCATATATATATTAGAAAGAAACGGAGATAAACTATTTCCCATAGTTAAATCAAACGTTTGAAGGTAAAATTTATCATTATAAGAAAATTTACAGTTTTTAGTATAGCACCTAAAAATTTCATTGCACCACTCTGTAACTTTTAATATGGCTGTCACCATCTGTAAATATTGTTTTTCAAATATCGTTTTTATTTTATTTATTTCAGATGAACGAAAGTCTTGTCACCAATGTTAATATTCTTCCAATTTTCGAAATAGATGGATGTGGCGAAGATCACAACGACTTACAGCACCTTTCGATTGTCCTCCCAGGTGTGTAGACCTCACATGAGCAATATCAGAATACCCAGCAGTGTAAGGTCGTTGTTTGGACACCTTTTCAACAATCAGCAAATAAGAGTTTGTTAAAATATCACGTAGAAATGGCGCCGCATCATTTTGCTCCACTAAAATGATGTTCATACAGACCTTCTCGATGTGTGATAGTGTCAATGAAAGGGAATACAATAAAACTAGTATATATATTTGATATTATATTGTTCCACTATTCTTCTTATTACTTTTCGGTATATGTTGGCGAGCAGAGACCAAATCGCTCAGGGAAAATAAGTATCTGAATAGTTCAACGCCTCTTAAAATTAAGCTTATTCGACCATCCTAACGCTTTGTGTGGCGTGCATGGATTTCTGATGGCGAGGTTGCTTAGTAATGGAATAGTGATAATACGATCAGGAAAAATTTGCACATTCAAGAGTTTCGAGATGGTGGTCCCGTCTTTCTGGAAAACGATAGGATGCTCCTGTAAGAATTGACTCAGAATCCTTCTAACTCACCTTCACACTTGTGAAAGAGGGATCTTGCCATTGAGTAAAGACACCTGTGCCTATCATAAGAAGTGGTTAGTGAACTTCGAAATAAAAGGGATTTTAGCCTTCGCCGTCGAATTTGGGAGGCCGCTTGTAGCGATTGTTGTCGTATTGTTTCTCTCTAAGGGACCACTCACAATTGTCTGACCATTAGAAGGAGGGGGCTATGTGTAAAACGGCCAGACAATCGAAGTATAGAAGCCAAACCAGCGGCGAAGATGTGTTAGAGAATAAATCAACAGTCTCATCAAGAGACTTACCCCTTCGGTTGGGATAATAAAGTCAGTCATTTCTTTTATTGCTTACATTCGTTATTGATCCAAGCGTTATTGAGGTAGGGTTTTTTTAGTTCGGAAGTGATCACTAAAATATATTCTGAAGGAAAAGTAAATGCTACAATGGAAGTCATCGATCAGCACCAGTACGAATTCCATACATGCATCAAGTTTTAAAGGTACAAAAAAGACAGGAAAATGGAGCAGTTTTATGAAAGTGGTGTGTGAACTCTTTCACAATAAGAGACACATTCTCCAGCTCTTTACCTATTCATTAAATACCACAAGGCTCTTGCTTTGTGACAAATTATTATATTCATTTATTCCAGAGCAGCAACAACTTAAGGTCTCAGTACACTCCGCTCCATCGAATCTGACCAACAGTGGAATGTATATAAATACGAGAAAATACCCCGTATCCAAATAAAGCTGGACTGATACTACTTGAAGGGAAATTTAAAGAGGCAACGAAAGAATGTAGCTAGCACTTCTGATATAAAATATGCATTAAACTGCCAACCACCATCTCTTGGTAGTATGGTCACAAAACACTTATTCTTTGTGAGGGTTGGCAGAGAAGATGCACCCGAAATGGTAGCTTAAAGGCAGAAAGCCAAGGGAAAAAACAAAGGCTAAAAACAATAGCTACTCTTCCCAATTAGCCTGGATTCTATGCCATTTCTATTGTAAGTAAAACCCTTCAGCTATACTTATAATGAGTAAAGAGGACTTCTTCAGGTGGAAAATCCTTACTGGTGATAATATGGTACGCTCTGACAATTTTTTAAGTGCTATTAATTGCGGAACGCGAGGAATTAGTGAAGAATCTCTTGCACGAAATGACGAGTTTCTCTTTCTCCTGCCTAAATCCTTCTGCTAGCGGGGTACTTTTGGTACTACCCTCATGTGTGGGCAGTCCTTTTAGTTACAAAGATGGCGGTTACTGCTATCTTTCTAAAAGAGTGTAGCCACTATATTTTGTGTGAAACGGTTATCCGGAGGGAAGATGGCAACACTATATTGGCCTTACTCAAAACATCTTTATCGTTGACGATCTTAGAGGAGTTCGCCAGATTTGAAAATAACCAGACTTTGCAAGTCTACAAGATTTCTTTGTATGGCCTATTCAGTCAGTGTTAACTTTTCCGTGGTAATGACACAATACTTTCTCATTTAAAAGTTACCAGCAAGCACGCACTGAAATAGGTATTCTATTAGGGCCTGGTATTTAGACAGACAAATCCCAGTTTTCTGGTCACTCGCTCAATCCTAAACTAGTCCTGATCAACTAGCTCTTCCGTGATATCGTCAGAAGAGTAGTTAGCCAGTTCTCTGACATACACTACTCCTATATTAGTTTTAGAGTATGGTATGTTTTTACATACACATGGGTGATATTAAAGAGTCCAATAACGCTGAATTTGACGCCCTGGGAAGGGTATGAAATTTTAACCAACAGGATACACTCATAGAACTGAAGATCCTTGTTTCTTTACCGAATATCACATATGAGACCTTTCCCTGATGGAAGATGTCTCAACCTCTACCATCTTTTCCATCAGTAGTGAGGATGTTTAGAAAATGATTGAACCTAAACTATTCGAAACTTCAAGTAGACTCACAAGGAGTTCCCAAGTGATGACCAAGGCTCCGCTTGCTTTTTCATTTTTTTTATTTTTACAGAAGAAGGCAGATGCTCCACCCTCTGTTTATCCTCTTTGGAAGATCTGAGGACAGAGCAACGTGCCTCTCTCGAGGGAACACGAAGGACCGGTGTACACCTCCATCCTCCTCTCCCCCTCCGACCACCAGCAACCACATGGCGCAGGGGCAGGGATTGGTTTAAGGCAGGGGCGGGTAACTTCCAGTACGCGAAGGCCAGCGTATAGCACGCTACCTTGCTCGGCATTAATATTGCAACCTGTCCCGCAAAAACCCAGTAAACACCTGCAAATACTGTTTGTCAACTATAAGCCTCATTCTGCGATCCTGTCAGACCGCAGCGGCCAGTGTCCATTGGACTCTCGCATTGAGATTAGGTATGTTTTGTGGTCAGTACAGTTTGGAAAATAAACTGAAACACTTCTTAATAATAACCAGCACCATCCGGCTCAATTATTTGTGTTTTTCAATCAAATTCTTGTATAATGTATTCTAGTATACATATGGTCACTTTGGGGAATTCATTTGTCACTCCAGCCCACGGCTGCTCCCGAAAGTCTCATCTGGCCTTGCCTTTAAGAAGGTTGTCCACACATGGCTTAAGGGCTCCAACCTAGATCAAAATTAGCCCTGTGGAGGGCCATTCCAAGGGGGCATTCATGTGATATTTTCTCCTCAAGCTATCATAGCTTCCGTCAGAGACCGGTCTTTCTTTCTTCGTTGTGTTGTGGCATGTCCTGGCATACCTTCAATAATATGGAATATCCCTGGTGTAGGATCATGTGATCTTTCTACGCCTGCTCTTGTCTTGTTCTAATGGACAGTCTCTGTAAAATTGAGAGTAACGCTACCTATGCACTAGAAAATGGCAGAATTTACAGAATTACGAACGTGCCATGTCTCTAAGTTCCCACGAGCTTAGTGCAAGAATTAAGGCAAAAGTTCAAGATAGAAGCGATGCAAAATTAAAAAAGACCGAGGATATGTAAAAGAATTAAATAAAAAACTGTTTTTTCCGTTTGTTTATTTATTAAACAGGAGTTTTAATACTTTGTTTACTAACCCTTTATGTTGGATTTGGTATATTTTATCAGGACCCGGCGACTTGAAAATTAAAGTCACCGCATATAACCGTTAAGTTTCATCTAATTATGCTCGGAATTGTTTCAAAAATAATATTTCGATGCTCTTAGGTTTCTTTTAGTGGTATATAGACACGAACAAAATTCATATTATTACTATTAATTATGATCTTTATAAATTAATTCTCTTAAGTAATATCTACATTAATACGTATCATTTTCACAACTCTGTCATTTATAATGTATAAAATAACACCTCCACCTTTTTCTTTAGACCTATGAATGCAAAACATTTTGTAGCGTGGTAAGTTAATTCTCCAGTAAGATGTAAAGTAGTGTTGATCCATGTCTCTCCATCTCCAATAGTATCAAACAATCCAGTCCCAACTAATACCTTTAATTCATTAATTTTTTACCCTAAACTTACCGTGTTTGGGAGCGGCTGATAATGAGAAGTTGTAAATGGGGAAGTCACTTTCTTCCAAAGAATGAATGAGCAGGAAACTGACTGGCATTAAAAGAATTTTAGAGGAGCCCCTGTGAAAGGATAAGGGATACTGCCTCTATAATGGAGAGAGAGAAAGAGAGAGAGAGTCAGGGGGGGGAATCTCTCACACAAGAGCTCTAAACAAGGAGACTTCTTTACATAAAGGTATTAAAATAAGAGCACCTCTACCAACCATACGTTTTTCGTTGATATCCCCCCTAGGCACCAAGGTGAGACAAGGCCCCTTTTTGTAAGTTGTTAAATTAGTTTGAAACAAAAATCAACGGACTTGACATTTTGACTGCCATGTCAGCCTATATGGGTGAAAGAATTTATTTCATTTGAAGTTCTATCACCAAAATTGATATAGTTGTAGGGAATTTTCTATATTATTTGAGTAGTGTGGAGCCAGACGAAAGTTTTGACATACTCGTATGTTATGTGTCCCTCTAATTTTAGATGGGAATTTTATGCAAATCTCCGTTTCGATAATGAATCCAATTCATGCGAATGGAAACAGTTGGAAATTGGAATCGACCTTTTTTATAATTTATTGTTTAAATATGTATGTTTTTTTTAACAAATACAGCTTTATATTCAAAATTCTAATAAAAAAATCCAATTTTGGAATTAAAGATGAAAAACCATAATTACCTTCGAGGTATGCCTGTGAAGACTCGCTTGGCACAAGAGCGCATACACAAGCACGGGCAAATAGCTGACCCTAGGCCGTTGTGATATGCTTTGGGGCAATTAAAGGAGCGCGGAACAGCCTCCTTTATTTTTATACAGACTGTGATTTACGATTGACCGGGATTTATCTAATGGCTTGCCAAGTTGCAGTTCAAAGGATATATAAAAAACAAGACCACTAAATATAATTATAATATATATATATGTACAATAAATGGGCAATATATATATATATATATATATATATATATATATATATATATAATATATATATATAGATATATAAGAGAACCAGGGCAGCAGAAAAGAAATGCATTTTTCTTTCTTCATTTAATTTTAACCAACGTTTCGAGGGCCAGCCTCATCTTCTGGGTACTGAAATTATATTTAGTATAAATACAAAGTAATTCTAATTGACATGGGATAGGTAACATAAGGGAAATTTTCTTACAAGTCACTTTGTGTATAAGTCATGATACCACAATGATAATTTAGAGAATTGCATTGGTAATAGCAACATTACACAAATTAACATGAAAGTGGCAAAGTAAGGGAAAAATTAATTTAAAGTAACATGAAGGTGGTAAAGTAAGGGAACCATCTAACGTGCAATATGTAATGGGAAAGACGAAGTTTGGTCGTTAAGTGTGGGTTTACTATCTAAAATATATATGGATTTCAAGGATTCGTAAATCAGAGAGGATATTAGCTGTAGAGACTATAGAAAAGTCTTCGATCTTTACCGGTAAATTGCAAGAATTGACGTGGAGTCGGATGATAGAATAGTCAGGTTTGGCTAGGGGAAAATCCGTACGGCAAGACCTTCCGGCATGCTATTCAACTCTTGAATGGAGATTTCGGGGCTGAAAGAGCCAATATAGGTCGCATCGCACGATGGACACAAGTAATTATATACGAGTAATGAACGACACGCATCAGGAAGGCGATCTTTATAACGAAAGAGCGAGCCTGTTGTATAGGGGTTTGGGTGGTTATTTTGAGGTGGGCCAAAGAAGGGTACCAACCAGAAGTGTAAGAGTTTAGTAACGGTGGATTTATCTTCAGTCGGATTGGGAAAATGATCAAGACATTTCCTTATGGAGATTTCCATATAAAAGTTTGGAAATCCGTAGTCTTGAAAAAATTTCTTAAGAAAAGAAAACTCTTCATATTTTAAATGCATATTTTAAGTGCTCTATGTAGCAGGATGTCAATAGTATTAGATTTAATAGAACGTGGAATAAAGCTAAAGAAGCTTGTTGATAGGCCAGTACAAATGGCTTTGCGAAATACACTTGTAGATAATCTGGTAGGGGTGCTGGTTAACTTAATGTCTAAATAAGACAGGCAGCCATTGTTTTCTACGTCCATTGTGAATTGTATTTTAGGGTGCTGCTTGTTAAGGAATTCAATAAATTTAGATGCATATTGTTCTTTATGAAACAAAATTATGCAGTCGTCAATGAATCGCCTATAAAATACTGGGGAGAATTCTTGAGGCAAGCTTGGAGCCAAGAGGTTTCATGGAAACAGAGGAAGATATTGGCAAAAGTTGGAACTAACGGAAGTCCCATCCCAACCCCTTCTTTATGAAGGTAAAGTTTATTATTAGAGAGAAAATAAGAATTGGAAACGGATAAATCAAGAAGAGAACGAAATTGTGCTTGGTCAGATTGTAGAAAATGTTGAAAAGAAGTGAGAATTTTAAGTAAAATAATGTCAATTGTTTCTTGTAATGGAATGTTTGTGAACAGATTTATAATGTCAAAGCTTGCCATGGTATACTTATGAAGAGTAGGAAGGCTGGAGATTTGCTCAAGTAAGTCATAGGAATTACGGAGAATGTATTTATTTGTTGTTAGGGGAGAAAGAAGAGGTACCAAATATTTTGCTATGGCATAGGGTGGTGTGTTTATAGCAGAAAAAATTAGTCGCAATGGATTAGATGGTTTTGGTATTTTCGGTAGGCCATACAAAATACCTGGGGCGGAACCTGCAGCCAAAAGACGAGAATATGTCTGCCGATCAATAAAATTTAGTTTCTTAAATTTGGATAGTACACGGTTAATTTTATCCTCAGTTTTATACATTATATGTTTAATAGATGATTTTAATTTAACAAATTTTGTAACATCGGAAAGGATAGTGTGCATTTTTGAGATGTAGTCAACTTTATTGATAAAAGAAATATAGTAAATGAATAATGTAACAGAAAGAAATTTAATTACTACTGAACAAACAAAATAACAATAAATTTGGGGGGGAGAGGGTTCCGATATAAGCATTCCAAACAAAGGATTGCACTTTATTGGTTTGCTTCTATGTTTAATCTCTACCATTTTCCCCATATGATTTTTATAAAATACCGGGCTTTGCAAAAGTTCTGTTGCACTCACATTTTTACCTTTCAAGTTTTTTACGTGTGCGATAGAAAAAGTTCTGTCCGCTGAGAGGTGCAATAACTGGAAGACTTCAGAGATCGACTTCTTTCAAGCAGACCTCAAGTTGTTAAATGTTTGGCTGAGGCAAAGGCCTCCAAATGTGTTCTGAAGCTCAAAATGATAGCGCTCGCGAGCGAAGAATAACACAATGCTAGCACGGTGTTTATGGCCGTCAAGGTAAAGGGCAGCAAGACCTTGAGATGCAGGAAAAGGCCTCTGCTCAACGAACTCATGCTAGAATATTGTCGGAAGTTCTGTCTTCGCCTCATCAACGACTTGTTGAGGTGTCTTGTCAATCAAATTATCTTTTTGTTCTAGTATACAAAACCTTTACGGTCAATCCGGTCATCAGCAAGCAAAACGACGGCGGGATAAGCTTTGGCCAGGACGTCTCCTATGTCCCTTACGTATCCACGATCATGCAACGATTCTCGATGACGATAGCGAGAAGAGAAGATGCCAGTGTGGTTTCCGGTAATTAGAGACTCGACGAAGCCGATTTAATGGACATCTTAGCCACTAAATTCCAGCCTTTGGTAAGGAAAATTACGAAGAAGGCGACTCTGCCTTTCACCATGCAGATGTCCCGGTCCACACGGCCAAGACCGTGAAAGAGTGGTTAGGGTCAAAGATGAAGTCCTGGTCAAAGGACTTTTGGCCACCGCAGTCACCCAACCTGAATTCATTTGACTAGGGCGTGTAATCGCGTATCGAGGACAAGGCCTGTCAGGTCCACCATAGCAGCGTCAACGAGCTGAAGTCTTCCGTCAATCGCGTGTAGGCTAGTATGAGAAAGAACTTCGTCGGCAACGTGTGTGCAGTCTTCAGTTCTCGCCTTGAGCGCATGCTCATCGCCGAGGGTGAGTACATTAATTAGTTTTACAACAGAGCCACATGTGTATATGTTAAAACAATAATAATATATAACATGTCTAACTAAATCATAATTATCAATAGGTCCTTTGTTGACAGCGTTGTAATGAGTGTAACAAGACCTTTGCAATACCCGGTAGCTTACTTGGCCTTCTGATATTTTTTTATCATTTTCATCCTGTTTTGTCAGAAGTATATGATAGGTATTATAAGATGGCATCCTGCATTGAGTAGTTCTACTACCAACGGCATCCTTGACGTGGATTTACTGAATTATAGCCATAATTGTGTGTACAACATTCCTGAATCCCGACTTCCCTTCTGCTCGGTAACACAGCCGTGCATCTCTTGTTCTTTCTTACTTTCCTAAACTTTATTCTATCTTAATTCATTGTATCGAAATATGAAAGTACTACATTTAGCCATGGCTCTCAGTCCCCAGCAGGCTTTCAGTAATCAGGGGGTGCTAAAAATCTCTGGGCTGGTAGTTAGTAGTTGTTTAGCTTGTTGTTGTTACATTCTGAGAATCTCTGTCTATCAGCTTTTGTCAGGCATTATTCTTGTTTTTTTTGCGACAGTGAGTCTAATCCTTGTCCTATCCGTCGTTAATTCTGCAATTAATTCTATTGCAACATCCGTGGCCTCTATGGTAACTTGAGAGAGCTTTCTGTTGTCTCAACTAAATATGATATTATTAGCTGATCTGAGACTCTTGTATCAAATAGGAGATATACCTCAGAACTCCTTTTGCTAAATTTTAATAAGCCTATGCGATTCCTAAGAAACTCCTTACCTCGAACACCAGGCTTGTGTGTATATACTCGAGTGGGATTTAATGCTTTACGTTTTAGTAAGAATGAATGTGGATGTCCCGAGATCATGATTATTAGAATATGCAGCCGTTTTAAGAATTTTTATATTTTTAGCCTTTATAGAAACCCCAAATTAGATGGCAGTATTTATGATTGCCTTATAAACTCATATATTAATATTAAGGAGCAGGACAAGAAATCTTGCTTCATTTTCAGTTTCTTCAGCCAATCAACTTGGTATTGTTGCTCTTGATTTTTCTGATATTACTGGTTGCGAGCAGTTAGTTACTGGTGCAACTCACACATCCGGCAATCTTCCTGATCTTTTACTGAGTGATGTGGGAGGGTTTGTTGAGGTTCGAACCACTGTACCAATTGGTTCCTCAGACCATCAAGGTTTGGCTTGTAAAATCCAGTTAGATATCCCTATTGTAAACTTTACTATCTCCGGGCAGGTTGTTATTAAATCTAGAATTAACTGGGATGGGATTAACCCTGCTTTCAATACTACTGTCTAGAGGGATATCTATAATGCTCCTTGCCAAATTACAGTATTGAATTTAAGGTTATTAGATGTGAAAAGTAGGTTTGTAACAATTAAAAATCTTAAAGCCCGATCTCACGATAAAGCATGGTTCAATAACCAGTATCGCCTGGCTGATCGTGATAAGCATGCTTCCTATAGTCTCTGGTCTGATAAACGTTCTCGGTTGTGTTGGGAGAACTATTTTGCGATGAGTAACATGGCAACCTATGTTCATAAAGAGGCTGAAGCTCAACATAATGCCCCTTTGAAGAAAGTTCTTACTGGTACGGCTCAGCTGCATATTTGGTGGTCAGCACTTAAATCCGCTTTGATTGGTGTTGAGCCATCTAATCCTCCCCTAAGAAGCCTGATAGTAGCATTAAATATCATCTTCTTAATAAAGCCAGCATTCTGGCTGACATTTTTAATTACAAGGAAAGTAGGGAAGAGATTCAGCTGCCCCTAGGCTGTTACCCACTATCTAGCTTTAATACATTTGCCTTCAGATCCTCTGAAATAAAATTTCTTTTATCTAATTTAGACGAGTATGGGGAAAACTGATCCTATTGATCTGTTTTCATTGATTTATTGATTTTAAAAAAATTTAGAAGTCAGCTAGCTCCAAAACTGGCTGTTATATTTCGTATTTTAGTTCATTGGGGCTTATTTCCTGAATTCTGAAGTTCAGGCAATATTAGCCCAATTCCATCACACTGATTTTATCTAAGACTTTTGAACGTCGTCTGTCAGAACGTCTTACTGTATATTTCAGTATCTTTCAGTGACTCAGTTTGGCTTTAGAAAGGGGCACTATTATTTCTGATACATGAAATGCAATCTGCCTTAGACAATAATTGTAAATCTATGCTTGTTTCTCTTGAGTTCAGTGCTGCCTTCGACACTATTCAAACATAATGGTTTGATTTTTATACTAAAGTCTGTTGGCATTGATAAGGGAGTCTTAAGTATTCTAACAGAGATTTTAACTAATAAACAACAACGTATTGTTTTCGATTCGTGTTTTAGTCCTTATTCTAGATATATTCTGGAGTTCCTCAGGGTAGCGTTCTTGGGCCTTTGCTTTTTATATTATATACTAGTGACATGTGGTTTAATATCACTAATAAAATTTTAACATATGCTAAAGACACCTCTCTCTATGTTCATGTTCCATCTCCTGCAATGAGACTGAGTGTTGCAGACAGCCTCACTGAGAATTTGCATAATATTCATTCCTGGTATCTTCAGTGGGGTATGAAATTGAACCCTAGTAAGTAAGTCTAAGGAAATGATTGTGAGTCGTTTTAGATCTCTCTTACCTCAACATCACAATTTTTTAATAAATGAAGCTTTGATTAACAAAGCTGACCAGCTAACGCTCTTGGGAGTAACTCTAGATTCAAAACTCACCTTTGAAATGCATCTAAGATATACATATGTCTCGTGATATTTCGCAGAAATTGGGCAATCTTCGTAAATCTAAGAAAATTTATGAGGATGATGTTTTTCTTCGCAGGTGTTCTTTTCTTCTATTCTACCTTATTTTTAATATTGCTCTGCTGTATGGAGTTCTGCTACAGCCTTGCATCTGAAATTGCTTGCTCGTGCATTAAATTCTGTAAAATATTAAATATCAGATTTGGATTTAGACATTGGGGATCGTAGAGATTGTGTAGCTCTTTGTATTTTATTTAAAGTAGTGAATAATGTGAATTATCCACTGCATATAATTTTTGCCGAGATTCTATCAACCAGCCATAGTTACTAGGGATTCTGAGACTGTAAATTCCATGGCATTCGAAATTGGTCTTCATTCTACATCTCAGTTTTCTAAATACTTTTTACCGAGCCTATGTAGATTGTGGAATACCTTGCCCACAAATATTGTGACTGCTCCCACGCTTGATAAGTTTAAAAGATTGACTAATGTCTTTTAGTTGTGTAACCTTGGTTCTGTTTAATTCTGTTTCCTTTCTTTCAAATTGTGCTTTGACCTGCACTAACAGCTTTTGGTGGTATAACTTCTCAAATTTCCAGCGTGGCTCTTTGCATGGTCTATATCATAATAATAACTGATTTATCAGGCTTCCTGAAATATTTAACCTGGGATTTTTACAAGTTAATGGTTTGTTGATTGTGACACTATTTACTGCAGCCGTGTTTAGCTTAATTTTCCCTCCAAATCTCTATACCACTTAACACCTTTCCGAAGAATTGTAGCATAAGAACATATGGCATAGATTTGGTGTGACAAATATATGCCATCTTTACCCATGATATGGAAAATTGCCTCAGTTGTCTCTACTTTCTAGTAGGTGTCTCAGGTTGGTCAAAAGCTTTTTACTCATGTCCTCTTCTCTCCCCGATTTCCACCAGTTCTGGTCTGTGGTTCGTCGAAATCAGTCCGATTTCAATCTTTTCCTTTCACTTTAGTACCAAAATTCTATTTTGAAATTCTTTCGCAATCATGTCTAACCTTTAAAAATTAACATTAATATTTTATTTGTGTATATTCATTTTGTTCACACGTAATTTCCCAAATACTTCTCTTTATCTCGAAAATTGAAAGCTAATTAGTATTTTGTGTAAAAATTGTCACTGTACAATGTTTGAACTTCAATAGTATTGTAAAACATCAAGTTTGTGCATACATTTTGCTAAAGCCACCTGCTTAGTGTCAGCCCTTGATTTATCAGAATAAATAGAAAGATTGTATTTATACCTTTTCTGTGGGCAGAGCTTTGATAAATTGATTGCATACTTATGATCTTTATTGGGTTGACACTGGAAAAAAAATAATCTCACTTGCCATAGAACAAGCCTCTCATCTATTAAAACATAACTCCCGGCTAAGAAGATTGCCTAAATTCTCTTTACTCATAGATCAATCAGAACAAAAGTTTTCCCCAAACGGTTGCCTCTTGCAATCATTGTGGTGTCTCCAAAATGAAACCAATACAACAAAATTGCGAGCCGTTTTCGACCTATTGTCTTCTCTATTATAGAACTTATATATAACTGATTATCATAAGTTAATCAAATTTCATATTATTTTCCCCATATTTTGTCTGCCAAGTTAAATAAAGCGGAAAAAAATAATTTAGATCAAAATGAAACAAACCCCACCCATATAAACAATATGCATTCAATTTTTATTTTTTTAAAATTATACGAAAGTTTTTCTTATAATCCTGTGTGAATTTTATTTTAAAATTTTGTTTTAAATATGCATTGTAAAATGCATAAAAATTTTGCACAGGGTTTTCCAAAAGTTCTGCTACACTCGGTTTTTGATCTTTCAAGACGTCACTCAAAACTGTTGTTTATCTTGTATACAGGTCTGTCGAGATGGAAGTCAAATGAATCCAGATTTCTTCTCTCATGCGCGTGGGCTACAAGTCTAGCATCGTCAAGGAGTCAACATCCGTCGAATAGCCGTCCACAAAGTGGCGAGCTCAAGAGCATGAAAGCCATCAACGATCAACCTCATTCAAGCAGACTACAAGTTGTCAACCCTTTAGCAGTGAGAAAGGCTTTCTGAAGTCCTCCGAAGCTCAAAATCACATAGTCGCAGAGTATTCTTTTAATTTGTTGTTTATTCGTACTTGTAGGATTTTATATTGAAATCCTATTGTCCAAACTTTATAGAATGCCTTCGATACGTCCTGACCTTTTCGTCTTTAGCTCCAATGATTTTCTCAGTGATGACCTCAATGGCCATCTCTTTACTGTTTTTCTTCTTGAATCCAAACTGGCACTTGTGTATGAGTTAATTTGCCTCTAGATGCTCACTTAGCTGCTAGTTCAGTTGGTAGTTTCACTAGTTAAGAATAAAGACCATCTTTTTGACCTTTAATTTATCGGTTAAGTAGCCTGTGTTAATCCAAGCATTTTTAACCATTGTTTTTCCCTTTAGTGTGTTGTCGGAAGCTTCCTCGTTATTCTTCTTTGTGAGTCCTGATCTTCCTGTTGCTTTCTGCTCGAAGGGCGAAAGTTTGGTCTTTACCTCCTGTTTAGTGATTTTCTTGTTGATACCGCCGTAGGTGTCTCTCCTTGCATGTAAAAAGTAGTGAGGATGTGTTCTATCGAGTTGCTTTTTAAGCGAGTTAATGATATTGTGGTCGAAATCGATGTCGAATTCTTCAATGTTCTCTGCGTTCTTGCTCTGCCTTTCATTTGATTTACTTTTCTCCAAGATTCCTGTTCAGGTACATCATTATCAATCCTTCGTGTTGTTTCGTTTCAGTATTCATTTTATTTGTTATTTTCCTAGTCAGTTCTCGTATTTTTCTTCTCTTTTCGGTGTTTAGCTCCTACGTTTTACCGTTACCTCTTATTTCTCAAGAGATATTAAATAATTTTTCGTTCTTTTGAATTATTTCTGGCGTCCAGTTAAAGTTCTTAAACTTCGAGTAACACATTTTGGTATTACTCTTTCATCTGCTACTTATTTTTTTCAATTCTGCATCTATATCTTCTACCGTTGCTCTTTCTAGTGCTTCTGGTATATAATTATTTAATTCTCTTGTTTATCTCTCCAAGTCCGGTCTGTAGTGAGATTTTCTTAACTTCGTGGGGACCTGTAATGGACTCTGGATTATGATAAGGAATGTCACTATGTGATATGTGCAAGGTATATCTTTGGGTTGAATGTACTATGTAATTGCAAGGGAGATTATTATTACCTAGGCAGATGTCCATATTTGAGACAGCGATCCTTGTTTGGTAATTTGGGTAATCAGATCATAATCGATGGCTGATGCCTCTTGCAAACAGTGTTTCAAGGTGCTTTCCCGTTGTTTTTATCTTTATATCCGTTTGCTGAACAAGGAGCATTTAAGTCACTCAGGAATATCATCTAGGTTCTAATATTAAAGATATTCATAAATTTTCTTAGTTGGCAAAAGATTTTTCCTTGGAAGTTGATACCATGTAGCTAATATGATGTCAGATAACTCTATTTTTATTTCTACAGCGAAGACTCTCTAGTTATTCACGAGTTCTGTAGACAATGCCCTTCTTGATGGATCTGTCGTGTAATTCCCCCTTAGGGTTTACCGCTATGACGTCATAGGTTTAAATCTCGATATCTTCCTTTAAACGTTGCCGCCCATACTTTTATACTTTCGTAAATATATGGTTATTATTTCCGGTTTGGGGGTTGTTTCTTGCACCTTCTTCCTTTTACGGGTTTTATGTGGCTGGAGAAGAGGGGCTGGGGGAATTCGCCGTTGGTGTTGGGTTCCTACCTGTTTTAGATTTCTTTTCCCTTTGCATTTTACATGTCACCATCTTGGATTCTTTTTGCAACGATTCCGAACTCTCGTCGTTGTCACTTATTTCTCTTTCCTTTATTTGTTCTTTTTCCTGTCTTCTCATTGGTGCTTGTTTCTGGCATCTGCATATTCAAAATTGCGGATGGGTAGACTTGATGAAGGATGCTAATTGGTTCAATCCATTCGCTTTGAGCAATGCATTTAGCCGAATAACATATGTTCCAGGCTTAAGGCCTTCTATGCATTTGGGCGAATTATGCATGTATATATTTTGGCATAGTTGCCTCACGTTATGTTTGTTAATGCTGTTGTTGCTTTCGCTGTCATTTCTGATCTAATTGTATCAGCGTACGAGGTGTAAGTTCTAATGGCTTTCTTTTCTTATTATTCTCTTTCCTTTCTCTTGTAAACTTCCTTTCTTTTGTGGTTAAGCACGGTGGCGATTATTCGATTGTTTCCTTAGGAAGTTAATGGACAAGTTTCCTTAGATTTGGGAATTTATAAAAGTGTGCTCTTCGTGGCACAATCGGAATATATTACGAGTCCTTTCGGGGCAGTTCGTCGAGTTGTGTCTTCAATCGATTACCATGTGAAGCACATTGCTATGTTTATAAATATGTCCCTCTGAATGATTGCTGGGGGAATTAGTACGTTAAATGCAAGTTCTTTTTCTTGCGCTTTTGTGGTCATATCAGTATTTATGCATACAACCTTAATTACATGAATGTGATCTCCAAATTTGATTACCTCTTGTACTTTGAGCTATCTTTGCCTTCCTATGAGTTCTTATCTCATTTCTTTACTTGAGTGAACTCCTACTTATGCTAATATCTGTCTGCTTACAAAGCTCCTGTTTGAAATTATCTAAGATGGGGTCTTTGATTCACGCTCCAATTTTATCAGTGTGGTTCTTCCTGCCGTTGATAACAGCTGTTCAATATTGTAAAGCGTATGCTAAAATAGTAGATTTCCCCCACCTCCTAAGATATTACTTCGGGAGAGAAAGCGATCCGTTACTCTTCCCCTTCTTTCCTCCGACTCCACGCTTTTTTGACTTACCGCCAAGTCACTGAGAAATTCACACCGAGGCATGACCCTGAAATTGAAGGCTGCCTCCCCGCCGTCTTAATCGCCCCGCCCCCCCAGGTCGGGAAATTACTCATCTATTGTGTAGATTTGCCTCGAACAACTTTTATGGCTCCAGCCGCTGGTCGTTTCGTCTGACCCGGTGATCCCGGCCTCTTACACTTTCCCGCAAGCACACGCTAGGTGGCTCGGCCGAAAATAAGGGATCGAGAAGGCCCTTCTCTCTCTCTCTCTCTCTCTCTCTCTCTCTCTCTCTCCCTGTTTTCGAGAACTCCGGGTATATATGCACCCTCCCAAGGATTACCCAGGAGATTGGATTAGACGACGCTTCCCCGAAATGAGTTCGATTCAACGACGCTCTCTCCCGAGAATTTTGAGTGACAGTCGCAAGCCACAGAAGAGCTGGAAACCACACTCGTAGTTTAGGGTCAGGGGGAAGAGTCTCTTCAGGCAACATCAGCCTTTCTCAACTGCCGTCGGATCAAGGATTGGAGAAGCCGTCTTCGGAAGTTCTTCTCCTGAGGACAAGAGGCCCAATAGCTCGCTCAATCAGAGTTTGGAGAAGTCATCTCCCCCCCTTCTTTTAAAGTTCGACCCGTGACCTTTGGTGACAAGAGGCCAGCATCTCGCTAAATTTGAGCTTAGAGAAAGAAGTACCATCTTCTTTTGGTTCCTTGCTACACCGCTTGAGTAATAAAGGTCACCAAGACCTCCCCCCAAGTTCACCCCGCTTTGCTCTCGAGGTTCCAAGAAACTACATCGCTTAATACTCTAAATTTCCCATTATTACCATTTAATAACTCTGGTTATTCAATTAGTATTCGGAACCTAATGACGTCTTATTATATATATATATATATATATATATATATATATATATCTATATATATATATATATATATATATATATATCCATATTAATTTTGTCTTTAAATTTAGTGTGTCCGGAAATCTATTTTTGTCGTTGTGTTTGTAATATTCATCAGTCACGCAGCTGTAGCTAACTATTCAAATCGCACTTTTAGAACAATCACAGTTGTTGCCTTGCTTAGCCTACCTTAGTGCCCGTGTGCGTATATTTCCGTACACTGGGCCATACTTAGACATAAAGATATATATATATATATATATATATATATATATATATATATATATATATATATATATATATACATATATATATATATATACATATATATATATATATACATATATATATATATATATATATATATATATATATATATATATATATATATATATATATATATATATATATATATATAATTTGGCGTCAGGCTTTGGGTCTTCCTAAGAATCCTCCCCACCTGATTTTGAAGTACTAAGTTCAATTAATAGCAGCTGCATTGCCAAGAATATCTGAACACCAATATATTAGGACAATTTTCTCTTTGATTAACGGGTAACAACCAATACTTAATTCTATTCTTGTGTGGAGTGTCCACAGTCTTTCTAGTTCCTTAAAGAGGATACTAGCTAAGCGGTAATAGTAACCGCCATTTTTTTGTGTCGAGAGTCAGTTTCCCTCGTTATTTAGTTATTCATTTTTTGTTTGATTTCGCCCGATTTTTACTAGGAATTTTAGTAATTTTGTCTTTAGTAGAATTTATATTTGTTTAGGCGTAAAGCTTCAATAGCTCTGGTAGCTTTTCCGTGTGCAGAGGTCAAAAGTAGCATATCTGAGATGTCTTCATTCGATCGCTTTCATAAGCTAGGGCAGATCCTAGGCCTATCTGTGAAAGATTTATTCGCTTACGTCCAGGAAGGGGAACGTAACGAACGTGCGCAAAGAAAATCATGGAGAGAAGAGGAAGAAAGAAAAGCACAGAGAGAAGAGGAAGAAAGAAAATCCATGAGAGAAGCAGAAGAGAGAGAAAGAAAAATGCAGAGAGAAGCAGAAGAGATAAAGAATTAGGCAGGATGAGTGAGAGATATGCAGTAACCAAGTAGAGATAAGCCCCGTAGGATCTTGAAATAGATGGGCTCAAGTGCCCTTACTAAAACTCCCCGCATACAAGGATGGAGAGGATTTTTGCTCTTATTTAATGCACTGAGAAAAGATCTTCAAAGTCAACAATTGGGCCTTAGAATCAGATGGTGTCGCCCGGTTACTTCCACTATTGAACCCTTGTTTTCGCGACATATTCATTTCACTTCCTTCAGAGCTACCCTTGATTATTCAACCCTTAAGGCAGAACTTCTTTCTGCTATTAACATGAATCCAGAATTTTATAGGGTTAGATTCCGCTCCGCGCGAATACAGCAAGCCCAAACCTACAGAAAATTCGGATTCACGTTTCGGCGTAACTTTAAATTATGGCTGGATTCCGTCCAAGTATCACCCGATTTCGCAACTTCGTTTCCTCTCTAAAGTTCTGGATAGAGTGGTTGCTTCACGCATCAACAGTCACATGGTGGCCTGTAACATTGATGAAACCTATCAATCTGGTTTCAAGTCAGGTCACTCCACAGAAACCACCCTTCTCAATGTGTCCGATTGCTTAAGAAGAGCCGCGGACAGAGGTGGTGTCTCCATCCTCGTCCTACTCGACCTCTCCTCTGCCTTCGATACTATTGACCATACCGTCCTACTTGATCGTCCTCACTCTTTCCTCGGCATATCAGGAACCATGCTTGACTGGTTCCGCTCTTACCTCTCGTCTCGTACCCAATCCGTTGTGATGGACGACGTTTCATCCGACTTTACTCCCATTCGCTTTGGAGTGCCACTAGGCTCTGTCCTTGTTCCTCTACTATTTCGTATCTACCTTCTTTCTCTCAATTCCTTTTTCCGTAATATCGGTCTATCCTTCCACCTTAATGCTGATGACACTCAAATTTTCGTTTTCTCAGCCCCCGCGTCTCTTTTCTACTCTGTCACTGACTTCCTGGCTGCCTACTCCTCCATTTCTGACTGGCTCTCTAACAACTTCCTCAGGCTTAATCACTCTAAAACTGAGGTCCTCCTCGTCGGCACCCCTGCTCTTGTCCAAAAATCTAAATCTCTCTTTCCCTCGCTTACATTGGGCGGTAATACTATCATTTTCTCTGACTGCGTTAGGAATCTAGGTGTTGTTTTTGATGAGCATCTCTCCTTAAAGCCTCATATCCGCAATGTCAGCAAATCCTTTCTATGTTTCCTTTGTACTCTTCTCTCGCATTCGCTCTCATTTTTATCACCAAAGTCTTGAGACTGCTGTTCATGCCTTCATAACCTCACGCCTTGACTACTGTAACTCTCTGCTTGTGAAACTTCCATCCTCCTCTCTCGGCATCCTTCACCTTGTACAGAACTATGCCGCCTGGCTTCTCCTCCGTCGCCCTCGCTTCTCTGCCTCGAAATCCTTGCTGCATGAACTTGACTGGCTCCCTGTCAGATCCCGTACTCACTTCAAGATACTTTTCTTCACATTTAAGGGCCTAAACAACAAGGCCCCGTCGTACCTCTCTTCTGCCCTCTCGCCACGACATGTCCCTCGGGCCCTTCGGTCATCGCATGCACCTCTTTTGAATATTTATTGTTCATCCCTTTGCTCAATGGGGGACTGCTCCTTCTCGATCTGCACCCGTAAGTTGTGGAATGCTCTTCCTGCTGAAATCAGGTCTTCTCCCTCTCTTACCACATTTAAGCGTCTCCTGAAAATGCATCTTTTTAGTATTGCTTTCTCCCCCTCTTGAATTTCCATTGAATTTCCATTCTCATCTCAGCACAACGTGCGTTCTGGGAAGGCTTCAGGCCTTAAAGAGCGCATTACAAAAGACTTATTATTATTATTATTATTATTATCAAATGATTATGAGTCGCTAATTGACTTGATTCTAGGGGATCAACGGATGTCGACCCTCCCTCGCGAACTAAGGTCCTTCATAGCGGACAGAAGAGCGTCCACTTTCAAAGAGTGAGTGGAAGAAGCCGACCTTCACGCTTCCAGTCACAACCTTTACCCCAAGGAGCTCAAGAAGTACTATCCCCCCTCCCCTAAACACAAGTTTGGGTTTAACCGAAGCCAACCCAAGGGCAACAACGGATTTGTAAAAGTGTAAGCGCCGTGCAAATACATGCCTCACCCACCGCGAGAGCAAAAGAGCGTGAAGCCCCCGTTACTCCCATCCACGCCTAGCAACTACCTCTGTAGACCAATTGTATGCTTTACGTGTTGCACCTCTGGGCATTTAAATTACAATTCCCCCCAAAATTCTCGACTCACCAGGTCCACTAAATATCTCCTGCACCCACGCCTAATCCGCCAGCCACATCGCCAGTGGCCCCTGCTCCCTCTCCTCTGGATCAAAAGGTAAATTCCCTGTTCAACAAGAGTTACCCTAGTGGGCTTCAGTTTGAAAATGGCCCAGTAAATGGTTGCCGAGTGTCACCCTTGGTTAGAGATACAGGTAGCACCTGTATAGTAGTTTTCTACAAACTACTACCCCTGTAATTCCCCAAAATAACAGGTTTGCATTGGTGCATGACATTTTAAGGCGTGCCACCAGGTTTCCAGTGGTACGGTGCCATATTGAGCGCCAGTACTTCACCGGATGGGCCGATGTAGTCGCGGCCCCGATAAAATTCTGCTCCGTCTTTATCGCAAAGAGCGCATAGCTTTCCGAAACTCAATTTCTTAACCGGTCGTTACCAGGGCTCAGGCCTAGAAATATGTATCGCTTCCGGTACCCCAGCGTCACCAGGCGTCGACCTTGCCAACAATGTTCAATTTGCTGAGGCACAGAAGAATTGTCTCCATTACAACCCATGTGGGCATAAACGAGGAAAAAGGAGACTAAAAAGGTGTGAGGCAATCAGAAGATCGAATACCCAGTGAAGGATGCGTTATTATACCGTTATTATGTTGAACCAGAGAGCTGCCCGACCAACGCTTTGTGTGTGACGAAAAACGTATATCGAACTAGTTCTAAAGATGGCTCATGATGGCCCAATGGCCCATGATGGCCCGGACATTTCGGCCATAACAAAACGGCACAGCGAGCTTTTAGATATTTCTTTTGGCCAGGCGCGGCCAAAGAAATTATCGACCTCTGCAAGTCCCGTGACCTTTGCCAGAAGGTCACCTCCAAAGGGCGTGTAGCCCCCACTCCCCCTTCAAAAGAACCGAAGAGCGGCCAAGCCCTTCGCCCGGGGCTCAATTAACCTAATAGTCCCCATTCATCCCCCGTCAAGCGAGGGACACTCATATATCGTTGAATCCTTGTGTCTGGTCCAAAATCTGACTATGAGTATCCCCTGCCGTCTCTTCCTTTCCCCAAGCATAGCCTAATTCCGACTTGGACGTAAACCCTAACCTCGCCCCTAATGAGACGGCTTAATTGTTTGCCTTATTGGAAGGCTTTCCCGACGTCATTTCAGAATTCCCGGGTTGCTCAACCCAATTTACGCATGAGATTGTCCTTACTACTTAAATGCGATAAGGACCAAGCCTTATCCCATAACTGTGCATTTACGGCCGACTTTCAATTGCAGAGATCGAGAACTTATTAAAATTAGGAATAATAGAACCCTTGTCGTCCAATTTTTGCCACCCATTGTCATGCTTGGGAAGCCTAGAATGTGATTTTTTTTTAATTAAGGGGCTATCTGGCGACTGCCGACTAAGGCATAAGTTGCCGTAAACAAACAGCCTAATTTAGGCTACTTTAAAAAATTAAACAGAAAACAATAAAAAGGAATAACAATAACAATAACAAAGCAATAACAAAACAATTACAAAAACAACAACAACAATTAAATCGCGTTAAATAAAAGGGAGAAGGCCGGCCTCCCCCAAAAAGTCAATAAGTCCACCAGTCAAAGTACACGCACTCATCCCGAGAACAAGGGACAGGCGGTAGCGACCCCGCCCATCCCGGTACCGGGACAGGTGTCGTGCGCGAAGATCACCCAGACTGGGACATTCGACAAGAATGTGCCGAACAGTCTGGGGGACGACGCAGTCGTTGCAATAGGGCGCAGGCGAGCGCTCCATCAGATAGCGATGCGTCACACGAGTGTGTCCGATTCGGAGAGGACAGAAAGCAACCTGAAGCCGCCGCGGCATTGGGGGATAGGTCCATGGGAACAGTCGCGGCGCAATGGCACGCAACTTTAAGTTCCCTTCGACCGTCTCCCATCTTCTTTGCCAAGCAGTCCGAAGAGCTGCCCGTATTCCTGCCATGTAGTCGGTGTGAGGAAGAGCGAAACGCTGGTCCGGTCGCAGAGTCCTCGCGGACTCTTTGGCGCCCTCATCGGCGCGCTCATTCCCCGCAATTCCTACATGTCCAAGAACCCAGCAGAAGATAATCTCGACATCTGCCCGGCTCGCCAAAACCGTGGCGTCACGGATATCGCGAACCAGGGGATGCGGAGATTCCAATGCCCCGAGAGCACTCAGGGTGCTTTGTGAGTCGCTATAGATCACAATCCGGTCTCCGAACCGGGCACGTCGCGTAATCTCCCGTACCGAGTGGTGTATTGCCACCAGCTCGGCCGTGAAGACAGACGCAGCGCCTGGTAGAGCCCCGCTGACTTCAAACAGAGGGGATACGGCGTGGAAGCCGACCCCCTCTTGGGACTTGGAGCCATCCGTATACACTGGCACGGTACCAGCGTGACACGATGTGTGCTCCAAAAAGGTCGAACGCAATACTCCCGGCGCAGTACAAGCTTTGGGAGCAGAGGCGTGGCGACAAATAGCCAAATGTGGTACCCTCCAGGGTGGCCTCCTGGGCAGAACCAGGGGCGCCACCGGCCCGAGAGCTATATCTACCTCTCGAAGGAGTTTCCTGGCCCTAAACCCAAAGGGCTTAGGGTATGACTGGCGTCTCTCGGCGGCATAGGCACCATCGAGATCAGCTGCGGATGCAGTGAGAGCTGTTGGCGACTGAGGGAGGCGCCGGGCTCGCGCGTACAGGCGAGTGATGCACTGCACGCGGCGCAGAGCGAGTGGCATCTCCCCAGCATCGACCAACAGGCTCTCAATGGGGGAAGTGCGGAAGGCACCGGTCGCAAGGCGAAGGCCGGTGTGGTCGATCGAATTCACCTTCCGCAATAAACGCTCGGCTGCGGATGCATAAAACTCGCATCCGTAGTCGAGCTTCGAGCGAACAAAGGATCGATAAAAAAGTAAGGCGGTAGCCCTATCAGCGCCCCAAGCGCTGAACGTCACGGAACGGAGAATGTCCATGGCGCGGGTACAAGAGACCCTAAGGCTGCGAATATGAGCCTCCCAGGTGAGGCGTCGGTCGAATACAAGACCAAGGAAACGGTGCGACTCAACCACATCCAGGCGCACTCCATTAAGAAACAAATCTGGGTCGGGGTGAAGCCGTGGATGGCGGCAGAAGTGCACCACCTTAGTCTTGGCCAAAGAAAACCGAAACCTGTGCGCTTCGGCATAGTGAGAGACGCGGTTCAATGCCTGTTGGAGTCGACGCTCCAGAGTTGGCATCTGGGCCGCGCCAAAAGAGATCGAAAGGTCGTCCACGTAGAGCGTAGCGAGAACATCTTCCGGCAGCACCGAGGTGATGCCGTTGATGCTCAGGGCAAAGAGTGTGACACTGAGGACACTTCCCTGCGGGACACCCTCTTCCTGCTCCTTTGGGCCGGAGAGGGCTCCCCCCAACCGTACGCGGAATCGACGATCTCGCAAAAATTCAGATATAAAAATTGGGAGGCGTCCCCTCGCCCCCATCGTGTGGAGAGTCTCCATGATACCGTATCGCCATGCGGTATCATAGGCCTTCTCCAGATCAAAAAACACCGTGGCGTAGTGCTGTCTACGAAGGAAAGCCTCGCAGACGGCACTTTCCAGTCGGAGCAGAGCATCCGACGTGGAGTGGAACTTACGGAAGCCGCACTGTGCAGAAGACAGATGGCCTCCGCTGTCCAGGAAATAGGCTAATCTAACATTTACGAATTTCTCCATCAACTTGCACACGCAAGAGGTTAGAGAGATTGGGCGGAAACCGGTCGAAGTAGAGTGATCTCTCCCCGGCTTGCGAAAGGCGAGCACAGTAGCGATTCGCCAGGAGTCTGGGAGAAGACCTTCCACCCAGATCCTGTTGAACAAATCTAACAGAAAGGCCATGCCTCGCTCACCTAGGTGTCGAAGCATGGCGTACGGGACATCGTCCGGACCATGGGCGGTGTCCGCGCACGAAGCGAGAGCGGAGCGCAACTCACTCACAGTAAACTTGTCGTTGAAGGGTTCTCCGCCTCTGGAGGTAAAGTCCAGCCGGCGGCCTTCCGCGACATCACGACGTGCATTAAATGCTGGCGGAGCAGCATCACGGCTAGAGAATGCGGAAAAAGCGGTCGCTAAGGATTCCGCCACGGACGCGGGGTCCGAGATTGCGGTCCCATTCTCCTGGAGAACGGGAGGGGGGTCCTGCGAGAACTTGCCCCGAATCCTTTTGACTCGCTTCCACACCTCAGCTAAAGGGGTCTTCCCGTTAAGTGAAGACACGTATGCCCGCCAAGAAGAGCGGCGGGCGTGCTTCGAAATATACCGGAACCTAGCCCTAGCCCGACGAAATTCAGCGACAGTGAAATCGTTCGGGCGGCGCTTATAGCGCATGTAGGCATAACGCTTCTGTTTGAGGGCCGTCTCACACTCGGCCGACCACCATGGGAGTGGTCGGCGTGCAAAACGGCCAGACGTCCTAGGAATAGTAGTCAGGCCTACGGCGATGAGGTTGCCGGAGAAGAACTCAACGGCCTCATCTACCGACCTAAACTCCTCGACTGAGATAGAGAATTCAGTCATTTCCTGAAATGCAGGCCACCGCGCCCGCGCCAAGCACCACCGAGGTGGTCTCTCAGGCGGCAGTTGTCCTGAAAATGATATTTGAATGGGAAAGTGATCACTACCATGGAGGTCATCGACCACCCCCCAATCAAAATCAGGCTGTGCATCTGAAGAGCACAAAGATAGGTCAAGGCAAGAAAATGAAGCGGTTCTCGGACAGTGATGCGTAAACTCATCCACGTTTAGGACACCCATCTCAAGCTCTTCGATCAGATCGGCAAGGACTTGTCCCCTGGGATTTATGGAGTAATCTCCCCAGAGAGGATGCCTGCCGTTCAGATCTCCAAGCAAGAGATAGGGCCTCGGCAACCGTGCCACGACGCGGCGGAAGTCCCCCGCGTCGAAGTCAGCTGACGGTGGAATGTACGCAGAAATGATAGTATACCTCCTATCCAGGTGCAGCTGCACAGCCACTGCCTGAAAGGAGGTATCTAAAGAGAAAGGAAGAACGGAGACATCATGCCGGGTGTAAACCGCGCATCCCATAGCCCGGCCATCCCGCGGTGGTGGGGTCGCAAGACCCTTATACCCCGGGAGGGCAGGCAGCGGGCACGCGCCTAGCATGGTCTCCTGCAAAAAAATAGCTAACGGGGAACGGGACGAGACGACCCTCCGCAGCTCCTCCCAGTTGGCCCGGAGTCCACGGCAATTCCATTGAAGGAATATGCCCTCCAGGCCTAGCTCGGAGGAGACGCGGGGGCCCTCCTCGAATTGAAGACCCTCACGGGAATGGCCGTACGCTTCCCGGGGGCAGAACCCCGGGCGCTGTTGGCCGGACAAAGCGCTGAAGGCGCTGTCGCCTTCGAGGACTTATTGGGGGAGGTTGGGCTTGCTATGCGAGTCTTTTCCTCCCTCCGCCTCGAAACCTTAGGCGGGCGTTGCGGCTTGGGAGGCGGGGGGCCCTCTTTTCGAGGAACCACCGTCTCCGAGCCACCCGCTCCACCTCGGGGCGTGGGCGAAGGGGCCGAAGCTCCTTTGTTGCTGTCCTCCTTTCGGGGAACAGCTTTAGGAACCCCGGAAGATGGCCTAGCGACCATCTTCAGGGGTGTTGCCTCCTGTGAGTCTAACGACTCTGTGGAGGCGCGTGGCCGTTTTGCCTTACGGGAAACGGTCACGCTGGGGGAAGAGGGGGGAGCCCTGGTATTAGCCGGGGCTGGGTGTGAACCCTTTTTGCCGCCAGCTCTACCAGGGGAGCGCCCCGGTGTAGTAGAGCCCGCAGAAGGGCTCCGAATGGGCGCGGAAACAACCGTGCTCGTTGGCCTGGATGGGCCAGGAGCAGAGGGTGCTTTTCTAACTATTGAGGCATATGACGTCCCAGGCAGAGCCGGGCGCGCCAGGACCAAGTCCTTAGCCTCGCGGAATGAGAGTCGATCCTGGGCCTGAATGGCCAGGATTTCTTTCTCAAGGAGATATGCACCACATTGCTTCGAAGAAGCTGGGTGCGGCTCTCCGCAATTGACACACTTGGCCACACACGATTTGGACTTATCGTGTGCGACCTTGGAGCAATTTACACAGACTTCGGGTGACCCCGATTTTGCACGTCTACATGATCGATTCGTGTGGCCGAAGCGGTGACAGTAATAGCACCGCCGCGGCAGTGGCACGAATGCCTTCACGCGGTAGCGGTACCAACCGGCACGCACCGACTCAGGGAGCTTGTCACAGTCGAACGTGACGAAGAGTGTAGGGGTGGGTCTCGAGGCCCCTCCCTGTTTTCTCATCACACGTTCGACCTTGACCGCCCCATGGTCGGCCAGCTCTAGGGTGATGTCTTCTATGGAGTAGTCAACGAGTTCCCTCGCATAAACTACTCCTTTTACAAAGTTCATGGTAGAGTGCGGCGTCACACTCACCGGGGTGCCATGAAGTGTCCGAAGAGCACTTATCTTGGCCGCCTCGGCGGGATTCGCCGCATTCGCCAGAAGGCTGCCGTCCGAGAAACGGGTTACCTTCGGCTCTCTACCAATTGCACTAGCTAATCCTCTCCTCTGATGGATCATGTTGCCCTTGGACAACATGGTGCCATCAGTGGAGCGAATAACGAGGAAGCGTTTGAAGCCAGCGGGCTCGAAAACGCCAGGTAACCTCTGAATGAGGGGCCCCGATGTCATCGAGGCTCCGCCCTGTGCACTCTTGGTCTTAGTCAGGGGCTCCGCACACGAGGGGGTAGAGGGGCCGGATGTGCCGATCTTGGCTTGGTCGCCTACCAAAGTGGCAGCAGACCCATCCGTCCCCGCAGCCCCCGCGGATGGAGAGGAGCCCCGAGTCTTTTTCGTCTTTCTTGTCTTTTTCTTCTTTTTAGGAGAGGAGGGCGGGGAATGAACCCGCTTTTCACCCCCGCCGGTAGAAGCCCCCAGGCCAGATGGACCGGCCTCAGCCAGGTCCTTCTCTGAAATGGAGAAGGTCCCGGTGGGCGCAGGGGATTCATCCGGAGGAGATCCCTCCCCTCCTTGTCCTGCTTGAGAATCCACAGCCGTTTGATGAGGACCTTGCATAGGGGCGGATTCGGGTTCGGTGCTTGGCGCCAAGCCCGGATTCTTCCCCATGGAAGGCCCTACCTTCTGAGGCTGGTTTTCCTCAAGGACCATGTCTATCACAGGAGGGGCCTCCAGTTGGCCATCCCCTCCCAGGACATCGCAGGTCCCCTTGGCAGCGTCATAAGTCTTTAGTGGGGAGGCACAGGCCTTGACCCCGGCAAGGTTTAATATTTTTGCCAGCAGGTCTTTTGAGGGAAGCGACCGAAGGGGCCTGGCTTCCCTCTCCCCCCTAAGGGGGTTTGCCCTACCGAACCGCTTGTACGAGGGGCGGTCGGCAATGGGCTGCCTGCTGGCTTTCTTGGCAGTCCCCTTAGAAAGCATAGGAGGGACTGCCGCTGGAGATAGGGAGGTGCCCGAAAGCACCTCCAGAGAAGGGGGTGAGGGGGAGTCCCCTACACCTGTAGGCGTAGGAGAGGAGTAAGCCTCCTCTCCGGTTAAAGAGGTATGGAGGGTCCCCTGCGCAAGCACAGGGGGGGGGGACCTCCATCTTTTCTGTGGAGCTGCACGAGGGCGGCTCCGTTGTTGTTATAGGGGGAATTAAGGGGAGATGTTTTTTTTTTTCATCATTGGGCATGGTGACCCTCTTTGTTTTACGGGACGCAATCGCTCACCACCTCTTGCAGTAGCCCGCACTGCAAGAGGTGCTTACAGGCCCGGCAGAGCCAGGCGCCGCCATTTGGGACCACCCCTCCCGCCTGGTGGCCTGGCAGTCCTTCGGCATGGCGGCTCCACCTTGAACACGGCGTAAAACGGATAGATTTTGAAGACGAGAGGAAAAGGGATGTGAGGAAGGTATGGGTGGGGATGAAGCAGGTTGTTAAAAGCCAACCACCCCAGACCGGAGCTCAGGGGTCAGGGGACATTGTCCCCTCCCCCCTCAGCCCCGATCCGGGACGATTGGCTGAGAAGAAGGTCAGCTTCTACCCTGTGAAATTAGAGGCTGACCAGAGAAAGTTGTGGGAGAGGTTGTATGAAAAGCGACGAGGTAGGATAGGAATACAGGCTATCTGAAGGAAGGAAGAGAGGCTAAGCTGGGGTCGGACGGGGCGCTGGATCCCGTCAGCACGGCGGCCAGGATGGCAAATCGCCGCGCCCCTTACGGGGGCCTAGAATGTGAGTCGATTTTTGCAAATTAAACTCGGTTACAGAGTTTGACGCAGAACCGATACCCCTAATCGACAAAAGTGTCCATGCTTTTGAAGACACGAAGTTCATCTTACCAATTTCCAATTGCCGATTTCAGAGCGATCGAAACACTTTACCGCTTTCGCTACTGCAAAGGGGTTATTTCAGTTTACTCGACTCTCTTTTGGGTTGGTAACTGCTTGCAGAAGTTATAACCAGATTATGCGCCTGAATTTAGATGGCCTACCGAATGTGACGTTTTATTTCGATAACATGTACGTCGCTACTCGTATCTGGAACTAACACGTAGAGTCTCTGTGCACACTTCTATCCCGGTTACGCGTACATGGGTTCAAGGTACGCCCGACAAAGTGTCACTTCGCCTATGACACTATTAATTACCTTGGCTTCCAGGTCGGTAGGAACGAAATGCTTCTTCAGGACGACAAGGTAAAGGCTATTTCAAAAATGCCTTTTTCCTGAACGAAGAAACAGCTTCGTTCCTTTTGGGGATCCGTATCATTCTATCGTCGTTTTTTCTCCGAATTTAGCTGCTATAGCCTCGCCCCTTAACGACCTGCTTAAGAGAATGGCCCTGATTCAGCCAATTGGACCCTTTCCGCGGGAGATCGCTTCCAACAGTTAACGAACAAACTAATCTCTATCACTATTTTGGGATTACCGAATCCTAATAAAACATTCGGGGTTCGTACCGATGCTTCCCAGGATGACCTATGTTGTGCTTTCGTCCAATATGATGATAAAGGAGTGGGATATCCTGTAAGGTACGCTAGTAGGACGCTGTCCTATCGCATAAAGACGTATGCCACCATAGAACTCGAAGCGTTAGACATATTTTTGTCCATACGTAAGTTTAGGATGTATCTCATTGGTAAAGAATTTATAGTCGAAAGTGATCACAAGCCCCTGGCGTACCTAAAAAACTGTAAGAGCCAAAATGGCCGTTTAATGCGTCGGTGCCTACTACTCATGGAGTACCAATTTCTGATCATGCATGTTAAAGGCACCGACAACTGGCTAGCCGAGAGCTTGAGTAGGAATCCTATAGAAGACCCCTCTTCAACAACCGGAGTGTATAGTAAAATTCGTGTTTAACTCACTTTGTAAATACTAGTTTCCCTTTTTTTGCCTTGTTGATGTGTGTATTATGTATAGATTAAGTTATCTGTGGTTACACATATGTAAATCCCGTTGTAGTGGGCCGATAATCTAGACTCTAATTCCAATCGATCCAACCCGCTTCCTACACTAATTCAAACGTGAGAAATCGAGGGAGAAATGGAACGGATTGTATGTAGTACTTTATTTACAAGAAAAAATATGGTGATAAATACTAATAATAGATCTCATAACAACACGCTAATAATATAAATATAAAACAATTAATATTATCTTATGAATACTAATCAAAAAATTATACAAAAAAACAACATTAAATTCGACTATACTTACAAAAGGAAGAGATGCAAAGTCAAACTACAAGAAAAATATCTGCCGGGGCAATGAAAACAAACGATAACACAGCAAACAAAGAAGTCATCAACAAGAGGCCTAAAGCAAACAAACGGACAAAAAAGAAGAAAGGCCTCACGTGTTAGACAAGTGGGTATTTGCGTCTCAAGCGTTTTACAAAACAGACTGGCGCCTCAGAGCTCGTACAATTTGCGATCTGGTCGCGTCTTGAAGCTATCAAAGCCCTCTCAGTCCCGTCAGGGCTCACAAAAACTTCTTGACGTACAAAGTATATTTTATTTAAATAATGCAAATCTTACAATCTTAGTTTGCAATAGACATAAGAGTATATCAAAACTACGTCTTTATAAAATTTAAGTTAAGTAAATCTTGTAAAATTTTTGGGAGTGGCCTTTGACAAATTACAAATTGTGAATAGCTGGAGGAGAAAAAAACAAACATTTTAGATAAATATGAAATCCCTAATATATATATTATGTATATATGTATATATATATATATATATATATATATATATATATATATATATATAAGATACGATAAAACCACTCCATTCACACACATTCTTACAGAGGGAGAGAGAAGGTATTGGAAAAGGGGTGAGGGAATGGCCCTTCACACACACTCACATTCGCTCCACCACACTTCTCCTTCGTTAGGCCATTCGACCACAGTCATTCACAATACACTCTTAATCCTCATTCACGGTACTTTTTATACTCAATCGCGCCCTTCTGCACCCATTCACACTCGTCTACTGGTCCCTGGCTAGGCGTAGCAATCTGTCGGGGTTGTTTGTCAGGCGTTCTGTTAGTCTCCTCGCCACTATTGCTTATGTCGTCTGCCATACTCTTAGTCTTCATTACTAGCTCTCCTATCTTTCGAAAGAACTCTTTGATACTCTTCTGTTCAGAACCTTCACTCTCATCCACCTCAAAGTACACTCTTGGGAAACAGACAAATCACTCCTAACACTTCTAATCTCAGTGGCTATAGCAGAAACCCCTTCAACTGGTTTCCACCACAAGCTAGAAAAGTCAGTCACCTCCTAATTTTCCACATCAAACTCACCTCTAACCTTACCCTTCGCAAAACCAGAAAAATCAGCCATACTAGGTTCATTCTGCCCAAACACACTATCATTCATACGGTTCCCAAAACCAGAAAAATGAGCCACAGGTAGCTCACTCACTTGTCTACTTACATCAGCCAAATCACTCACCCGCTTATGCAAACCCTCGATCTCTTTCTCAAGCTCCCCCATACCAGAAAGACTCTGGTCAGACTTACTTTCATACCACCTTTCACTCTTCTTTGTACGCTTTCTACTTCTCGAGACCAAGACAAGCTCTTTCCCAGGCAGATCCATACTATCACACTCCATCTCATCATCATGCACTTTATCTCTCTCTCTTTGCACAGTTCATACAGAGGATGGCTCAGCAGGTAGTCGGGAGGTTCTCTCCACCTCCTCAACTGATTCTGATGAGCCCGCACTCTCTCAGTTCCCCTTTCATTCAAACTCTCCAAAACATACGTTGCACCATTCTCCCAGACTCTCTCAACTCTATACGTTCCATCAAACTTTTCATTCATCTTTGACACATTCAACCTACTTTTTACTTCTTTTACCTTCAATACGTTTGCACCTATTTCAAACAAACGAAACATTTCATGTGCCTCACGCCATACACGCTGCTTACTTTCACTCAAACGAAACCTATCTTTCACTCGCCTTTCAAAATTCATAACTACGACACCCCAGTTGCACTATGCATCGTAGAATTATACGCCCATAACACTCTACTCAACCATTCATCCCAGTCATTCTAAGACGTACTCATCCTTTTTAACATCTCTCACAAGGTCTTAATTGTACGTTCTGCCAATCCATTCGAATACAGTACATACGGAGTCGTCCTCACATGCTCCACACCATTCTCTCTCAACATTCGCGCAAACACTTCACTTGAAACTCAGGCTCATTATCACTCAGACATCTCCTAGGCTTTCATACATACATAGGAAAAAACAACTGCTCAACCACACGCGCAACAGTCACACTCTTTTTATCTCTCACAGGCGCCGCATACACAAACTTACATTTATGATCAACCATCACAACCATACCAATATTCCCAGCATTCGTACGCGGTAAAGAAACACAATCAATCACTACCAATTCAAACGGATCTTTCGCATCAACTTTCAACACCGGCGGTTTCACTTGCACACCTTGCACCTTTCGCTTCTGACACCTTTCACAAGTAATCGCAACATCATTCACAAAAGTTCTCAGAAATCGATGGAACACACGCTCCTTCATACACTTCTACAACTAATACTTATCCATATGCCTATAGGTGAGCAATTTAAATAAAAATTAGCGCCTATATAAGTAGCGGAGAAATTGATCGCTATAAGGAATGCTTCCGTAGGTGTGTATTACTTACCTGGACATCCTCTGCCATTGGTCCAGTAATCATTAATTAAAATTCTATATTAATAACTCGCTTAATAGTCGCAGTGTGTATTATTCTGAAAGAAGCAGCTATTTTTAGACAAACTATAAAACCTTTTGTTCCAATATGGCTAGCCTCGGCTGAGGAGTCAATTTGAAGCCATATATATTTATTCTAACTAGAATATCTCGAAACGGAAACAACTTTACCTAAGATCAAAACGGTCAAGCAAAGAGACCATTAGGAAATTCTAATATTTCTATTATTAGCACATTTAAATTAAATTTTAAATGCACTTTATAGGTAAAGTGAAATTCTCACTACCTTTTAAAAACTCAGATAAAATAATAGTTTCCTAAGTTTAAATTCTCTATAATCCACCGTAGAAGTAACCGGACAACTTTGAGAAACTCATAAGTAATTTTCTCCATAAGTCCATTTCCTTTCTGAAATCAAGATAAAACCCTATTTTAGACTTAGTTATGTACATATATCCCCAAAAAACCTGATGTACTCTTCTTGGGATATTTTATTATATATTCAGAGTTTTGTCAGAGGACTTCTTTACATAACGCTAGTGTCTTGAACGCTGATCAGAGCCTTGCTCCTTATCTTTCCTAGAAATGGAGTAGTATTTATTGGAGAGAATAACAAAGATTAATTGCCAGATTTGCTTTAGTGTGATAAAAATGAAACAGATGTTAATCTTACCATATCTGCAAAGTAATATCAAAAAGAAATAACAGGCTTCTACTTGGAAGATCATCATTTATTGAACCATGATAAAAAATTATATAATCTTAATGATTTAAAATAATCATCATCATCACTAACTATATAATTTAAGAAGGGGATTTTTTTGAGTATTTTAATAATAATTTCCTCTTAGTTTGGTTATGACTTATGGTTTTTTAAGGGGAAGAAAAAAATATAAGTATCGAAATTTGGTGAATTGTTAAAACCCAAAGAATTACAAATGGTGAATTTCAGAAAAAAAAATTATATATCTTCTATAACTCTATATTTTAGCAACCTGATATTTTGAAAGGGGGGAAATTTGGTTTAAAGTTCCCTTTTAAATTTTTTATAATTGGTGAAGTTCAGAAAATTTATAAATTTTAACCATGGCTGCATTTTTAGATTTTAAATTTTAATCTTAGTAACGAAGCGCAAGCTCCCCCTGTAGGGAGGAGTGGCGAAGCCATTGACTGATTCTTTACTGTTAAATCAATAAATTTTCCTGTGCTTTTGTGATTCAATATATCTATACTTTTTACAATAAGTTTCGAGCCAGAAGTACCCAGTTTGCTATCAGCAAGTTATATCGTTAAAGTCAGTCCGGGAGATGTTAGAACCAAAACTTTGCTTAACATTATCAAATTTACTTAAAAAAGTAGTACAGGGTTGTTACTCTATTTAGCCTCTTCATTACTGTAACAAGGACTGTCTCAAATAATATAACTAATACATCCGTGAATTGTTTCTTCTTTCGACGAGGAAGTCCGTGTCAAACAAAAAGGAAATAACACCCAGAAAAGAAATAATGTTAGATATCTACTTCTCAAGGTGACGGAATGCAAATAGGCCTCGAAATAATACCCGTACAAAGGCGAATGCCGCAACCTCGGGCACGCAACTGCTAATATATTTACAAAGTAACATTTATTATTTATTTTGGGGAAATTTTTTAGGCCTAGACTACCTTTGCCGGATGCTTAAGTGAGGCGGGTTTCCCTTGAAGCAGATTGAGATACCTCATATTGTCGACTCTTGAATTTTGTCACTGTTCTTATTATTTTTGCTATATTTCTTTTATTTCAAATTACCTTCAAGATGGCTTTTCCCTATAAAAATATACATCATGTCAAAAACATTTGAAAATAATAAATTTATTTCAATCGGGTATCAGGTACTTTGCTGACAAAATATTTGAAATAATAACGATAAAAGATAACAGACTATAAAACGCCCAAAACAATTGAAAGCAACTATACAAAATGTGAAAGCGGACATCTGCATCTTTTATACAGAGATCACGGAATCAGAATTATTGATCACCGATAGTAATGTAAAAGGCCAAACTATTTCCACTTCATGAACGACAAAAATAGAAATATTTTGACTTTGGACACAAAACAGATATTCTATTTGTTATTTAAACAGGTTTTCATAATAAATACTAGGAAAATGTTAGAAAATGCAAAAATTTAAATGTTGATCCTTTTTAAAAAGATGTTTAACTTAAAAAAATATACAAGTTTATAGTCTCCAATTCCACATTCTCTTTTACTTGAAGATTTTTCACTTGCTTTTGAGAAAATTAGCAAGGTAACATTCTATTCTACAAAACCCTCAAGATATTTTTTTATTATTTAGAAATCATTGGGAAAATCATAAAAAAATCTTCGTCTGACAGAATCTCCCTAAAATATCAATTTATTGAGAAGCAGAAAAGATAAATAAGCGACATATATTTTATTGATTGTGAAGCCATTATTTTAGTACACATGTACTTATTAATTAATAGTCTATTGCCGTGGTTCTCAAACTGGGAAGAGTTTTAACCCCGTAAGGCTAATGAAGCCTTTTCTGGTTGGTACCAAGGAACTTTCTAAAAATAATATTTTGGGGGAGTAAAACTCAGTAAAGTGACCAATAATAATATTATGGATTGCATCATGCTGTGTTAGATATATCAACCATATCAAAGGGATTGGTGTGAACTTAAGAATATTCAAGAATTTATGTGAAGATAATGGTAGCAAGTCACACTCTGCTTTTATTTCACACTGGGCTGAGATATTAGCTCAGGGTAAGGATTTTGGTCGCTTCACTAAGTTGAATGAGGAAATAACTACTTTCGTTGAGACGAAAATTTGCAAAAGAGACTTGTGAGAAGATGCTCTCGAAGGATGCCGTGAGAGGAAGCCCCTTGGAAATACCCATCTATTATTTCAAGACCACGTGAGCCAGCGTCAGAATTTTAGAGGGTTAAGGAAAAATCCGTCACTCGCATAATCACCCTTCCCAGCTCTGTTTGCTTTCAGAACCCAATCATCCCCAACCCTACCCCCATATCGCGAGGCAAGTTACATCGTCTGGAACGACGCGTTATCAAGAATTGTGTTTGTTTAGACTGGCCACAAGAATCCCCTAGGGACCACAAGGCCCTGAAACGTCTATTGGAGCAGCCACCCGGGTATTTAACCCGAAGCTCACCATATCTCGAGGAGATTAAAAGCCCGGCATCCACTCCGTCCAGACTGCCGTCTGTTTCCCGGGAAACCCTGTAACCTGTCGTCCTACTTTGTTGAAGATCTCGTCAGTAGATCAACCTTCGTTTAGCTTTGGCCCCTGTTCAGAGGAAAACTATCGAGCCTCCTTCTTCCCGGTGAGTTGTGCGGCCCTTTCATCTTTACTACCCCTTCAAGATTCCCGTTCTTTCGAGGCTCAGACTCCTGCCGATCTGCAGAATCGTCTCGAGTTAAGATTACGTATCTCTAGAGCAGAGAAAATCTCATTTTTCATTACGAAGTAATCGAACCTCATCTCCGAGTCCTCCTGTTGTCTTTCACCCCCATCCAATTCACCCTTGCTTGAAGGTAAAGCGATCTTGTATGGTCATCCCAAGATTATAGCGTAATCTTCACTTAATTCATTTAACTACCATAAATAATTTGTTCCCTTTTGTATATATATATTAAAATTATATTTTAAGGTATTGTCTTTACATATATATATATATATATATATATATATATATATATCCGACCACGAGCTCCTAGGCGTTGACCTAGAGATCGGTCCTGCCAAATACAGGACCCTGCTTCTTTACAGACCCCCTTCCCAACCTGTTGAGAAGGACAGGGAACTGTACCAGCTGCTGGGTGAGCTGGTTCAAGGCAGAGTGTGCATCGTTATGGGCGATTTCAACAGCCAAGTTGACTGGGAAACCAGAGCAGCCTGTGGCGAGAGCGCACTACTCCTGGAGTTCGCCAACAACGAGTTCCTCACTCAATGGGTCAGAGAACCGACGAGAGGAGACAATATCCTCGACTTGGTCTTCACCTCTGAGGATGATATCGTTGAGGATATCTCTGTAGGCGAAGAGCTCGGTGGCAGTGATCACCAGCTAGTTAGATTTAGCGTCAAGATCCCGAAGGTAAGGTCTGTTGCCAGTCAATCAAAGAAACTTGACTTGAGAAGAGCAGACTTTGCAAGCCTTCGAGCTGGACTGACTGACGTGAGGCTAGAAGTGTGCGATGCCGTTGAAGACTCGTGGAATAGTTTCAAAACCACATTCATGAGTCTTCAATCGCGTTTCATCCCTCTAAAATGCCCCCGTCTGTCTTCTGTTCAACCTAAGTGGTTTAATCGAGAAATCGGCCAACTGCTTAGGGAGAAGAGAAATGTGTACCGGCGATCGAAGATCTCGGGTGACTTTGACGAATACCGGAGGCTAGCCAGGAGAGTGAAGTCCAGCATAAGGGCGGCTAAGCGGTCTGAGGAACTCCGAGTGGCGAGACTCTGTAAAGAGAATCCCAAGGAGTTTTTTGGATATGTGAACAGCCGTAAACCAATCCGTCGAACGATTGGCCCCTTGAGGAATGAGGAGGGGACATTAAAGCATTCAGATGCAGAAAATGCTAACCTCCTCAACGACTACTTCTCTTCAGTGTTTACTGAAGAGTGTGGTCCCATTCCCCAGCCGACGGATTCCTACTCGGGGGAAAAGCTGAAGGCAATGGACTTTACCGAAAGGGAAATAAAGAAAAAGATCGCTGACCTAAAGACGAATAAGTCCCCTGGACCGGACGGGTTTCTACCTAAAGTGTTGAAGGAAGTGTGCGATGAAGTATCACGACATCTGTGCGCTATCTTTAACATGTCAATCCGGACCGAATGCGTTCCTAGAGACTGGCGTGAGGCGGAGGTGACTCCTATCTTCAAGAAAGGAGACCGAGACCAACCGTCGAACTACCGACCTATCAGTCTGACTTCGATAGTCGGTAAACTCATGGAAAGCATCATGGTGGACAAAGTGACGTCGTATTTAGAGTCAAACCTGCTACTGAGGAGTTCCCAGCACGGCTTCCGAAGGCAACGGTCATGCCTGACGAACCTTGTGGAATTCTTCCACTTCGTTTTCAGTGAGCACGATCGGGACAAGGCGGTGGATGTGGTGTACCTAGACTTTCAGAAAGCCTTTGATAAGGTACCACACCGCCGCCTTCTCCGGAAAGTGCGAGCGCTTGGCATAGACGGAAAGGTAGCCGGCTGGATCGAGAACTGGCTAAGTGGCAGACGGCAACGGGTGGTGGTAAATGGACAGTCTTCTGAGTGGGTGCCCGTTACTAGCGGGGTGCCTCAAGGTTCTGTCCTGGGACCACTACTATTCATCATCTACGTCAACGACATGGACGGTGACATGGTTGCCAAGATTTCCAAATTTGCCGATGATACCAAGCTTGGTATGAACGTTGCAAAGGATGGAAATACTGCCCGCCTGCAGGAAGATCTTGGGAAGATTGGGGAGTAGTCGGACACGTTGCAAATGCCTTTTAACGTGGGGAAATGCAAAGTGATGCATATCGGCCACAGAAACCCCCAATCTCAGTATATCCTTAAGGGCACTGCTCTTGAATCGAGTGACACTGAGAAGGACTTGGGTGTAACAATCACTAGTGACCTCAAGTTCTCGAAACAGTGCATTAAGGCGGAGAAAAAGGCCCAAAGGATGCTAGGCTATATTAAGCGCCAGTTTGGTTATCGGAACCAGGAGATTGTACTGTGCCTGTACAACTCACTTGTCCGACCGCACCTGGAGTATGCCGTACAATTTTGGAGTCCTTCATCGCGAAAGGACATCGCGAGATTGGAACGCGTACAAGCCAGGGCAACCAAGCTGATTCCCTCTATCCGACATAAAAGTTATGAGGATAGACTAAGGGAGTTAGATCTGTTCTCACTGGAAACCCGTAGACTGCGTGGTCAGCTCATCGAAGTTTTCAAAATACTTCGAGGGTTCGACAATGTTGACTACCGGGATATTTTCACACTGAGTGAGAACAGAACGCGCAATCACGGCTTCAAACTTGAACTGAAGCGTTACAACCGCAATCTGTGTGGAAATTTTTTCACCTACAGTATCTGCGGTAAGTGGAACGCACTTCCAGTGGAAGTTGTCAACAGTGAATCTGTTGACCAGTTCAAGTCAAGACTAGACAAGGTCTTGAAAAGTGGCCGTTTAGGGACGCAAAACAATTGAGCAGCCTTGTGCCCGCTCGATTGCAAGTCCAATGGTACCCTCTTTGAACGGACCGTAAGGTCTCCTAGGGTACCTTTTTTCCTTGTTGTTACTCCTTGTTGTTACTATATATATATATATATATATATCCTTGAACTGCAACTTAGCAAGTCATTAATCTAAAACCGGTCAACCGTAATTCCCACTCTTTATTAATCACCCCGAATTATCTCAAGCGACCTGTGGTCAGCTGTCTGCCAGTGCTTGTGTACGACTCTGAGTTGCGAGCTAGTTTACACAGGTATACTTCTAGAAAGTTAATCTACTTAAGAAATTGAAGAATGAAGACCTTAAACACCTTATATTGAAAGTTGACTACTTGCAGATTGTTTTATGTAAACTCACTGAACTTATTACTTTAGGGAAATATTGTGAATGTTTTAGGCGCCCAATATAAAGTTGCTGCTTTTCAGAGAAAATTAAGTTTTATCAGTGTCTTGTTTAGGCTAGTGATGGGAGTCTTTTCAGAACTGACAACGTTACTTACCAGTATCGGAAAATAATTTTCATTTGTTGATCTTATTGAAGATTATCTTAGCATTTTCTGCCGTTACTTTTATGACATTGATGGACGAAGCAAGAAGTCTTGGGTAACTAAACTATTTACTATTGATGAAGAGGTAATCGAGTTTGGTGACAGAGCATCAAAGCTCCAATTTCCTGCATTGAGAGGGAATACAACGCTGGAAGTGAATTACCAGAATGAAGAGTTGATTACTTTAAAGCTAACTTGGAGAAGGAATATCCCATCATTCTGTCACAGAGAGCTCTTACTATGCTCATCGATTTTGCCACAACTTACCAATGCGAAGCTGGTCTCTTGGATTTGATTTGAATTAAAACAAAAGCTAGGAACCTTCTGAAAGACGCAGATGCTGATATATGAAGTGCATCGTCCTCTACAGACCTTCACATTGGTATTTTAGTAAATGACAATCAATACTATGTTTCCCAATAATAATGCAGCTTTAATGTCTTTATTTGCTATTAATTACCAAAAGTATCAAGATTTAATTCCAATTAGTAATATAAGAAACAATGCTTTAATTTTTTTTTAGGAGATGGATATGTCAAAAATCTGAATTGTTTCATTCTTGCGTAAAATTTAATTTCTTACATATAAAATTAAGAAAATGCATTTCAACAATTTTCTTTTCATTACGTTCAGAGCACTGCGGTGGGTAACTATGCTAAAGAGTTTGAGAATCAATGTTCTCTCGGATGAATATTTACATATGGCACATCTTTGCCATTACCCGTCACATTGCCATTACCCGTCACTTTTCATTACCCGTCACATTGCCATTACCCATCACTTTGCCATTACTCGTCACATTGCCATTACCCGTCACTTTGTCATTCCCCATCACATTGCCATCACCCGTAGCATTGCCATTACCGTCACTTTGTCATTACCCATCACATTGCTGTTACCCGTTACTTTGTCATTACCCGTAACATTGCCGTTACCCGTTACTTTGCCATTAGCCGTCACTTTTCATTACCCTTCACTTTGCCATTACCTGTCATATTGCTATTACCGGTCACATTGCCATTACCCGTAACTTTGCCATTACCCATCACATTGCCATTACCCGTCACATTGCCATTACCCGTCACTTTGCCATTACCCGTCACATTGCCATTACCCGTCACTTTGCCATTACCCGTCACTTTTCATTACCCTTCACTTTGCCATTACCCGTCATATTGCTATTATCCGTCACATTGCCATTACCCGTCAAGGTACAGCGTTTTATGCAGAGAACTCTGAGAATGTTTATGTTGAATCTGTTAGTAAATATTCCACGCGGAAAGTGCATTGTTCGTTATGAGTTGAAGGCCGTATGTGGTTAGCAGTTCAGAAATCATATTTTAACTCCCCACATCATTATTAACATGATTCTACATATACTATCGGCGACAAAGTCGTGAAAAATGATGATGTAATTTAATTTTAATTAATTTATTCATCGACTTCCTTCATAGATGTCTCTTTCTCATCAGTGAATGCATAAAAGCCAAGCAATGTTTGACAAATAACAAAGTCAACAAAACACAGTCGCGTGCTCTCAATTATTGGGACTTATGACTTTCAAAACTTTCAAAAACTTATTGAAAAGTAAAATGGTGACCATCCGACCCACTCACCTATGGAACGACATAGTAACTTATAGAGTGGCGTGCATGCGATTAAAAAGGTGGTTGGCTTTAAGTAATAATAAATAAATATTCTTTGATACAATTACCGCCTTGGGTAAGCAAAACTAAACTCTTCCGGTATTCCATTATTGAATTATTAGATCAGATCCCCCGTGAAAAGATGTATTAAATAATATATTATTTATATTATTAGATTTCAATTGGCAGCTAACGAGGAATTGTGTCCTTTGGATGAGTCCGAGTCTGTAAATTTATGATCTATGTTTTCGTCCTTAATCTGTTTTATTTACCTTTATTTGCCCCATATTTACTTACACACTCGTTCCTAGAATCAGAATTTACCACTTTTATCAACCACTCTAACGCAATTCATGTGTTTGGAAAATAGATTGGTAGCTAAGTTAAGACATTAGGATTAAGGGTAATCGCGTCTGATCACTCAGCTTGGTCGTCTAGGCATGTCCTTCTCTATGACTCGTCAGTCTAGATATGTCCTTCTCTATGACTGGTCACTCTAGACATGACCTTCTCTATGACTGGTCAGTCTAAGCATGTCCTTCTATATGACTGGCCAGTCTAGAAATGTCCTTCCTTATGACTGGTCAGTCTAGACATGACCTCTATGACTAGTCACGCGTCCAAGATGACCAAACCTACAAATTTAGGCATCAATCTTCACACGTCATAAAAAACAAGCGCATAAACAGAGACAGAAATAAAAATAAGAAAAAATAATGTAAAGAAAACAAATAATAAATAGTTGATAGAATTTCACTTTTGACTTAATTGATAGCTTCAATTCAATGCTATTGTATCATTGCCTGAATCCATAAGCTGGTATTGAAAGTCTCTTTTATTCGGTGCTTATTTTGATTCTTTATTTTAAACTCTAAAACAATCGATACCATCGATGGTAGAATAAGTTTATAAAAACTGGTACAGATAAAATTAGTTTACTATTCACTATTTCATCCCAGGAATCATTAAAGCGCGGATAGTTGTCAAAGTCGTCGGATGCCTGAGGTTATTAATGACGCGATCCATTCCAGCCAGATGTTAAATTTTAGCGTCTCTTAACATCAAAAACTCTGGTTAAGAAACGAGGAAATAAAGGTTTCGGGACTTCCTGAACAAAGCTAAAATTTGTGATGAAATATTACGGAAAATGGAATAAAATTACTTCCTCTGAAATCTAATGAATAGTTATCCGTCTTACCATATCTCGCTTGGCTTTTTGTCTGAAGGCTATTTGTGAAAAATTTCAAGGAGCCTTCAATAATGTGTTGTAAATAGGTAGGTAACTAGTAGCAGCATTCGTCCCTCGTATCATGGACGAGGTAATCTGAAGACTAATATGTCCATAACTCTCAGAATGACTTTTATTGTCTTAGCTCTCGGTCACCAGGGGCTGATCCTCGTTAGTGATAAAGCTATTCTGGTCATAATTAATGTTTTTGACACTAACCATCAATGGAAGGTCCCTTCGTTACCCTGGGTCCATCATTTTCCCGTCAGCGCGCAAGGAAATATTGTTTAAGTGACCCCATACAAGAGACTAGCTTGTAAGGGTTCCGGAACAGAGTACAGTGTGAGAATGTTCTTCTATGAAGTCTGTAAGGTTAATAATATCCGAGTGATGATGCTATATGTGTATGCATGATTGTGCGTGAGAAGTGACATACCCACGCTGGAGTATCATTGTATCCGTCAGCTGGGTGCCCAGTTCGTGACGGCTCTGACAATATTGTGTGTGCGCTCGCTGGATGGAACCCTTGCCTTGACGTCAGAAATGCAACGTGAAATCTACTTGGCTAGCAAGAGTGCTATATATTGTTGTTGTTAATGTTCTTTATTATTCTTCTAGTTAAAATAGTAATTCTTTAATGGTATCAGCTTTAGTTGGGAATGGGGCAGGAATAAAAGAGTTGCGTACACTCACAATCCCGAGCAACACAAGTATTTATCTTTGGCTAGTATCATCGACCCATTCATCCGATGACTTAACCCCCTTGCTTAACAACCATTTTTAAAAAGTCTGGTACAGAGGGTATCGTTGGTTTTCACTTTATTATTTTCTCATAGACACCAGAACTAGAACCTTATGAAATGATATTTTGGGAAGAAGTATGTCCATTTTAAGCGACGTCCTTCAATGTTTGTAAATATCAAATATTCTGAATTCGGTGCTATTCGAGGGCAAGGGCCGAAATGTCCGCTACAACAACATCGACGAGCTGAAGTCCTCCGTTGAACGCGTGTGGGCCAGCTTGAGGAAGAAATTGGTCCGGAACGTGCTTGCGTCCCTTAGCTCTCGCCTGGAGCGCGTATTCACCGCCGAGGGCAGTCCCATTGATTTATAAGATAATTTTAAAACATATTTATATGATAAAACAATAAAAAAGCGTCTAACTGAATCAAAACTAGTATTGTATCCTTTGTTGAGTGTGTCGTAATGAGTGTAAAAGAACTTTTGCAATACACGGTATCTTTGAGATGAGAGAAAAAAAAATTGCCCGAACTATATCTGAAATAAATTCGAAAAGGTAATAATAGACAGAAAAGAGAAGAGCAAGAAAACTAGATAAGGGACAAATAAGTTGCATGTATATGAAATAATGGAGTAAAAATATAGTTATTGTGCAATTTGACAAATAGAAAATTCAAAATTTACAGGATTATAGATAGTTGCAAACAGATGGAGAAAAAATATATACAATAATGAAAGTTAAAGGGAAATTAGGAGAGTTAGAAAAAAACATCCAAAGAACAGCCAGAGAGTAGATAAAAATAGACTCAAACAAACTGGGAACCGATGCTACAACCTTCCCCTGCAATTACATCGACTGGAAAAGCAATGAGGTTTTCGCCACCACATCAAATCCAATTGCCTATTAGTTTCCTACTTTCTCGTTTAATCGTTGACCACACACCTTCCTTCGTGTCTTGTGGCACGAATTCTTCCCCCTCCCCTTCCCTTACAATTGTGATAGAGTTACTGTATTCCCATATTCGGCAGGCGCACACGAGACGCTATACGTGATCATAAGTCAACAGCGATGCGTGGTAAGATCTTACCCTGCGATTTAAATTAGATCCATTTCATGATGGGTGTGTTTGGTGCGGGAAATAATCAGAAAAATGAGATATATAGAGAAGGAGGTCGTGACAAGAAAACAAACATTAGAGGCGCTTATTTAGACAGTACTGCATAACCTATCTTGAATTGCCATTTGGAATGTTGAATGTTCTTTCTGGCGCCGTCATTTAGTTTCTTTGCAACCTGTAAGTATATGTAAAAAAGCATATATATATATATGTATATACAGTATATATATATATATATATATATATATATATATATATATATATATATATATATATATATATATTTATATATATATGTATATATATATATATATATATATATATATATATATATATATACATATATATATATATATAAATATTTAAAAAACATGTTGTATTTTAACTTTATCAACGTTCTAAAGAGCGAATGCAGTTTTGGGTATCTGAATGCAGAATAAAAATTAGCTGAGGAAGATCCATTTTATTTAGTTGTATTTAAAAATTAATTAGAATTTTTTGCGGTGAGCTTTCGCCGTCATTTAGTTTCTTTGCAACGTATGTATATGTAGAGAAGCATACATATATATATATATATATATATATATATATATACTTGTAATTGATTTGTTCCTTGAGAATCTGATATGTAGCAGGAATATGAAGACCCAAGTGATTACACTAATCATTTATTGACCGGATAAGACAAGACAAGTGTTCTAGTGAGAGTTGGCACTGGCCTGATTTGTAGATAACTTGAATCATATGCACGTGATATAATGTCTTTCACTGGATGAAGAAAAAACCTACACTTCGTTATTCAAAAGGCTTCTTGAATCAATATCTTTAGGTGTTGAGGATGGTGGCTTAGTCGATGAGCGTCGTGGTCACAAGTGCGATGCACAGGTTCAAATACTACTCCTTATTTATTTTCTTATAACGGTTAAAATTAGTTTTCACTATTTTTCTCCGTCTCTACATCTCGCATTTTCTTTCTTAAGCTTTCAATGGTCGTCTTCCTTAGTGTCGTGATGCCAGTTTTCATTTCTTTGGGCCTATAAATGCATCCATTATACCACGTGGCATGTTATTTATATATATATATATATATATATATATATATATATATATATATATATATATATATATATATCTATATCTATATCTATATCTATATATATTAATATATATATATATATTAAAAAAATATGTTGTATTTTAACTTTATCAACGTTCAAAATAGCGAATGCAGTTTTGGGTATCTAAATGGAGTTTAAAAATTAGCTGAGGAAGACCCATTTTATTTAGTCATATTCAAAAATTAATTAGAATTTTTGCCTTGACCTTTCCCCTTTCTTCAGACATCTTCGAACGAGTCTATGTTGTCGTTGAGGCGGCATTGATCTGGAGTGTCCATTCATGTTGCCTCCTCTAGTGGCAAAATATTTGACTGGTGATCGCGAGCAGTAAAGAATGAAGTTCGGAAGTAAGAACTAGGGATAGCAATAGAGATGAATGCGTGATAGAATAAGATAAAATAGTCGAATACATTGATTAGTGCGTAGTATTGATAATCTCAAAAATCGGCGGAAAATTGGTAACTTTTCTTTTACCGATTTTTGTCTCGGTGGAGAAACGAGATTTTCCTTTTTCATTTGAGGCATTTCAGAAATCTTGGGGGAATCCGCGCCTTCCAATGGTCCCCTCCGTGGAACGATTGACCCCCAAAGCAGGTTTTGATCCTAATCTGTTTGTTGAATGAGACCAAAAATAAGTCTCTTAACTTTAATGGTTTCGCCGCGAAAACTTTTGAGATCTTTTTTTTTTAAATGCAAGTTTGGATTCTTGTTCGAGTTTAACTGCTTCCTGGGTTCTTGTTTTGAGTTTGACACTACTGCCAATAATACTACACCACATCTACCACTACTACTACACTACCTCAACCACCACTACTACTACGCAAAAACCACTAAAACTACTATAGCACTACCAACACTACTACTACTACACAACCTCCACCACCACCAGTACTACGACATCAACACTACTCCTACCACCACAACTACTACTACTATACCACCACCACTTCTACTACACCACCACTACAACCATTCTACTACACTACTACTACACAACTACCACTACCAAAACTACTACGACACCACCATGACCCCCAAACCATTACTACTACACTACTACCGCCACTACTACTACGCCAACACTACTACTATTACTATCATTAATAATACATCACAACTTCTACCAGCACCACTATTACTACTACACGACTACACCACCACCACTATTACTACTACACCACTACCATTACCACTACACAACCCCGACTACCACCAGCACTACTCCACCACCACAACTACTACCACCACCACCACTACTACTACACAACAACTAACACTATCACCATTACTACTACACCGTTACCACCAACACTACGACTACACAGCCACCATCACCACTACTACTAAACTACTACCACCACCACCACCTGTAGCAGCAGCAGCATTCTCTCTTTCTGTCTTTGTCTCTGTATCAGTCTCTCATCCTCTCCCTTTTTTGCCGTATCTCTCTTCCTCTACCTCTCTTTTCTTCTCTCTCTTGTTATTGTCACCTCCTTTGTGTCTGTGTGTATGTCTCTCTCTCTCTCAAAAAGCAAAGGGTTGCAATTTTAGGTCGATTTTTCCCACTGTAAGAGCCGCTTTACTGCTGTAGATGTTTAGAAGTGTTGATATGGATGAGAATGATAATGATTTTTTGCTTCCTTTGGTCTGTATTAAGTTGTACTTATAGCATTCAATCCTTTATTATGACTTGATTAATTCACTGTTTGTACCATTTGTTTTTATTGTTACTTTTTGGATTTTCTCGCACATTTTGCTTTTTTCGTATTTTTTGTTTTGTTTTGTATTTTTTGTTTTTTCTTCCTTTCTTCTTCGAGTATCTCATCATTCTATCTTTCTATGGTCTCAGCCGTTATCAATTTCGTTTTTCTAGTTTAGGTTGTCTATTTTGGTTTTTTAGTTAAGTTGCCTATTTCGGTTGTCTTATTTTTTTTTTTATTTTATCTATATATAGAGTTAATATTTCGTACCGTCTTTATTTTACTTCCGTCAAATCGTTATCTATATCAGTTTTGACGAATTTCATTATTAAGTATATTGATGTGGTATATATCTTCTTGTAGTAGGGTTTCATACACTTTGCTCAAAGGTTTTCTCTCGTTCATGTAGGAAGGACTTGGTTTATTGGTTCTAATGTTGTTTTCCGGTGTAGTTCCGCTGATGTGAGTCGATTGCTTTTCTCGCATTTGAGATGAATCTTTTATTCTCTTGGTCTTTTTTGTTCGTATGCTGCACAAAGTATACGTAGAGATTATCGGGTATAATATCTGTGGCATCCATAAGGCAAAGAGGTTAGGGCTGTGGCACCCAAAATGCAGAATAGGTAGGTCCAGCGAGGAACAACCCAAAATGGGCGTCCGTGGATCTATGAAATCCTAAAAATGGGTACTTACATGAATTAATGAAGTAATATTTCGTGCATAAGAGATAGTGAACCCAAAAAAGGAGAGAGAGAAAGAATTTATATCACACTGTATATTTATTAAGAAAATATGTAAAGTAAATGGATTGCCAGAGTCTCACGCGGACAGATACATTAACATACGCACCACGCTGGAAACGTCTGCTAGTCATAAAAGTCTTAATGAGAGATAACAGGTACAAGCTTAACAAATACAGGGCAATGTATGATTTGTCTTGTATATTTAGCTTGGTTAGTCTCACTAAATATACTGTACATTGTAGGACGCAAACAGCCTACTTGCGGAACACCTTATGTGATTTCAAAACTTGTTCCATCGTATTCCTCGACAAAGATTTATCCTGTGCTGTCTGTTATATAGTCGCACAGGCACTTGGTGTGAATAGGAGGGATTCATATTATTTTGGTTTTATATTTCAATCCGACTCTCTATACTTTTTTAAATGCTTATTGGACATCTCTCAACACCATAGCTATATTATTCTTTACGTGCTTATCTCTTGCCAAAGTTTCGACGAGAATGGCTAATGCTGTTTCATTGACCCTCCCTTTTTCAAAAACAGTGTTAATGTTGAGCATTAATGAATTTTCTTATAGATGGAGGTTTAGTATCTTGCTAATAACTGTGCCTACGAGCTTGCCTAAGGTTTCCAGTAGGGTGATAGGCCTGAAGTTGCCTGATTTATTTGGGGACAAAAAAAATTCCTCTTTTTGTGGCGCATCGAAGATGCCAGAGCTCTCATTATTTCCTTTTTAATACGGTTTCGCCAGATGCTCTTTTTCGGTCACTTTTAAAGTTTGTTAAATTTTTGCAGTGTCACTCGTTAAAAATTCTTGTTCTTCAAGTGCCATTAGGAAGGCAGTTTGTTTGTCGTCATCTCGTTCCAATATTTCTAAATGATTCTTTGTTCGTGTTTCCTACCAATGTTCTGATTTTCATTTGGGGAATATGGAAGACCTTGCTGTAGTAATACAAGATGGCTTCTTCTATTTCCTGAGGTTCTTCCGCATCTATTCCGTTGTGTAAAATAGCAAGTTTTGATTTGGGCTATCTTTTTTCTTGCTATGTATATCATTTTACAGAAAATTGTGGGGTTTATTTACTCTTCTATCTAGCCTAGTATATTGGATTCTATGATATCTCTTGGCTCTTTGCATTATTTTTCAAGTGCAACAACTTGTGTTATGCGTTGTGGGTGCGGTAGTTTTCTGTATGTTCATGTTGGTACATACTTTCTGTCAGCTTCGACTAGTTCCTTAATTATATTTTCCGTGGCCATGTCTATTTCTTCAAGAGCTGCTTTGCTTTGGTCAGTTTGCTTGAATTCAACATTTTTATTCACCGTAACTGCGCCAATTAGGCTTTTGTACCTTTTACTTGGGTTGGCAATTAATGTTAATTTGGTCTAGATATTAACAATATGACTATTTCATGGTCACTGGTAGAGGACAGTCCTTTTAACGCCAATTAATTTTGTCGGTGTCAATGAACTTTGTTTTTGATCTTTGATGCTTTTATAGGTCAGAGACAAAGAACGTTTCACTTTTAGCAGAAAAAGTGCATTATCGCTCCGAGCTTGTCCTCTGAGTGTTTAGGTTTTTGCTCAACCTTTTGATCAAAAGAGCTTAAAGAATCTTTGTGTTTTTTTTCTGAGGATGGTAGACATTTATATCCTACTTTGTAGAATTCTCTGCTGGAGTAAACAATTTTGATTAGGATCTTTTTGGATCGTCGAAATTTTCCTTAAGAGCTGTCCACGTCAAGCAGATTTGATAAGTCTTCTGATGTATGAGACCATTCCCGAAATTTTATAGTTCTCTGTGACTGACCTTTGGTATTGAGTTATCGACCAAAGTCTGTTTCTTTGCTATAGTCGCTGTTGGTACATTTTCTGTTGGTAACATTCAACTCCCATGTGACTGAGAACTTAATGGAATTCTAAAGTACTTTTAAGTTGTAGTAATTGATGTCATTTTTGAGTTGTAAGGTAGGTATATGTATGCCAAAAAACTAATGTTAAGGTTGGTGGGTTTATAATTTATTTTAACAACAATTCTTGTAGGTTTTCTAGCTAGAAGTTGGGAAAGGTAGAGCCTAATGGTGACCTCATCACTACCGTGTTAATTTGACGGTAAAGTTTGCTGCCTGGGATTCTAAATGGAGTTTTAATTGTACATGTTCTTAAAAACTACTTTAATATTTGGAGTTCCATTCGTTGGGGAAACAATTCTTGGTATTTTTAAACGCACTTTCGAAGTATTTTGAGGGTTTCTTCTATTGTCACCTTGGTGAAAAGGCTCTCGACATCAAGATAAGATTGAATGCCTCCTGGTGTGGAACTGTGAAGAAGATCAACAAAATCATCGATCCATTTCATAAAGAATTTTGACAGGATTAATGGCATAAGAATTAAATTCAAACATTTGATGACTTTATATCTATTTTTAGAAATAGTTGTGCGAAGGGAGTAATTTTGCTTATGTGATTTAACATTCCCGTAGATGTATCTGGGGTGATATTTAATTTTAGTAGGAAATATTTTGATTTTATTGTTGATAAACTTTTTCGGTTATTAGTTTGTTTTTCTCGTTTTTACCTGAGGTGAAGCTTCAGGTCTAGACGTCGCTTTTTGATAAAAAGGAGTAAAGTTCAATTGTACCTATTTAGAGCCATGAAATGACTCATATACTCATGTGACATATGGTTATTCACCCTGGAGATTTCAAATCTGCCATCGGATTTGGCGCTTGGTTACGCCATCTAGTGGCAGAATCCTCATTTAGCCATTTATCCATGCAAAGGAATTTGTAAGTGATTTGAACCATAGAAAACAATCAGTACAATAACCATTTATAATCTTGACACAAAACGCCACAGGTCATTGGAAGAACTTCCCCTCTTGTTACAGTAGATCTGTCAGGTGTTTTGTTATTCTTTGGAATTTTGAGATGTCACATATTATGTTGTTTAGTTTGTGTTGGTATTACTATTGATTATGTAAAAGGAAAATATTGGACTTGTCTATCTTCTAATAACGGTGTCATTGTTATCTCTAAATTTTTTGAAGGATTTTTTCCTTTCTTCTGTTGATTGGGAGCCTTTGTTCTTTATGCGTTGTTTAGTTCCTTCTGTGATGAGTTGGAATGTAAGTTCATGCTTTTTTTCAGGACTTTCTGCTCCTCTTTTTTAAAATCCAGGTAAAACAGTTCTAATTCTACTTTTTTTTTTTTCTTGTCGTATTTCAGTTAAAGGTGGCAGTTTAGGCCGAGGTTGAGGACTTTTTCTATCTTTCGTCTGGTGTGTGGTTAGAAAATTTCAGTAATCCTTCGTTTCCGGATTGCTGGAGGAAAGTCTTCCCTGCATAAAGTTTGTTGATTTTCTTTTGATTTGTAGAATTAAATTGATGAGTTCGGTAGTTTTCAATTTCTAGATAAGTGTATGAAGGGCAAACTTTCCTTACTCAATCCCGAAATGAAGTAGCGGTAAAATAGACAATTTAGTAAAACCCGGGCAAAATCATAGATTTTTTCATTGAATTTATCGGCTCGTTATTCGAGCGAAAAGAGTCATGTAGTCATGATTCCTCAATAAATCAAGCTAATTCCCTTCCGCACGCTGCGGCACTGGGTGGGAGACACCAAACCAAACAGATCAGGAATGATAGAGACAATATCGGAAAACTCAATCATTCTATTATCCCCTTACTCGAAACCCACTGCGGATTCGCTACAATCTGCTACAATATAGAAGAGGTAGGAAATTTCGTTTTGGAAGAAGCTAAACCCCTTCTTCACGAATATTTTTTACGATGAGATCAAGACTGAGCTAGCAAAATAAGAAACATGGGCAAAAATACGGAAAAATACGGAAAGATGCAAAATATTGACAAAGTTATATTCGTTGACATCAAAATTATCCAGATGGCAAAACCTGAAAGAATTTCTAGTTTACATGAGAATAGAACCTGATTAAATATAAATGGAAGAGTTCATTTTCCTTGAATGTAACTACAGGTGCGATACTGTAGAAATTTACCCCACTAGAGAGTGCCAGACAAAAGTAGTGGTATGTTCTAACTGTGCGGATTTGGAGCATGGGAAGGTTTCAAAAACCTGAATCCAAAGTAAATTAATTACAGAGTAGACCACAATACCCTAACCATCATGTGCTACATACACAAAGAAGCATTCCAGAATAAGAATGAAAAATAGAAGAAAAAGAGGCCAAATAAAGAATATATGCTGAAGCTGCAGCTCTTACTACCACACCGATACAACGGACCAGCAACCTCAAACTAATGATGCCGAAAGTAAACAAAGATCAGATAGCACACAGAATATTCGCCTATATTGCAATTATAGCCAACCCAAGAACATTTGCAGGTACTAAACAGAATATAGCTGGACAATGGAATATATAATAAATTTTGGTTCCCCAAACAACCCATCAGACGGCATGAGGATCAGTTTATTGGAGGAAAAGGACATGAACGAAATCACCAACCAAATCAAGAAGGAAGCGACAAATGAGAAAAGAATAACATCAAAAGGTACAAACTGTAAAAGCATCAACAACATTAACTTAATATCAATCAGCAGATCAACCGAAGTCACACATTAAAAGTGTACCGGATTCACTGTAGAATGATATCCTAGGAAAGGGTATCTCGTGGATGGGGACGATAGTGAATGCAAAATCTTCGCCTCCCTAATGAGAAAAACTACCTTTAGAAAATGTAAAAAGCTACTCCAATGACTAAACAAAGGAAATTATAGGTGCGCTTATGATAGTTATGCACTCGGTGGTAGGAAAAGGACTGCTGCTGGAAGGTGCAATTTTCGTGCGGCGGGAGTCGCGTATGCCCACAACATGCCTACCTTCTAAATTATAGAAAGTGGACCAAAAGACATCGGACATCGATAAATAGAAAATTCATGTACATTAAGTGGTAAGACAAATTAATGCGTTAATAGCGAGTGAAAGATAGAATAATAAAATGAGCCGAATATTAAAATGTAAAAAAATAACCAAAGAAATCATGTAGTGCCCTGATATAGCGTGCATGAAAAAGATGGGTGAAATTAAAAGGGATTAAAAATGGTTGATAATAAATTTAATACGTAAAGGTGATATAATATAATAATGAAGTGGAAGTTAATAAAAAAAACACGCCAAGTTAAAATTGATTCAATCAAATAGTGATTAAATTTTAAAATGGACAAACAATTGTAACAGTGATAGCATACTTAAGTGAGTAAAAGTAATATAATAATCAAGTGTAAGTTAATAAAATATTAAAAATTAACAAAAGGTAAAAGTATTAGTACCTGGTCATCACACGCAAAGTTATAAGTGAATAAATTCATGTGGTAAAATATTAAAGAGAAGAAATTCAAAAGAATTCGAACATATTAAATGTGGAAGAATAAGGATAAAGAAAAGGCACCCCCCCCCACTGACTTTCCCAGTTCACCGATGACCGCTCTAAATTCGTATGCCCTATATACTGCAAAAATTAGAATTTTTTTTTTTTAAGGGGCTATCTGGCGACTGCCGACTTAGGCATAAGTTGCCGTAAACAAACAGCCTAGTTCTAGGATACTTTAAAAAATTGAACAGGAAACAATAAAAAGAAATAACAATAACAATAACAAAGCAATAACAAAAACAATAACAAAAACAACAATTAAACCAGGTTAAATGAAAGGGAGAAGGCCGGCCTCCCCCAAAAAGTCAATAAGTCCACCAGTCAAAGTACACGCACTCGTCCCGAGTACAAGGGACAGGCGGTAGCGACCCCGCCCATCCCGGTACCGGGACAGGTGTCGTGCGCGAAGATCACCCCGACTGGGACATTCGACAAGAATGTGCCGAACAGTCTGGGGGACGACGCAGTCGTTGCAATAGGGTGCAGGCGAGCGCTCCATCAAATAGCGATGCGTCACACGAGTGTGCCCGATTCGGAGAAGACAGAAAGCAACCTCAAGCCGCCGCGGTATTGGGGGATAGGTCCATGGGAACAGTCGCGGCGCAATGGCACGCAACTTTAAGTTCCCTTTAACCGTCTCCCATCTTCTTTGCCAAGCATTTCGAAGAGCTGCCCGTATTCCTGCCATGTAGTCAGTGTGAGGAAGAGCGAAACGCTGGTCCGGTCGCAGAGTCCTCACGGACTCTTTGGCGCCCTCATTGGCACGCTCATTCCCCGCAATTCCTACATGTCCAGGAACCCAGCAGAAGATAATCTCGACATCTGCCCGACTCGCCAAAACCGTGGCGTCACGGATTTCGCGAACCAGGGGATGCGGAAATTCCAATGCCCCGAGAGCACTCAAGGCGCTTTGTGAGTCGCTATAGATCACAATCCGGTCTCCGAACCGGGCACGTCGCGTAATCTCCCGTACCGAGTGGTGTATTGCCACCAGCTCGGCCGTGAAGACAGACGCAGCGCCTGGTAGAGCCCCGCTGACTTCAAACAGAGGGGATACGGCGTGGAAGCCGACCCCCTCTTGGGACTTGGAGCCATCCGTATACACTGGCACGGTACCAGCGTGACACGATGTGTGCTCCAAAAAGGTCGAACGCAATACTCCCGGCGCAGTACAAGCTTTGGGAGCAGAGGCATGGCGACAAATAGCCAAATGTGGTACCCTCCAGGGTGGCGTCCTGGGCAGAACCAGGGGCGCCACCGGCCCGAGAGCTATAACTACCTCTCGAAGGAATTCCTGGCCCTAAACCCAAAGGGCTTAGGGTATGACTGGCGCAGCTCTCAGCTGTGGATGCAGTGAGAGCTGTTGGCGACTGAGGGAGGCGCCGGGCTCGCGCGTACAGGCGAGTGATGCACTGTACGCGGCGCAGAGCGAGTGGCATCTCCCTAGCATCGACCAACAGGCTCTCAATGGGGGAAGTGCGGAAGGCACCGGTCGCAAGGCAAAGGCCAGTGTCGTGGATCGAATCCACCTTCCGCAATAAACGCTCGGCTGCGGATGCATAAAACTCGCATCCGTAGTCGAGCTTCGAGCGAACAAAGGATCGATAAAAAAGTAAGGCAGTAGCCCTATCAGCGCCCCAAGCGCTAAACGTCACGGAACGGAGAATGTCCATGGAGCGGGTACAAGAGACCCTAAGGCTGCGAATATGAGCCTCCCAGGTGAGGCGTCGGTCGAATACAAGACCAAGGAAACGGTGTTACTCAATCACATCCAGGCGCACCCCATTAAGAAACAAATCTGGGTCAGGATGAAGTCGTGGATCGCGGCAGAATTTTTTTTTTTTTTTTTTTTTTAAGAGCTCATCTGGCGACTGCCTACTTGGGCATTAGTCGCCGTATTAAAACTGGCCTAGTTCTAGGCTACTTTAAAATGAAATTAAAGAGAGAAAAAAAAAAAACAACACCCCAAAAGGGGGAAAGGAAGCAAGCTGGTGCGTCGGGGAGAGGTCCCCCCGGCGCAGGAGCGTGCAACTAAAGAAAAACAAAACAAACAAAAAACAAAAAATGCAAAAAAACAACAAAAAACAAAACAAACAAACCTTGCTTAAATAATAGGGAGAAGGCCGGCCTCCCCCAAGAAGTCAACAAGTCCACAAGTCAGTGTGCACGAATCTGTCCCGAGCACAAGGGACAGGCGGTAGCGACCCCGCCCATCCCGGTACTGGGACAGGTATCGTGCGCGAAGATCACCCAGACTGGGACATTCGACAAGAATGTGCCGAACAGTCTGGGGGACGACGCAGTCGTTGCAATAGGGCGCAGGCGAGCGCTCCATCAGATAGCGATGCGTCACACGAGTGTGTCCGATTCGGAGACGACAGAAAGCAACCTGAAGCCGCCGCGGCCTTGGGGGATATTTTTTTTTTTTTTTTATAGAGCCCATCTGGCAACTACCCACTTGGGCATAAGTCGCCGAAAAACACGACAGCCTAGAATTAGGCTACTTTAAAGTTAAAATATGAAAACTTAACAATCAATATAAATTGGAAAAACTTAACAATCGAAGCAATCTCCGGCAGCGGGGGGGAGGTCCCCCTCACCCCGGTGCAGGAGAGTGCAACCTAAAACAAAACAATAACAAAAAAAAGGAACCTTAAATAAAGGGGAGAAGGCCGGCCTCCCCAAAAAGTCAATAAGTCCACCAGTCATGGTGCACGCACTCGTCCCGAGTACAAGGGACAGGCGGTAGCGACCCCGCCCATCCCGGTACCGAGACAGGTGTCGTGCGCGAAGATCACCCAGACTGGGACATTCGACAAGAATATGCCGAACAGTCTTGGGAACGACGCAGTCGTTGCAATAGGGCACATGCGAGCGCTCCACCAAGTAACGATGCGTCACACGAGTGTGTCCGATTCGAAGACGACAGAAAGCAACCTCAAGCCGCCGCGGCATTGGGGGATAGGTCCATGGGAACAGTCGCGGCGCAATGGCACGCAACTTTAAGTTCCCCTCGACCGTCTCCCATCTTCTTTGCCAAGCAGTCCGAAGAGCTGCCCGTATTCCTGCCATGTAGTCAGTGTGAGGAAGAGCGAAACGCTGGTCCGGTCGCAGAGTCCTCGCGGACTCTTTGGCGCCCTCATCGGCGCGCTCATTCCCCGCAATTCCTACATGTCCAGGAACCCAGCAGAAGATAATCTCGACATCTGCCCGGCTCGCCAAAACCGTGGCGTCACGGATTTCGCGAACCAGGGGATGCGGAGATTCCAATGCCCCGAGAGCACTCAGGGCGCTTTGTGAGTCGCTATAGATCACAATCCGGTCTCCGAACCGGGCACGTCGCGTAATCTCCCGTACCGAGTGGTGTATTGCCACCAGCTCGGCCGTGAAGACAGACGCAGCGCCTGGTAGAGCCCCGCTGACTTCAAACAGAGGGGATACGGCGTGGAAGCCGACCCCCTCTTGGGACTTGGAGCCATCCGTATACACTGGCACGGTACCAGCGTGACACGATGTGTGCTCCAAAAAGGTCGAACGCAATACTCCCGGCGCAGTACAAGCTTTGGGAGCAGAGGCATGGCGACAAATAGCCAAATGTGGTACCCTCCAGGGTGGCGTCCTGGGCAGAACCAGGGGCGCCACCGGCCCGAGAGCTATAACTACCTCTCGAAGGAATTCCTGGCCCTAAACCCAAAGGGCTTAGGGTATGACTGGCGCAGCTCTCAGCTGTGGATGCAGTGAGAGCTGTTGGCGACTGAGGGAGGCGCCGGGCTCGCGCGTACAGGCGAGTGATGCACTGTACGCGGCGCAGAGCGAGTGGCATCTCCCTAGCATCGACCAACAGGCTCTCAATGGGGGAAGTGCGGAAGGCACCGGTCGCAAGGCAAAGGCCAGTGTCGTGGATCGAATCCACCTTCCGCAATAAACGCTCGGCTGCGGATGCATAAAACTCGCATCCGTAGTCGAGCTTCGAGCGAACAAAGGATCGATAAAAAAGTAAGGCAGTAGCCCTATCAGCGCCCCAAGCGCTAAACGTCACGGAACGGAGAATGTCCATGGAGCGGGTACAAGAGACCCTAAGGCTGCGAATATGAGCCTCCCAGGTGAGGCGTCGGTCGAATACAAGACCAAGGAAACGGTGTTACTCAATCACATCCAGGCGCACCCCATTAAGAAACAAATCTGGGTCAGGATGAAGTCGTGGATCGCGGCAGAATTTTTTTTTTTTTTTTTTTTTTAAGAGCTCATCTGGCGACTGCCTACTTGGGCATTAGTCGCCGTATTAAAACTGGCCTAGTTCTAGGCTACTTTAAAATGAAATTAAAGAGAGAAAAAAAAAAAACAACACCCCAAAAGGGGGAAAGGAAGCAAGCTGGTGCGTCGGGGAGAGGTCCCCCCGGCGCAGGAGCGTGCAACTAAAGAAAAACAAAACAAACAAAAAACAAAAAATGCAAAAAAACAACAAAAAACAAAACAAACAAACCTTGCTTAAATAATAGGGAGAAGGCCGGCCTCCCCCAAGAAGTCAACAAGTCCACAAGTCAGTGTGCACGAATCTGTCCCGAGCACAAGGGACAGGCGGTAGCGACCCCGCCCATCCCGGTACTGGGACAGGTATCGTGCGCGAAGATCACCCAGACTGGGACATTCGACAAGAATGTGCCGAACAGTCTGGGGGACGACGCAGTCGTTGCAATAGGGCGCAGGCGAGCGCTCCATCAGATAGCGATGCGTCACACGAGTGTGTCCGATTCGGAGACGACAGAAAGCAACCTGAAGCCGCCGCGGCCTTGGGGGATATTTTTTTTTTTTTTTTATAGAGCCCATCTGGCAACTACCCACTTGGGCATAAGTCGCCGAAAAACACGACAGCCTAGAATTAGGCTACTTTAAAGTTAAAATATGAAAACTTAACAATCAATATAAATTGGAAAAACTTAACAATCGAAGCAATCTCCGGCAGCGGGGGGGAGGTCCCCCTCACCCCGGTGCAGGAGAGTGCAACCTAAAACAAAACAATAACAAAAAAAAGGAACCTTAAATAAAGGGGAGAAGGCCGGCCTCCCCAAAAAGTCAATAAGTCCACCAGTCATGGTGCACGCACTCGTCCCGAGTACAAGGGACAGGCGGTAGCGACCCCGCCCATCCCGGTACCGAGACAGGTGTCGTGCGCGAAGATCACCCAGACTGGGACATTCGACAAGAATATGCCGAACAGTCTTGGGAACGACGCAGTCGTTGCAATAGGGCACATGCGAGCGCTCCACCAAGTAACGATGCGTCACACGAGTGTGTCCGATTCGAAGACGACAGAAAGCAACCTCAAGCCGCCGCGGCATTGGGGGATAGGTCCATGGGAACAGTCGCGGCGCAATGGCACGCAACTTTAAGTTCCCCTCGACCGTCTCCCATCTTCTTTGCCAAGCAGTCCGAAGAGCTGCCCGTATTCCTGCCATGTAGTCAGTGTGAGGAAGAGCGAAACGCTGGTCCGGTCGCAGAGTCCTCGCGGACTCTTTGGCGCCCTCATCGGCGCGCTCATTCCCCGCAATTCCTACATGTCCAGGAACCCAGCAGAAGATAATCTCGACATCTGCCCGGCTCGCCAAAACCGTGGCGTCACGGATTTCGCGAACCAGGGGATGCGGAGATTCCAATGCCCCGAGAGCACTCAGGGCGCTTTGTGAGTCGCTATAGATCACAATCCGGTCTCCGAACCGGGCACGTCGCGTAATCTCCCGTACCGAGTGGTGTATTGCCACCAGCTCGGCCGTGAAGACAGACGCAGCGCCTGGTAGAGCCCCGCTGACTTCAAACAGAGGGGATACGGCGTGGAAGCCGACCCCCTCTTGGGACATGGAGCCATCCGTATACACTGGCACGGTACCAGCGTGACACGATGTGTGCTCCAAAAAGGTCGAACGCAATACTCCCGGCGCAGTACAAGCTTTGGGAGCAGAGGCGTGGCGACAAATAGCTAAATGTGGTACCCTCCAGGGTGGCGTCCTGGGCAGAACCAGGGGCGCCACCGGCCCGAGAGCTATATCTACCTCTCGAAGGAGTTTTCTGGCCCTAAACCCAAAGGGCTTAGGGTATGACTGGCGTCTCTCGGCGGCATAGGCACCATCGAGATCAGCTGCGGATGCAGTGAGAGCTGTTGGCGACTGAGGGAGGCGCCGGGCTCGCGCGTACAGGCGAGTGATGCACTGCACGCGGCGCAGAGCGAGTGGCATCTCCTCAGCATCGACCAACAGGCTCTCAATGGGGGAAGTGCGGAAGGCACCGGTCGCAAGGCGAAGGCCGGTGTAGTGGATCGAATCCACCTTCCGCAATAAACGCTCGGCTGCGGATGCATAAAACTCGCATCCGTAGTCGAGCTTCGAGCGAACAAAGGATCGATAAAAAAGTAAGGCGGTAGCCCTATCAGCGCCCCAAGCGCTGAACGTCACGAAACGGAGAATGTCCATGGCGCGGGTACAAGAGACCCTAAGGCTGCGAATGTGAGCCTCCCAGGTGAGGCGTCGGTCGAATACAAGACCAAGGAAACGGTGCGACTCAACCACATCCAGGCGCACCCCATTAAGAAACAAATCTGGGTCGGGGTGAAGCCGTGGGTGGCGGCAGAAGTGCACCACCTTAGTCTTGGCCAAAGAAAACCGAAACCTGTGCGCTTCGGCATAGCGAGAGACGCGGTTCAATGCCTGTTGGAGTCGGCGCTCCAGAGTTGGCATCTGGGCCGCGCCAAAAGAGATCGAAAGGTCGTCCACGTAGAGCGTAGCGAGAACATCTTCCGGCAGCACCGAGGTGATGCCGTTGATGCTCAGGGCAAAGAGTGTGACACTGAGTACACTTCCCTGCGGGACACCCTCTTCCTGCTCCTTTGGGCCGGAGAGGGCTCCCCCCACCCGTACGCGGAATCGACGATCTCGCAAAAATTCAGATATAAACATTGGGAGGCGTCCCCTCGCCCCCATCGTGTGGAGAGTCTCCATGATACCGTATCGCCATGCGGTATCATAGTCCTTCTCCAGATCAAAAAACACCGTGGCGTAGTGCTGTCTACGAAGGAAAGCCTCGCAGACGGCATTTTCCAGTCGGAGCAGAGCATCCGACGTGGAGTGGAACTTACGAAAGCCGCACTGTGCAGAAGACAGATGGCCTCCGCTGTCCAGGAAATAGGCTAATCTAACATTTACCAATTTCTCCATAAACTTGCACACGCAAGAGGTTAGAGAGATTGGGTGGAAACCGGTCGGAGTAGAGTGATCTCTCCCCGGCTTGCGAAAGGCGAGCACAGTAGCGATTCGCCAGGAGTCTGGGAGAAGACCTTCCACCCAGATCCTGTTGAACAAATCTAACAGAAAGGCCATGCCTCGCTCACCCAGGTGTCGAAGCATGGCGTACGGGACATCGTCCGGACCATGGGCGGTGTCCGCGCACGAAGCGAGAGCGGAGCGCAACTCACTCACAGTAAACTTGTCGTTGAAGGGTTCTCCGCCTCTGGAGGTAAAGTCCAGCCGGCGGCCTTCCGCGACATCACGACGTGCATTGAATGCTGGCGGAGCAGCATCACGGCTAGAGAATGCGGAAAAAGCGGTCGCTAAGGATTCCGCCACGGACGCGGGGTCCGAGATTGCGGTCCCATTCTCCTGGAGAACGGGAGGGGGGTCCTGCGAGAACTTGCCCCGAATCCTTTTGACTCGCTTCCACACCTCAGCTAAAGGGGTCTTCCCGTTAAGTGAAGACACGTATGCCCGCCAAGAAGACCGGCGGGCGTGCTTCGAAATATACCGGAACCTAGCCCTAGCCCGACGAAATTCAGCGACAGTGAAATCGTTCGGGCGGCGCTTATAGCGCATGTAGGCATAACGCTTCTGTTTGAGGGCCGTCTCACACTCGGCCGACCACCATGGGAGTGGTCGGCGTGCAAAACGGCCAGACGTCCTAGGAATAGTAGTCAGGCCCACGGCGATGAGGTTGCCGGAGAAGAACTCAACGGCATTATCTACCGACCTAAACTCCTCGACTGAGATAGAGAATTCAGTCATTTCCTGAAATGCAGGCCACCGCGCCCGCGCCAAGCACCACCGAGGTGGTCTCTCAGGCGGCAGTTGCCCTGAAAATGATATTTGAATGGGAAAGTGATCACTACCATGGAGGTCATCGACCACCCCCCAATCAAAATCAGGCTGTGCATCCGAAGAGCACAAAGATAGGTCAAGGCAAGAAAATGAAGCGGTTCTCGGACAGTGATGCGTAAACTCATCCACGTTTAGGACACCCATCTCAAGCTCTTCGATCAGATCGGCAAGGACTTGTCCCCTGGGATTTATGGAGTAATCTCCCCAGAGAGGATGCCTGCCGTTCAGATCTCCAAGCAAGAGATAGGGCCTCGGCAACCGTGCAACGACGCGGCGGAAGTCCCCCGCGTCGAAGTCAGCTGACAGTGGAATGTACGCAGAAATGATAGTATACCTCCTATCCAGGTGCAGCTGCACAGCCACTGCCTGAAAGGAGGTATCTAAAGAGAAAGGAAGAACGGAGACATCATGCCGGGTGTGCACTGCGCATCCCCCAGCCCGGCCATCCCGAGGTGGTGAGGTCGCAAGACCCTTATACCCCGGGAGGGCAGGGAGGGGGCACGCACCTAGCATGGTCTCCTGCAAAAAAATAGCTAACGGGGAACGGGACGAGACGACCCTCCGCAGCTCCTCCCAGTTGGCCCGGAGTCCACGGCAATTCCATTGAAGGAATATGCCCTCCAGGCCTAGCTCGGAGGAGACGCGGGGGCCCTCCTCGAATTGAAGACCCTCACGGGAATGGCCGTACGCTTCCCGGGGGCAGAACCCCGGGCGCTGTTGGCCGGACAAAGCGCTGAAGGCGCTGTCGCCTTCGAGGACTTATTGGGGGAGGTTGGGCTTGCCATGCGAGTCTTTTCCTCCCTCCGCCTCGAAACCTTAGGCGGGCGTTGCGGCTTCGGAGGCAGGGGGCCCTCTTTTCGAGGAACCACCGTCTCCGAGCCACTCGCTCCACCTCGGGACGTGGGCGAAGGAGCCGAAGCTCCTTTGTTGCTGTCCTCCTTTCGGGGGACAGCTTTAGGAACCCCGGAAGATGGCCTAGCGACCATCTTCAGGGGTGTTGCCTCCTGTGAGTCTAACGACTCGGTGGAGGCGCGTGGCCGTTTCGCCTTACGGGAAACGGTCACGCTAGGGGAAGAGGGGGGAGCCCTGGTTTTAGCCGGGGCAGGGTATGAACCCTTTTTTCCGCCAGCTTTACCAGGGGAGCGCCCGGGTTGGGTAGAGCCCGCAGAAGGGCTCCGAATGGGCGCGGAAACAACCGTGCTCGTTGGCCTGGATGGGCCAGGAGCAGAGGGTGCCTTCCTAACTCTTGAGGCATACGACGTCCCAGGCAGAGCCGGGCGCGCCAGGACCAAGTCCTTTGCCTCGCGGAATGAGAGTCGATCCTGGGCCTGAACGGCCAGGATTTCTTCCTCAAGGAGATATGCACCACATTGCTTCGAAGAAGCAGGGTGCGGCTCTCTGCAATTGACACACTTGACCACACACGATTTGGACTCATCGTGTGCGACCTTGGAGCAATTTACACATACTTCGGGTGACCCCAACTTTGCACGTCTACATGAGCGATTCGTATGGCCGAAGCGGTGACAGTAATAGCACTGCCGCGGCAGTGGCACGAATGCCTTCACGCGGTAGCGGTACCGACCGCTACTGTTACAAGGAAGCTTGTCACAGTCGAATGTGACGAAGAGTGTAGGGGTGGGTCTCGAGGCTCCTCCCTGTTTTCTCATCACACGTTCGACCTTGACCGCCCCATGGTCGGCCAGCTCTAGGGTGATGTCCTCAATGGAGTAGTCAACGAGTTCCCTCGCATAAACTACTTCTTTCACAAAGTTCATGGTAGAGTGCGGCGTCACACTCACCGGGGTGCCATGAAGTGTCCGAAGAGCACTTATCTTTCCCGCCTCGGCGGGATTCGCCGCATTCGCCAGAAGGCTCCCGTCCGAGAAACGGGTTACCTTCGGCTCTCTACCAATTGCACTAGCTAATCCTCTCCTCTGATGGATCATGTTGCCCTTGAACAACATGGTGCCATCAGTGGAGCAAATAACGAGGAAGCGTTTGAAGCCAGCGGGCTCGAAAACGCCAGGTAACCTCTGAATGAGGGGCCCCGATGTCATCGAGGCTCCGCCCTGTGCACTTTTGGTCTTTGTCATCGTCAGGAGCTTCGTACCCGGGGGATGCAGAGGGGCCGGATGTGCCGATCTTGGCTTGGTCGCTTGCCAAAGTGGCAGCAGACCCATCCGTTCCCGTAGCCCCCGCGGATGGAGAGGAGCCCCGAGTCTTCTTCGTCTTTTTTGTCTTTTTCGTCCTTTTCTTTTTTGGAGAGGAGGGCGGGGAATGAACCCGCTTCTCACCCCCGCCGGTAGAAGCCCCCAAGCCAGATGGACCGGCCTCAGCGAGGTTCTTCTCCGAAATGGAGAAGGTCCTGGTGGTCGCAGGGGCATAATTCGGAGGAGAACCCTCCCCTTCTTCTACTGCCTGAGCATCCAGACCGTTTGATGAGGACCTTGCATAGGGGCGGATTCGGGTTCGGTGCTTGGCGCCGAGCCCGGATTCCCCCCCATGGAAGGCCCTACCATCTGAGGCTGGTTTTCCTAAAGGACCATGTCTATCACAAGAGGGGCCTCCAGTTGGCCATCCCCTTCAAGGACATCGCAGGTCCCCTTGGCAGCGTCATAAGTCTTTAGTGAGGAGGCACAGGCCTTGACCCCGGCAAGGTTTAATATTTTTGCCAGCAGGTCTTTTGGGGGAAGCGACCGAAGGGGCCTGGCTTCCCTCTCCCCCCTAAGGGGGGTCGCCCTACCGAGCTGCTTGCAAGAGGGGAGGTCGGCAATGGGCTGCCTGGTGGCTTTCTTGGCAATCCCCTTAGAAAGCAAAGGAGGGACTGCCGCTGGAGATAGGGAGGTGCCCGAAAGCACCTCCAGAGAAGGGGGTGAGGGGGAGTCCCCTACACCCATAGGCGTAGGAGAGGAGTAAGCCTCCTCTCTGGTTAAAGAAGTATGGAGAGTCCCCTGCGCAAGCACAGGGGGGGGACGACCTCCATCTTTTCTGTGTAGCTGCACGGGGGCGGCTCCGTTGTTTTAGAGGGAATTAAGGGAAGATGTGTTCTTTTTTCATCATTAGGCATGGTGACCCTCTTTGTTTTACGGGACGCAATCGCTCACCACCCTTTGCAGTAGCCCGCAAAGCAAGAGGTGCTTACAGGCCCGGCAGAGCCAGGCGCGGCCATTTGGGACCACCCCTCCAGCCTGGTGGGCTGGCAGTCCTTCGGCATGGCGGCTCCACCTTGAACACGGCGTAAAAAAGATAGATTTTGAAGAGGAGAGGAAAAGGGATGTGAGGAAGGTATGGGTGGGGATGAAGCAGGTTGTTAAAAAACCCCCATCCCGAACCGGAGTTGAGGGGTTAGGCAACAATGTCCCCCTCCCCCCTCAGCCCCGATCTGGGGTGGTTGACTTGAGAAGAAGGTCAGCATTCTACCCTGTGAAATTAGAGGCTGACCAGAGAAAGTTGTGGAAGAGGTTGTATGAAAAGCGACGAGGTAGGGGAGAAATCGGGCTATCTGAAGGAAGGAAGAGAGGCTAAGCTGGGGCCGGACGGAGCGCTGGATTCCGTCAGCACGGCGGCCAGGATGGCAAATCACCGCGTTCCTTACGGGGGTAAATATTAGAACAATAGAAAAACCATTAATAGGGTATCGTGACTTGCCACTACTGACTCTTATCGCGTCCTAAGGCAATTAAGGAAGTCTGTTGGCGATGAATCTATCTCCCCACCTAGATAACTAGGAGTATATATTCGACACTTCGGAGTTCACATGCAGATTATGTCTGAAGACGCCGTCCAGTACGTTAGCCGTTAAAATCTTCGTTCGTCGAGAGGAAATCGACTACATTCTCGTCCAGAGAATATTTGAGTTATTGTCGAAGAGCCAAGGAAGAGCTAGTCGTGACTCAGTGTTGTTCGCAGAGATAGTTTTAGGCACGCTTCAACCCTTCTCACTACATCTTCGGATTTTAAGGATCGAAAAAGCCATCACCGAAGCACCCTACGTTTGCCTCTTAAGGATGAGAGGTCCATCTTGAATTGCCTGAAGTTGGATTGAACGTCTCGTGAGACGCCCACAAGTTCAAGGTTGAACTTACCTCCCTGGTCCTACTCGCCGCACATCAAGGTAAAATGTATTTAACTTCCGCTTCGTCACGCTCCTTCCACCTTTACCGCGTCGAACTTCAAGGATGCCTGTTGCGCTAGAATTTGCAGAAATATAAGATCATTTCTTAATTAATTACCCCTCGGTTCAAACTTAATTGATAGTGTCAATCATCTTAGCCGTGAACCGTCAATATTTAATTGCATTGCCATTTAACTTGCCCTATATGTGTATGTAATCTTTAGGCCTATTAAAGAATATTTTTATGGCCGTGTTCGAATATTTATCGGCCTAGCAACTTTGTATTTAAAGCACTCTTAGAGCCATCTCTAGGTGAAGCCTTAATTTCTGTCGCCCAGTAGGCCAGTGTGCGTATTGGTCATACCACGACATCAAAATATATAGAAAATTGATTCTACTAAGTCAATGTCAATACTCTTAAAATTCTATATATATTACTATAAATAAAATTAGACAAAGAAACATCTATTTATTAATGTGTAAGAATCCAAAATGTTTAAATTTGTATAAAAACTCGAAAATTGAGTCCTCTGGAAACTTTACTTTCACCCTCAAACTTATTCACTATCTCTCATATTTTCAAATTTCTTATTTTCTCACATTTAGACTAGTTTAATTTTACGTATTTTCGTGAAATCTCTTTCTAAATCTTATATCTCTTATTAAGCCAATGAGCAATGACAACCTTCATTATTTACTGCTCACTAGCAGCAACTTAAGAGGCAACATGAATGAAAACTATGTCAAGACTGCCTCAACAACAACAAAAATTTCCTCCTAAAGAGTCTTGAAGAAAAGCGAAAGCTCACGGCCAAAATTTTAATTAATTCCTAAATAGAAAGACAAAAAGAGATCCTCATCAGCTGATTTTTAATCTCAAGCGATAAAAAAAAAAAAAACTAGATTCACCAATTAGAACTTGGTCTTTCACGGAGCATGAATATAAGAGAAATTGCTGCGATCTTACACCGATTATATATATATATATATATATATATATATATATCATACAAAGAAAGAGCAAATATAAGTTATGCGGGTGGTAACAACCACCACAAGGCTTTTGCCATATTTATTTTATGCTTTTCAAAACCACTTTGAAGACAGACAGAAAGATGCAGAAACCTTTTATTGCAGACCATATAACAATATAGTGCAAGAGAAAGAGAAATTTGACGCGAATGAGCAATGAAACAAGAAACAGGAGTTTTATATATATATATATATATATATATATATATATATATATATATATATATATATATATATATATTAAATAAAATTGCTTTTGACAGGGCGTATTTTTAATTTAAGTATAAAGGATAAACCAAGATAGACATCCTTATTTATTGTAAACAACTTTTAGGATTACCTAATCCATCTTTAGTGAGACCGAACCGTTGTTTACTATAAATAAAGATGTTTCTAATGGTCTTATCCTTTACTCTGCACTTATATATATATATATATGAATCCATTAAACCAATAGTGAAAGAGAAAACGGAATAATTTTACCTTACAATAATATTTTTATTACCTTTTTTCGAAAAAATCCGTGCAGGAAAGCGATTCAAACCAGGGACACTGAGGCAGCGAGCACCGCTTTGATCACAGCTAAAAGTATGCCGTTAAAAGCTATTCTATTCAGACAATTTTGGGGGTTCTCTGCGTAGCGTAGTGTACTAACGGCATACTTTTAACTGTGATCAAAGCGGTGATCGCTTCCTTAGTGTGCCTGGTTTGAATCGCTTTCCTGCACGGATTTTTTCGAAAAAAGGTAATAAAAATATTATTGCAAGGAAAAATTATTCCGTTTTCTCTTTCAATGGGGTTTAGTGGATTCATTTTGATCATTCTCTCGTGCTACTTTGATATATATATATATATATATATATATATATATATATATATATATATATATATATATATATATATATATATATATATATATATATATATATATATATATATACATATATACATATATACATATATATATATATATATATATGCATATATATATATTTATATATATACCTGGTATTCTCACAAAGTTGCGCGTAAGGGAAACAATAATTGAAAATATCCTTCAAAGGAAAATGAAAAGAGTAATTATTCACCTCACACTTATGCAGAACAAATCGGATAATACTAACAATTCATGGAGTGAATTAGCTTAACTAATCCCACCTCAGTAACATATGGTTTTTCAGTGAGGTTTTACTAGGAATTATTAATATGCAGGAGCTAGAAGAAATTTGATAAATGCCTGAGAAGTAAAGAAGAGTAGAACTCGCATGTTAAAGATAAATTACATTCGATACAAAGACTACATTACCTGATACAAGTAATCTGCGAAGGAAATAGTTGTATATTTGTCTCTCGGAGGGATAGGATTTTCTAATAAATCCCTTTTATTACTTATTATGAAAATATTTATATTAATTATTTATTTATAAATGACCTTTTGACTAAAATAAAGCAATTAATTCAATTCTTTTAAGATTTCCGACTACTCTCTCAGGCATCGTTTATATTACTATAATCATGTTGTTTTGGCAGATGGCTTCGGTTATTTGCAATTATTTTTATCCAAGTCTATATTAATTTCTCTTTCCTTTTCTTTAAAAACTTTTCTAGAACAATCCTCTTCTCAGTTATATATACAGCCTCAAAAGAGCACACAAGTTAAGGGAAAAAGAATAGGTGCCAAATCCCAGCATGTAAGTTCACATCCGTTAAACGTGAATATTACTGCTTCCAAACAATGCACAACTAGTGTCAATTTGGCAACAAATTTCAATCATCTTTTGACGGTATATGAAATCAAGGAAATTAAGTAAAAAAGCACAATATCAGTATCGATGTCAATAAATCAATTCATATAATGGTAATCAGAATAGGTTATGAGACGAAGTTGATGGCGAAATAAAAAATGAAACAACTTAAAAAGGTTTTGAGAACTTTGCTACTTTGGATTTAGCTGTCATAAATGCGCGTATCATTTACAAGTAAACCACTAAGGAGAAAGTTTCCAGACGAGAATTCATTCAAAGATTGGCAGAGGAGTTAGCTGAGCCAAACATGTAGTTAATGAAGCATGATTAATTTGAAACATAGGTAAATGGCACAAACCCGGGCACAGGGGCGCCAAAAAGTACTGCCAGCTGAAGACTCTTTATAAGAAAACCCGTACTGTGGGTACCTGCATGCACTGCAAAAGTCCTTATGTGGAGGATGTACACCGATTCAGACTGTTTGCAAAAAGTGTCACTTTAATTTTTGCTTGTTTACCTGAACACAATTTTTAAAATAATTAGCATTAAATAATATTACCATTAATCATCAATAAATATAATTCTTTACTAGAATCATTTGTTTATATTATCACTCAATTAAGTACAATAAATCTAAAATCGAATTAAAAAATCCGACATACAGTGAAATATTTAAGTATACAGTATATGTAGTTATAACTAAAAAACAAATTTCGCTGCAATAAATTCTCAACTTTTAAAAACAAAACAATGAATGAGTCAAAATCCCTACAATTGGGCACTTGAGAAAGGTCATTAAGACCGCTCTCCTAGTGTTAAGAAACAAATTCCATCTTCCATCATAAATGTAAATATCAGATGATGCTATAAAAAATATAAAAATGTTTTAATTGCAATTACTCAAAATTTGCATGAATAAAAGATATTCTCACATTTTTCCATCCTGTAGAGTGAAACTGAAATTTAAATGCTATAAATTGTTGTTTATTACTTAAAACACCCTCTCTATTATTTTTTTAGCTAATATAAAAGGCTGAAAACATTAATTTTAAATTTTTCGTTGACTCTTTGATAGATAACGGTCTTTCGGGATGATAAGCTTTTATCGTTTAAGTCTAACTTTTGCTGTTAAATCAAACATTTCGGTTTAGAAACCTTGTTGCGTGCTTTGAAATGTTATAATGATTAATGCCATATTGTATGAGTATCTAAAATAACACGGACAGTAGATTTTGGAGGGCTTATTTCGAGGAATAAACTGTCCTTCCTGTTTTTATATTTATCTAGCTTTATATGTTATTTGTTGTTGTACTGCAACAATGCAATTTACTCTTTGATTTAGGCAATTACATTGATGTAATTGGTTGCCGCCGTGCTGTAGGAAATGGCACAGCGGTAAGATACTTAATGTAAAACTCGCGATTTAAGCATTTCATTATTACATAACTTGACTACATTACTAATCTTGATACAGGTATAGATAAACCTGTCTAACTTTTTTAATTAATTGGTATTCACACGAAAATAGATATCCAAATCAGAAAGTAAAAATTAATACCTCTCTGATTCAATTTTTTAAAAGGTGAATAGAATCTCTAGAGAATAAGAGAAAACTAATTAATAACAATCTTGGATCGCATTTATTTTACATTTTATTTTGACAAACTGCAACGTACACATGATCTTATTAATTAGCATTTAATCTAATTAACCCTTCAATTAAACTTTCGTGCCTTATCTAAGATTAATTCTTGGACTTTTCTTGTTTAATTTACCATAAATCAATCTTGCCTAAAATTGGATATGGTTTTTATATGTACATACATTGGAATTGCTGATATGAATTTTATGAAATTCAAAGCTAGGTAGGAATTAAAAAATAGGGTTTTATTTTTACAGACCTATCTTAAATTAATGTAAAGGCAATTACTATACTTTTGCAGGTCCTTCTAATTGAAATATGTTTGCGGAAATGAAAAATTGCCAGTTTAATTTTTAAAAATATCAATGCTCCTTACACACGTGAATTTGCTGTATTTAATATAGTGTATTTGTAGCGTATACAACTTTACAAGACACTTTGGCTGTGTCACAACTTTCGAAAAATTTAATTATCATTCAAATCATGATTCCGTTATTTAAACGGAAGAACTATAAATAAACTTATGTTTTGCATTTGTATAAGAGCATTTTCGGTTATGAAAAGTCATCCTTCGCCAGAGGAAAATGAAAGCTTTCCAATAATTAGGTAAGCCTGTGTCATCGCATTTTTAAGAGGTAATTGTAAACTGGTTGAAGGATAAAACATAGGATCATCTAATAACAGATGATTCGTTCATACCAAGAAGAAAATAGGATAATTTCGGTCTCTTATCAAAACTATGCCATTATCTAATTATTCTTTTGCCCAGTCTACACTCTATTTAATCATCGCAGATAATCAAGAAGTATTTAAATATACTGACAACAAATATGTTCCTATAAAATCTGAAGTTGATATTTAGTTTAGGATTATAACAATGGAATAATTCCGATATGAAGCACAGTCTTTACAGCAAGAGTGATATTGTCGTGAGCCACACGGCTTGAATGCAAACGAACAAGTTAGAATCTTTGGATTTTTCCTCGATATAAACTATATATATAAACAAAAATACGATTGGCCAACCATTCCTAGTGAAAAAAGAAGATAATTACAATCATTAATTAACAAGGTTGTAAAATATACCACAAATATATAGCAAGGCTTATTAATGAATAACATGAATTTATATTATATTATATTCTGGATGTCAGAAGATATATTTTCCGACAAAAAATATCTGCTTGAAACTTTGTTTTTTAATATATATAAGCACTCTTGAGATGCACTAATGAAAGATTTTGAAATTTTCTGAAGATTTTAAATTAGTTTAATATGCCAAAATACAATAATCATTACGAAAATAGGCACAAAGACTTTGGAAAGATTATCAAATTGTCGGAAAGATGGCAGATGAAGTTCAAGGTCGAAAATTATTGGGTAATGCATATTGGTGAAGATAATTATCTACGAAGACTCAACAATATAACTGTTTAAATTTAAACAAGGCATAATAGAACTTAGATTTGTCAATGTGGCTTGAATTAAAAATTTCAAAACGATGGCGAGAGGTTTTTTTTCGTTTATATAAAATACACTTATGGTTGCCATTGCAATAATGGAACGCGTCCGAAGATCGGGCGAAGAAATTAATTTCTCAATTTCGAAATAGATCTTATGAAACCAGACTAAAACACCTTAACTCACTGTCACCGCAATATCGCCATCTGCCTATCCAACTTATCGAAGAAATTGAAGTATTAATTGGTTCACTAATATAGACATAACCCAATATTTGCCCTAGATAACGGAGTATGATCTAAATTTAATAGTTACAAGCTACTAAACAAAAGGTTTAGTATTTCATTAGCATAGTATTTCTTTTCTTATAAAACAAAACGAATATAGAATAATCTTCTTAGGAAGTATCTTTCATGGCAGTGCATTCACGATTATTCCAGGTCTAATTATAGATCCGCAATGAGAAATAACTTATGATGAAAACAGAACGGTTGTAAAACACCTAGCAATATTTTTTTTTACTAGAGTCAATATATTTAAAAATAATATTGCTAAACTTTACTTTCAAAATATACCTTTTAGACGATTCGTTCATACCAAGAAGAAAATAGAGTAATTTCGGTTTCTATCAAAACTATGCCCATTATCCTTTTATTCTTTTGCCCAGTTTACACCCTTTTTAATTATTAGAGATAGTCAAAAAGTATTTAAATATACTGACAACAAATATGTTCTTATATAATCTGAAGTTGATATGTAGTTTATAAACAATATAAAGTCAGGTGTTGCGCATTTATTGACTCATTTATTTGTTTCCTTTAGTAACATCAAAGAACCCAGAATTAAGTGTTACCGAACTGTCGCCCGAGTATTTATGTTTATAGAGAATGGATTCACAGACCTTTGTTGTCGCTTTTCTAAAGATACAACTTGAAATTTATTTGAGTACCATTCCACTATCTCTATTTGTATATCCTTTTTTCTCAAAAATGTTCTAAGGAATGGAAATATTCTAATTTTTGAAACAAGATTCTTTTGTTTTCTCACTAAAACAATATAATGTCTGAGCGCAGAAATTTGCTTTATAGCGCCTTGTTTCTAAATTTGGGTTTTCTTAGCAAGAGCTTCCGTATCACATTCGGTGCTCATTACACTAGGCCTAAGGCCCCTATACTTTCTTACGAATAAAACTGTTTTAATTTTGTATTAGAATTTTCTTTGCTCAAACGAAATGAGGGAAGCTAACGCATCAACTTCGTCCCAAGGTCGAGCCTCACTTCTCTAAAGTTTTCCTTTGATTCCTCTTGTTGGGGCCAAGTGGAACCTTAAATAATTTTTCTCAAGCTCCGCTTCTTCTTTTTCCGTTTATCTCTTTATTTCTTTTATCTCCTTTCTCTACATTATCATCTAATGTGACAATATAATCTATGTCTGTTCGTTAAGGAGGATGTTACCACACATTGTTTTCAAACTTTTCCCAACGTAACCGTGCATAGATTATGCGGCCTAATTGAGTAACTATGCTCGTTCCGGAAAACTTTCGACTTACATCCTTTACTCCGTTGGTGGGTAAAAACCTGGCCTTTTATTAGAAATAAGCTCGCAGTGCATCTAGAGTTTATTAAATTATAATTGAATTGTAGCTCGGCTTTCGAAGAGAACACTCGTGTATAATTAATTCGCTTGAATTTTCGCGAAATAATACTAACGTAGAACCAGAATAATGCTACTGATGTAATCTACCTCGACGTAAAAATTATTTTGCCTCAGTTTCACATTAAAGGCTTTTGATACAGCTTAATGAGCAGGCAACATGAGGAAGTGCATTAAATTGGATTAAAGATTGGTCCTCAAACCGTAGGCAGAAAGTTGTTGTAAATGGAAATAGTTCCTCGTTGGCATCAGTTGTTCGTGGTCCTTATCAAAGATGTAAATAAATTCGTCTTAGACTAACTAGACACCTTATTGTACACACAAAGCAAACAGATTACTGTTCTAAAGCTATTAATAGCAGCGTTAAGGAACTAGAAATTAAAGATTGTAATCACTACTATTAAATTTACGTATATACAATACTAACAGCTGAACGAGCTTGGGTATATATACACTGTCAATACTTACCAAACCGGCAATCAACTGAGTGTCAAAGGAATGACAAGGCAACAATTACTGACTACAGAACATGACAATGGAATAATTCCGATATAAAGCACAGAGTCTTTACAGCGAGAGCGATATTGTTGTGAACAACACGGCTTGAATGCAAACGAACAAGTTAGAATCTTTGGATTTTTCCTCCATATAAACTACATATATAAACAAAAATATGATTGGCCAACCGTTACAAATGAAAAAAAGAAGATAAATTCAATCAGTAATTAAAAAGGTTGTAAATTTTACCACAAATATATAGCAAGGCTTATTAATAAATAACATGAATTTATATTATATTATATTCTGGATGTCGGAAGATATATTTTCCGACAAAAGATATCTGCTTGAAACTTTGTTTATTAATATATATAAGCACTCTTGAGATGCACTAATGAAAGATTTCGGAATTTGCTGGAGATTCTTAACTAGTCTAATATGCCAAAATACAATAATTTTTACGAAAATAGGCAAAGAGACTTTGGAAAGATTATCAAATTATCAGAAAGATAGCAGATGAAGTTCAAGGTCAAAAATTATTGGGTAATGCATATTGGTAAGGATAATTATCTACGAAGTCTCGACAATATAGCTGTTTAAATTTAAAACAAGACATAAAAGAACTTAGATTTATTAATGTGGCTTGAATTAAAAATGCCAAAACGATGGCCAGAGTTTCTTTTTCGTTTATATCAAAATACACTTCTGGTTGCCATGGCAATAATAGAACGCGTCCGAAGATCGGGCGAAGAAATTAATTTCTCAATTTCGAAATAGATCTTATGAAACAAGACTGAAACCCCTGAATTCACTGTCACCGCAATATCGCCATCTGCCTATCCAACTTATCGAAGAAATTGAAGTATTAATTGGTTCACTAATATAGACATAACCCAATATTTGCCCTAGATAACAGAGTACGATCTAAAGTTAATGATTACAAGCTACTAAACAAAAGTTTAGTATTTCATTAGCATAGTATTTCTTTTCTTATATAACAAAATAACTATGGAATAATCTTGTTAGGAAATATCTTTAATAGCAGTGCAATCACGATTATTCCAGGGCGAATTATAGATCTGCAATGAGAAATAACGCATTATGAGTACAGAACGTTTGTAAAACTCTTACCAATAATTTTTAATCGAGTTAATATATTTAAAAATAATATTGCTAAACATTACTTTCAAAATATATCTTGTAGACGTCAAAATTTATTAAAGGATTTCTATTTGCACATTCTCTTTCGCTTTTAACCTCTCATCACCTGTGACTACCACCCTTTACATTCTTTCTTACAATAGCGTCGATTGGTTCTCTGGGGCTTTTCTGGTTTTTAATTCTGTAATTTTTAAACTGGTCGCATAGGAGTACTGGATTCGTCGAGGTACCAACGTGATGCAAACACCAGGCCTAGTTAGATAGGCGCTGCGAAAAATCCTCAACGGCGAAGTAAGCAGACAAAATTACTCGATTTGGTCAAAGGTCACAGAGGCGGAAGAGGGTCGCAATCAGATCAATAGTTATGCCCTTTCGATCTTTCGTGCTACTCGAACTATTTTGATAAAAATCCTGGGTTTTCTGAGAATGCTGCAGGTTTTCAGGCTGAATAATACCACGCACAGGCGTCTCTTGAATCTCAAAGAGAATCCAGAACTTCAAATGCCCGGTTTTCGATTGAGCATGCAAAATCCCCCAGCCCGGCCATCCCGCGGTGGTGGGGTCGCAAGACCCTTATACCCCGGGAGGGCAGGCAGACGGCAGGACCATAAGATGGTCTCCTGCAAAAAGATAGCTGACGGGAAACGGGACGAGACGAACCTCCACAGCTCCTCCTAACTGGCCCGGAGTCCACGGCAATTCCATTGAAGGAATACGCCCTCCAGGCCTAGCTCGGAGGAGAAGCGGGGGCCCTCCTCTAACTAAAGACCCTCAGGGGAATGGCGTACGCTTCCCGGTGGCAGAACCCTGGGCGTTGTTGGCCGGACAAAGCGCTGGAGGCGCTGTTGGCCGGACAAAGCGCTGGAGGCGCTGTCGCCTTCGAGGACTTATTGGGGGAGGTTGGGCTTGCCATGCGAGTCTTTTCCTCCCTCCGCCTCGAAACCTTAGGCGGGCGTTGTGGCTTCGGAGGCGTGGGGCCATCTTTTCGAGGAACCACCGTCTCCGAGCCACGCGCTCCACCTCGGGGCGTATGCGAAGGAGCTGAAGCTCCTTTGTTGCTGTTCTCCTTTCGGGGAACAGCTTTAGGAACCCCGGAAGATGGCCTAGTGACAATCTTCAGGGGTGTTGCCTCCTGTGAGTCTAACGCCTAGGTGGAGGCGCGTAACCGTTTTGCCTAAGGGGAGACGGTCACGCTGGGAGAAGAGGAGGGAGCCTTGAGCTTAGCCGGGCTGGGTATGAACCCTTTGGGCCGCCAGCTTCACCAGGAGAGCGCCCAGGTTGGGTAGAGCCCGCAGAAGGGCTCCAAATGGGCGCGGAAACAACCGTGCTCGTCTGCCTAGATGAACCAGAAGCAGAGGGTGCTTTTCTAACTATTGAGGCATATGACGTCCAAGGCAGAGCCGGGCGCGCCAGGACTAAGTCCTTAGCCTCGCGGAATGGGAGTCGATCCTGGACCTGAACGGCCAGGATTTCTTTCTCAAGGAAATATGCACCACATTGCTTCGAAGAAGCAGGGTGCGGCTCTCCGCAATTGACACACTTGGCCACACACGATTTGGACTTATCGTGTGCGACTTTGGAGCAATTTACACAGACTTCGGGTGACCCTGACTTTGCACGTCCACATGAGCAATTTGTATGGCCCAGGCGGTGACAGTAATAGCACCGCCACGGCAGTGGCACGAATGCCTTCACGCGGTAGCGGTACCAACCGGCACGCACCGACTCAGGGAGCTTGTTACAGTCGAACGTGACAAAGAGTGTAGGGGTGGGTCTCGAGGCCCCTCCCTGTTTTCTCATCACACGTTTGACCTTGACCGCCCCATGGTCGGCCAGCTCTAGGGTGATGTCCTCAATTTTTGCTCATTCATTAGAAATTTAGTATATTTTATTCAAATAATTCTCTACTACTACTCTCATTATCTCAGTTTTTCACTGTTATTGTATTTACATTCAAATATTATCGTTAGTATTTGTGAATTTTTAAATATTATAGTTTAAAGATTTAATCACATTAGTAGTACCAACACTAATTATGCCAAATTTGTTTTTTAGATCGACTTTGCTTATTATGTTTAATTATTTTCTTTATAATCACCGTTACAGGGTGTGAGGGTTTCTTGAGAAAATTTTGTTTTCAATTTATGTATCTTCAAATTAATTAAAATATCATTTATTTTATCGAAAACCCTTTTAAAATAACATGATAACTCAAGAAATGAAAAAAAACATGCAGTCATTTTTGCCTTTAAGGCGAAGCATAATGAATTAGGATACTTTAGATTTTCTCTGTCCCGAAAAACTTTGACCAAGAGCAAAGGCCTGGCAGAATGAATGCCGGGTGGCTATCTGCAGATCTTTCTAAAGTACCCAGAGGGATGCATACCAAATTTCCAGCAACTGTGATACTTTTAGGAGTGATTGGTAGCGAAAGTCATTTCCAGCCCTAGATAGATGAAGTTCGCAATGGAAGGCGATGCATGTTTCGGTACGACACGATGAATTTGCACAAAGCCTTAGTATCCGAAGAATGAATGTCAGACAATCTTCACGATTATGTAACATCCAATATGTAATCTCCAAACTCGCCAGATTTGAATCCTGTGGACTACTACGTGTAGAGGGCTGTTTTGAAACGGAGACTAATCGACATCCTCAAAATACCATAGCTTCACTGAAATGAAAAAGTAACATATTTTGTCATCATGTCAGCGGATTCCGTCTCCCATTGAAGCAGTTATCAAAGCGAAAGCGTTTTTTATTGAGAAATTCATAACCCTATATTTTATTTTTAGTTCGGTTGTCACCTAAGTAGATTTAATTTTTTATTAAAGTTATTTCTAATAATTCCTTTATAATATATAAAAAAAAAAATGGTATTGTTCAGAAATAAATATAAGTATCGACTTTTTTAAAACTAAAAGAATTACAAATGGTGAAGTTCAGAAAATTTATTAAAATTTTGGCATGGAAATTATTATAGCAAATTTAGATGGAGAAAAGAAACAAAGAATCATGATAGGCCGTAGGACACAGACCGAAGAATAAGAAGAAAAAGAAGAAGAAGAAGATGAAGATGAAGAATAAGAAGATGAAGATGAAGATTTAGATTAAGATTAAGATTAAGATGCAGATGAAGAAGAAGAAAAGGGTGTTCAGGGTGTTAAAATAAGGAGTCTATAAAGGGGATTAAAAAAGGGCGGTTAAGATTAGCAAATAAGGCAGTAGGCCACATACCCGCAGGGGTGCCTGTGTAAACAAGCTCTTCCCGTTAAGGAAGAGAACAGAGACTTGTTTGATTAAAAATCATTATCAAGACTAATTGCACAAATGTTCATTTAAATATATCCTTTTGCCGAAATATATTTATTGTATTAAGATACGCATAAGGTCCTCAAATACACCTTGCACCATATATTTCCTGGTTTAGATTCCAAGAAATTTAACTCTGCTCTATTTTTTTTAATATTTAATCGTTGCGGATAATGTTTGACTACATTTTAATGAAAGTCTTATTATACTACTATCTTACTTTTCACTTTTTAGCACTTTATATTTCCATAAGTATTCACCTTCCATTATAAATTATAATAATTCTCACTAGATTCTTGTCACTGCTATATAATTAATACCTAGTATGTTTCACATTTTCTTCATGGCATATATATGCCAGGATACATATATTTGTCTTTGATGACGCGTATGTTTCCTTGTGGCTCTTTGATTGTTTATTAGAGCAGCTGTATTCTTGAGAGAAGGTGCCTGTTTTCCTTTCGTCCCTGAAGTGAGTTGGGTTTCTGTTTTTGATCTTTAATCGCTCTGTTGGGGGAGTCGAACATTCGTCGTTTTGTAGTTGAGGCTAGTCTTTCTTTGAGCTCATCTTTTTTTATCACTTCTAGGCTTTCATGTCCATCTTCTTGAAGTTTTACTTGTAGAATACGTTTAGGCGATGGGTTGAAGAAAATGAAAACTTGTGTTGGTGTCATTCATTTTTGAAAGAGATTCAGCACATCCACGAACGTTCCGGGATTTGTGATGTTTGCAAGCTGAGTGTACACTATGAAGAGAATGAGCACATTGGCCTCTTTTCTAATTGAGTGTTAGAACGATGGTTATTGGGATATTAGTTTTCTTGATTTTCGATCGTTCTTTTTTTATTTGTAGGGTTTATTATTTGCAAGAGTTCTTTTCACTGCTAAGGCTCGATGCTCACTTTCATAGTTGATGCATTTTTTCATGTTGAGCAATTTATTCCGAAATTGGCCAAACGTTGGACTTTACGAAAGTATTTTTTCTGCTTGGGAGGTCGATATTTTTGTTGATCTCGACAGTGCACTATTTGTAGCACGCACTAAGAGGTACATATTCTTTTGTCTCTATTTGGTACGGGGAAACTCTTAGGTAGAAAAAAGAAAACCATTGTGTTTTTGCCATTCAAAGCCAATTCAGTGGATGCAAAAGTTAGTTTAACAATATTTTGCTTTTTGCCTAATTTCTCTCTCCTTGAGACTTTTGCCCAAGTTTGTTCTTCTCTAATTCATTCTTGATTTTCTTGTATGTGGTAACACTAAAGATGTGGTCTAGTCTTTGCCAAATGATCCTGCGCTTAGAGACGACTTTCTGTGTGGTTCTTCTTTCTTATCATATTTTTAAAGCTCCTTCCTTCGCTTAGTTTGTCACCAAGTTATAGACATCCAGGATGGGGTGACAAATTGCGGTACATCCTGATATTAAGTCTACCTATAAGCCTTATCAGACCAAAGTGCAAAGCCACGAAGATGACCTGTGTCACATTAAACCTGGTGGGTTCCCCCTCCCCCCATATAGTTCGGAAATATACTATTCTGGTCTTTCCATTCTATAATTATTTTCTCTTTAGTGTAACTTACAGTAAATATTTTCTTTTGACTGAAGCAAATTTTCTCCCTGAGATTTCAATATGGAAAGATTCTTCGGAATAGGGTCAGAGGATTGAGACAGCCAATATTTTTTTTCTATTGAATTTAGGATTCCTTTTTGTAAATAATTGCGAGTTGCTCAGTTTGTACCGGAATGAGCATCATCTTCCCGGGAAATGTAGTCTGTATCAGTCTACATCTCACAACAATCAAGAATAGCCTAATATCTAACAACCTGATGTCACTTTCTGAGTTTACTTTACATTTATTGCTTTTTCTCTTTATCAAATTCCTACACAAACCATTACTTTCTTGGTCAATCAATAGGTTTCCAAAAACCTGAAAGAATAAATGTTTAGTTTCATTTACCATTAACTGTATTATTTTTCCTGCTTTGGACCACTTCCTAAGTGAAATTGTTGGAGTCGATGAACACAAATTCTTTTAAGTGCGTAGCGATAGTAATGTGATTTAATGGTAGAACTTTGAGATAATTTAGACCTGGAAGCAAAAGTTCGAACAAAGCCAACGTCAAATAGGAGCTTTGTGTGCTTTAAAGTAGAGGCATAGATACTAGCACACACATCACTTGATGAAGCACCAAAAATGGATTAAAGTACAAGAGGTTATCAAATTCAGAGATCAGATTCATGTGTTTAAATTAGTATGTGAAAACACCTATATTGCTATAAAATTGAAGACCACACCTAAGTAAAATCTCCCTACCCCAATAACTTATTTTTTCTTATAAATGTGCAACCAAATGGCACACATTCTGCAATTACACAAACATAACAAAAAAGTGCATAAATTTGCCGAGAATCAGTGGTCAATGTCTATGCCATAACCCTTCAAAAAAGAAGTCTTAAAATGAAGGAAACGTAACAACAGAAGAAGACAAAGAGAGGAAACACCTCTTAGGCAGATGCACCAAGTAAGGAAATGCCAATTAACTCATCGCTACAGAATATCCTAGGAGCCATGGATGCCAAATCATAGACACACATAATACATGAACATGTGCAAAACGCACTTCAACCTGCGACACATGCGACGCAGTAAACTAATCATTAAAGGCGAATAGATTAGAAACAATTACCATTCCTCCTGAAGTCGATTCATTGGCAATTTTAAACATTCAAATGCAGGAAACGAACATCAAAGACGAAAAACAAGAAGAACTACAAAGATCAGAATCGAAAGAAAAATGAAGAAAGAAAAAAATCTAATTCAGGAAAGAGTCTCACGCCGAGGGCGAAATTTCCCAGCTCTCCTCTTTCATACACGGGCAAAGAGGGTAAAGAAACCAAGGCACAAGGAAATAAGAAGCAAAACAAAAAACAGAAGCACTAAAATACCTCACATCGTTTAGGGCAAGAAAGGGAGTAATAGGACTTGAATCGGAAGAGGACATCTTGGATATGAAGAAACTTAAAATTTTACTACTAAATACGAACAGCTGGAAAGAGAAAAAGCAAATATACGGCAATTTTCTTAGAAGAATGGCCCCAGGCATCAGCTTTATCTCGGACCACGGAAGTAACCTTAACCACGCTAAGATAAAGAGATTAATTTGCGACTTCTTAGCTGTGAACGCAACATGGATGCTACACGACGGAGCCGCTATCACATTTTGGAAAGGCATCTATTACAGACCTCTCGAGGAATAAAATGAAGTATATGTTGGGGTAGAAATAAAAATGAAATTGACAAACTTAATAGCTACTGGATATCAATCCCCAAAGAAGAATCATATGCCGATGAACAGCTTGAAATACATCTACAATAACAAATAACTGCCATATCCATGGGCGTTATCAATAACTCTTGCGCATCAAACAAAAATAAAACTAAAACAGAGAAGGAAAAATTCTGGAAATTCTACTCGCAGGAAGTATCTGCTATCGATTACGACCTGATTATCCAACGTACCTCGGCCTAGGCAATAATTATCTGCCATTCAACCCTAACATACAACCGATAGAAATAACGTGCACAGACCATACAGTGACACTAATTAGAAAAAACAGGCAACAGATACAGATCCCTGGGAAAATAAGAAAAGAATACCACAGTGCTTACTCAGAGAAATGCAAAGGACTAGGAACATATACAACAGAACCACTAAAATAAAATTTGAAGAGCATTTCCAACATAAGCACAGATGTAAATGAAGAGTTTGACATAGATTTGGAATATTAAATCAGAGATTTGCTTGACTTAAATCTCGATAGAAAGCATCACCACCACTTCGTCGAGGCAAGAAGAGACACTCACGGTAGTATTTAAGCAAAGATTAGCAAACAATAAGTCAAAGCAGCAACATTGCTTGTTCAGCAGAAATACCAGCAAGATCTGGACTCACCAAAAGGAATTATAAGGAACCGCCCGATAACATACTAGATAGAATCGCAAATGTAATAAATGCGTGTGGAAACACAGTCTACTTCCCACATAAGCTAAAGTTCGTCACTATTTACAATGATCCTTATTTCTAAAACAGAAAACCCAACAATTTAGGCAGAGAGCTACAAACTAATCTCACCTTGATTTCATCAGGAAAGAATTTCAGAAAATTATGAATCAAAGACTGCGTGAAACATGGACACTTGAAAGCAAATGTACTCCTAAGCAAGTTACTTATTTGGACTCAGAAAAGCCAGAAGTCCATAGATGAGCCTCACATTCATCACTGAGAATATTTCGAAAGCAAAGATGGCAAAGATCAGCGATGATATCATCTGCAGGTAAGTATCGAAAACTTTCCATAAGGTTTAGACAAGGGTAATGCAATACAAAATCATAGAGCTGTGAAAGAATAAGAAGATCGAAAGACCACTGTGTGACTAAGTGATGGAAAGCTACGTATTCCTTGAGATCGGAAAACATCAAGGAGAGAAATATAAGCTCGAGGATGGCCTTCTCAGGGAGGATGTTTGAGTCCAACATTATACCCATTGTACAGCTCATAAATCTCACTACCAATCATGCTAATCGTTATATGCCCTTACATTAACGGGCTAATGAAGGTAAGATTCAGGACAGAAGTGAAATAGAAAATCAGTACAAACATGAGCAAATATAAGATTATTTCAATATGCAGAAGAAATCTTGGAGTTATACACACTCATGAAAAAAGATATAGGTACAGGAACAAAACTAATGTGCTAGGATTGACGATGGCTAACAAAGGATATTAGCAAACAATTAACAGAACTAGTCATCAAAGAAAAAGGAGGAATGAGACTAGTTTATAGGCTCATATCACTCAACAAAAAGAAAAAAAGGAAGGTATACCAAGCAATTCTACAGTCAGCAAGGGTGTACCCAGTTATCCGAATCTAATCCATCTCAAAATCGAACATTAATAAACTGCAAGGATTATGAAAATAAAGCGCCACCGCTTATCACTAACACAATAAAAGGAGATAGGAAAAATCAACGTGACACTCACAGAGAAACTGAACCAATACCGCTTAACAAAATAATAGAGGAAAGCGCCAAGAAATTAATAGAAAAAGATGATGAGATAGGTAAGAGAAGAAATCACGAAACCTATATTCCATAGGAAGGCGAGATCTCACCCACTCTTCCCAACCTATACGGCTAAGTTCTATGAGGAAGAGGAGAAATCTAACAAAAAAGCATTCCACAAACAAGTTGAGACACAGAAGATGTCACCTAATTAACTTAACTCAAATATCTAATAAGTACAACGAAATTAAACATCTAGCGAATTAACAAGAATTATTCGAATGTGACAAGCGAATATTCGAAAGTTAATTAAGATAATTTTACCCGTTTTATAACTATGTACAATACATCATATTAAAAAAGGAAAGGAAATAAAAGAGGAAAAAAGCTAAACTAAGGGGTTGAGGGAAATGCAGGTGAGGTGAGGGAGATTCGGAGAAAATTTCTCTAACTCTCACCTCGCACCTTTGTTTTCGTTTCATTACTCAAAATTAATAACTATGTAGAGTTATCCCCTAGAATAATATTATTTCCCGACCTCCTAAGATATTTCTTCGGGAGAGAAAGCGAGCCGTTACTCCCCCACCCCCCTCCAACTTCACCCTTTTTAGAGTTGCCACCAGGTCTCCGCAAAACTCACACCGAGACATGACGCTGAAATTGAGGCTACCTCTTCGCCGTCACAATCTCCCCCTCCCCCTTCACTCGGGTCTGGAGGTTACTTTGTAGGTTCATCGTGAACAGCTTTAATGGCTACAGCCGCTGGTCGTCCGTCTGGCCCGCTGATCCCTGCCGTTGACACTTTCCCGTAAGGAGACGCTTGATTTGTCACGCCGAATAACGAGGGTTCGAGAAGGCCTATTACTCTCTCTATTTTGGAGAACTCCGGGTATATATGCACCCTCTCCAAGATTACAGACAGATTTGGGTTAAATAAAACTTCCCCGAAAGGAGTGCAATTCAACGAGCTCTCTCCCGAGAAGTGTGAGTGACGGTCGCAAGCCACGGAAAAGCTGGACATCACACCCGTATCTTCGAGTCAGGGAGAAGAGACTCATGAGGAAATGTCGGCCTTCCTCAACCACCTTAGGATCAAGGATTGGAGAAGCCGTCCTCTGAAGTTCTTCTGGTGACCTCTTGAGGACAAGAGGCCCGTTAGCTTACTCAAGTCGAGTGTGGAGAAGTCCTCCCCCCCCTTCGAAGTTCGTTCAGTGACCTCTTGAGGACAAGAGGCCCGCATCTCGCAAAACACAAGTTCGAGAAAGTAGCCCCACCCGCTGCAGGTTTGTGGCTACCACCCGTGAGTATTCAAGGTCACCAAGACCTCCCCCAAGTTTGTCCCACCTTACCCTCGAGGTTCAAAGGAACAAAATCACTCAGTACCCTTAATCCTCCTATTATAACCATTCAATAACCCAGGTTATCTAATTAGTATTCGGAACCTAATTTCGTCTTATTCCTGTACAGATATATAGACATTTTTATTGTTGTGCCTTTCATTTAGTGTGTATTAAAAATCTATTTTTATCGTTGTGTTTAGTATATTCCTTGGTGACGCAGTTGCTGCTATCTATTCAAATCGCACTCTTAGAACAATAACAGTTGTACCTTAAGCCTGGGTGCGCATATTCCCGTAAACTTGGCTATACTTCGATAAACTATATTTATCATTTTGTCTAAAATATTAGTCATCATGACTAGAGGATCCTAGGTACTTTGACTGTGCCAAAAATTTAGGGCATCATGAAGAAGGAAGAAAGTAAAAAAGTGCCAAAGACTTTAAGAATACATTAATATTATCGTTGGCTAATAGTAAAAGCGAACAAAGTAATACAAGAACTAGATGAGGATAAGTCTATTGAGCATTCAATAGACTTTGGAAAAATTTTGACTGGGCGTATAAGAAAGATACCTGAGAGATTGGAAGCAGATGAACAACTGTAGTGTGGAGCAGGTAAAGTTGGTTTACCAGACCTTTTTATTCCAATGAGAGTCCTGGTGTAATATATGATCTCTAATATCAAATATTTATTTAGGTAGATGAATATTTCTAGCAATAAGAAGATAAAAACGCACATTCTTTATTTAAAATACGTTCTTCGCCGAAAAGCAACAGGCGGGAAAACTGTTTGATTTCTGTTGTGCTCAATAATTGTTTGATCTTTGTTGCACTTGTGTAATTTATTTCTAATTTACTCAGAAATTAATTTCGAAATGTGGAAAACGACGAAAATCACCGGGAGTATATTTATTTAGAACGTAATATTTAAAACGGACGTAATAAAAGATGATAACTGTATTTAGACTGCAAGGAACGCCTCAAAATGGCGTCTAGTAAAGCATTGGTAACTTTTCTTTCACTGCATTGATAGGCATGGGGAGAGAAGCCTTAGGCTCGCTGACACGTAACTGTTTTATATAGACCACTTGTAAAGGTTTAAAAAAAGCAGGGTTATTTTGGAATTGGGGATGTATGTAATATTGAGCTAACGGATGCAATCGTTTTGCTTTGCGTGGTTGAGGAGCGTCTTTCAGGCTTCATAGATTGTGTCTAGGAACACGACCTAGTTATAATGACCGCATAGACTAGATAATAATTTTATTATAGTTGATTCAAATAATTATTAGTTAGACAAAGATGGAGAATGCCAGGTATAATTGAATATAAAGGGATTTGCCATGTCTTATTATTACTATGCGTCTTATATTGAGCTGTGGGAACACAACGTTGATGGAGTGTTATACCGAGTGTCCCAGAAAAAAGTTAACCGTATTTTGAATTAGTATAACTCAAACACTATTGAAGATTTTGTGGTCCTGCAAAAAGTGTTTTATTTAACAACTATTTATCTGTCGATTTTAGAATTTCATTAAATTCTTTATTCTGATGTTGATACACTAATTGGTTTAGTGGAGGCTATCAAAAATATGTTTGCGCAAGGAGGTAAAATGATGAAACGAAGACTAGGAAGGCTAGGCCACCGTGCACTTTCAAGAGAAGCGTAGGAAGCCTAGGTAGCCTAGGTCCCTGTTTCTATTCTTCAAGCAAAGCCTAGGCCATTTTACAGTTGTTTTTCAGCCACGCTGTGGTATGCTTACTAAGCAAATCAAAGCATTTCTGGGTAAAAGTTTACTTTCGCAGAACCTTTTTAATCATTCAATTAACCAAAAGATCAACGCGTATTTGTAGTCAGAAACTTTATTAAGACTGGCAGGATTAAACAAGTACAAGATTTATTTGAACAACGTTTTCCAGGTAGTCACCCACCAAGCAAGCCCACAATTTGTAAAAATGTTCGCAAATGCCAACAGGAAGGAACATGCTTAAATTTAAATAGAGGTCGTTGGGGTCCTATGAGAACCATGAGAACAACAAAAAATATCAAAAATGTTCAGATAACGCTTGTTCATATTGGCATGTATCAGTCAGAAAGAATGGGTTACAATTGTTAAAGTCATCATTTAACCGCATTAATAAACATGACTTAAAATGGCATCCATATAAGATGCATGCAAGATCCAGCTTCTTGAAACTGATTTTCCTCGGCGTAGACAATTTGTCGAATGGTTTCTCCATAAACCCGCTCGTTTCTTGAAAACATTGTGATTGGTAACGAGGCAGCCTTTTTCATAAATGGAAAGGTAATTAGCCATAATATTCGGCAATATGCACCGCTGCCTCCCTCCCTTCCAGCATTCAACTTTGCGCACGAATTTGTCAGCAGAAAGTGTCTCTGTGGATTGGAATATGCGGGAATGGCTATCTTGTCGGCCCATTGTTTTACGATAATAACTTGATTAGTTCTGCCTGCCTGAGCATGATCAACGAAATGATTTTCCGGGAACTCCGCTCGATTCATGTCAATTAATTCAATAGACTTTGGTGGATTCAGGACGGTGCACCAGCTTATAGACAGCTTGCTGTAAGAACAAAACTAAGAGACACGTTTGACAACCGCATTGGCGCGCCAAATCATGCAATTGAATAGCCTCCCAAGATCCCCTGACTTAACACCTTGCGATTATTTATTATGGCGATATCTGAAGAATAAAGTGTATTTTACTCTACCACAAAGTATCAACCAGTTAAGAGATATTATCACACGTGAAGTCAATAGACTTAAAGAAAATCACAAGTTAATCCAAAAAGTTGTTCAATCAATGCCATCAAAGGCGCAACTGTGCTCGGAAGGAAATGGAGGACATGTGGAAGGAAACGGTGCTTAGAAAATTAAAAAATAAATTTGTATTACTCATATGAAGAGGTGTTTTTCTTAAAAATGGATTTAAATATAATTGTTGATTTTAAACTTCGAAGTTTCCTTATTTTACTTCTTTGCGCAAACATAAATTTCCACTATCCTTCGGTGAACGTTGGGAAAGTATGCATTTCCTTGTTTCTCCTTCCGGGGCGGATTCCAAGGAAGATTCCATACTTCCACAAATTGGCGGTTGAAAACCTTCCTTAAGCAATTATTCTGCCAAAATATAAAGCAAAAATAGCTATTGTTTTAAAAAGAAAGATACCAACGATTAAGGTTGAAATAATATGTGTAAAATTACCATATATAAATATACATATCCTATTTAAAAATGCTTTACATATTCAGGAATTCTATGTACATTGGGATTTGCGATGGAAAATGGAAAACGGAACGATGATGAAACATATATGCTTATGAATCGTCTTAAGTTATGAACTATTTCTTCAAACTAGAATACGTATGGGTAAAACGGCCATAAATATTGCGTATATATGAATACACAAAAGGTAAAAATGTTTGTTTAATCAAAGACTCCCCACTGAAATATCTAAATGGAAAATGGAAAGCACTTATATGATTAACTGGAGTATTTTGTTAAGAATACAGTTATATCAGAAACAATTTTTAGCAGTAATAAGAATGAAAATAGATAATGTAAGGAGTTTGAAAAATAAGGGTTTTAACAATATTCAGAGGAGCTATGGCTCTCCTAAAGAATAAGACGTTTTATTTCTGAAGTGGGGGTCCGAACTCAAACCCAGCTGGAGGTGCCATGAGCCGTCCGCCTACTGGGCGGATACGCGGATACTCAGATGATACTCACTCCTGCGAGGGTAAGTAACCTCACACGCACTAGTACTAGTCTGCACTTTAAAGGTGTTCATATCCACATACCTATGTGATAGAACGGGTTCACCCCACCCATGATGTCACTAAAATCTCCACCCTCGTTGGATGGTACTAAGATCACAATACGACCCCGCCACATTTCCCTTAATTAGGACCGGCCTGGTGACATGAAGCTTCCAGTGATTTTTATTTAATCTTGAATTGCATTTCCTTACCGATTGTAAAATGACGTCGACGATGTGAAGGAGAAATTAATTCTACCTAGTTACCTTGAAGGATTAAAGACCAACCGGTTTTTTGTTTCTTCGCTTCATAGGGAAGAAGAAAACGAGAATGATTTGATATCATAGGGTTTGGAAGTAAGGAGTGGTTGGGAGAGGATAATATCATTAATTAAGGGGGAATGAAACTTATATAAGAGTTTATAGTCTCTAATGTGAATTTTATATAGATGCATTTTAGTATTCTTTATTTTTGTTCATCAATGTCAGTATCTAAATTCAAGAACTCCTCAACAAAATTTCCATAACAGTAAGTTGGCAAGAATGATAATGTAATATGAGGGTGGACTGATTTAGGAATATCGCGTCTATCCAAAATAAGCCTCGTATTTACATCACGACGAGTTATATTTATAAAGAATGGAAGACCGATGCGGCCAAAATTTTTGGGGTAATTTATAGTAAAAAATTAAAATGTCTAATATAATAATAATTAGTGACCAAAGCAATCTGGTCATTTTTTTGTCGTAACTTATGGGTTATCTAGAGCAGGGTTTCCCAACCGGGGTCCATGGCCCATCTGAAGGGGACAACAGGAAAATTTTAAGCTTTAGAGGGGCCACAGATCCATGAAGGGGCCAACAGGACTCAACCTATTGAAACCTGAATTATAGTTAAGGGAGAACCTAATTTTAATTTATGCAGTTAAATTACATTTTTAAAATATTAATACATATATTTTCCCTTTTATAAAATATTTTATTAGCATAATAGGATTTACATTAATCTGTGAACAAATATTTTACATCTTACAAGCTTATTCTGCGGCGCACTCTATTGTGCGCTGGATCGTTATGCGCCTGGCACCGTTGTTGGCTTGATAAAAATACTTCAGGTGAACCTTTAAATCCTTACAGTCTTGCTTATCAAGTGGTTCGGCGTTATAGTATGTAAGTAGATTTTATTTGTTTACCCTAACACTGCTAAGTTGTAGTAATTTTACTAGTTTTTAAAATTATAATAGATTGCCACAAGCACAATAATATAAGACTTTTATAAGTAAATAACTGAGCATTTTTGTTTGTAAGTAAAGTGTGACATTGCTAGGCCAATATCAAATAATTTTTATTCACTTCAGTTTCACTAAGGGCTTAGTTAAGAGATTAGCATTTACTCTTTGATTGTGATGATTATACTTATCGTTTTGTATCTGCATTAATTTGAGTAATATATATGTATATATAATATATTACTAAAATTAATGCAGATCTATCCCCCTGAAGGAGTACATTTTGCTGTTTTGCATTTAGGTACAGGTACAGACTACCAGGATATACAATCAACAACGAAAATTTCGGACATGTCCAATTAATAGAAACGCTCATAAAAAATAGTTGCATTGTTTTTGCGGTTCTTATTTTGGTGCCAAATATTTACCATGTCTGAACTTTTTGGGGCCGACTGTAATAGGAGTTGGTGTTGGGCACAGGCTCGGTGCTCTGCACAGAAAATAGAGGTTGTTTCTGGATCTTTTCTCAGAAATACTCTTCCTTTTTCGCCGCTGAGATAAGCGCCTTTCATTCTGTTGCGGTGAGCTTCGGCTCTAAAATGTAATATATATATCATTAATATATTAAATTTCTTCTGCACAGATTACCCATGGCTACGGCGACGAGGGTAAAATGTCGATAATACTCCAGTGAGTATTCATCTTATGGTTTTATACATTCACCAGGCAATATAACACAGCCATCGTGTCTTTCATGTATGGTTACACTTTCTAATGATAGTATGCGACCAAGTAAGCTTAAAATAAGTTTAGAGAATAAGCAAAAGGTCAAAAAAGACAAAACATTAGATTACTTTAAAAAGCTGCGGGATGATTTCCAAGCGAGGAACACTATTAAAGATAGATTTAGCAAAACAGTGGTAAAACTAGACAAAGGTTTAATTGCATCTTATGAGATTTTCAAGTTAATAGCGAAATCTGGAGCACCTAATACTATTAGCGAAGAATTTATTTTGCCTTCAGTATCTGTGGTTATTTCAACTGTAATGCAGCAAAATCCCTTAAAAATCACTGAAGTCTTACCGCTGAGCAACAATACAGTATCAAGACGTATTGACGAAATGGCAAAGAATGTAGAGGAAAAACTCGTTAAACATTTACAAGTAAAGACCTTTGCATTACAAATTGATGAAACGTTATTACGTGATAACGAAGCCCTTATTATGAGGTATGTTAGGTTTTTGGATAAAGATCAACTCAGAAAAGAAATGCTTTTTTCCTGCAGCCTTGCGACAGATATTAAAGGTGAAACAATTTTCAAAGAAGTAGTGACCAATTTCAAAGAAAATGATATTCCACTTGTAAATATTATGGCTTGTGCAACTGATGGCGCTGCTGCTATAGTAGGTAGATATAGGTGATTTATTGCATATTTAAAAGAAGCTGTACCTAAAGGTTTTGCATACATTGTGTTGTCCACTGTCAACATCTCATTGCAAAAAACCTAGGAGGAAGTCTGAAAGATTCATTTGATAGTGTAATCAAGACAGTCAACCTTATCAAGTCAAATCCACTTCAAGAGCGTCTTTTCCGACCTCTCTGTGCTGCCAATAAGAAAGGGTTTGAACGCCTACTTTAACATACAGAGGTGCGATGGGTTTCTAAGAGCAATTGTCTGAATCGCTTCATTGCACTTTGGGATAGTGTTGTGTTATTTCTGGATGGTAAGCAACTAGGAGTAAGAATCACTGCTATCAAATGTGACATACTCGTATTCTACCTTACAGACTTATTTGAAAAGCTAAATATCTTGAACAAACAGCTACAAGGTCAAAAAGGAAAATATTTTAACTTGCTAAGAGTCCATTTGTGCATTTATGGGGAAAATTAAGCTGTTCAAGACAAATATGGGGCGAAAAGAGTTGATACAGTTTCCAACCCTCTGCTCTATTGAGAGTTAGCTGAAAGAAGATGATATTTTAGTATACATTGATCATTTGGAGAAATTGCATAGTAATATGGAAGTTAGGTTCAGAGATTTTCTACAACTGGACATTCCAGGTTGGGTGGTAGACCCATTTGGAATTAATGCAGCTGATGTTGATATCAGATCACAAGAAAGCCTCATTGATTTACAGAGGATCAAACTTCTATGGCTAGATTTAAGAATTGTGTCAGGAACTTATGGACAAGTCATGAAATTGCTATGAAATCCCCTTTGCTTTGGGACGAAGTAAAATTAGATTTTATTGCTTTTCTTACTTGTTATCTGGTTGAGTCGGGTTTTAGTAAAGTGCCACACCTCCTATCAAAAGCTCACAGCCGCTTAGAAATAGTAAGAAGAGGTGATTTTCGTCTGTCTCTAACAACTATAGACCCTGATTTTGATAAACTTGTAACACTGCAATAGGACGAATAAAGAGTTGATGATATATTTATTTCATTTTGCTAAAGGATTTTATTTATGTAAGACTAATTATTTATTTTAAAAGAGGATTACATTTTTGTTAACCACTGTTTAATTTTTGCTATGTTTATAGTCCTATATATGTGACAAATATAATTGTACCTAAATAAAAATAGCTGTTTTAATATCTTTTAACCTTTAAAGTAGAGTTAAACTGAAAATTACCTACTGAAAATAATAATTATGGGTCACAGGAAAAAATAAGGACCCTAAGGGGGCTATAAGCCAAAATCGGTTGGGAACCATTGATCTAAAGTATGGAAGACTGAATAAGATCAATTATACACAATTGTCGGCCAACGATTTTCAGTGTATGTATATTTTCACAATTAATCATGTTCTTCATATTGTTTAATGCAAAGGTAAGTTAACTTTTATATAATTATTCATGTTTAATAAACCCTCGAATATAAATGAATGAGTGCTTTAGAATTTGTTGTATTGTGTTGTGATATGATGACAAATAATATTTTTCATAAGAAATAAGGTTAAAAATTAATTATAAGCCTAAAAAATGGGCAATTGTTAATGCGAAGATTTTATAGGATAATAATGATTAAATATTAAGCAGTAAATGAAAATTAGGGGTAATTTAGTAATCCTGTTTTAAAATAAAACAGTTTCAAATTCTTTCGGCACTACTACTTGAAATAGCGCAATAGCGTAAATATTTCACTAAGTTTAATTTATTTTATCAGTACTTATCCTCTCTAGTTGATTTAGAACCCAATATCTCATAGTATCCATCTCTCATCAAATAATAATATATTAAAAAGTCATTTACCTATCGAAATTCAGCCTAAAGTGTACCATGATTAATTGTAGCAATGCACTTCAGTTGTTATAAAAATAATCCTCCAAAATATTAGATATTTATTTTTGGTAATATATTTATTAATATTGAATTTCTGTTGCGATTATCTTATTGCTAAATAAAAATAATTCAAATAGAATCAATATATTTTCTTTCGTTATATTTGTTCATTTATCTATCTTTCATTATGACCATAATACTCCTTAGTGAGAAGGAAGGTTTCAAGGAACACCACCATATTTTCTGACCGGGTCTTCAAATTCCTCTCTGATTTGAGGGAGTATGGGAAGTGTTTTTGTGATGTTAGTAAGGTCGAGAAGAAGGTGTTTAGGGTCATTTTGGTCATTGTTGCCTTCTGATATTAGGGTTGGATTTATTCCCGATATAAGTTGTGCCAAAACCAATCTCAAGGGAAAGGCTCTAACTCTGGCAAGAGGCCAAAAACATTTTTCCTCAAAACTTCAAGGAAGAAATATATGCGTCTCGGGGGATGAGTAGAGAATTTTCCAGTTACCTTTGAGATAGGTAGCCCTCCTCCAACGGGAAGGCTTTTTCACCCTCTATTTTTTCCTCTATTTACAACTTTTAATAAACTCTTATTTATTTCTCTTTGGCACTCCATAACTTGTTCTGCGGAACGGTCTGAGATAGAGTTAACAGTAATGAATAGTGAAACTCTGCAGGAGACCAATTTAGAGAGTTAGAAAATGGGGGTCGATTATACACTGGGACTTTCTCTTATCTGCTACCGATACAAATATTGCTGTACTAAACTAGATACAGCACGCTGAATGATGTATATTAAGTCAGAATTGTTCTAACACATCAATATTTTGAGTTATAAGCATAAATATAATATCATATAGTATATTTATTTCAAGATAAATAATTATTATATAAATAGTAAAAGGTTAATTTATATAGAATATTTATGACCAAGGCAAATAGTATATATAATATATTAATACATAGTATATTTATACCCGTATATAATGAATACTCACATTATTTTTGCTATTCTCAACTTGAAATATTTGGAACACATGCCCAAGCACCTAGTTATCGTGCTGGTCTCTCGTCTTAGGAACCAGCAACAGTTACCGATCATGTTTGGGATAGACCGGCCTTTATTCTCAGGTACGAACATCTCGCCAAGCTCATCACAAACTGTAGCCAGATTCACTGGGAGAAAAATTGAGATGAGAAGAGAAGAAATGCATTTTAAGGTTTGAAGAACATTCGACATACCATTCTTCCGTACATTATTAGCAGTAATGATTCCCATGCCACCAGCTTCAATGGATTCAGTTTAACCCTGACTTTGCAATCGGGCAAAAATTCTCTGAGCTCGAGTCAAATGGAAATGCCTGCTTTCACTTTTGCCTCACTTTTATTTAGATCAAACTGTAATTCTAGATATTTGAAGCCACAAACCTCATGTGTCATTTCTTTGACAATTTCTTTAATGAGGCTGAATTTGATATGGAGAGGTGGAAAGAATATCTTTTGTGGATCTACCAATGGCATATGGCGCACATTGTCCATACCAAGTATGTGCTTTTCGTGGTATGACATTATATTATATCAATACCATATTATATCTATGGGGGAAGGGACTAATAACTTAAAGGCAAACCGAAAAGGGGGAGACACCACGAGTTTTGATGCGTGGAGCAGCGAGAAAAGAGTGAAAAACGAGGTCAGGTAAAATTTGGGAAATGACAAAGCTCAAGGTTATTTAAAGAGGCATGTACAAAAATATAATTTTATTTACATAAAATAAGAGGATCAATGGGCAAAATTAAATTGGTAAATGAGGGGGAAATTGCAGAGTTATGCCTCAGACTCTGAAGTTAGAAAATAATGCGTTACAGAAGAAGACTATTCTAAAGGGGAGGAGGGGTTGGCTTACGGAGGATTCCGGGTGAGAAGTCAGGATAAGGTTTCACGGATGTCTTCTGCAGCCAATAAACGTGAAAGCGAGGGCACTCGGAGCTTTTGAGCGGGAAGTTGACGCGCGAACGGTTCTCCAAATGGGAAGGGCGATGAAGTCCGGTCCAGGGAAGAGTATTTCAGCCGCCTGATACCGAGAAGGGAACGAGGCAGGTTTCGACAGGAGTTTAATGAGTGGAGTCGGAAAAATCGCTCGATGACGATCGTCAAATGGAATTACCTCACTGGCTGGGCTAATTCCCACACTCGAAAAGTTGAGCCGTCCCTTTGCTTCGTTGTTAGCACCTGACTTGGAACTAGGAGAATGCTTCTTGGATCCTGGCGGGGCTCCTCTACTCTCTGTGTCTCCCACCTGGAAGACGAGCCCTATATATCCGAGGCTCCCCCCGCACGGGTGGGGGAGACAGCGCTACTCTCGAATGGCCTCGAATCTTCACGCCCAGGCGATTCTAACCCGCGAAAAGGTGGTCTGAGGTGGACGAGGTTCGAGGCTACTGCTTGTGAATGTGTGGGGGAAAAGCTTACCAATTTAAGCCTAACCAAATTCTGGAATTTTCTCTAGCGCATGGACGTCACTTCCATGCTAAAAAAGAAATTCCAAATGGGAATTCCACCACACATCTCTCATCCGAAAGATTATGCTTTACAGAGCAGTTGCGTAGGAAAGGATTATCCCACCCGTCGAACTAGAATTATCAAGGGTCAGGTGAAATTCTGACCTGCTACGACAGGTGTACACATACAAAAAACGTGAATCTGAGCTGAGCGGGGAATTTACGGACATAAGCCTTAAGCGGGTCAATTCTAGAGACAATTTAACTAGCAGAATTTTAAACTAAAAAATCACCAGAGAACATTAGCGACATTTCAGTGGAACGAAAAAAAAAGGATGCAATTAAATGGAGGCATGAATATGGGACTTATGACTAAACAACTTAGTGGACCAAAAAAAATCATAATTAAGAAAATTAATGAGATAATATATACAATTTACGTGGAAAACCTTCGCTCCCACCGGAGTACGAATGGGGTAATCTACGGCTCCTCTATCCTCGAGGACGGGGTAGGGTGCCTTCTACTAGCTAAGGAGTTTGTTGCTTTCCGTGGGAAGTAGTACCAGCATCTCCGCGCCAGGCTTGAATTTTCGTTCTCGTGACTTAAGGTCAAAGTAGGTCTTATACCTCTCAATAAGTCCTTCTTCAAGAGATACAACCTCGTTTGTCACCTCGTGTGGACTCACGCCCGAGGGTTTTAGTTTTCTCCAAAAGGGGGGGAGAGTTGCGCACTCCTGGGTGCGGGCAAACTTGTAGCTCCGGAGGGCTTAGAACTCCGGGTCAATAGGGGTTTCCAGGAGAACAGGTTCATGGGATTCCAGGGCTGCCTGTGTACCGTTAATCACGGGCTGGGCCACGGGATAATCGTGGATTACGGGGTTTTGACCGATCAAAACGGAGCAGAACTTGATTGGGGCCGCTACCACTTCGGCCCAACCGGACATATAGTCACACTCGATGTTACAACGAATTACTGGGAAACGACTGGCCCGGCCAAGGTAGTCGTGGAGCACCGCAAACTTCTTGGGGTCGGGGCCAACAGGGATGAGTAGGTCCTCAGACACTACGATGCAGGTGCACCCAGTGTCACAGACGAGGGTGGATACTCGGTGACCGTTCACAGTTCTGTTCTCGAATTTCAATCCACCAGGGTTGTTCTCATTAAAGAGGAAGTTTACCTAATAGACCTGATCTTTGCCGGGCAAGGGAGGATCGGGAGTCTCCTGAAAACGACGGAGGGGAAGCAAGGGCCACCCAGATTTGGTGCACTTGGTGAGACTGAGAGTTTGAAAATCGGGAGTTTTGAAGACAGTTCGTGCGGTGTAGGCCGGGAACTCCGTAGGTGTAGCAGATGATCGGGTTCTTTTGGTACGGCACATCCGGGGGAGAAAAAACGAGGGGCTTAACGTCTCGGTGTTCGGATGGATGAAAGTTTCTTGGCTTCGAGGTACTAGGAACTCTGGTAAATCTTGGAACCAATTTAGGAGGGGTCTTAGGACCATAAAATTTAGTTTTAGGGGGCGATTGGGGAGACTTTCTAACATCCTTAGGGTATAAATTGTGACTAACCGCGTAGACATCGGCCTCTTCCAAGTACACCTTAAAAGTGGCACAACGTTTATCCTTAATGAAGGTGCAAATTTAGTGATCCACGGCAGCTAAAAGCTGATCCCTAAGGAAGAAGTTCAGAAGGAACTCGTAGACCTGGGGAATCTTGCACGCATCCAGCCAACACTGAAGGTTTCTTTGGAGGATGTACCCGTGTTGGCAAAAATTTTTACCAGGGCGGATCCTTTGCTGGCGGAATCGGGAGTGGTAGAATTCGCAATTCATATGAATAGCGGCTAACAATTCGGACTTTAACATGGAATAGTCCAAAGTTGCTTCCGGGGAAGGGAATACGATGATATCCCTTAACTGGACATTTAAGAGGGGAAGTAAGCGAGCAACGCCATCATTTTCGAGATCCCATCTATTGATCTGGAAGATTCTCTCAAAATAGGTAAAAAATAACCCAAAGTCCTCTCCATCATTAAAAGTGGGAAGGTTAACTGAAGGAGCTTGGGGAATTTCAGTGCAAGAAGACAACTAAACCAGGCATAAACTGCCGTGTATTACACAGGACTACGACCATTATATGCCACAAAATAAAAGAAACCATATAAATAAGAAAAGTGTGTGAGACACACACGAATACAACGCTATAAACACTTACTCTGTTATAGAATATAGCAACTAACGAGGATGAACAACACAAATATATCTAGATTTAGCACACAGCTAACGTGAAAATATTTACCTGCATATTACATGCACACGTAATGAGCATCGCTAATCCTGGAAACTAAGCTGTAAAGCTAAATATTATGCTAAAAAACAGCCAAATGCCCGTGAAATTTCCTAAGGAGGTGGTCCCATCGGCAATATTTAAAATTTAGGTGACGGGAAACACAGTCAAAATATTAATTGAAGAGGTTTAAGAAAAAGAAGAGATAGTGAAATTAGAGGAAGACCCTAAAAGCCGGTGCGGAACAAGCGTCCACCCTAGTCACTCGCAGAAAAACTCGCAGAAGCAAAAAATCTAAGTTACTGAACAAAAGGAACTTATCTCAAAGAGAAGAGTCGCATGAAGCTTGCCTCACATGCACCTAGCAGAAACACAAAAAAAATAAAAATAAGAAACACTGCTAGCTACCCTCACGAGAAGAAAAGACACAACACCAAATTGGAAAAGGAATAATCAGATAATAATGGATAACAGGGTTATATATATATATATATGCTAGGAAACTAAAGATACTAAAATTAAACGCAAATGGATGGGTGAAAAAGAAACTTATGAAATTTTTGTACGAATTATCTAACCGCACGTAGTCCTAATATAAGGTCATGGAAGGAACCTAAAATTTTTAAAAAATTCAAACAGAATTTCAGCACTCTATTTAACAGTAGTTCGCCGGTCAAGTGGATTGCCAATTTAAACCCTCACTGCCCGGCATCCGGCTATAGATCAACAACTAGCGTCGGACACCAACTAAATAAACAGATTAACAAAGGTATATTGCGAAGACCGGGACTCAACTTCCCACAATACTTACGAGGAGAATCTGCTACAACCGGACATCTTTATGGATAACTTCATTCTGACCTTTATCTACTAGATGCAAACAATAGAGGTACCTTGCAGTGACCAGATTGTAACTCTAATGCATGTCAATCAGCAACATATACAGATACCCTACCCCCTCAATGCGAGTGTTTGAGCACAACCTCTGTGACGATGTGATGAAAAGAACGACAAATGCAGCATGAGGAAGACAAAGGGACCCGTATTCCATCTATGAGCATGGTACTCAATATATACGCGGATACCCCACTACCGATTAATTCATCTAGTATTATTATACAGTGCCCGTATGATTTAAATAGACAAGTGCAAATCCAGTACAGAAACATGCTATTCAAGCAAGAATGGCAGCAAAAGAACTAGAATAATAAATGAATACGAAGGAAAATGAATATGAACATAAAAAATTTCAAATAATACCTATAGGAAAATTTTGATTATCAGCCATGGAAGTCGAATGAAACAGATACCTTTAATTAACTGAATGTATAGTTCTAGGCATGGAAATTACTGCCAGCGGATCTAGGACACATGCCAAAGTAAGAGTACCTAAAACGATACAAGGTCTAAATTTGATATATAATTTTAAAGAACTAATATGAGAAGAACAAAACGAAACTATACGCCTCAATAATGCAGCCAGTAGTGCTATCTCCAGTTACAATATTGCAAATCACATAAAAAAATCAAAAGAGAATGTTTTTGAAAGTTCAAAAGCAAGTAGTGTATCTTATAATAAACAAAAGGAAAATGGAAAAAAATTCTTAAGACTTACATAAAAGTATGAAAATGAAAGGAGTAAATAAGATATCAGAGAAAATAGCACTCAACCTGAGCTAAATATAATGTTAGAAAAACTAGGATAAAACATCATAAATATATTTGAAAATAATAATAGTAGAGGACCGAAAGTAAGATATCAAATCTTTGTGTACAAACTGGAAGAAGGAAACGAGTAAGAATATCATACATACTGTAGAGGAATAATATAAGTTTAGTATATATATATATATATATATATATATATATATATATATATATATATATATATATATATGTATATATATATATATATATGTGTAGCGAGGCCAAGAAAATAATAACAAAAGACATCTGGGTTTAGCTTTACCCTCCGATGTTCTTCGGTAACATAGGAGAACGGGCAAAAGGGTAAATGTTACGAGAGGGATTCCTGACCTCAGCTCAAAAGGCAGGCCCTTTGAGGGTGTACTTATAAACAATCGATTCAAAAGTGCAAACTACCGATCTCGTATTACTCTCTCTCCAAGCTACAAGACACCAAGCGCGGGAGACCAATCTGAGGTCTCACCTTGCGAGCCCCACCCCTCCACCTCCCAAACACCGCGGGAGTATTTTGTATATATAACAGGTTGACCCGGGTAGACGAGGCTTTTTGTTCGTTCTAACGGAAGAGACGAGTAAGTCACCGGTTGAGAGATTTTTCGAGTTCGATAAGGAAACAGAAAAATCACCGGTAGAAAGTTTTCTGCAAGTTAAGGAGCACTTTGCAGTCCTTGTACGAAACTGGATCGTACCAAGGAAGCTTGGCGCCGTTCGAGCCCTCAAGAGATTGAGTATCAAGCTAGCCAGTTTGAGTACTCTAAATCTTATTCTATTTGAGTTGGACAAACCCCAACTAGATAGAAAGAATAAGGAGAAGATAACGATTTCATCTCGTCCGGAAGCAAAGTAGAAGTGCTAAGTTTTAGCTTGAAGTCGCATCTACCCAAGATCCCTCATGACGTCGCCGGTCAACTCGCCAGGCAGGTCAACGAACGCCATCTAGCGAACAAACAACCAACTCCGATCAAAAATCTCCGAGGATAGTCTAACTGGGCGAGTATTTGTTTTGTTATTTAGTGAGATGGTTTATGTTCATTAAAGTCTATTTCTTTAGTAAAAGCACTGTTTTAATTATCCTCGAACGAGTTAGAGTGGCAATAACTGATAAGTTCAAGAAATAAATCCCTTTTATTTATTCACTAGAATAAAAATAATAATTAGTACTCTTAGAGGATGATCCTCAAGCGATCACCGAGTCACGAACCTACGCCTGAGGTCAAAGTTAATTTGGTTTATTAAAAATTAATAAAACAAATAAATATATATATATATATATATATATATTTATATATATATATATATATATATATATATATATATATATATATATATATATATATATATATATATATATATATATATATAAGCTCGGCTAACCTACGACACATACTAAGGTCAACAGATTTAATTGACAAAGGTTATTATCAATTAACAAACATATCATCTTACCTTACGACCTTCAAAACTTTGAAGAACTCATTGAAAAGGAAAATGTTTACCATCTTAGCGACCGACCGACATAGTAGCTTAGACTAGCTGACTCAAAAATTTAAAAGATACAGATAAAACAAAAGTAATCCTCAGGATTGCTTCAAATATCACAAGCTTACCAGTTGACTACTTCTCTAACCACGATTATGAACAGAACACTTAACTTGAAACAACAACTAAACGAATATGACAACCGAATTGACAAATGGATTGTGGAAAGATGAATACGATTTGCAAGTAAAACACTAAGAAAATCCCCCGTCCCTTCTCCCATTTAGACAACACAACAATAACAACGATTTTATTGCTTTTTAAGAAAGATAATTAATATATATATATAACTAAAAAAAATAACTAACGATAGAAATTAGCTTGCTCTTCAATCACTAGGTAGGAACTAAATGGTGAGATTGCTGAGGATTAAAAACAAAATAAAAAAAGATTATACGAATGACCTTTTCTTTATTTTGATCGGAAACGATTGCCCTTATAATAACTCACACAAGGAAGAAGAATGAATATAGGGTAGAAGGTTCCTGGATAAGGCAATTGTTCAGATTAAACGTTAATATGTAGTCTTCCCAGGCAGTCAAACTATACACTCCAAAATGACTTGGCTGTCAGAAAGCACCCTATTTTTCTTCGCTTAACCTCCTGAGGCAGACTCCTGAGATACACCAACTATGTTACGCTTTATTACTTCTGTTAATATATCCTCATTTCGACCTGTTTCTCTTTCTCTTACCCTCTCCCACTCCGTTTTCAACTTGTCGGGGCCTCCAAAAAGTGAGTGATGAAGTCGACTCACACCTAACTCTCTCATCACTCCAAAGAGGGGAGAGAGGCGTCAGCGACACCGATAGCGGATAACACTGATTTCCTCTGATGTTAGTCGCCAAAAAGGAGCAAAAATAACAATCTTTTAGAATATCTCTAATTAATCATTGAATTTTAGTAGATTTCCTTTTTAATTTCTAATAAATTTTCAAAAGATATGTAAGTATGAAATATGAAATTTCTTATTACGACTTTAATAGCCTTAAATACGTCTCGACAAAAGTCTAAGGAAATCTATTTTATCCTTTTTGACTATCTTCGTATAGCAAAATATTTTTTATTTTTGGTTCATTAACTTTACACAAATAGGTAAAGCAAAACTAATAGGGCATATACGGCAGATCATTTATGCCATAAAAAGAAAGTGAAGTTAGAGAAAGTGAGAATATCAAATGTTCCTCCCATGAGAAATGAAGGCCCTTAAAATGCTGAAGACTCTAAGGTTGCACAACTCTACCTAGCTTACAACTTTGTGCTAAAAAATCATGCTCCAGTTGGCTGCTATAAGAGTTTACTACTGATTTACCTACAAAAGATTATCCTTGATAGTATTAGCAATGATATTTCTATTGTGGTATACGAACTATGGAAATGAAAATCACCATTACAATAATATTTGACAAAACCTATGACGAATCTTTCCAAAATAGGGTTTCGTGTTCAGTCATAAGATATTTCAACGCCAATTTTCTTTTGTTTTGTCTGAGTATTAGCCTTTTCTAAAGTGAATTACTATGACTAAATCTTTAGTATTTTATCAAAAAAAAACTAAAATAAAGCGAAATAATCGTTATTTCTTTCTGAAATTAGGTCATTTTTCTCGATATGAAAATATATACCCATAGTGCTGTATAGGATTTGAATGTCCAAGGGCCTAAAATAGCAATTTTGCAATAAATAGGATGACCATTTATGTCCGTAAGAAAACTGAATACAAAATCTTATCATATTCTTTTAGAGGGGATAGCAAAAGAAAAGCCGCCGACACTACAGATGTTTCCCAAATTTCTTGTTTTCCTTATCTTTCTTAATACATGGAAATAAAGTAGATTAATTAATGATTTATGAGTAATAAATTGCAGATTGACTCATTAAGCAAAGGTGGGCATATAAGTATCAAAGATTTTGATAGGGTTGTTAATTGTTCGCAATCTTTTAGCGTAAAGTTCTTTTTCTAAATCGGATCTGTATATAGTTTATAGTGATACATCTAGAGAAATACAGAGTAAACGAAGTCATTTGATGCCATTTAATTTCTCCAATTCTTTGGTATTTTCAGCCTTGATACAGAGATCATACATAGCCTCTTTCTTGAAAAGGCAGGCTTTTTCTTATTCAGTATATTTGTCAGAGATAGTGATATACACCCTTTAAATAGTGAACTATAGTTTTCTGAACTTATTTTTTCAGTAAAGTTATGAAATATGAAAAACTACTACTACAAAGATCTCTCAGAATTATGAGACATGGGGTAAAAGATTTTATGCTTTGCGTTATTGCCTTTCTGGAGACAGAAAAATTCAAAGATCTGCTGAAATATTTAGAACAAATATTGAGTTTACTTCTGTTTGAGATATCCAGAAATAACATATTTTTCCTTTTTATTGTGGAAATTAAAACATTTCATTGACTTAATTAAACATTCAGTTTGTGAACAAAAATACGGTTTTTTTTAAAGTTTTATAATTTCGTTAGTAATAAGGAGAACATGCTGGTGGAAAACTTAAATATAATTCCTGTTTGATGGTCAATTTGATTTTGTCATAAACCTTTTTAAATTTTCCAGGTTATAATTGGATGATTTCAAGAGACCTCAGTAATCTAGTTGTCTCTTTTACCACCACCACAATTTGGCATCTTGGTGCCAGTTTAAGGCTGTAAAAAAACGTTCTATTTCATTATAAATTTAGAAAGGTAATTTTATTGAGACAAAATATAAAAACCTAAGAAAAAATAGCTTTGAACAAATCAAACCATTTATGTAAAACAATTTATTTTATTTAATAATGATTTTAATTTTGCAATTGAGACCCTGTTGCTAATCCAGCATTCAGTTTTAAAACTTTGGCTCAACGTTATAAAATTAAAGTTTAATGGTGTGGACCGTATTCTTTCGCAAGTAGATAAGGTTTGAGAGTTCTTTGGTGCCAATTATTTCCAAATATACTTAATAACTCCAGGACTTACGAGATATAACTAGTTAACTAATAAGATTTTTGGTTACCAATTCTGTAGAGCGGATGTTAATTTATGAAATAAAATACCACTAGGGAAAGTTTAAAGTAATTCTTGACTTGAAATAAGGTTAGACTGGGACAATATTCCTAGGACAGAATGTGTTAGATTTGTTTGAACCATATATATATATATATATATATATATATATATATATATATATATATATATATATATATATATATATATATATATATATATATATATATATCCCCTGAAATGCTGCAATATACAACAACAGATGAAGGTCTATCTAAAGTTTGGAGAATATTCTACCGTCCTCAACAAAAAAAATCTTATATAGAAAAAGAATCCTTATCTCTACCATATTCCCCTTTGCTGAAAGGATTAAACTTCATGTATTTTTCAACTTGACCATCTTCAAATATCCCTCAACTATCAATAAATCTTTCCGTTCCACTAAACCAGAATCGCAAAATAAGGAAGCAGGCGTCTATTTAATTCCGTGTAAATCCCCAAATTGACCCTCCTTCTATGTGAGAGGGACCGGAAAGTCAATAAATGAGCGCATATATGAACATAAGGGGGTTATTTGTAAAGAAAGCAATGCTTCTATTATTTTTAACCATGTAAAAACCGCCAATCATATAATAGAGTTCTTAGGTCCCAAATAATTTACCATTGTAACAATTATAATAAAAGAAAAATTATTGACTCCTCATTAATAAAAGAAATTCCAATTTTCAAGTTATCAAAATGACAGCATAAATATTGTCCATATGTATCAAACCTCATTCTAAATGATATTGTAAATTACCAAAAGCTAACGCCTTCAGATTAATGTGAGTTGCTTGTTAAATATATTTCAGTATTTCAGTTTTCGATTTCTCTTAGTTAAGGGCTGAAAATGATATGGGAAACTACATGTCGAAACTAGTCCCAGCTTAATAAACTTTATGTTCCAAAAGAGTGGGGTTTCTTTTACATTTTCATATATATATATATATATATATATATATATATATATATATATATATATATATTTCACAAGTATCGCGTGATTAGAGCAATAAATGCTAAAAAATCACACAGGAAGATAAAAAGCGGATTTTAAGTACTTTCAAACTTGTTCAGTTTCATTTTCAAAGAATAAAGAATTATTTAACATAGCTGGTATATATAAGAAACAACAGAGTGATGCCCTGTTCATGTAAAGCGAAAGGACACAAAATAGAGGAATATTATCAAAGACGGGATTGAATACCGGATATGAAGGGTAAAGGCATAGAGATAGGGTATACTTACGGAAGTTCCAACTGTGAGAAAAGAATATAGAGATTTAGCTCACAAAGCTATGAGTACTTACATACACATGCAATTATAAATACATTGAAATAAACAAAGGAAACATAACTAATTTAGTAAATCAAAGAGCTAAGATTTAAAATGGATAATTCGGTTACAAATAAGCCTTTTAATTACAGAGTCTAGTTTAAAGAGATCGGAGGATATATAAAAATTATTCGAGGAATTAATGAATGAGCATTTGACAATATTTCTTTTATCATAGTCATCAGATTTGTAAATAGATTTAGACTAATTCTAATTGATAGGATGACTGTTTTTCAGAAAAATGAGCAAAGAAAGCATTATTACTTTCATCTCTTCTAAAAATAAATTTATGTTGGGTCAAGCGTACACTTAATGATTTACCAGTTTGCCCAAAGTATTTTTTAGGGCAAACGGCATAATCGACGAATAAACACCTGTATGTCCATAATCAGTCTTTTTTTTAGTTATTAATGTCCCTAATAATGGTGTTCCTTGATTCAATAACCTTTGCAATATTATTTGCATCTCAGGATACCTTACTCCAGAATACCAATTGTTGCACGCTCTTCTCTTGAAAGGCCATTTAAGGAAGTGATAAAGATTTAAAAATCTATTTTTAACAAAATTTTACGAAATAGATCATTTTAATACATCATTCATTTAACCCACATTTCTCATTATTTTAACCTTCTGATCGAATAGATAAGCTCCAGGGACTGAAACTCACCCCAGCCAGGAGCAGGACCAGGATGCGAATTGGATTCAAACTTGTTATAATTTAAATATTAAAATTATTATTCCCTTCACGTAAATTTTAAAAACGAATGAAAAATAAAATATATATAAGTTTCAAATCTTTTGGACATGTCTGTATATATATATATATATATATATATATATATATATATATATATATATATATATATATATATATATATATATTTATATATATATATATATATATATATATATATATATATATATATATATATATTATATATATATATATATATATATATATATATATATATATATATATATATATATATATATATATATATATATATATATATATAATCGGTGAACGCATTGATCAACGCAACTTCAGGCGAAGTATAAAGAGGAGGGCCAGGACAAAGCCAAAGACGCTTCTTAACATTTATTGCAAACGTTTCAGGATTATCACCAATCCTATCATCAGTGATAAATAAAGAGTACAAAATACAGATTAAATAATATATACATAAAATGTTTTTTAACACACAAACACAAAAAAAATTAGCGTTTTTGTGTTAAAAACATTTTAGGTATTTATTTAATCTTTATTTTGCACTCTTTATTTAGCACTGATGATAGGATTGGTGATAATCCTGAAACGTTTGCAATAAATGTTAAGAAGCGTCTTTGGCTCTGTCCTGGTCATCGTCTTTATATATATATATATATATATATATATATATATATATATATATATATATATATATATATATACATACCATTGTGCATTATATATGTACGTTGTTGTGTTTTCAGTTTAAAGAACAATATCAACAAGGGCGTATCACTCAGAATCTCTGTATGTAAGGAGTGCTCTATATGAAAAAGTGGTGATGCTAGATAAAGTGAGATTGTGTGGAAGATATGTAGCTGAAGATCTTCGTCTATGCGTTGTTGCCGATAGAGCAACCTGCGAGTGTTGGAGACGGGACAGAACACATCCTCCAGATGTCATCCAGTGCGAAGTTTGTCAATAAGACATAAGACTTAACTTTGACTTGATGTATTATTCAGGCAAATGTTGGAGGATGATTGGCGGAAAGTAAAGTAGGTAGGCTTACTAAGATTTTCTTCCAATTTATTCTATTTTCATACATTGAATTTATGAAAACTTTTTCCTGGAATTTATTTTTTTGTTACACTTATCAAACCGTCTCTAAATAATTGTAAAATTACAAACAGAAAAGACCCTATTATCCAATTGATATCAGTTCAAGAATTCAGAGGAAATCAGGGAGATAAAAGAATAGAAAGAGTAAAGAGAATAAATAATTCAAATTGAATATTAGTTAAGATTTCAATGAAATAATTAGAAAAGGTCATCCTTTATTTTCTTGCCCTTAAATTACTCTAATATATTATCAAAGAATTATAAGAACTCACTAGATGCAAACTTCTAATCTGATAAATTGATAAAAACAGTAAATTATGAGATTCAAAAGAAGCAGCAATGGATTATGAATACATTTGAGTGAATAAGCTACACGTTTGCCTTTATAACTCGTCCCAAATTTTCAAAATAGATAGTGGAATAATTTATCTATATGAATATAATCTTAATTATATTTAGTTAATTTCAGTAAAAAAGAATGTGGTTCTATATAAAAATTCATAATTTTTATATCGTTTCTTTGATAACACTAAAAAATTCACCATCGGAGAGAGAAATGCAACATCCTCTCTCATTCCGGGTAATAAGGACTAAAACCAGAAATTTTCTCATCTCTTCCCTTTGGAAAGAAATTTTTCTCATTCCTTATTATTTTTAATGTTAGAACTGTCGGCTTTGCGAACCATAATTCTCCAAAATCAATATTTTCCCAATTTCCATGGAAATGACTGCTGAATTAATGCAAACCATTTCAATTGGAATCCTCATTTCAAAACATAAATATAAAGTGATTTTATTAACATAAATTATTAAATATATATTTTTTTATGCTCTACAAAAATAAAGTTTGGAGAAAAGATTCCACTTTTTTAACGAAAGCTTTCATTCCACAAATAGATGCTCTAAAGCCATTACACAAAAGAGCTCCAAACCATAAATGTGAAGTAGTTCGTATTTTGAAATTTAATAGCTATGTACTATGTTGATTCAAGATGTTTAGATAAAGACAAAGATATGCATCAATTAAGATGGAAAATTCAGAATTTTTTAATATGCCACAGTTGTTTTTTTTTAATATATATAAATAAATATAAGGTCCTTGCAGTATGCGGCAAACTATTGCAGCTTGAGACTGATCCAAGTGTAGGCCATGAATGGCCTTTTGCAGTCTCCTTCTTTTCTTATGTTCTTATGTTCTTATGCTTTTCATAGCGCTCAACTGCGATTCCAAGCCTCATGCCTCTTGTGCATGGAACAATTTAGGTATTTTTTTAGCCAATAAAAAAGAGGATAATAACAATGTAGACAATATACGCTATTAGTTGCAAATAAAAGAAACTCAAATCTCAGGTTCGTTTTATTATAATGAGCTACAAAATTTGTTCCTTTCACCCCAGAAAGATAAAATGACACTTAAGAATACAATGTGTTCTCTAATATTTCGTTGCAGTGTTTATCTTTGATTGCTTATTTAGTTGCCCTCACATATGTGTGGTTAGTTTAACCAATCCAGACTATCATAGCAGAGAAAGCAAGTGTAATTTATGATTTAATATATTACACTATTTTGCTCCTATTTTTGTCAGGTAACCATGTACTTTTGTTTGTTGATCTTAATAGTCTGGTTTAAGTATGGTTCCATCTAAAATTAAAACTCATATGAAAATAATTAAACTGGTAAACATAGTTAACTGTGCTCAAGTAATTTTTTGACTTTACAATATGTCAAAACTACTCACCTTCTAAACTTCTTTACAAGCAAACATATAACAGTTTCTCTAATATAAATTGACCATTCATTTTATAGGGCGTCATATATTAAATAGTTTAAAATAACACTAAAATATAAATGAATAAACTAAGTATCTAAAATGATTCCTTTAAATAATGTTATCACATTAGAAATAAACATGAGAGCTGGTTGTGTTTTATTATATTTAATTAATTGCTATTGTACAAGATTAAAGGACTAACTGATAGGGAACTGTGATAGGGAGACAGAGAGAGGGAGAGAAAGTGAACCTGATGGTAGGGATAGTGTATAAACGAATGTGTGAAGGTGAGGTTCTTTTTTGTATGGTGGAATATGTATGTTAGTCGGTCTTCCTAGAGCTCCCTTTAAAAGCATGACTGAGTAACGGCCGTTTGTAAATCTTCCTTGGTGCTTAGCTACACAACTACACGAATTGGATATGAATGTCAACGGAACCAGTATAATTTTAAATATATTCCTAACCGTTTATATGTTAGGTAAGTCCAAAGGTTCTCGTATTATTAAATCGGGGCAATAATAACTTGCGTGAAATTGAAAGAATTTAGATAAAAAATATATTACATACATTAATTTCCCTATTCGAGGCAGAGAAAATGAAGATTGATTATAATACGCACTGTGATTTAATGAGTATTCATTAATTAACAGTAAAACATATGCATGTGACTGGACTTTGAATGTCGCACAAGAATGCCAGAACACAAAGAGAGTGAATACATGCGATCGCTCATAGAGTTACCCATCTCATGTGTCAATATGTTACTTTGGGGGGAAGCGAGAGAGTGTAGGTGTAGAATGATATTCTTTGTATGATACAAACACGTTGCACCATCTTTCTTTTATATTTCTCTTTTACAAAACTCGTTTTCCGAAGTTTGTATGTCCTAGTTTAAGTATGAATCGTTGAGGTAAGCCCAAATGTGGCAAAAAGATATATTAGAAACAGCTCAATGAAACGACCTGTGAAGTTAGCAGCAACGGAAAGAAAGTTGAGTGCTGGTTTGCACTAGAAGTTTGAGAAAGCAAGTGATCAAAGATGGCTTTATGTTAGAGAGAAATCGATCAGATTCATTGCCCGCCATCTTGAATTAGGCATTGTATACACAAGTTTAGGCAGAACAGCTTAGCTCTTGTGGAAAATGTATATGTAAATCACTTCAAGTGGCTGGAGAGAAGCAGCATCCGGTTCAATGGATAGGGAATCAGTATAAAATTTTCTTTAATGTGAGCTTACTAAAGAAAACGAGACAAAAGAAAATTATTTCGTTCTCTCACAGAAGTAAAGTTTGAAGGTTTCGAGTCGGTGGGAGTTAATAAAATTCAGGTAGATGCCATCTTACTATCCGCCTTTGGTTATTGGTAAATGTGAGGGAATTCCACGTGAAATTTCTTGTCCAGCACGGAACTTCCATGGGCTGTAGAAGGTTCTGTTAGGCTTAAATTGGTAAGCCTAACCCCATCTTCCACAAGCGGTAGCCTCGAACCGCGTCCACCCCAATTCACATTTACACGGGTAAGAATATCCACGGCAAGAAGATTCGAGGCCATTTAAGAGTAGAGCTGTTTCCAACTACCCCCCCATCCTTTCACGGAAGAGCCTCAGACATATAGAGTGCTTGTTTCCCATGAGACAGAAACAGAGTTGAGAAGTCTCGTCCGGACCCAAGAAGATTCCCCTAGTTCCAAGTCAGGTGCTAACAACAAAGCAAAGTGACGGCTAGACTATTTGTGTATTGGAATTAGCCCCAGCTAGTGAGGTAATTCCATTTAACGATCGCTACCGAGCGATTTTTCTGAATTAATTCATCAGCTCCTGTCGAAGCCCTCCTCGTCCGTCCTTCGTTTCGGGTGGCCGAAATACTCCCTTTTGGACCGGACGTTACCGCCCCCCTTCCCTTTTTGGAGAACCGTCATCACTTTAACATCCCGCTCAGAAACTCCGAGCGGCCTCGCCTCACGCGCAGAAGACATCCGTGAAGCCTTACCCCGACGTCTCACCCGGAATCCTCCATAAGCCAAACCCTCTTCCCCTTTAGTAACCCATTTGAGTTAATTTTCCCCAGTTGAATAGACTCCCCCCGTAAAACATTAATTTTAACTTCATAGTCTGATTCTTAACTACAATTCTCCCCCTCGTTTACCGGTGTAATTTTGCCCATTAATTCATCTGGTCTAATTTTTCCCATTTATTCTCTGATGTAATTTCGCCCAACAATTCTCTCAATTTTTTTAGGTAAATAAAATTATATTTTTGTGCATGCCTTTGGAAGTAACCTTGAGCTTTGCTATTGCCCATATTATACCTGACTTCGTTGCACTCTTATCTCGCCCTCCACCCGTCGAAACTCGTGGTGTTTCGTCCCTTTGTCGATTCGCCTTTAAGTTATTGGTCCCTCCCCCATAGATATCTCATGCTATTGATGTAATCTAATGTCATACCACGACAGTAAATAAATAGACCTGTTAAACGCTTTAGTTGCTACTTAATTCTTAACTTTATGAGACGATTCAAGCAAAAGTTAAAAGAAATCTACTTGAAAGAAAAAAGCGGTGTTTGAAAGGCGGCAATTTGTTTGGGGATTGTTGAGTATAGGCCTATAACCAAACCAGGTACGGAAAGGGTGATTATGGAGAATTAAAATTTTAGTAATAGGCCAAATTTCAAAGACAACACTCATATTTCATTCTAAGTGAAAGTGGGAAGACGAACTTTGACCACAGTGTGTAAAGTTTAAAGTCCCCATGTTCACTTCCGTTCTTTCTAGCCATGAATGTGTTGTAATGATCTAAAATGATAATATCTTCTTCATTTTATGTGCTCTTTACATTAATTCAATCTGTCAGTCAAAAGGGTAAAAATAATTTTATAAAAGAGTGAAATAGTATGCTTTTCTTAACCAAATTCTTAGACTTAATTCAAATATGCTGTTGAAAAATTAGAATTATTAATTCAACAACGTCTGGGGAGAGAATAATGGATTTTTCAGCGTCTTATTAAAGGCAAACGAAATTACTTTATACGTCTTTATTAGACTATACCCCCGTAAAAGAATTAAAAAAAGTTTTATTGAAGGAGAGGTGAGAATTATCTATCTTATAGATGTACAAAATTTGTTTGGCAGCCCTTCAATTTAGATTAAAAGAAAGTTATGATTTCTAAGGAAAATCTTCAAAGTGTTTCAGTCCTGCCAGATCAATAAAATTTCTTATGTGAGAAAATGGCTGAAAGAAAAGAATAGCAGTTGAACATATTTCTCCCCCAGAAAAAGTATTTGCATCTTTGTAGAACGGCATTTTTGACATGCCACCATGTTTTGCTCCTTCAGGCATAGTTTTAAGTAGAGAAAAATTAAATGTTTTTTGAATATACTTACAAATGAATGTATGGTGACCACAAAATTGGGAAAGTCAGAGGCTAAATTGACAGTAATTGGGTGTGAGAAGTGAGATTTAGATTTTAAGGATACGTAATTTCTAAGTATGATCTTCCTCAGCAACCTAGCACATTCCTCTTTGGCACTCCTTAATTTAGTTAGTGTGATAAAGTGAGGCCTATAGTACACTCAAGCCGATGATTTGCCTTAATATAACATTTAGACTTAAATCTGATTGGGTGCCTGTCGAGGTATACCTGTATAGACTAGCTCGGACCTCAGTGTCGTACACAAGCACGGGCAGACAGCTGATCACAGGCCACTTGAGATAGTTCTGGGCGATTAATACAGAGTGCTATTTACATTTGACCGGGATTTGTTGACTAATGGCTTGCCAAGTTGAAGTTCAAAGGATATAAAAAGACAATACCCCCAAAATATAATTTTACTAAGTTTTGCGAATCGGTAGTGAAAAACAGAGGGAGGAAAATGGCTGTTTGTGGGGGTGTTAAAACAAGTTATGACAAGTCAGAACCCGCAGCCGCACGCTCCTGCCTCGTCTATTTAAGAAGCAGTAGCTGATCGCAGATCGTCAGTCACAAATTTTTAAACAATAGAGAAGGTTGAGCATCGCGCAGTGATCAAATATTTGACCAAGGAAGGCAAGAATACAAAAGAGATCCATGAACGCATGGTTGCAGTGTACACCAACACCGCCCCTCCCTATGAAACCATTGCTCGCTGGAATAAGGAGTTCATCTATGGTCGTGAATCCCTTGAAGATGACCCTCGTCCAGGACGCCCGTCAGACGTGACCAACTATGATAATGTGGCCCATGTGGAGAGGATGATCCTCGAAAATGGACGGGTGAAGGTCGAAGAAATCGAGTAAGAACATGGAATATCACATGGAAGTGTTATCAACATCATCCACGACAATTTGGCCATGGCCAAGGTCTCTGCCCGTTGGGTCCCTAGAAACCTCACGCTCCATGATTGACTTCAACGTCGTCAAAGTCCACAAGGCCAGAGTTGCACAAGGTGCCCTGCGCGAGTGCGGATTTAAGGAGCTCAACCATCCCCCCTACAGGCCAGATCTGGCTCTAGCAACTATTTTTTATTCCGTTAGCTCAAGGCTGTACTGCCTGGACGCCGGTTTGGGGACGATGAAGATGTCCAGCTCGCCGTCCAGGAGTGGATTGAACAGCATTTGGGACATTTCTGGTTGTCGAGAGTTCAAAGCCTCAGGGACAAGTGCATTGAAGTCGAGGGTAGTCATATTGAAAAATTCTTTTTGGTTGAATAACTCGATTTCACATAAACCATACAATAAATATTTATTATTATCTATTTCCCTTCTCTTACATTTCCATTACTTTTTTGAAAGTTTCATTTTAATCTATCTCTAAATCATAAGATCACCCCTAGCATATTGATACGAACGAAGGTATAATAAATTTTAACCAGTACCTGTCCAAATTTGTGTTATTTTACACGAAAATTGCCTTACAATGTTAAAGAAGCGTGGTAACCCTTTCGACATTTGATGATTTATTTATTCGCTCAATTCGTAATCCAAAACCATTAATCTGTTGGGGGTTTCTTATAAAATATAAAGTAATGATAATTTGTTTAGTTGAAGTGTAAGACAATTTCAAACGCTTTTTACTTTGTCCCACCCAACCAAATCCTCGCTTTTTTAGTTATGCATATACCAATATATAGAAATCTTATACAAGCTATTTTACAATCAAAATTGGGCTAATGAGATTTTTTGCATGTGATTTTATGAGTAAAATTAGCATAATTAAATTCCTTGCAAAGTACTTATGACAAAAATTAGGAATCTGAGATTCCAGCTAAGTACATTTTCGAGCAAAATCAACACACTGAGATTACTTGCAAGCTATTTTACTGGCAAAATTAGCATACTGAGTTTGCTTGCAAGCTATTTTAAAGGCAAAATTAGCATACTGAGATTCCTTGCAAGCTATTTTACAATCAAAACTAGAATACTGAGATTTCTTGAAACCAATTTTACGTGCAAAATTGGCATAGTGAGAATCATTACAAGACATTTTACTATCACAATTATCATAGATAGATTTCAATTTTGGTACAAGATGTAACATTCCTTGGTTTAATATATAACCTAATAAAGATGAAACTTTGCATATATTTTAACATATCCGAGTAATAATGATTCATGCCACCCTTTTATCAATATGCTTTACTCAAACATTGGTTTAAACATACGACAGTTTACTAATTAATGAAAGATAACGGAACTATAGATTAAGTAAAAATGCGAGTAAAAGGAGAGAAAAGGTTATGAAAAATAAAGTGTGAAAAATAAAGCATTCCAAATTATTTTTAACCTAAGTAGCTTGGCTGAGTGGAAGTATTCAGAAGAAAGGAAAACAAGCTAACCTAAAGCACACTCACTCAAAATTAAGAATTTAATCGTGACAAAGGGTAAAGCAAAAGACAGAGTATACCTATTTAGGTAAGTCTTCTGGACAACCAAGAGCTTTAAATAAACGGAAAGATCGCCAGCTTGCAAGATTCTAGCTCAACAAGCCTGTTGGTTCCAGTGCAGAGTTGCAAGCGTTTGGAAATAAGAAGCTGGCAATACCTTAGTGTGCACAGTTAAGGGGAAACGTTTAAACAAATATTCCAAGTTAAAAGGGGTTCCAAAGAAGCCTCACATCACAAATAAGAGCCGTACTGATAGGCTCCACTTTGTAGAAAATATAAAAAATGAGCACTAAAGGAAAGGGAAAATGTTATTCTCTGATTTACGCTTCTTTCCACTTGTTTGTAGGTTATGGAAGATTCCTCATTACGAGTAGAAAGGGGAGTGATCACAAATTCCTTTTATCGTGACAACATTAAAGCATACGGACACTTTCCATTTCTCAGGCTGCTCCTCATCAAAGGAAAGTTGAGCACTACCAAATTTTCCCCAGGCAAGTATCATTAACTCTAAAAGGTAACAAAATGTGCTTTATCATCACTTTTTCCCAAATGTTCAGGACCAATATAGGCATGATAATTGCATTTTTCAGTATGGAGGGGCGACTTGTCACAAAGCAAAAGCAAAGTTCTTGGCTGAAAATAAATTGTAACTTTTGGGATCTTGGCCCAAGAATGTGCGAGATTTGAACCCAATGAGTAATTTGTAGCTAATAATAAACTGGCTCTCGATAAACAGAAGCCATCTAATAGTGGGCAGTTCCGGACTTTATACACATATATGTAAGTTAAGCGAAAACAAAAAGATAGATCCAGCACCTAAAGGGCAGGGGTGACATTCTTTATATTGGTGAATGAAAAAAATTGGCTAAATCTGTTGATAAACTACATATGAATGTTTGTTTTAAATTTTATATAATTATATGTTTATACTAAATTTATAGAAATTCATTAAAATATCCTAGATTAGTATTTACAGTGAATTCAACCCAAAATATCATTTGTATTTGATGGGCGTGAAAGATATGAGGTAAAGTTAGAAATAACAGGGTCTCCTGACCAAAAAGTCGCGTGCTCTCACTTATTCTGATTTAGGACCTTACGATCTACAAAACTTTCAATAATTCACAGACTAACATTCGGAGGACCTTAGTAATTCTATGATTCAAAAGAAAATGTGAAAAAACATATGAGATTTAAATTTTATGGGAATCGGCAAAATATTAAGATATTAATGCCAAATAAAAATTCCCGGGCTAACCTTAGGAGGACTTTAGCAATTGTATCATTAAAAGGAAAATGTAAAACAACACAAGGGTTCCAGATTTCGTTAGAATGGGCCGAATAGTTATGATGTTATTGCCAAATCAAATAAATCCCTGGCTAACTTTGGGAGGACTTTGGCAATTATATCATTTGAAAGAGAATGTAAAACAAAATAAGGGTTCCAAACTTCGTTAGAATCGACCGAATAGTTATAAGGTTATTACAAATACATAAAAAGCAAAACGGAACCACCCGACATAGTGAGATGTATAGTCACCTGCGAATAGACTCGCACGTGACTAAAAATATTTGGTTCTATTAATTCTTAGGTAAGCAAATGTAGGTCTATCATGTATAATCTAACCTTTCAGCAGACTTGAAGTTTGAACTAATAATAGGGATATTTGTGCATGGTGATTTAACCAATATGCAGTTATTGAGAGGAAAAGATAACTTCTCAACCATAACGAAGTTACGAACAACGACTAGAAAAATTAGCGATGAAGCACTCGTATAAAATGCTAGAATGAATATGTCATATTATATTTGCAGTTTTAAACAGCGTGGAGAAAAAGACGGAATGATGTGGTAGTTACAAATCACTGATTTAATACATCTTTGAACAGACTTATAATTAAAAATGTATGATTCAGGCATATTTTAAATTTTAAATAGCTCGTGACTCTTATTTTCCATAAGATGGAATTAAATAGTTGTTCAGTAAGAAACCCTTGTTTTATTAAATATTAAATTTATTATTGTTGTAAGACTGTAGACAAATTTACCTGGACTTCAAAGAGACTTTTGATTCGGTTCATGACATAAGACATCAGAAGCCTAGACTTGAAATTGGCTAAAACCGGAGGCTCATTTGAGATACTTAATTTTTGCACTGAATGGTGTTCAATTTGCAAAACGAACAAAAAATTCAGGTTCGTTTTGCTAAACGTTGCATATAAATTGAAAATAAAATTATCTCTTTATTTAAATCGTTTGTTTGACCACAGCACGCGTATATTACCTAACCTTATTCGCCTTTTTGCATAAGTAAAAAGGCGACTCTCTCACTATGTTGGGCGATCCTCGTTTTGCTTTTTCTGTTTTTTTGTAAAAACCTTGGGAGGACGTTGTCATTTATATCGTTCGAAAGAGAATATACAACGACATAAGAGTTTCAAATTTGTTAGAATCGGCCAAATAGTCATGATGTTATTGCTAAAATAAAATAATTCCCTGGTTAACCTTGGGAGGACGTTGGTAATTATACAGTGTGAGCCCAAAAAGGCGCGCCCCAAATTTCAATAGGCCTCATTTCTTAATTTTCTGCAAAGATTGAATAAAATTTGGAGATAGCTAGTTTATTGTGTTTAAAAACATCATATCAAAACATGAGAGTCTTTAGACTTTTCTTCTTTATTCTAGAGCACGTGATCGAGATGACCTCCATTTAGCTCTGTGTATTTCTTGAGGTGCAGCACTAAGTTGTCCATTATGTCCTTACAAACCGACCGACTAATGGCTCTGATCTCCTCCCTGATGGCTTCTTTGAGTTGCGTGATTGTCCTGGGTTCCCTTCCGTACATTCTGTCTTTAAGGTAGCCTAAGAAAAAGAAATCTGGAGGCCTAAGTTCTGCGCTGTGAGGTGTTCACTCAAAATCAGTCTTGATACTGATCACACGGCCACCAAAGTTCTCTTTCAGCCATTCTCGGGACAGGTTTGATGTGTGAGAGCTTGCTCCATCTTGCCGGAACCAGAACTTCTCCACAAACAACTGAAACAGAGTCTGCAGCTTCCTCTTGAAGGTTTTGAGGGCCTCAACATACCGCTCCTTGGTGACTGTCACTGTCGCGCCAGATTCCTCGAAGAAGAATTGTCCGATGTTGGAGCTTGGTGGCTACCTTATTTGGTCTTGAGGTTCCCCAAAAGACATTTGTCTTCTAGTTTACCTTTCCTTCAAGATGGAAGTGAGCTTCATCTGAGGTCCAAAGGAGGTTAAGGAAAGTTGGTGTCTCCTGAATCTTCTCCAGTATCTTGATTGCCATAGTCTTTCTCTGCTCCTTGTCTAAAGCTATAAGGGTCTGTTTCGTCTCTATTCTGTATATGTAGGCCTTTACATCCATTATTAGCACTCTCCTGCAAGTCTCACGGGATACACCAAGGGACTGACTTCGCTTGCGCACAGAGTGTTTTGGACTCTGCTGAACTGACTCCCTCACGTTCTCGACCAGCTCAGCTGTACGATTCCTGGGGCGTCTTGAAATGCTTGGATCGTTGTCACTGGCTGCATTGAGGTTTTCCACTCTCCCATATTTCACAAAGTGGTCCACCCAGTCCTGAATTTTGCTCTTGGCAGGGGGCTTTTTCACATTCGAACTGATTCACGAAATTGTCCTGCACTTTCTTGAACGAGCATGTCTTGTAGTAATGTTTGACGGAGTATATTCTTTGTTGGAGCTCCCATTGAGATCTAGTTGTGTTTACAGGTGTTACTTCTGTCAGGTCCTGCAAAGTAAGAGTGATTAGTGAATGAATGAAGGATATATCACAAAAAGTTTGTGCAGGCCCGTTTTTCTTTCATTCGAAAGAGAATATAAAACAAGATAAGTGTTTCAAATTTCGTTAGAATCGGCCCAATACTTACAATGTTATTACTAAAACAATAAAATCAAAACGGGGACCGACGGACCAACTGACTGACCGAGTGAGATATAGAGTGACACGCGAGTAAAAAAAGACAGAATGGGCTGATGAATAAGGAGACTCCAAATTTTGACCGTTCTCATATTTTTAGAAAAACTCATTTATTTCAAGGGTTAATTTATTTGTATCTGGGGAAAGCAGTGCGGGTCTTTTTATCTATAGACTCGACACACCTCTTTGACCCTTACCACTCTTCCTTTCTTTTCTTAAGGTAAGTAATAACCTTTTTTCAGTTTTCTGCTATAAACCTATTAATTTCTATCAACTAGTATTAGGCATAGTTCCTTATTACTCGCGTACACGCCACTCTATTGGTTACTATGTCGGTCCTTCTGTCGGTCCTTCTGTCGGTCCTTCGGATTATAACTATTCTACTTTTCAGTGAGATTTTTTGGCATTGACCTCGTAATTATTAGTCCAAGTCTAACGAAATTTGAAACCGTATGTTGTTTTACATTCTCTTTTGAATGGTACAATTGGAAAGATCCTACCAATGTTAATCGAGGAATTATTTAAAGTTTTGAAGGTCTTAAGGTCAAACGTCAGGATAATTGAGCGCACGCGAATTAGATCTGTGAAGCTTGTTCCAGATTAAACCTTAGTTGGTAAGAGATCGCTGATTTGAAACACCCGTGAGAATTGGAAGTTATTTCCCCTATCCCCTTTCATTAATTTAAAAACCAAAGCTCATAAGAAAGGTATCATTTGAATAGAAACTCACTAATGGCAAAAAGGTATCCTTCGAAAAGAAACCCATTAATGGCTAAGATTTGATGAGAAATGACAAATATAAAGAATTACAGTGGATTTTGTACAATGAAAAGAATGTAAATCCATTTCGTAATTGAAAATTCTCTCCGGTTGTGAATGAATCAGAATATTAAAGATCAGAATCAAGGGAGCGCAAAGGTTTTCTTTTGGAATTTAGAGAATATATGGATATGCGTAAGGACAAATCAGACACGTAATTAGTAGAAGTATTCTCGTAGGTAACCTTGTTTTATCTTAATATAAAAATGAATCTAGGAGGATAATTTTTATTATTTAAATAAAAACAATGTTATTTACAAAACTATAACTACTCGTAAATCCAGAATTCCAGATGCTCCTTGTTGTGGTTTACGGCCGAGTACGTATGTATTTTGCTCCGTACATGAGTAATTCCGTTCCACTTTTCTCTAAGAGTCCTTTAACTTAATTCTTTAACCAGAGAGGATTTGTATTATTATATATGTATTGCCATTTGCAGCGTTCGAGGATCTAATTAAAAAACTTAGAAAAAAAACTTTAAATTACATAAAAGAATGAAATATTGAATCGTAAAATACACTTTCGCACAAAATAGGAAATAACAAAAAATGAATAAGTTTTGGATTAGTTTACCTTTAATTCAGAGGGAGACGATAGATGGGTAACCTGGAAAGTGAGTCTACTCGCTTTGGTGAATTGAGGCGAGTTGGACTGGATGCTTCCTCGTTGACGTGAGGATGGTTGGGAAACATCTGATGCTTCTCACTGGGCAGGAGTAGACGAGTGGCTAGGCTTCTTTATTTAAAGATGTAACTGAGGGGATCTTGGATGAACGAAAGTTATTCCGATCGCTCTGTTACAAATTCGTGCTTCTCGATGATGAGACAACCAAGAAGTGAATCTTTTCTCAAGTGGAATTCACGTTGGTATTCCTCAATGGTGAGGAGTATCTTCGTTTATTTTCAGAAAACTGAGATAGGGGATTTTCTTTGGACGAGAATGGCATGAGGGGTTGTTTCAATACGACTGGTCTGATATTCTAAGCGACCAAAGGAACGGCCTCGGGAGGAAAAATCCCGCTCGGTTCCAATTATCTTCTTGATTCCCTGTTTGTCTCAGGGATTTTTCTTCTTCTCTCGATTGCTAACCAATATCTAACTATATATATATATATATATATATATATATATATATATACACGCGATTATCCCCTGGGGTGAGGGGAGACGAGGGAGTTTAGAAGGAGCGAACACTTACTAGCCCACAGTTAAGCCTCTCTTCTAGGGAATAAATTTTCAATGATGTAACACTTCGCCCCTTCTGGTTTACGCACGAAGAAAGTGAGATTTCGTATATTCAGGCTAAAATAGACATAGAAAATCAGAGAGGACAGTGAGCCTGTTTATAGATTTTTATTCTAAAGGCTATTACACCCTCTTTTATTTATATTAAGGTACTACGAAATCTGCTGACTGAAATTCTTCTGTGCGAGAGACGCTCGAAAGGTCTTTGGGGCAGCGGGAAAAAGGGGAGAGGATACGGTCTTGGCCCATGTGAAACGTAACGGTTGATGCCCTGTATGAACAAACTAGCGTATGTTTGTTCTCGTGATATTTATTTCACCGCACTCCTTTTAATTGAACGTAAATGCTTATATAGGAAAATATCTTGAAAATACCGAAAAAGATTCAAACACTTTTATTCTTTTTGATATTTGTAGTACGCTTTGAAAAACTCTTATTAATGTGATTTTCATGAAAGATCAAAAATGTAAACCATTATAAACGATTTAATTTTATTCTTTTACTAATTCCTGGTCAGTTATGTGGATGTATAATTAATTTCTTGCGCAAGATTCTTCGAAACGTATATAATTTGGCAACCGTCCTCCTTTTTTCCTGTAAATTGGTAAGTTATGCCAATCTTCTACAATAAAGAGCTTAATCCTGATCTTGTCTCTCCTCTATACGAAAGTCTATCTGTAATTTATATTGCTTTATAATAATCTTATAATTTGGAGTAGAAAATATCTATATTTAAGGCTTAGTGCGGTTCGGTACCTATAAAGAAAATAATGTCACCTATTTTGATTAACATTTTGGTACATTTTCAAAAACTAAGAGGTATATAAAATACAATAAAAAGGTTAGTTTCGGGGAGGGGGCGCACAAGTTGTACTTTTAAAAAATACTAAAACTTTTATTTCCTATTGTATATTTAGATACTCCTAAATTAAATATACTAACTTTGGTAAAGACCATTATTAGTCGAATAGTTCTATCATTCGGTATTATTTCGTTTATCTTCATACATGTTTCTTTTTATCGTATCATTTCTCCAATATCTTCTCGTTGCTCTTGAAGCTTTTTGAAAACCAGCAATATGCTTTTGTACAATTTCTGCTCTACTGAAGCTCACTAAAGTTACTAATCCTATCAACAGGCTTAAGTTCATTTCTCCGAACTCTGAGCAATCTATGTTCTGCGCTTGATTTTCTTATGTTATTTTCCAAAGAAATCTAACTCTCAAAGGAAATCGCCCGAGAAGTAACTGAATGGAGGAAGATATTAATTTTTAAATATAAATATGAACGCAGTGTTTCACATGTAGCATCCAACGTTAAAATTATATTTAGGAGGATTATGTGGTCTCCCATTTGCAAATACCAGTCTTATTTCGGGCAAGTGGGCGGCTCTAAAGGGTTATTCCCCTCTTTGTCTCGAAGGCCTTAACTACTTTTCTCTTTACTCTACTCGGTCTAACATTTAAATTTCTCAAAACTATATCAAATTACGAACCTTCCCTAGCAACCTTTCTGGCGAGAATTTCAGAGTTGGTTTTGCATCTTAAGTTTAATTAAAAAACAGCAGCAATATCGACGAAATGCTTTCAAACTATTAAAATTTTATATGTAATACATGAAATATTACGAAAATAATTTTGAAAAATTAATTTTTCATTGTCTTTCTCAAAAGTTGTTTATGTTTCTCTTTTTCATCCCTCTATTTTTTCTTCTTTTTCTAAGCCTGGAGTTATTTCAAGGGCATAAATACATATTAAAAAATTTAATAGAGATTTCAGTAGGAGTATTACAGCAAAAGAATTTGACCATATTTAACTTTCCAACAGTTACAAGGGGTCATCAGAAAGTAATCACAATGGCACCTTATATTTTGGTAGAACAGAGGTAAATCCAAACAGCAGCCTACAATAATTCAAAGTACTCCCCTCCTAGCTCTCTACAGCGTTCAATCTTCATTCGCCACTTCATGTAGCAGCCACGGTACTAAGAAGGTGGTATACCTCGTATCAATGAATTAACTATGTGAGTGGATGCCCTCGAAGGATTAGCTAGAGAGGAAGCCCCCCTCGAAATACCCCTTTCAGCCCCCCCGCCCTAAACCACATACTCCTTATCGTGAGAAGTTTAGAATCTTCGAGAAGGAAGCAGCCCCACGCTGAGTCACCCAACATAGCTGTATTTTCTTTCGGACGCTCTCACTCCCCTCCTCCCGCGACAACGCGGAGTCCTCACGCCATGCTTTCCAGAAATGTCTATTTACCGACGAGCGCAGCCATACTAACCCAACCCCCACCTGGCTATTTAACGCTGAGTCCACCATTCCTCGAGGAGATTGAGAGTTGTCCAGTTCCTCCGTCTATATCGTCTTAGCTGCTACACCGAGAAGTCCCGCAACCCCTGTTCTAGTCGTACCTCGGCGTGAAGATCTTACCAGCAGATCTTCCTTCATGAAGCTTTGGCCCCTGTACAGAGGAAAGCTATCTAGCCACCTTCTTCCTGGAGAACTGTTCTGCCGCCCCTCATCTCGGAGCCCCTTGAAGACCCCCTTTCCTTCGTGTCTGGAACTCCCTGCCGAACCGCAGAACAGTCTCGTGTTCAAGATTCCATCTCTCTGGAGCAGAGATAATCTCGTTTTTCAACAAAAAGTACTCAAAAGCCCAATCTACGAGTCTTTCTCGTTAGGACACTCCGAAGTGTCTTCTCGAATACCTGTGCTGTTTGTCTTCTCCGCTCATATCTCCACCACGCTTCATGGTAGAGCTATATTGTGTTGCAATTCCCTGATTACACCCCGCCAACCACACCTACCCCCTCCTATGTTGATTTACTCTCAATTATCCATCTGGAACTTAGAAATAGATTGGAAAATAACCTTGGTGTGTCTCCGGGAAGTCAACTTCAATGCACTGAGATGAAAATTCATGGACATTTCGTTGAGAACACCTTGACCCCATTTTCAAACTCAATTTCATGGTCTCCTTTAGGGTTATGTATCATTAGGTGAACCTTAAAATTTAAGGGTCATTTTCGGGATGAGAAAGAAAAAAACAGTCGTACTCATTCGTCTTAAAAATATTCATATCCAATTCTCTAAAGAAGATAACTCAGCGTTACTAGACCAGGCCAATCATCAAGGCAAACGAAAATGGGTCATCTTGTACCTAATTTCATTTTTTCTTCGGAATTTCAGTGATTGGAGGAACAATCTTAGGGGCCGCATACCTCGACCCAAACAGATATACACTTGTATACCTTTTTAATAGGGAGAACTTACATTTAAGATTCCTTTATTGACCCAGGTGTGGCATGGAGGCATTTCCTCAGGCCCCACCTTTCTACCTGTGCTCAAATCTTTTCTAAACCATTGAGTCGAGAACTCGTCTGCTGCGAAAAGCCAATGCATGTTAGCTGATCTACTTGGGAACAATTTCCACAAGCATAAGAACACGTCTTGTGCCCCAGAATGAGTGAGTAGAAAATTATGCTCTGAACGAGGAGAGACAAAAAAAGACGTAAAATTTCCCAGGATAAAACGAACCTCAGGTTTCTACCAAGAAGAAATCGTCTCCTTGAGCTGATTTAATCTCCCACACTTGTTCGAATACGAGTGCAGAGGCGTGTAGGTGCAATTCTTTTACGCAGCCACCTTAAGTTTCCTATTAAGATATCCCCCGTTAATCTATACTTAGATGTTATCTAAGTAAACCAAATAATTATTTTTATAAGAAAACGCTTCCTCGTTTATATCAGCTAAAATAATTAATTGGTAATTCATAATAAAGCATCCTTGTATAAATTAATTGTAGTTTCTTGTAAGAATTATTCACCATCGATAAATTTGCGTATATTGAATTGTAAGTAGTCATAAACTGATTCATGGAGTCTAATTCTTGCGTAATTCATCATTACCATCTATTCTATAAGAATAAAATTTGATCAAAAATCTTTGTCTTCTATAAATCCTCCATGGAGAAGAGTATACATTTAATGACAGCATTCGCTCTTCATCCAGTCAATTTCTTTGTTGGTTTTGAAAGAGAAACAAACTCAATAATAATTGCCAATTACCTACATCGCTGTAAAGTGTTCGGTCTCACAAGTTTAACATGGAAACTACACACTTGTATGCTTGCTATAGCATTCAATGTTATATATTACACGAAGTATAATAAATTGAAATGAAGTTTTAGACTTTTTCAGTTCCAGCATATTTATTTATCTGAATTAATGCAAAAGATAAAATTTTTAAGCTTTCATTTCCTGTTTAAGTCAAGATATGTGCAAAGGGATTAAAAAATATTCGGTACACCCGTATTTCTAAAAGCAAATTTTACTATTATCTCACCCACGTTTACCCATTTACCATCTCTTTCTTCTTTTTCTTTAAGCTTTCATTGCTTTCAAAAAGATCTTCTGAGCCTACTTGACAGGAACCACTATATTTTACCTCGAAATGTTTTTTTTTAGATTCACTTGGTAATAAAATATACAGAATTTTGGATTATCAGCTTTTCTTTTTATTTATTTTCCCTTTACGTCAAAGGAATTTCTTTTGTGAGGATGAATACTATGAATAGCGCTTGAAATATTTTTTCAGCGAGAATACTTTTGCGAGCTATGCACCTTAAAGTTTGCGTTGTTATCGTTGCAATAAATTGCTTTTGAAAAGAGAATAAGATGGAGTCTCTCCATAGCAGCCTCTAGGTACTATAACTGAAACAACGGAGACGAAATTGTTAAGAAAAAACAACGTTGTACGTTCTTAGCCTTTTGCATCTCATTACAGATTACTTAGAACGAAGCAATATAAAATCATCCCATTGTCCTGAATTATGAAAAGTCCACCTTCCAACTATATAAATTTCACGACGTTGTAACGTAATTAATTGATTTGATAGCATCCTAAATTAAAGTATGCAAAATGAGTCATCAAAACTCAACAAACATGATTACTGAGCCCAAAATATATCGCCACTTGCATAGTTTAATTTATTAATATGAGGGAAAATGAGGTTTGATGCTGTAGGCGAGAGAAATATTTTCATTCAGCAAATAAAGAGGGTAATGAAAACAATCCTAGCTAAAATGATCGACAGAAGAAGACTCATAAGATCTAAAAGCTTGAGTGATCAAAATTAACCCTAGACCTTTCCAATGCAAACTCTACCAACAACTACAGAAATTTAGTTTAGAGTTCCTTTTAAAAATTATTAAAATTGGCAAATTTAACCATAATTTAAACATGGCTGCTTTTTTCCGATTTTAAATTTTTATTTTAGTAACGAAGTGCAAGCTCCCCCCGTATGGGGAAGGGGCGAAGCCATTGCCTGGTTAGGCTGTAAAAAAATGACCGTCAATTTTTCTAAAAGGAGAGTAAAATAATTTTTAATATGAAAATTACATTTATTCTTCAAAGTAGTTTCCACCATTAGTCACAAATCTCTCCCATTTTTATTTAAACCGAATACATTTCTTCAAAAATTTATCCGGTTGAAATAAATGATATCCTTTTCCACCTTCTTATGAGAGTATACTTTACATATAGCAGAATTTTTAATGGTTTAAATAAGTGGTAATCTTACTCGTATAATGCAAGTTCCAGTAAATATGGAAGACTAGGAAGATCTTCCCAACGTAAAGCATTATTTTCTTCTTGGTTCAATCCTGTCAAAAGGCAGACTCACTTTGGACGAACGAGTGAATTAATTTAAGAGTTAATTTAAAAATAGCTATTTTTGAATCTATACTTCTGCAGTATCATTTTGTTTATTATTGAGGAGTTGATAATGAATAAATCTTTTCACATCCAAACCATAAACCGCAAACCGTAGCCTCTTGCTACGGATATTCGACCTATTTCAATACATTTCTGCAGGTTTTAATAATAATCTTGCACTATTTCCTTTCCTATATTCATAATATAGATTAGCTATACTTCAATATCCGTCATCCCTAATGAATAGTTAGAACAAAATGTAGCCTAATTTATTTATTTGTTTATATAAATTCGCTTGTTAGTGGGCCTTTAATTTTGTGCACTTTATACTCAAGTCAAAAATAACGTTTTAATTTCTATTAATTTGTGTGACTTTTTTATCTGTTTCTGTTTTTTATTTATTTTTTTTTTAATTATCCTTCATGGGCATATTATATATCTGTGGCTGTACCCATGTAGGTCTCCGCTTAAGAGGGCTGCTAAAATGAAAAGGGTAAGGCCTAAATCAAGGCATGATTAAATGGATTGCAGCAAATTTTGAACCATTTAAACATGACATGAATTTCTTGACAACCTAATAAAAATATCCTTTATTTCAACTTTAAGTCGATGACACAAAATATTCCTTCAAACAAAGTCTGCTGACCAAAAGTAGCGTGCTCTCACTTATTTTGATTTATGACCTTACGACCTTCAAAACTTTTAATAATTTCGTGATTAAAACAACATATGATTTCAAATTTCGTTAGAATCCGCTGAATAGTTATGATGTTATTGCTAAATAATTTCCCAGCCAACCTCGGTAGGACTTTGGCATTTTTATCATTTGAACGAAAATGCTAAACAACATAGGAGTTTCAAATTTCGCTAAACTTAGCCTAATAGTTATAATGTTATTGCCAGATAATTTCCTGGCGAACTTTGAGACGACTTTGGCTATTATATCATTCGGAATAGAATATAAAACAACATAAGGGTTTCAGATTTCGTTAGATTCGGTCGAATAGTTATGATGTTATTGCTAAAACAAATTAATTACAGGGCTAACCTTTGGAGGACCTTGGCAAATATATCATTCTAGAGAGAATTTAAAACAACATAAGTATTTTAAATTTCGTTAGAATCAGCCGAATAGTTATAATTTTATTACCAAAACAATAAAAGCAAAATGGGGACTGACCGACCTACCGACAAGTGAGATGTAGAGTCACCCGCGACTAAAAATATAACTCCATGGAGAATATTTCAAATTAATAAAAGACTAATTTAATTTAGAGATTGCCAGAGGAAAAAAAAGAGTTTCGGGATCCGTTATTTAGACAGTCTGTTTTAATAAAGGAAATAGTTCACTAAAGTTTAACAATCTGTGCCCCTTGTTTTGTCATTCTTTGAAGATCTTGAGGCCCCGAGGGTAATTTGTATATGTCCGCAGTACTATAAAAAATTCATGGGTCGTACAACTTTCTTTCTTATTCATTGAACTAATAAACGCTCAGCAAAACATAAGCTTTTAATTAGATTAATCAGTTTAAGCTTTAATTCAAACTAAATTTACTTTGTACATAAACTGAAAGCTAATACGATAATACATAATTGTTTTCAGTAATTTGTGTCAACATGCAATAAATTATACTAAAGTATTTTTATTAAAGTTTCTGCTACTAGTTATTTATAAAAAATAGCACTTGACTAGGACATTCGCACACCAGTTTATGAGTTATTAAACAAATATGGTGTATACGAGGGGCGGTCAATTAGTTTTGCGAATCGGTAGGACAAAACAGAGGAAGGGGGATGGCTGTTTGTGGGGGTGTTAGGAAAAGTTATGATAAGTCAGGACCTGCAGCCGCACGCTCCTGCCTCGTCTATTTAAGAAGCAGTAGCTGATCACAGATCGTCACTCACAAATCTTTCCACAATGGAGAAGGTTGAGCGCACGCAGTGATCAAATTTTTGACCAAGGAAGGCAAAAATGCAAAAGAGATCCATGAACGCATGGTTGCAGTATACACCAATACCGCCCCTCCCTTTGCAACCATTGCTCGCTGGAATAGGAAGTTTCGCCATGGTCGTAAGTTTCTCTAAGATGACCCCCGTCCAGGACGCCCCTCAGACGTGAATAACGAGGAAAATGTGGCCCGTGTGGAGAGGATGATCCTCTAAAATTGACGGGCGAAGGCCAAAGAAATCAAGTGAAAACTTGGAATAACACATGGAAGTGTTATCAACATCATCCACGATAATTTGGCCATGACCAAAATTGGGTCCTTAGAAACCTCACGAAATCTCACGCCCCATGATCGACTTCGACGTTGTCAAAGTTCGGAAGAGCTGCTGCTCTTGTACAACCAAGACCCGGCAGGATTCGAGTCACGCACAGTTACAGATGATTAAACGTGGGTCCATCACTGGGATCCCGAGATCAAGCTCAAAAGCATGGCCTGGAAGCACAGAGGCTCTCCGACCCCCATCAAGTTTCGAGCCCAACCCTCATCCGGGAAGATCATGGCCACCATCTTCTGGGATTCTGAGTGAGTGTTGATGGTGGACTGTGGACCTCTTGAAAGGACCATCACAGGCCAATATTACGCCGAGGAACTAGCTGGGTTGAAGAAGTGAATTTGTCAGAAGCGGCGCGGCAAGTTGACACGCGGTGTCCTGCTCCTCCACGACAATGACCATGTCCGCAAGGCCAGAGTTGCACAAGCTGCCCTGCACGAGTGCGGATTTGAGGAGCTCAACCATCCCTCCTACAGTCCAGATCTGGCCCCTAGCGACTACTTTTTATTCCGCCAGCTCAAGGCTGCACTGCGTGAACGCCGGTTTGAGGACTATGAAGATGTCCAGCTCGCCATCCAGGAGTGGATTGAACAGCAGTTGGAAGATTTCTGGTTGTCGGGAATTCGAAGCCTCAGGGACAAGTGGCGCAAGTGCATTGAAATTGAGGGTATTTATATTGAAAAATAATAAAACACTTTTCCTCATATCTCGTTTCCTTATATTTAAATTACAAAACTTATTGACCGCCTCTCGTATACAAATGTATATCTGTAGCAGAAATAATCTGCTTTCCATTGTTTTGATTATAACGCTGGATTCCTTTTCTGAAAATTACCCTCCGTCCAGCCGTTAATTAATGACAGCCGAAGGTTGTTTTATTTTTTCAATCTAAGCCCGCAGACATCGCACCTCATTAATCTAAAGCCACTATGCAGAGAAATTTACCGTTAAATCCATATAATGAATTAGTGCCACACATTTACATATTCCCAAGGGACCACAGATGATTATTAAAACACCTGCTTCGTTTTTTGGTATATGAATTAACATTATGGGATATCCCAGCCATTCTACCTATGATCATTTAGAAAGGACTGGAACGCCCTTAATATTTATTCCCTCCGCCTGCTTCTTTAAACTGCCTAATATATCTTTTATCCCTATTTTAACCATTTTTTGTGAATTTGTGATGGTTGATTTTGTGAAACGATTGTTAGCGTCTTATTTTATTTCTATTTATTTAAGCCAAAGTCCATCACACAACGTGATTACTTGATATTCATTCATTCGTTAACATTCATTAATTAACTTTTGCACCAAGAACGATCAACTTAGTCCTCCAGTAAATCATAAGCGTGGAGTATCAAGGCCATTGTTCGGTTATAAGTGATTTTAGTTGGCAATTAATGAGTTCAATTATCTAATAAATTACTAAACTCCACAAATGTAAATCACCCCTCTTGTTCGAGAGTGACGGTTGTCAGCTAGGCCTTAGAAGAAACCGCCAGCACTCCTGAACAATTCAGTGATAAGGGAACTGGATCAAATACATTTCAAGGACTTTGCTACCAAATAGGGTATAAAACTTTAAATATGTAGGCAAGAAAAGAAACAAACAGACAAACACTAATTCCATGTTTTCAAAACTTTCTAAAGATTATAGAAAATACTACACTAATCGAATAGCAACCTATTTTTTTCTTGCCTGAAAAATGCTCCACGAGAAATAATGTTTACTTACGTTATTACTAATAATGGTGGAATAGTATCTTTTCACCTTCTTGGGATTTTAGTTGTCACCTTTACCATCTTTTCTTTTGGCAAATGTCCAATCCATAACTTGTACTCTCTATATACCTTTACTAGTTTTTGTGGATCCTCAGAGCTTTATGAATTATATATAATGTCCAAGTATTATTTTTGTACAATTTAATTTTTTAAACAAAGTCTTTAAATATTTAGGTCATTAAACGTAAAGGTATTTTAGTCTCTCATATTAAAGTAGTTCATTTTTCTCACTTTTCCCATAACCTTAGTTTATTCATGTAGAGATTTGGTATTAGGGCCATCAAGCTTCAAGAGCTGAATTAAATGTATTTTTCTACAAACAAAATTGAATTCCAAGCTCATCTTGAGATCACATGATATTTTTTTCATTAACTAAAGCTACATCGGTCAAGGTAATTTGAGTGGGGGTTGAAATTTTAGTTAATTCGATATGAAAGACTTTGGCGGTTGAGAAAGAACCAATTACTGACTGAACGAATAAGCCATAGAGGCCTTCAGCTTAAGAGATTTAAAGAGCAGCTCAAAGCAAAATGAAAATCTTTCCGTGGGTGTCAGAGGGATAAACGAAAGACCAAATTTTTTGCAAAATTTATTACTAGTAGAATAGTTTTTAATATTTTTCCGAAATTCAAAACCAAATAATTTGGTTTATAGTCCATTTGTTCCACGTGTACCCGGAATTAATTGCTAACAAACTTCAACGAAGTAGAAAAATTACCTTTTATTGATCAATCAAGAAAAAAAGAAAATGGAAGAGAAATAAATGTAGAAGGGAAAAAGCTAACGTGAGAAGTATACAGCATTAAGAAAAGTCTTGTTTGTAATGTTACTACAATCATCTATGCTTACAAAAGTCCACAAAAGTGTAAGACAAGCGCTCTCGTCTTTGTTTACAAATACTTTTCTTGCGCCGATGATAATTTTGCAAATAAAGGAAAATCACAAAGAATTAGTATTTTTACCCTTAAATTTGAGTAAGAGGTAAAAGTTAGTATCGCCAACATAGATTTCAGTCAAATTTTACCTCTTTGCGCCTTTGTTCAATTTAAATTATATAATTTTCATTGTTTTTAAAAGAAAGTAAACTGCAAACCATTTTAAAAGTGATTAAAGTGAAAACAAATTTCAAAAATATTGTGGTTAAAATCGAAGCAAAATAAACCTCGTTTATCCTAAATATAGAAACAGGAATTAGTTATTAACTCTAATAAAGGTTCGTACCGAGAGTTCAGTTAATCAAATGATAAACTTAATAACATCATCAGCTATGAAGAGTTCACCAATTATGGTGAAATGAGAACTAAAATCAATATGGTTTGTAAGCTAAATGGCATTGAAACAATTTGAAGGTGAAATTACTGAAAGAAACATTGTTATAATGTTATCAAATAGAAATTCGTGACTTTGTCGTAAATTCATATTTTATTCTGATCTTTATTACAATTTTATGCTTATATATTCTGAAATTGAACTATAAACCTGTTTATGTAGCGGCATAGAAGAGCGGTCTCCATGCATACAAAGAGACCATTATTTGAAGAGGTTATTTCACACATGGTATATTGGTACTTTATTAAAGATTTGATGGAACATAAACGCGAATAAGTGATGAATAAACATAGTTGCGGGGAAGGAAAGGCTGACAAACACACTACAAATGCGAGAGTTGCAAAGAAATCAAAATGAGTTAATTAATATGGTTTAGCTTCTATTATATAAATATTTTTCAGCAAAGTCAAAAAACCAATGCTCGTTTGATCCACCACAATATAAATGTCACGAGGTTTTTGGTTCGACTAGAGAAAATTGTTGCAGGCTCGACGGATTTTTTACTTCCTTTTAACAAAGAGTAGAGAGATAGATGAAAGAAAAGCTTAATAAAAAGAAGGCAAACGTTCATAAAATTAAAATTTGAATATAATTCTCGCCACCTGTATATTATATGGCAAATGAGGCCAATGTAACTCTGAATTAACAAATTTTTAGACACTAAAAAGTAGGTGTATATTACGATAGAGGGATAAAACAAGTAAGCCATTTTAGACCACAGCAAAGACCAACCTTTTGAATTTTCTTTTTTTTTTAAGAGGAAATATTGAAAAATCACATTTCGTTAATAAACAGTAGATTATTAGATAAAGATAAACCGACTGGAATGAAATAAGTGAAGAGATAAAAATTGGACACCAAAGAAAATTCTCTTATATGTATATCAAAAGACAATTTTCGTTCTCAAAAAAATATCTACATAGCTTACCTCATATTCAACAAAACAGTTCGAATTTACACCTTAGAAAGAGGATATAATAAACATCGAGAACGTGAAGTATCGGCACATAAAATTACATTTTGAACTGAATCATGTTAAAATAGACCGAAGAAATTGAACATGATGAAGGACCAAGAAATAATATATATTTTCTAAAAAAATAGAAATTTTTGCTAAAAGATTTTAATTGGATACCAGCAACCCAAATATATAGGTTAAAAGCAGTGTTCACAACTTCAAGCAGATATCCCAATAATGAAAAAACAAATAATCTTTGTTCTCTTCGTTACTCAATTCTTAAATCTCTCATTCGATTCTCAGACCATTAATGTAACATCGGAAGTTTATAAACTCGCATAAAAGTGATTTTTACTAGATTGACTTAATCAAGTTTCTAAATAGTAACATCTAAAAATTGTCCACAAACATCTTTTCGCACATTTCAAAATGGGCGCATTTAATTTCAATCAACTTTTTGAGTGTCTAGGTTCTAGATACGAACATTTATCTATCTTTATAAAAATAAAGCCTTTTTCCCTAAAACTCAAACATTCACGGAGCTAACCCACTGTGTGTGAAAACAGGACTGTATCATTTTAATAAAGGGCTTTCGTAAAACTACTGCTGATTTTCTTCTCTTCAGTATGAAAGGGTGGCTGTCTTTTTTTTCGTAAAGTAAATATTTACTTTCGACTTATGAAGATTCATTTAAACTATCACTATACTCCAGCTTCTTACTCTTATATTTGCATAGCGTCTCGGTTTCAAATAAGGTTGTTTTGATTAATTATAATTATTTATAATCAAGAAAGTCATGTGCAAGCTTGCATGTAAGAGTATGTCGTGCCCTCATTCCAATAATCAAGTTCAAAAAGATTTTGCTGCTAACTGTTTGAATCGAATGTCATCCAAAATTTCATTTGAAGTCTCACATCTATCCGTTAGCCTTAAATAATGGGCAGGTTCTAGTTTACTCACAATTAATCCATGCATAAATAGGCTGAAATTAAGGTAACAATAGTTCGAGACGAAAGAGTTGGCAAATTTGCCCCATGCTCTGTCCTTATCTAAATTAAATGATTGAAATAACTTATTTCTCTCTGCCTTAAAATAATAGTATATTAAACAAATTCGGTAACGAAGTTTCAACATCGATTTAAACATAATATATTAGGTCATCAAATATGTAGGCTATGCGGTATTTTTTCATGTTAATTATTGTTCTACGGATAGAATTAATACAAAGCAGGTTCGTTTTTATACTAGCTTAGTTTATAAAACTAGGTAATGCATGCCTTAACTTATTCGCCAATCATTTAGCTATTATTTTTTATAACAATTTAATTTTCTTTATCTATAAATGATGAATATTATGGAAGTGTCAAAAGGGCACATTTGTAAGTTTATGATTTAAGAGCTCACAAAAGGAAAAATGCTACGTTAATAGCAGAATACTTGTGTCTTTGTCAAGTATACGGCGAAGGAAATAATACTTGGAACAATGCCAAAGATAGTTTCACAATCTTTGCTAGGGCAATTTTAGTCTCAAAGATGGACCCCATTTTAAACTAAATAAAGAATTTAATCAGAACTTTTCAAAATATCAGCGAAATAAAATCCGATTATAACCTTTGAATAATTAGCAAAACTACATCTAATTCATTCCACTAAGCAAGGTCATTTAAAGAAGATAAGCAAGGTTCACCCATTGTGCCATAGATTCTCGTTTCTCAACTAAAATCTGAAGCCATTTAGAGTAGAGCTTTTAAATGAGACGCAGAGCGGGTTATATACAATATATTAAACAATCTAGGCAATGGATTGTTCGGAGAAAAAACCTAGCCAAGCCTAAACTGGGCCTGAGTCCACGGAAGAATCTCTCGTGCGTTTGTTGGTATATGTCGTGGTATGAACGGTGTACGCTGGTATAAGCACACAGGCCTACTGGCTGACGGAATTAAAGCTCCACCTGGGAATGGTTCTAAGAGTGCTTTACATACACAGTTGTTACTCGTAGGCCAAGGAATATTCAAACATGGCTACAAAAATATACTTTAATAGGACTAAAGATTACATATACATATATGGCAAGTTAAATGGAAATTCAATTAACCCTATCAATCAAGTTTGAACCGGAGGATAATTAAATAAGTAGTGATTTTATGGTTCGACGCGGTAAAGGTTTGAGGAACGGGACGTAGCGGTGGGTTAAATCACTTTTACCTTAATGTGCAGGGAGTAGGACCAGGTAGGGAAGTTCGAACTTGAACTTGTGGGTGTCTCACGAGACGCTCAATTCAACTTCGAGAAACTGAAGTTTCGGGGCCTCTTATCCTTAAGTGGCAAACGGAGGGTGCTTCGGGGATGGCTTTTCCGAACTTAAAATCCGAAGACATGGTGAGAAGTCTTAACGAAGACGTTAAGACTAACGTACTGGACAGTGGCTTTAGACACAATATGCATGTGAATTCTGAACTGTCGAATATATACCCCAAAATTATCTAGACGGGAAGAGATATTCATCACCAACAGACTTACTTAATTTCCTTGGGTCGCGATAAGGTTCTATAGCGCAAAGTCGCGATGCCCACTTGATGGTCTTTCCAATGTTCTATTTTTCGCAGTATATAGGGCATACGAATTCAGAGGGGTCAACGGCGAACTGGAAAGTCAGGGGGTGGATTCCGTCTCTCTCTCTCTCTCTCTCTCTCTCTCTCTCATGCTTCCACACTCCTCTCTTTTCAGGAAGACATTTTTTTCCACAAGATTGGCCTCTTATCCTTAAAAAGCAAACGGAGGATGGTTTGGGGATGGCTTTTCCGATTCTTAAAATCCGAAAACATGGTAAGAAGGGTTGAACCGCGCCAAAACTATCTCTACGATCAACACTAAATAACGACTAACTCTTACTTGGCTCTTTGATAATCACTCTATTCTTCTCTAGATGAGAATGTAGTCGATTTCCTCTCGACTAACGAAGATGTTAATGGCTAACGTACTAGACAGCAGCTTCAGACACAATCGCATGTGAACTCCGAAGTGTCGAATATATACTCCGAAATTATCTAGACGAAGAGAGATATTCATCGCCAATAGACTTCATTAATTGCCTTGGGTTGCGATAAGGGTTCATAGCGGGAAGTCACGCTACCCCTTAATGGTCTTTCCATTATTTTAATTTTCGCAGTATATAGGGCACACAAATTTAGAGCAGTCAACGGCGAACTGGGGAAGTCAGGAGGGATAGATTCCTTTTCTCTCTTCTTATTCTTCCACACTCCTCCCTTTACAGCAATACATTTTTTTCCACAAGTCGGGTGCGAAAAAAATATCTAGAACTAATTTTTATTCAGGGAAAGATGCTATAAAAATTGAATTAGGGAACGAGATCCAAAAAAAATTCGGACATGAGCGGGGTTTGCAAATATAAATAATTACTTCAGACTATGCGCACAGGTACAAAAAAAAATGAGTCATTATTAAAGACACACTACAACACTGGAAAATTATACAATACTTCAAACAATTAACCAATAAATAAAACAAATTAGCCAACATATTTACAAGGAAATACGCTAATAGTATCTTTAATTTATGGCAATAGGGTCTTCTAGAGGATTTCTACTTAAACTATCCGCTAAACAATTTTGAGTACCCTTGATATAGACAACACGGAATTTATATTTCATGAGCAACAGACTTCAACGCTTTAGTTGTCGATTTTGACTCTTAAAATTACGTAGGCACGACAATTGCTTATGGTCACTCTCATTTACAAATTCGGTTCCTATAAGGTACATTCTAAAATGTCGTATCGACCATACTATAACTAACGCCTAGATTTCAATGGTGGCGTGAGCCTTCTCGCAGACAGACATTTTCCTGCTCGCACTCGCAACGGGATATCCACTTCCATCGTTTTCATACTGCATGAGGGCACCACCTATACCATCATGATAGGCATCAGTATGAATCCCAAATCTTTTTTTTCGGATTCCGGAGTCTCCAAATAGGAGCAAAGATAATTTTTTCTTTCACCTGGTTAAAGCCTGACACTGCGGGAGGAGTCCAACTGACAGCATCCGGCCCTGTTTTCTTCAAAATATCATTAAGGAGTAACGCTATAGTGGCAAAATTGGGAACGAAGCGCCTGTAAAATGAAGCAGAACCCAGAAATGACCGCAGCTGCTTCTAAGTCCGGGAAAGCAGCATTTCAGCTACGACTTTAACTTTGTCTTCTTGGGGGACAATCTGGTTCTTTCCGATCGTATCTTATGTGAAATGACACTTTAACGGGCCTATCGTGAGGCGGTGTGCGCGCAAACGGATTAACAAAGCGTGAAGGGACTCTACGTGCTGGTCCCATGTACGCGTGGCAACATACACGTTGTCAAAATAAAAGGCTACTTGGAATAGGGTAAGGCTTAGTGATCACTGGTTTTTGCGTTTTTAAAACAATCTCATGAGTGAAATGGGTTGAGCAACCTGGGTTTTCAGACACTACATCCGAGAATTTACTTAGTGGGCTCGCCAATTAAGCCTTCTTAAGCTCTGGGCTGAGTCCGATTGGTGGAAATGAAGAGATGGCAAAGGGAATCCGTCGATTGCTTCCACGCAGACTGTTTGGACGAGGCAGAGCGGCTCAACGGGATAAGTTTCCTCTAAGACGAGTTCTTCGTATAAAGCGACCATATTACTAACGCACACGCATCGGTGGTGCCTTTTTAACAGATTGACATGGTACACTTTATTACCTGAGGGAGTCTGAATTAAGTAGTAAACCGGGCCTCGGGGTTCTACTACTGAAAAAGGTCCTTTGCACTGAGATAAGGGATTATTAGCCACATAGGGCAACCTAAGTTGTTCTTTTTCGTCTGCTTCGAATTTACGTGCTTTGGATTTGATGTTAAAATACGTTCCGTATTTCCTCAGTTGAAACTTATTCATGCAGCACTTGGAAAAAAGTTGATAGCATTACTCGATAAAAGAAGTGTTCTTTCAACCATAGAACGTGACTTCATATTGTTTGAATGAGCATACAAAAGATTTTGATTGAAAAATAATGAGCCAGCTTCCATAATCACTTACCGTGCTCTATTAAAGTATTATCTTTTTAGAGATATAGAGAATAGCTTAAAGAAAATGAAGATATCTACAACAGAAGAGGACAAAAGAAAGGACCATTTACATGTACCACTTAAAGAAAAAGGCCAGTGATAATCAATAGAAAAAGTGTTCTTTTTCCAAGACAAAACGTAACTTCATATTCCCATAGAAAGCTTTCAAAAGCTTAACAATTTCATGTTGAACTTGATGAGCAATTCTCCATACTCACTTGAATTAGCCACCTTTGTTAACTATATATTTTAGGAGATGGTGAATTACCTGAAAAGATTAAACTGTCCATAGCAGGAGAGATAGAAACAAACTTAAGGAGTAGCTTTAGAAACTGGTAAAAATTATATTACTTATTAAATTAATAAATAAATAATTAATTATTTAAATGTAAAACTTTAAAAAGTTGTTTGATTTTTAACTATAAAATAATGATAGGCAAGCCAAAAATTGCCGCATTAGCTTAATGATTACCTAATATTATGATGAACGGCAATTTTACAAAAGATATAAAGCCTAATTAAAATCTAATTGATACGATTCAAGAAAAAAATCGCTTTAAATAAAGAGTACTTCCATAAGCTGGTAGAAAAGAAAAACCATTATACCTATATTACCATTAATGATAGTTTAATTCTAAATCTTATAGAATAATATTAGAATAAAAAAAAAATCAACAGAAAGCTTTTAGAACCTCATAGGTACATTCAATAATAAAAATCCCCCGCTTACCACAAAAAGTCAATAAGTCAAGCTGAGTAAAAAAGAATGAAAATAAATAAATTACTTGATGGAACACATGGAGGGAAGTAATTGGAAATACTGATGGACAATCATTCCTTGGAGGAAGATGTGTCAGGGAGGAGAGAGGTTTTGGCACAAAAAGGTGGGTCAAGGAGCGAAGTCTTAGTAGCTGAGAGGAGAGTATTGTTGGCAGAGCTGTCATTCAAAGGAGCCTAAGCTTCATCGATCTTCCTTACAACAACAAATATTTATTTAAAAATAGATATATAAATATATATATATATATATATATATATATATATAGAGAGAGAGAGAGAGAGAGAGAGATAGTGTGTGTGTGTCAAGAAAGGAGATCGACAGACACCACTGGAATTTAATAATGAATAGGAGTCCCAGAAATAATGAAAACAACGAGTTCAATTTATCCAAATATTTCGAGATAACGATTTTCATATTGGTTGCTTTCTAAAATTAATATGTAGTGAATTAAGCGATTTACAAAAAGATAAGATTGCAATAAAACTAAAATTAAATTTAATTAAAAAATATTATTAGAGAATATTATTATTGATAGTCACCGGCTATTATTAAGGGTAGGTTTTAGTTAAATATATGTAGAGACCCAATAAAAGTTAAATCACATTCTGAAATAACAGTGCGCAAAAATTAAAATTGTCACATTAATTGGGGGTTAAACAGATTCGAGTATGGTCGTAGATTGTTGAAGGATTTCGTTTACTAAAGGAAAACCCCGGATGAGGGAATACGACCACGTGCTACAAGAAACGACTATTCAGTGAACGTTCAATTGAGCCAACATAGCTGACGTCACCACAGGTGAAGCGACGGTTATTTATATGCAGTTGGAAATCAACTCTTAAGGAAGGCACTCTATGAAGTGACAAGATTACCCTAGTCTGAATGGATTGAGAAAACAAATTAGCATTTAAATGGAGAAATTTAAAATTTATGAAAATTTACGATCCCATGTAATCTGTATAAGCTTATGGCCAAAATAGGAGAAACTTATAAACAATTCTTTTTGTTTTCTGTTAAAATATATACTTCCAAATTTAAAAGAATACTGAGGTGGATAATTTTTTGATAAATATTATTTATGCTGACTAAATTCAAAATGTAATAAGACGCAATAGCAAGATAAATCATAAGCATGATTAAAAAATACGAAAAATACGAAGATGATGCTTACTTTCAAATTATGGGAACAAAAACTGAAATAGCTTAGAAATATACCAGAGAAAGTTGTTTACAGTAAACTAAGGTTACAAATTTATCACCTAATCTTTTAACATATGGTTCTTTCAAATTAAAGCCATTTTTACCTAGCTTTCAGCTATCGTCTGGTAGCGGAATTTGAAATCAATTGCAATCAATTTTTAAACCAACGAAAGATTCTTATTTTTTTGACTAAAAAAGATATTTCATTAACACTAGAATGCCGTAGGGCGTCATTTCGACCATTTTAAAAATTCAAACTAATCTCTTCCGTTCAATTAATCATAAAATATTTAGATAATTTATGACTTTTTCATCATTATGAAAGAATTTTAATTCAAATGATAGTTTTTACACATGCTTAAGTTTTTAGAAAAGTAACAGTTTGGATAGAGCGCCTAAAGTGACATTTTGCCCCTTAAATGTCTTTTCAATAGTAACTAGTAGTTTTAAAAAATAAAAATTATCTCTGTCTGGAGAAGCAAATAGGAATAATAAACATGAATTTTTTTCCCTTAGTTTCAAGTTCATCATTCTCATTTGCTCCTTCACTACTGCATAATTAAGTTTTATACTTCGTTTCTTAGTTTACTTGCATTTATTCATCTCTTTGAATTACCTTTACCCAGTGTATTCAACTGTTTTTCAGATATATTTTTTTCATTATCATATATTTGTATTTTAACTTATATTGAACTAGTCCCTCTGCTTTGCTTCATGTTTTCGTTCTGATTCAGGCCTCTTTATTTTACTTACCTTTCATTTTTTCTTGTTCACCCTGTTTTTACAATTTTGGGGTGTAATACTTTAAAACAAATTTCTTGTATTTCTACTAGAGCTTAATCCATGTTTATTATTCATATATTTTACTCCCGCGAATATTGTTTAATTAAGTTTTAAATGTTCGTTTGTTGGTCAAACTCGTATTTCCGGAAATTAAATTTTTGGAACTATCAAATTGGCCTTCATATTCCTACTATATAAATATATATATATATATATATATATATATATATATATATATATATATATATATATGCAATCTCGCGCAAGAAAAATGGAAACGTGCTTCCAAGTACTTTCGAACTTTTATTAGTTTATTCTCAAGGATAACTACATGAGAAAATAATATAATTAATGTATATAGAAGCTAGTAAAAGATAAAGGAAGGCCTCTAAGACAAGAAATCACCAATGAAGAAGTAGGAGAGGGTTGGTTAAATCACATTAATATTTAGCTATAACAGGTAACAAGGTCAAACCGAGAGGCAAGAAAGAGTCAAGAACAGAGCCAAAAGGGTTAAAACGATTAACGGATAAAGCGATAGTCTAAGAAAGGAGATTAGGAGAGACACGAGAATTAAATTTAAACGAATTTGAGAGGGACAAGAAGAGAGGAAGACAAATAAAATAAGTGTAATACAAAGTCAGTTGCAATAATTAAATTGGCAAATCGGGTTCCCATAACAAATGAAAATTGCGAAAGAAATTAGGAACATAAGTCTAAGCTAATTTCTTTAAGAATGAGTTTTTCCAAACAACATCAATTTTAAAAAAGCCAGGGGAAATTTTAAAGTTAGTGAATTAGCTTATACATGAACATTCAACATGGTTTCTTTTAATTGACTCATTTCAGCGAAAAATAAACTTTCTGAATTCCAATTAATTAAGTGATTATTTTTAGACATATGCACAAAAAACGCACGATTATTTACAGCTCTCCTAACATTGTAGTTATGCTGATTAATACGGACGGATAATTGCTTTTCTGCCTGTCCAAAATATTTACTTGGACAAACAGAATATTTGATCAAATAGACTCCCCCAATATTATTACAATTATTGTGAACTAGAAGGTTTTTATAGTTGATTCGTATTTGGTGATTTCTTGGCTCAAAGGTGGTCTTCTATCTTTTACTAGCTTATATATACCCTTATTATATTATTTTCTCGTGTAGTTATCCTTAAGAATGAACTGAATAAAGTTCGAAAGTACATTGTGAACCTCATGTGCTACTTTGTGAGTTATTCATTTTATATATATATATATATATATATATATATATATATATATATATATATATATATATATATATAAACTCGAGCGGAATTGTGCGGTTAATAGATAGAAAAAGTCAATAACTGAAATTAGATCAGCTTCTGGTTGTGGGGCATCGTTCCTCGACAGGCTTGTGGCACTTCAGGGAACTGCTTAAGATCATCCTAAAAAACCATTTCAAGAAATTCTATTATAGTCTCCTAGATACCATCACAAAAAAAATGGGAAAAGTTAGACTATTTTCCACCCTTATATTTGCTAAATATATTTTAAATATGGGAAATTTAAGAAATATCAACATAAATGGTACGAATATTAGATAGCAAAAGTCGAAACCTGACAATGCATCAGGTTCTGGGTTTGGCATCGGTAGAAGTCTTTTCAGGAAACCGCTCCAATGCATCAAAAAAATTATAGTTAAAGCTATAAAGAGGCTGAAATTTAAATTAAACAACGCAGCCATTGATGTGGACTTCAACGAATTTTGCATAAAAATGGCCTACTTCAATATATATATATATATATATACACTCTCAAAATAATAGCCAGATAGATACTATAATATTTGATAGACAGCTATGATTATATTTGAATATGTGTAATATAAGCTTTTTTTACTCAATTAGCTTATAAAAAGTTATTTTCCCTTTCTAAACCATCGTGAATTTTTTTTAGATGTCCCCTTTGGCTACGAATTTACTCTAAAGCTTCCTCACCGTTTCTTAGCCATAATACCGAATCAGAAGAAATAGCTCCTCGAGGTAAAACTTTGAGTAATATTAATTCCTCTCCACCATGACTTGGTCGGTATGCCGTAGCATCATAAGCAAATTTCAGCAAATCAACATTTACATTTTATCTTTTGTAAATTTTAGTACACATATTTCAAATGTGTAAAAAAAAATTTGGAAAAATATTTGGAACACTCCCTTTTTTGAGCTCAAAATTTTATTTTATTTAAATTTTCGATCCAGAAAAATATACACCATCAGAGTTGTTGGTTTGTTGTTATTAGTGCTTCTAAACCTAGTAGATTTTAGTTTAAACTGTAGGATAAGAACAAAAGACTTTTATTATCTAACTGATACATAGAATGTCTCAGCTGATACATTAAAATCATGCTTTGTCTCAAACGATTGCATGGAGTCACGGTATTTTAATACTTCCCGAATGTAGCGATCTCTTGCTTCTTGTCCAAAAACTTGGCCAGAAGCTTCCGTCACCATTCGCAAACACCGCTCTACACTTTGAGAATGACATGGAATGCCAATAGACATTGGCATTCCACGTCCCTATTAGAAAGATGCAGGGTAAGTAGTGGCTTAAAAATGCACTCTTCTTCAAGAGGAACTAGATCTGTTAGGTTCTAGCAGTCTTATCTATTTTAGGTGGCCTGAAATCAAGTATCTATTTATCATGCACAGTAACTTTCCGGATTGTCTTGATTCTGTCGATATCTAATTTCCTGTTCTTCTATTCAAAGTCTGTCAGCATTGCCAAAAGGACGTTCTCAAGATGGGCCTAATAGGAGTTCCTTTGGATTGTTTGCCACGCTATGGCTTTACTTGCAGTTTGGAGTATTTGCAGAAGATTGATCTGTTCAAGGAGATGTTTAAATCCCTCCGTGTATTTCGGAGAGAATTTGATGTGAAATTAGATGGGCCCACAATGACACACGACAAACTCTGTGATGACATACAAGTCATTATTAGGTTTTTCTGTTGGCAGATAAAGTCGACATATTCTGTTGGCAGTGCTAAGCCATCTTGCATCAGATATTGGCCCTGGTTTCATATGTAGGAGATCATTGTCAATTACACTACTTCCAATAGCACTGATAATTATGTACAGGTAAGCTTGGTCCTGACTAAACTTCTCCACATCTACATTTAGAAGAGGAGCTCTTTTAGTAATACATAAAGCCATTTGGTGATACTGTTAGTGTTTCACAAGTGCTTAAGGCTTTATCAAATCTTCCTTTCCATTGAATTCCACTTTCTGTTGGACAAATATATTTCTTGTAGAGGTGCCTCAAAGGAAGCTCATTTAGATAAAGCTGCAGGTTGATCCACTGTAAAGGACGATATAATTGACATTCCAGCCCTAATATGGCTTCATTCTTGTAGCCAGTATAAGTTGACGTGCTGTCAGCTCCCACTGCCTTTATCTCATCTTTGATATTATTTTCAACAAGCCATTTCATCAGTCCGTCTGGCATACCTGCACCTCTTCCTCGTTCAATAGTTAAATGATTTAAAGGGACAGTACGAGATCCTCCTACAAGCAAATAGTAATTCTCTTACCTCCGATACATTTGAATTTGGTGAAGATCCTGCTTAACTTCTGTCGTGTCCTCTAGAGTTTGTGATGGTCAATTACATGGGAGCGGTCTTCTTAATTTTTAATACCATAGTCAAATAGGACTACACTAATAATAGCAGTAGTAGCTCTATTTGACGCAGAATACTAATTTGATTCGATGGCAATTGTTGGTATTGGTATGATGTTGTTTTTTGTTTTTTCAAAGACTTTCTTCCTTTAATCATAAGAAATGTCCAATGAGGTTTCTTCATCGAGGGTTTCGTCTGAAATTGTAGTTTTCTCTTTTTGTGACTCTTCATTCCTGAATTCGACCTTTTCTTATTTTCCTTTTTTAATCATATGAGTTGTTTTTACATCCACTCTTCCAATTTTTATGTGATACCCAGTTCTTTGGTCAATAAAATTAATGCTCTAAATGTGGCACTTTCATGTTCTTTACACACTTGCAATCCAAGAGATCAGTACACTGGCGCCTGCTATATCAAAAAATTGACCCAATGATGAGATCAACTTTTTACTTTTAGTGGCATTCATTCCTTGTTTTGATACCACATACGCTTCTTCCACCAATCAGAGCAATTTGGTTTTAACATTCTTAATCAGCTGAACTGGAATACTGGCTTTTTGCCAAATCTCAGTAAGGGTTTCAGATACTTTAGGAATGACATCCTTGTTTCTCTTGTATTTTTGTCCTATACATATTGAATATATCTTCCCACCTGTTGTTTTGTTGGCAGCTCATAATGAGAAAGTTCTGGAAGTGGGGAGCCAAAGACACTGTGACTAGTTGATGTTCTAGTTATTTTACTCATCTTATTCCTGAAAATGAATAATAGAAAGACCCGCTAGTAAAACCAGAAATTATACTTGTAATGAGTGAATCTATAACATACATTCAAAAGGTGAAGCATATCCATCAATAGGAAATACTCTGTGAATATCTCGTAAAATCGTCATACATCGATTAATTTAGTGCCCTCCGAGTAGTTTAAAAACAAGGAATTCCTCAATCTAAAATTACCTAAACCATTGATAGATAAAGAATTAAAGTGCAATTTTCTTACTGTATGAAAATTACCCATTTCTACTTTCAGATACGAAAACTATGATAAATGAATACAACTAGCCTCACCCTTCGGAAAAGATCCTTTTTAAGCAGAATTTGAAAGAATTTTTAGTCTTCATTTCTAAATTTTGATGGTCTGCTTTACAAAACCTGAAATGAGCCTTAAAATTGGTTGTGACACTACACTCTAAATGACGGTGTTCTTAGTACAATATTTTGAAAGATGTACCAGGTCAACATGCTATTCCAAGAAAATTATTAGAAAAGAAAGCCTTTAATTTGCATAGAAACCTGCCCTTGATAATTATAAATTTGGACACATAATAAAATGTACTGAAGCTAAGGCTAAAGAAAAACATATGCTGAAAGACAGAAAATGGAGTCTGGCACTTTCTGAATTTTTAGCTTTAGGTGCAATATTATAACGTTGTGGATAACTTGGACAAGGAATATTTAACTCCATTCCTTATGGTCTGATCCTTGGTGTCTCCTTTTCTGCAGGTATTAAATGCCAATGGATGCTTTTTTATGAAATTACGAGATTTCTAATCTTTGAATTTAAATCAACAAGATCAGCTCGACTACAGACAGAATAATTTTCTCATATATCTAAAGTGTAGATAAAATCATAAAAAATTGCTTACTATGTCATAAAGCATCATCAAATCTAAAAAAAATAACCAAAAACTCTTCCAAAGGTAAACTAGGTGCGCACCTACTCAGTTTATGGCATCTAAACGTGAGCAATATTTGAAAAGGTTTTGGCTTGCAGTTGCGGGTTGTTCCAAATACCTACTGAATGCAATTCCGTATTCACTCAATGATTAGAATCATCCAAATAATCAAAGATTCGCTCTTATAAATGAGCCTTCATGAATCTATAATTTGAAGACGAAACTATAAATACTCACCTATTGCAATCAGACACAATTTAGAGTATATATCCTTGATAAAATAAAAAAGAAATATTCAGAAAGGCAGCAGCAAGATCTGGCCTGTTTAACCCTCTATATCATTCTTGATTTCACATAGCGAGCTGCCCCCGAAAAAATATTTCATAAAAGTTTTTGTGCAATGGCGAGCTGAAGAACTAAAAGAAACTCACGAAAATTAAGTTTTATCCAAGAATCTCGCCATATTGATGACTCGACTGATCCTAAACTACTTCAAAATATGCGCGAAAAATATCAACTTCATCAAATGTGCGAAAACAAGACAAAATTACTTTGCAAACATTATAAAATGATGGCTTGTTGAAAGTGTGTCTCAAAGATTGATTATATTTGTTGCCTCTGTCGTTGAAGTGTAATTTCCAAATTTTATTAGTGGTTATATAACAGGACTATAAATATTTGTCAGTTATGAGTTTCATGTAAAATTGGATAAATTTAGTTTATTCTGTGTTAATTTTATCCTATTTTCCTAACAAATCTATTTGCATTGATTCCAATATAATTTTGTTGAGGAGGGTCAAATTAACCCCTTTATGCGTTTTAATGTTAAGAGATTTCATAGGGGTTCTAGAGTTAATAAAGTCCGATTCGAATGAAAGTATTTGCATAAATAAATTTTTCCGAGACATTATTTCCTAGGCTTAAAAAAGACATTTAATAAATTTGACATTATTCTATCAGTGAATGGTATTTTATATTTAATAATTGTTTTATTTATTAAACTGATGGTGCCCAAAGTATAAAACGAAGATGTTTAGCTTGAACAAAACGCACACACCATCAACGAAGCTGGCTCTTGGCTCCTTTGCCTCCTCCTAAATCAAAGTATTTTCTATGGAAAATAAATAGCGGAGTAATGCCGAAGTAGGAGGCATACCCAATAAGGAAATTTGACGGACAAGAGTCAGGATAGGCGAGTGATTTATTAACTTAGAAATAATAAACCCCTGTATATTATAGATTCAAGACTTTGTATCAAGAATGAAGGATTTATCGAAAAGGACGAACACTAACCCGCCTGGCGATCCCTAGAGCCTCAAAGGAGGCTGAGCGCGAAAGTAACCATTGCCTCAATTGAGACTCTGATGGTTTTAAGGCCTATGAAGCGTTTTTTTGTTCAGATAATCGTGCATTTACTTTCTCTTTTGAAATGTTTATTCGGTATTTCGCTTACTTTAGTCTTTCTAAGAGACTTGTAGCTATCACACGCATTTTTAAACTTGAGTTACACAGGCCCACACCATCAAAAAAGCTGTCTCTTGCCTCCTTTGCCCCCTCCTAAATAAACAATCATAGTGCATGTTAGGGTATAATACCTACTATGAATATAGGCATTTAAGCTAACATACAATGCTCAGTTATATACGGTTTTCAATAATTTTCAAATTTATGAGTGACTACAACCCATTCATTGCCTTGTCTAAATACTAATGATAATTAAGATTTTTCCCTCAATTTAAGAAACAATAGGATATATCCCAATGTGTTTTGCATAATCTTGAATTTCTGAATAGCATGTCAGAAATTCAGGCGCGTATTTTACAAGTAAACATTAACATGATAGTTTTTCTTTTGTATTCCTGTAGGAATTGTTCTATTTCTGATGCAAATTACTTTTCCTTCATTACAGATCTTATCACAAGTAAATATGTTTAAGCAATGAGCCAGAGATGGGTTTCCTTTGTTTTCGAGAGATATCGAACATCCATCAACTTGTGTTTGTGTTTTAGTAGTCTGTTATGGCAAAACTCTTCTCGAAAATATTACTCGGTCTTTTTCACTCTGTTCGTTCTCCGACAACTTTCTTTAGATCCCTTATTAATAATAATTTATCCACTCTTCTATCTCTTTCCTTCCGTTCTGCATCGAATACTTCTTATTTGATTCCTTAAAGGCATTGGTATTGGTTAGAAAATAAAATTAAATGACTTCCATTGTTTAACTATATTTGCATATTCTGCGTTTTAGGATACATTCTCCAAATCTGTTCCAGCTTAAGTAGAGCTTTTACTTCACTAACTGCGTTTAACTTTACCAAAAAGAAATTTCGACACCTTAATGTCCACTAGAATGGTTAAATGAGTGTTTGTGGGAGTTAAAAAGAGAAAAAGGATAATTAAATATGTGCATTTTAACTCCCCCGAAGATTACCATGTACTCCTTAAATATTTTCATTAACCAATTTATCATTGCTTTTTAAATCACGAAATGGGAAAATTCCGTAAGTCTGTCTTCGCCCATTTTCTCCAGTAGATAAAATGCCTTACCTCTTGATTATTTTCTTAATGAGGTCTTTTCAAATAAAACAAAACCACTTGTATTGATCGTTTTTTTCTCTCCTGCAGATACTCTCCCTTTTACTTTCTGCCTGTCGATAAGAGTCACAGCATGGCGATCTATCTTTGTTGTGAAACAGAGGTGGCAGATTTAAAAGCGTTGTATCCGCATTATCTCTCCCATTTGCAAGAGTTCTCCATGTTTAACTCTCAAATTCCTCCACTCTCTTAAACAACTCATAAAGCCTTCCTTACACACGATATGTATATACATACTATAGATGCCGGTTGTTTTACACCATTGTAATAAAAAATATAATACCAAGAGATGGAGTGTTTTGCAATAAACTTACTCCTTTAAAGACCGTTTTTTTCTAAGAATAATCTTAGAAATTATTAAATTGAAAAGCTGTGAAAATTAATAGGAAGAGAAAATAGCTCTATTTACACGGAAGAGATAAAATTTACTTTTGTTTAATTTGGCTCGAGTTTGTTCTTATACGAAATTTAGATGCAAATTACAAGGTTCTTTCTTTCTTTATTATTTCAACGGCTCAATGCTCTTTAAAAAGTGAGCGTTGCCATGCGAAGATAGAGTTCGGAGAGACTAGTAACAGAAAAGGTCAACTTATGGCAAGCGAGAAGAGAGAAATTTAAAAAAAGATGGACATGTATTGAAGGAATTCATTGCGTTATTATGCAGGAGAGTGGGTACTTATCACAATATATCCATATATTTTATGCATACAGGTGTGGTCACATTTGTCATGATGGCGTTTAGCTGACACCAAGTTGTGATATTCTTACTCACCGATCATAGGTAGGCTTTTGGTATGTCTATAAATATATATATATATATATATATGCAATATCCCGAAGGGAAAATAAAAAAGTGTTCCCAAGGACTTTCAAACTTTATTAAGTTCCTTATCAAGGATCTTAATAAAGTTCGAAAGTACTTGGAAACCCCTCTTCATTTTTTCCTGTGGGATATTGCATTCATTTGCCACCCTCACGTGATACTTTGTGAGTTTTTCATTTTATATATATATATATATATATATATATATATATATATATATATATATATATATATATATATATATATATATATATATATTGTCGAAGTATGGCCCAGTGTACGGGAATATAAGCACACGGGCTCTAAGGGAAGCTAAGCAAAGAGTGCGATTTGAATAGATAGCTTCAGCTGCGTGACCAAGGAATATCCCAAACACAATGACAAAAATAGTTTTTTAATATACATTAGATAAAAGATACACAATAAATATGGATATATAAGTACATGAATAAGACGGAATTAAGTTCCGAATACTAATTGGATAACCAGGGTTATTTAATGGTTATAATGGGAGATTTAAGATAGTGAGCTATTTAGTTAATTTAAACCTCGAGAATAAAGCGGAACGAAATTAGGGGAAGGGGGTCTTGGTGACCTTGATTATTCAAGGGTGTAGCCGGGAACCCGAAGAGGGTGATGCTACTTTCTCCAAACTCGGATTTAGTGAGATGTGGGCCTTTGGTCTTTAAGAGGTTACCGGACGAACTTCAGATGGGGGGGAGGGGAGATGACTTCTCCAAACTCGGATTGAGCGAGCTATCGGGCCTCTTGTTTTCAACAGGTCACCAGAAGAACTTCGGAGGATGGCTTCTCTAATCCTTGATACGAAGACGGTTAAGAAAGGCTGACGTTGCGTCAAGAGACTCTTCTCTCTCACCCGAAGATAAGAGTGTGATATCCAGCTGTTCCGTTCGGGACAGCGTCGTCTAACCGAATCTGTGGGTAAACCTTGGGAGGGTGCATATATACCCGGATTTCTCCAAAGCAGGAAGAAAGAGAGGGGCCTTCTCGAACCTTCATTATCAGTCGGGACACCCTTTCGTGCCATTACGGGAAAGTGTAAGAGGCCGGTCAGCGGGTCTGAAGGAACAACCAGAGGCTGGAGCCATAAAAATTGTTCGAGGCAAACCTACTAATAGACGAGTAATCATCCGACCCGAGGGAGGGGGGAGAGATTAAGACGGTGGGAAGGGGGGAAAGGGGTAGCCTTCCATTTCATTTCAGCGTCATGACTCGGTATCAATTTCTCCCTGACCTGACGGCAATTCAAAAACGGGTGAAGTCGGAAGGGGGAGGGAGTAACGGCTCGCTTTCTCTTCCGAAATAATATCTTAGAAGGTGGGAAAATACTACTATTTTAGTGGATCCTTCTACATATAATATGTATGTATATATATATATATATATATGTTATTGCTATTTATTCCTTCTTATTTAACTGTTATTTTCATATTGATTTACAAAAAAAACTTTACGAGCCTGCATTAATCTAATTTCTTACAATTTTCTCGGTGTCCTAAATTCCTTCGATCGCAGCTTTTTATTACAAAAGAATATGCGTTGGTACAGTGGTACAGAAGAATCGAGATTGTCACTATACACCTATTTATATATTTCTTGTCTCATTATAACGCATTTTGGCCCTGCAAAATAAGGAAAGATTCACACCTAAAATGGAAAAATGGAATCTTAAAAGTGAGATTTACGCTTCGTCAAAAAATTTCCTATCTGATTTTGTGAAAATTTTGATTGAAAAGGATTGAAATTTTTTCTTTCCTTACGCTTTCCTTCAACATTGAAATTGCTGTCAAACTCCGATGAGCTCGATTGATTTGAAGGTAAAAATGTTGAGAATTTACTTTCAAAAGACGCAAATTTCAAAGATATACTTCAGATAGGATAAATTTCAATACTCATTGGATATAGAAGACTAAATAAGGAAGAAAAATGAGTCATAATAGGTATTATAAACGGCTGCCTCAAAGTGGCTGCGACACTACTGATTGTAAATAACTGCTAAGTTACTCATTCGTTATCAATTAAAAAAAATTCGGAATAGATGTTTATGGATAAAGTGAATGAGAGTCTTGTATTTGTGCTATATGTAGGTGAATTTTACTTTTATGCCACCTTACTCATCAACGATATTTTCAGCTTATTTTATTAATGGCCTAGACAAAACATATTTGATGAAGCTAAATGAAACAGAGAGTAGAGTTTCGTCAAGGAAAACTGAAGACACTCAATCTCTTAGAATAAAACATATAATTTTCCATTCTGAGCAAAAGCAAATACATAGTGCTAAGATTAAAGTATGGTGGCCTCTCTGTAATTGTGTTCTACTGCACGTCATTTCTCACCGTTTGTGATAGCTCATGAATTCATAGAAGTAAGGTGTCCGGAGGGATATCATGCTGACCACATCTTTAAACCAGTCCATAAATGCTCGGAATGTGATTTTTTCACAAATATAATGCCCCACTTTACAACTTGCGTCCACCAAACTGCATTTCCCGTACAACTCTATAGCGTTAGTTGACTCGCACCTCATTCTCTGGATATGAATTGACTGAAAAACCTTGGCTGGACATGAAACAAAATATATCTCCATAGCCTCCATTGAGCAAATGAAGGCAGTCATAGCCAAAGTTGCTCATCAGCCTTGTGAATATCATGCCTCAAATAATAAATGCCCCACCAGGGCCAAAGGACTTTCAACAATCTAGTAAGCTTCTTGTATCAGTTTGGTCTTGGTGTAATTTTCACATTGCTTCATCTGTTTATCTGTTATATGTTACTAATGTTACATGTTTTGGTGAATTTTCTATTGTGCTCATTTTTTTTTATTTTTTGCGTTTTATATAACATTGCTATTTATTCTTCGTTAGTTCCCTTATATTTATAATTATATGCAAATTAAAACTATAGAACCATAATCTTTTCTAATATCCTAAAATTTCCGAGGTAGTCGAAAACTTTTGGCTGCAGGTTATTTTTTTCGCCCTTCCTATCATTCTTTGCAACGTTTGGATAACACTAAACAATGATGAAATATGCTGTCAAATCCCTTAAAAATATAAATTCGCAACCTTGTTTTGCAAACACATTTTAAGTTTCGTATATTAGGTAAGCTGTGATGAAACTTCAAAATCTCTTTAATGAAAGCAGAAACAGATCAAAGTAAACTATCTCGATCTTAAAAGGTTATTTATCGTTTATAACAAACTTTTAGAAAATGCATTGCCTGGTTGTTTGTTAGTCCTGTTGTCGTTTAAAGGATTCTTTTCTCTCTTTTAGACCTCGCTTAGCGATTCGTTAAACTATCCACTATAATAGAAAAGCCATTTAACATTCTTCTTTAGAGAAGAAGACGAAGCATAATGTGATTTTTAATAAGGAAAACGCGCTCATTATATCTATTATCAAATCACTAGTGAACGGACTTGCTTTCAAAATACATTTTTAGCAATGAGTGGGGAATCTGAAAATAAACTCTAACTAGTAATTATTGATCGTTTCGCAAAAAATATATGCTTTTATGTAACAGTTTTTTGAGAGTCAAATTTAGTGTGGGATTTTGGCTGCGTTATCCGTTTGGCCGGAAATTTATCAAGCCACACGAATGACTGCATGATACGGAAAGAGTCGCTCTCCAGATAAGTTCTATTTATAGCAACATCATATATTTTAAGACTCATAGATAAAAATATTTATAATTAAAGCTATTTGGCCGTGCACTATATAATCAGCTATAGCTACAGCATTTTCGTTCGCTACAGACAAAAAATGGGGTCACGATACAGTACTGCAAGAACAAAACCTAAATTATTTGACTATAAATACCACCCACACCCGTTGGGGCTTGACGAACTAAACAAACGATACACGACATCAGCAGATAAGAGGCTGAAAGACCGAATACCTGTAATTTTGTGCTCTTCGATCGTTCATCTTTACTGTTATATTGACTATACTTCATTTTATGTTGGTCAAATGTTTCCCTTGCGTTTATAAGGGATTTTGCTTACGAAGCTAATCATCCAATAACCTGAAAAAATACAAATTTTACCTAAATCTCACCTATATGATTTGGCCCTTCTCAAAACTTGATAAAATATATTCACTCATAAAGCTTTGAGAAATAATTATGTATCCCTCATTTTTTACACTTAGCTCGCTGATTCCTTCCCAATACTTAATCCCGAGGGTGACTTGTTTATTATGGTGTCCCATTTTTAAGTCTTATCCCGATTGTTGTTAGACTAGGCAATAGTATGTGTTACCATAAATTTTGTTAATAAATTATTTCTGGTGTTTCTTGCTTTATAAAAATGTAAATCTTCAAAACTATTAATATTCAATTGTTGTTTCTTTTTATTATAGAAAACACTGAAGATGGCAAAAGGATTTCACCACAAATTGGTAAAAAAATGTTTTCCTGACCTTTTTGCTTACTATACGACTTATATATATATATGAGTATATATATATGTGATGTGGGATAGAGAATGAGAACGCTCAAATTCCATGGAAAGTTTTACTCCGACGTTTCTGTGTAGACCAGCTTCTTCAGAGAACTGATGTTTTTTGGATAGTGTTGTCTTATTTATACTCTCTTGGCTGACTCTCAGCTGGAATACACGTAAGTCTTAGGGTCTTCCAACCGAGAATCAGCCCAGAAAGTGTAAAAACGAACATACTATCCCAAGAATATCCTTTCCCTGAAGAAACTGGTCTGACTAGAAACTTTAAAATAAAACTTTCTCTAAAATTTGAGCCTTCTCATTCTTCCTACCACATAATAAATATATATATATATATATATATATATATATATATATATATATATATATATATATATATATAGATTAGGGTGTTCACTGTGCACTGATCATTTCACCACACCACTGCTTTTTCGTGTTGCATTCCTCTCCTTGTGTGCGAAATTTCGCCCCACTTTAAATCTTTTTTTTCTTTTTATTTTTAGGTTATGGCAATCAGTACTCGTTCAAGCCAAAGTGTTAAATTCTCGGGTAGCCTGTTGATTTTCTGTCATGTGCTCGTCTCTTAAGTAAGCGGGATCTGCTTCCCGTTGTACCTGTTCCATCACGTCGTGGAAGAGAAGACCGTCTCGGAAAGCCTGAACTTGGCATGTGGCGAGGATTTGACCGTATAGAAAAGGGCTAGGATCCTGACACGGCAGGTGGATGCTTATTTCAGGAAACTTCGAGGAATCCACGACGAATATCAAGCACTCAAGCAACACCGGACTCGTGGGTCAGAGCCAGATCATATCAAGGAGAAGATTTCCTGGATGATCTTGGGATCTCGTCGATGTTGCTACAAGCGATGCCCTCCATACCATCACCAACGAAGAAGACAAAGAGTTTTCAAGATGTAGCGTAAAGGCATCTTCTCGTGCAGCATTTCAGGGATCAATGCGAAGAAATCTAGAGTGAAGACCAGGTGTGGAAAGAAAAAGGAGCAAGAAGCTGTTCTTAATTGGAGATACGATGAACTGGAGGCCAAAGTTCAAGTAGCCCGCTGCTGCCTTTAGTCTCAGCTCCACATCGTCAGAGGAGTCACAGGCTGAAGACGACTACCGGCATTCAATTTCAGTCTGTACATCCAAACCTCCCGCAAGAGGCCCAAGAACATCTTCCAAACTCCTGAAGTCGTCGGCGCCTTACATCGGGCCAATCTCCCAAATCGTGGTGTGACATTTGACACTGGCGTTGTTGCACAGGCCCTGGCCCACAATATTTCTGATCTGATCTTATCCCGAAGTTCAATACGGACGTCACGTCATCACGCACACCAAATCCCAGACGAAGAAGCGCGGAAAAACTTCAAGCAGCTGGTCCCCTTCTCCTGCTTTGGGAGGGCAAAATGCTTCGGGAGATGGGAGAGAAGACAGTGGAGAGGGTTTCTGGCAACTGGTGAAGGATTAAAAAAGTCACTAGGTATCCCAAATGCTGCCCGAAGTAGTAGAAAAGCTAAGGCCGCAGCGTGCCTGAAATTGCTCGAGTCTTGGAGGATTCGCGACGAAGTAGTCGGATTTGTCATTGATACAACTACAAGCAACATAGGTCTCCACTGTATATTATATATTAAAGTATAAGCAATGACGTATATAAAAAAAAAACAGAGAAATGTGCATAGGAGTACTGATAAATCAATGGATTAGTACAATGATGATAATATTTATCAAATAAATAAAGGGTTTCTAACCCACTGGGTTAATTCATCTTCACCTTAGTTTTAGATCTACAATTTATGCTAAATGGAGAAGAAAGAGGATGGTGGACGGAACGAAGCAGTAGATAGGTGGAACTAGCACAGCCGTAAATGAAGACTGATAAACCAGCAGTATCTCCTAAGTTACGATAGGAGGCATGAGAAAAATTAAGAAGACAATGCTATGAAAGATATATGAGCAGAAAATAGTACCATGAGACTAGAGCAAGCAAGATAGCATTGCTACTAATTTGCGATTAGTTATCTCATGGAAGCCCTAACAATGAAGAGGAAAAGTTAAGAAATGATGGATTAGGCAGATATTCGGATTTCGATATGAGCGTGTGGAGTTAATGATGAGAATAAGACACAGAAAAAATATATCAGCGAAACGGTAAAACTTTGAAAACTGACAAAACAGCACGAAGCAAGCTTGGAATGGAACATACATGTGAGAAAACAGGGAGAATAATTGTGTTGGATGCTAGATATTGGAAATGAATTCCATGGAAGAAGAAAAAAAAGAAGCTCAAAGCTAAGATGAAGAAACTCAATTAAAGTTTACTTAATATGAAGAAAGCTTTGGTAAAAGTCGTTGACAAGAGATTGAGAGGGAAAGATAGATGAAATTCTTCAAGCTGGTGTTTGTTCACTTATTAATGTTTTACTCGTCTTTAAGTTCTTCAGTATGACGAAATGAGTAAAACGGCTGATTTCAATACTATTCATAGTTTGGTAGTTTACATATGTCCAATCGAAATGGTATTTAAGTCTGCCGTTTTGGTCATTTTTCTTCATTTTCAACTAGCTATGGACGAAAAAGCTTGATTAAAGGGCTCCAAATCAGCTTCAACATTTTCCCTAGACTTGTGTAAATTGTTTTGAAAACAGTTCTTCAAAAAGTATTTGTTTGAGAATAAAAATTTTCTAATCAATAGTTGTTCGAATCAGCACTTTTTCAAAATTATACCTCAAATGAATAATGAATCTAAAATCGGAAAATGATAGTCAAATTTTTATATGAAATTATTTAGAAGTCATGAAATAAAAAAAATTATTCAGCCAACTTTGATGTGAGTTAGAAACTCACTAAATTATAAATCGGAATAAGAAATATTTGTATATGTATTTGTTTGCTTCTAATTTAAAGGTTACCTACGTTCGAGAATTTGATATTAATATCCTGATTATCGAATCATTATTTTAGGTATAATTTGATAAATTTGCTCATCCAAACAAATATTTATTCGAACAATTTTATTTTAAAGAACGGTAAGGAGAATATGTAAAATGAAGCAATATTTCCCAAACGAGCTCCTCCAATAGATTTTTGGTCATTCGAGCTGTTGGAGGACAGGCGTTATCGTGATAGAGGATGATACCCCTTCTGATGACTAAGACGGGTCACTTTCGGCCAAAGGCGGCTCTCAAACAACGAAGTTGATTGACGTAGAGAATAGTATTAATTGTTTGATTGTTGTCTAACTATTCGTAATGGACACAACAAAGCTTAGTGGTATTCATACGAGCCTATTGGAAATATATAAACAGATAGAAATAATTATATCATAATTAACTAACTATAATCGGAAACCTTTTGAAAATATTACACAAGTATTTTATGCTGCAATCGCCTTCCTATCCCATTCGCTAACTTCAGTTTTTTCCTACTGATTCTTATCATAAAATTTATATGTGAAATGCTTATTTGGTCTTTGTCACATTTTAACTAAATGAAAAGGAAATTTTGGGTGGCATTTTTTTTCTGAGCAGTATAACCAGGTGTCGGTGTGGAAATAGTCACTGTTTTCAATTAGGAAACAAGCGGGCAGCAAGACAATAGGAAGACTTCACTTGCATTAGGAGGAGATATGAGCGCGGTCTAGACTGTGATTTCTTACACACTTATAATGACTCAGAAACCGAGGACAGTAATTACTCCGAATATGAATTGGGTTATTTAATTAAATATCTTTGAATAGAATGTTAGAGATCTAACCTGTTTGCGCTAGTATACAATGCGAGATTATTACTTTATCGTCCCTAAAAGCAGAATGCACAGATCTAATAAAGAAATATATATCAAGATAGAATAATTTCTTGAATATTCAGAGAGGAAAATGGTATAATTTCTCTTAGCATATATACTCAATGGAGAAGGAACAAAGGTTGGGGAAACAAATTAATTAAAGCGACAAATGCGAAGAAGGAAATAATGGAGGTGAACAAAAGTGCAGCGATGGAGGAGATACCAAACTTATTAACGATAAATTCTTTTCTAGAAGAAAGCACTTTAAAAGATTGCAAGAACAAATTTGTCGAAAATAAAAGAATTTAGAGAAACGCTCATTGCGAAACATCAAAAGACCCTTCAAAAAGGAAAGAACATCTTTATCAATGTACGACTATACCGGCATATGTTGAAATCCCATAGAAAAGAGATATATTAATATTTAAGAATGGGATTTTTTGGAGGATTTGAATAATAATTTCAACTTAGTTTGATTATGACTTAAGTATATTTTACATTTTTTTCAATGTAATTTTTAAGAATTTCTTGAGTTTGAAAAAACAAGATAGTTTAGTTCAGAAAAAATAAATATGTTTATCCAATGTCTTATAATGTTTTAAAAGTAAATGCATTACAATTGGTGAAGTTCAGAAAATATATTAAAATTTAAGTAAGGCTGCTTTTTTATTTTATCTATAACTATATTTCAGCAACGTGATTTTTTAAAGGGGGGAATAGTTTAGAGTTCTTTTTTAAAATTATTATAACTATCGAAGTTCAGAAAATTTATAAAAAATTAACCCTGGCTGCTTTTTTTTAATTTTACATTTTAATCTTAGGTAGCGAAGCGCAAGCTCCCCCCGTAAGGGAAAGTTGCGAAGCCATTGCCTGGTCTTATATATATTTATCTATCATTTTTTTATTCAACCTTTTTCAATTTTAATAGTCAGATAAAAACAAACGAAGCAAAAATCTTTTAAAACATTAGAATTTCCAGCCAAATTATTGTGAGCTAACGACGCACGTCTTCCTGATGAGGGCAAATGAGAAATAGGTTAACATAGTTAAGCTATTAACTAGAACTAGGCTGGCCTGATACCGTAAATAAATAAGCAAATTTTTACACGAAACAACAGGTTCTCCTTCAATTTCCCATATCTTTCCAAAACACTTTCTTCTCTCACGCATCCCCAAACTCTGTTCCTGTGTACTCAAACATAAGCTTTTTCTAGATCATTAAACTCTCTTGATTTCTCCCAACATTTCTCTATAACTTGTCTCACAGCAGAAATCCTATGTTCCATTATTCTATGGAGCTCTTCATAGTATAGGCCAAATGTTTTAATTTCTCAAAAGTTTCGAGGGATGACTCATCTTTCGATATGAAATGGAACAAAGAGAGAAATTTCTCTATGCATTTCGTATCGTCTCTTGATAGTGTATTATACTAATTAGGTCCCATAAGTTACCCAAACCTTCTTCTACCAAGCTCTCTCACTTTTCGATTGGTATGAAATCAGGCTCAAATGCCTGTCCTCTATTTTCGAATCCTAAAACTCAACCCGAAAATTAATAAAAAGGACGATTAACTCTCACATGGCACTGTTAATGACAAAGTTTCCATTAAAATACGTTCGTTGAATGTATTTTTTAGGTTGAATGCTTGGTTGATCACCAAAGAGGGTAGATGTGACCAAATGTTTGATTCAGAAATCGAAAAAACGACCTTTAATTACAACTATCGAGCTAGGAAATATATTACGAGATTAAAATGATCCCACCTCTTGGATTATTCAGTGATGATCTGAAATCCGCACTCAAAATCCCATGCAAATATAATTTGCCATCGAAATCCTATTATTTTAAAACATTCTATTGCTGCCTCCTTTTATGTGAAAATGTATTGGTAAAAGTTCCCATGATTGAATTCCGTCGCCCGTTAAAATTTTCATTCACCACTAAAAACAAAATTCCTAGGACAATAAACTAATTCTGCAACATTTTTCTTTTGGGGGTTTCAGTAAAGGTGGAACGGAGGGTTTAGGAACTGAATCGCTAGAAACAATAATAGAATTTCTCACCTTTGAAGGGTGGGAGTGCAACGAATCTGGATCATATAAAGGAGGTTGCGTACAATGGTATTAAATTATAGGTTTAAAGCGCAAGTGTTATTTTTCGAACTTTTCTTTAATATCACGATTAATATTTTCCTTCTGGTCCTAGAACGTAGGAATGATTAGTTTTCCTGTAGCAAATATTTCATTCTTCTTTTCAGCCATGTGGATATTTAAATCCTCTTATATACCTTTGTCAACTTTAGTATACCCACTCTTTATTCTATTCCTTGAGTTTATGTTATCTTATTTATCCTTTATTTTATGGAAACTTAATCGTGATAATTATTTATGATGCAAAATCACGCTTACTAACCATTCGTAGACGCAAAATAACACCCTTCATGAAAGATTGAAAGAAGAAGTTATTCACTTATAAATTAGCGCCTCTGTAGAGAAGTCTGAGCTTGGATTCATCAGCGGAAATTCAAAATATGTTGCTCACGTTGGGAAAATATAAATAAGCACCGTTTATGTGAATTCAACAAATGTGTTCTCAGTACTTCTTAGCTGAAATTGGGTCTTAGTTTAAAATAAGTAAGATTAGTGTAAACCAGGTCAGAGAGATTTGATAGCTTTGGAATATTCAAAGAAGAAAGTTAATTTGAGGTTTAGCTAACCTTAATGGAAGTAGGTACCCGTACAATGTAAATAATTTTACTTTCTTAGTATTTTGTTATTTGTTTTCACCACTAGTGTTTCCTGGAAAATCCGTGATGGATTTTCTCTGGGATGGATTATTATTAGAGTATTTTGGGAGTAATGATGTTTATAAAAGCATACTCAGTTGCCTACTTACATCCGTTATAAGAAAAGTGTCTGACAAGCTAAAGAGAGATCAGCACTATAGGAGCTCTCCAAATTAAGTTCAAAGGGTCCTCATTAATGTGTATTCTACTTAATGTTAGCATCTGATTTGGTATTCAATTTTGTGGCCCCGTAATTTTCTAACAAGTGTTTCTGAAATTTTAATTTTGGATTCGTCAATCCAATAATACATCGACTGGCCTAATGTTTGTACGTAGCCGGCGGAATGGCAGATATTATACAGGTATGCATATAATGTTTATTTGTGTATTTAAATGATTGCCCGTGCACACTGGACGAGGTCAAGTCAGGGGAGGATGCTAGTATGTTTACTTATTAAACTTTTATTGCGGGTGACCAGTAGAAAGAATGAGCATGGTACTTGATGCTTCAGGAAACTGAACGTTACGATCGGAGGGAGACACAGAGCAAGGAAAGTGGCTAAACCTGAATAAGGCATTCAGACATTTATTGATTTAAAAGCATGTTCTTTCAAATCAATGATTAGTAAAAAAAAAAAAGCTTAACACTTTAACACAGACTACTCTTCTTTATCTTTTAAATTGGTTTGTTCTTATAGAACTTCCCAATTTTGATCTAAAACTGAGAATTATTCATGATTTTTTTTTGCTCCTCCAATAAGGAGATATGACAGGCCCAATTAAATGGGTTCTATGAAGAACTTCCTCTTTAGTGTGGCTCTAAATTTCCATCAATATGATTAAATATATTGATGGATCTGGATTAAATAAAAGAATTATGTGTTGAAACATCTCATTGAATATATATTTGATTTAGAGAGAGTATTTTTAACAAAAAATATATAGATAATAAAATTATTACAAGAATCTGTCGCATAAATATAAAGTAGCAGTCTATAATAAGATTCATACCAGTTAAAACAAAATTCCAGGATAGCTTACTCGTATATTATATTTTCATACATATATTTATGAAACAGATAAATTATGACTGTATATTTTATTTGGGGACAAATGCAGAATTATAAATAATGAATTTAAACTCATATAAGAATTAATAAATACATGACCGGATTTCTTGTTAATCCCTCCTTCTTTCCGTTTTTATCCCTTTGATTGTGCATGGGAGGAGTTTTGTCTTAGTATTCATTGAAAAGGAACTGAATAAAGTGAGAAATTACTTGGAATCAGCTTTTCCTCTTTCCCGTGCGAGATTTTTGCGCGCACAGTCACACAGACAAACACACACACACACACACATATATATATATATATATATATATATATATATATATATATATATATATATATATATATATATATGTGTGTGTGTGGGCGTTCACCAGGGTCTATAAGAAGCGAGCGCCCGCTTCTTATAGACCATGGGGACCGTGTTAGTTGCCACCAGGGAAGATCAAGTTTCAGTCAGTTATTTCTAGTCATCCCCCAAAAGGTCATTCGAAATAGAAACCTTAAACTTAAGATCTCTTGCTTTTTTGAGAGAGAAAACGAAGAATTAACCATAATTACTCTTGTATTTATGGTAAATACTTTTTGTTAGTCGTCTTCTGTTATCTTGCAAAGCTGGGATCATTGAGTCAGTCTACCTTCTATCATAAAAGCCATTTACTTGCGTAGTGCCCCACGAATTGTAGGGCTTCAAACCGTGCACTGCCTCAACTCTGGATAAATAGTGTGTGTATTTGTGTATTACATATTAAAAATTGCATAGGGGTGAATATTCCTTGGCTTTATATCGAAAGGTGTGGTGTTACAGCACCTATTTCATCCAAAAGACGTTCCAAAGTTGGACCTGTTGCGTAACCAAATGATACTGGGCATCGTAAATGACGTTGAGAATGAGAAGCTCAATCATATAGGAGTTTGTCTCTCTATTGTTCCGGAGCCACTCCTTGGAAGCTTCGAAGAGCCGTCGATGTTGTGGTTTAAGTCAAGCCCTCATCAGCATTGGAGTAGCATGTCTACTGCTGCCGGGTGTTTTATGAGGTCAAAGTTGGGTTGGATCTCGCTCTCAGAGAAGAGTGATCATTGCTGTGATTTCAGGCGTACCTGAAGTGTTTGGAATTAGGGTTCGAGTTACCGTAGACTTTGGTTGTTTCATGCGGAGCAGTTAAGGTGGTTGGAAAATCTGGCACGAACCAAGCGGTTCTGTACCGATGCAACTTATGCACCGTTACCATTTACTTCTTGCAATAGCGAGCGATAGTACAAAGTGGGAGTGTAAATGCGCATAAGTATACTAGAAGTAACGAAGGACTGGCCTCTCTTTGGATGTTCGATGGAGTTGTGTGAATATATCTCTCCACTTGTGTGGTTGGCATTGGTTGAAATTATTTGAGTGGTTGATTGAGAGTTGGTTAGTTGTTCATCGAAGTTTTAAGACCTGCTCGAGGCATAATTTATTTTTCGATCAGCGATTTTTAGCAACGAGTTTGGTTTTATTGTACGCGGAACGAGAGTGCATATGATGGTTAACGAGTTTCTTTCTTTTATGATTCGACAAAGACTTACAGGTGGAAGGGTCACAGCTGACATGGTGACAGAGGATTTTTATTATTTAGCCCAGAGATTCAAAGAATGTTCAATAAGTGCTCACAAAACTCTAGGGTTACCATGATAAGGATTTTTGTTTTTTTAAAACGATATGCTGTGAATATGTACATTGTATTACAAAGGTTAAATATATTTCATTCCTGTCTTGAGCAATGAAGTTAATGTGTCTTCGGATTTTGAGACAGCGAGCCTGAACAAATCAGGATTAACCCATAGGCACAGCTGCTTTAAACTCATGAGTAAGCTTTGCTGAGTCATAGCCGGCACTCAACTCTTTTACGACCGCATAAAGAACTCGGATCACAGTTTACCCCAATCGCTTAGACTTTCATCAAAAGCAATTCAAATTATTTAAGTTTGATTCATATTTTACACATGCTAGTCCTCGTAAACTTCTAAAATTGGATTTAAATTTTAACTTTATTTAAAAGGTTCATAATCTTCATTTATATATAACATTTTTCACTGACGTTCCAAAATTCATGCATTAGATCAGTAATTTTCTAAAAAAATGCATGCACAAACCTCTCTTTATTATCATGCCTAGAACTAAAAACTGTATATAAGTATATATTTCAATGGTAATAGAGAGCTAGTGAACCAAAGGAAAGTATGCATGGTAGTAAAGAGCTACGGATATCAGAATACCTCTTTCTTTCCTCTAATTTCCTAAGAATTTTACAATTTATTACAAAAGTGTGGAATATTACTTGAATGGAGATTGGCGTTATGGTATAGCATAATAATTTTTGTGTCAAAATGGTAATTTTCCTCCTGAGGACGCACAGTTTATGGACATCAATAAAACCAAATATTTATGAGCATAATCTTAAATTATGGTTGCGATGTTGTTCCTGTTTTGGTCACTATAATTAAAAGCAAGCAATCATAATTTTTGAATAAGTGCCAAAATTTTCTGGAAAGCCTAAGAGTCAGTATGCAACGTAAAGCAGATCTCTGCGCTGCATAAGCCTTCGTGATCGTAAGAAAACCGCAGTACATCTGAAACATGAATAGATAAAGAGTGGCTCGGTTAATGCATTCTACAGAAGAATCAATCGAAGTCATTTTAAAACTCACCAAAAGACGTTGATCAAAAATCTGCTGAAGCCATGTCGAGTGGCTTGGTCACCTGCCCACTACAAATGGATCATGCGTCAGAGGGGACCTGCCTTATCGCCTGACAAGTCTACGTTCCAGTTGTTATCAAATTTATGCAACGTTAGAGTGCACATCAGGCGAAGGAAGCATGGATTCGAGAATATAATCGTATGCGGGTGCATCTCGTGTTCAGCGGTGGGTCGTTTCACTGTTTGTGATGGCACCATGACTTGAGAAATGTACTAAGTTCTGCAGAGAGATTTAATTCTGCCATGATAAAAAACACTCCAGAAATGCCAAGAATTTGATTTGCCAGCGATAAACGCCCCATGTCCCAAGTCTACTAACACCATAGAGTGGTTCGGAGACGACGATATCATGGTGATGGACTGGCCACCTCAGACTTTGGATATATATCCATTGGAAAACCTCTGGCAGGACCTGAAAGAACTCGTAAGAAGTCGTCAACTAGGTTCTAGTGAACAACTGAATGTGTTCCTCACCGATGACTATGCAAACATCAACTCCTCAGGTGATGCACACTCGTGGAGAGAATATCAGGAAGAATAAACTGAATGTGTTATTTTTTATATAAGACTGTTGACTATGTTAACTACAGATCTTTTGAAATAATCGCTGGAAATAAAATAGTTTTTTAATTTTTCTCAAAATTTAAATAATATAATTATTCGTTATTTGCAATCTTTACAATGGTTAGGTTCTCAAATGTATACTAAGTTGTTTATATTTTTAGAAACATGAAGGGATTTTATTCTTGATAATTTTATGGTTAGTCTTAAGTTTTAAGTTTGTGCCCTAAAAGTCACTGACTTATTTTGGGCCCATAACTAATCTTTGTATGTATATACATATATACGAGTATGTATAAGTACTTATTGTAACTTATCATTAAGACTTAAAATGTAATATGTTTATACTGTACATTGGATTAATATGTAATAAATAAATAAATAAAATAAATCAAGGCCGTCGTCACTGCCAAAGGATTATCGACACGCTACTGAGATTCTTGTATCAGTTTTCTGTTGCGGTAAATTTACAGAGTAAAAATATGTTTATTTGTTATATGTTGCTGAAGTTATATGTTTTTCCTTTTTGTGCTTAATATTTGGTGATTGTTTGGGTATATATATATATATATATATATATATATATATATATATATATATATATATATATATATATATATATAATATATATATATATATATATATATTTATATATTTATATATACAAACATATATACATATATGCAGTAATGGCGGAATTATTATGGATTTGTCCAAAATTTGAAGTTTTTCTACAAAAATTCTAATAAAACTAATTTTATGGATTGCAGATAGATTTATTTTGACATATTGGTACAGTGTTAAGTCTTCTTCATTCATTAGTAAGAAGTTTGGCTACCCTTAGCAAACATGAGTACTTTAACGCGTTTTCGCATGGAATTTATCATTGATTTTAACAATTCCTGGATTCGCTTACATCTTAACTAAACTCCAATGAAACGGTATATGAGTTGATGTTTGGTTGTAATGGGCTCTGACACCATAACTTCTCAATTGGAAATATACCCTGGGTATTTCTGGGCCATGGAAGCAGCTGAACTTCCTTTATGCATAGCGCCGAGTCTTCTTAGAATATCCAACCTCTTTCGCAATACCATTACCTTATTTGAGGCATTCAACGACCTTTAAGAACTTCTATATACTTTTTTGGTTCACAGTTTTCTCACCAATGTGCAAACGACTTGTTACATGCACCAAAATGAAACCCTACATAATGATTTTCTTTGGAAATTTTACTGTTTTCCTCAGACATTCAGCCATAAATTCTTCCCCAGGCCGCTTACTTACACTCTGCACGCAGTCATCTATCACTTCATTGGTTGATTTGTCAGAAAAAACTATCTCCAATAGTAGAAAATACAACAAAATTAGTTGAACAGCCAGCGAAGTATTGGAAAGCCATTGAAGTAATGAATCATTAAATAAACTTTACGGTTTAAAAAGATTGGAGCCATTACAAAAATGCAGTACTGTTAAAGTTAGTAGGTATTAATGATTTTTTATGAGGTAAAGGTTAACTAGATGTATCATTTTTAGTCCTACGCGACTATATATCTCACTATATCGGTCGCTCGGTCAGTTCTGGTTTTTCTTTCATTATTGTGATAATAACATTAAAACTATTGAGGCCGATGCGAACAAAATTGGAAACACTTATGTTTTTCTACATTATCCTTCGAAGGATATAATTGGCAAGGTCATCCCAAGAATATCCCGGGAATTATTTTGTTTTGGTAATAACATTGTAACTATTCGGCCGATTTTAACGAAATTTGAAAACCTTATGTTGTTTTACATTTTATTTCGAATGATGTATTTACCAAGTTCTTTCCATTGTTAGTCCGGTAATTATTGAAATTTTGAAGTTCGTAAGGTCCTAAATCTGAAGTCCGCTTCCAAATGCCTGTCTTTCATTGTTTTTCGGGCAAAACTAACACCTTCTGCTGCCAGCTAATTAGAAATCTTCCTGCAAGATGTTCTTCTGTTCTTAAGAGCCTGTTCTATTAATTTTCTATTTGTTCTTCGAGTTTTTACCTGCGGCAAAGTGCCAGGTCAAGGCGTCACTGTTTTTCAAAAAGAGTAAAGTTCAATTGTAACTATTTAGAGCCATGAAATGACCCATATGACCATGGGACAATGGTTATTCACTCTGGCGATTTCAAATCTGCTATCGGATTTGGCGCTGGATGGCGCTATATAGTGCAGAAGCCTCGTTTAGCTATTCAAAGGCAGTGGTAAGTGATTTGAGCCATATGAATCCATCAATGTAATAACCATTTATCATCTTATCACAAAACTCTGCAGGTCATAAGAGGAACTTTCCCTCTTGTTTTCGTTTTCGATCAAATTTTCCATCCCTTTTTGAGTTTAAATCTTGACCCTTATCATTTTCTTTCTCAATAACGCTGACTTTTTGAGTTGATAAACTTACCTATTTTGTTAATTATTTCTCTTTTAATTTAGTTTCTCTCAATAAAGCGTTGATTTTTCAATTTTTCGAGGACTCAAATCACTCTGTTTACCTATTTTGGTTTAATCCATTTATAGCTACAAAACCAACTGAAACACACAAAAGCAAACTATCAAAATAACTAATAAACTATCTGAAATGAAAAAAAAACCTATTGTTAACAATCAAAGGTGAATATAAAACATTAATAAAAAAATGAGTCAATAAATAAAAGAAAACATCCTATTTGCAGTCTAAAGCCAAGATACCAACTGACCCCCATTTTTAGTCCTTTGAAGGAACACCTTAGCAATATACTACAACATACATGTTAATTCGGCTAAGAGATTTAGAAGATGTAGTGCTGGGCATGCCTCATGGAATCGATCTTGGGCTTTTTATATTTAAAATCTATACAAGTGATATAATTTTCAAGCGAGAAAAAGAAATTAAGATTCAGAATGGCTTCGCTTTTATAAAAGAAGCCACCTTCATGAACTAAAAAACGGATGAAACGATACATCTTATATAATAAATAAACTATAGGCACATACAATAAAAGGGTAAAATTTTGGTGTAATGAAATGTGTATTCAGCTCTTTTTTTCTCTATTACAAATATATATAAGTTTTATCCTTATTTCTTACCTTTTTCTTAGTATATTCTTAATTCTCTGAATGAAACATGTTTAATAAAAGCATAAAGCTCTGAATCTTATTTACTTTTTTATTCTGAGTAATTTGCATCCTTCGTCTCGTGTGATTGATTCAAGCTGTTACCTAAGATTAATTTGCATCATGATTTAGAGAAAATGTGTGTTTCAAATGCTCCTACATTGAACTCTTTTGCACCTTATAAAAACAGGGCTCCAGTCCTTACGAATTAGATATTTTGAAAGCAAACTAAACCTTTCTAAAGCACAATCCTTGATTTTTATTCGATCAAAAACTATCATTTTTCTTGGTCACAATCTTTGTTTTAATTAAGTTGCCACAGGCATTAGTAATTATTATAAAAGTTTTGATATTTCACTCGACTGCAAACATAAGTTTTAATCTCATGTCCGTGGAATTTTTTTTTTTTTTATTCCCAGAGATTTGTCATTTCGGTGAAATTATTTAAAAGTTTTAATAATGGTTTGTTTCGTAAATTCTTATAATTTCTTTCTTACCTTTATTATTGATAAACAGTTTGTTATTTGCCACGCATTTTCATCTGCAAATTCCTAATTGATATTCTTTAATATTATAGTGGAGTTTATTTTTCTACTTATTTGTTCGCTCCAGGCGGCCCATATCTATGGTAGACCGAATACTCATTGTTTTCTATGTAAACTGAGTAGTATAGAAAATGAGATAATGGATAAATAACAATAAAATACGAAAACAAGGGTAAGTGCAGAGAGTTTTATGTCAATACAAGCGGATAGATGCACACAAGGGCGAAGTACCTATGAAGAGAGGGGAGGGAAAAAGGGGCGACTGATCTAGAAGAGTTAGTGAGTTTACAAAAATGATAAATGGCTTAAACATATTTTGGGATTCCCTGTCTAGCTTCAGGTGGTAAAAAGGTATAAAACATTCAGAATAAAGAAGAAATTCATCAATTATATGATGAACAAAGTGTAAAAAAATGATAAAGTAGATTTTAAAAAGAATAGAGAGAAATATGGCATTAATGGAAGATAGGTAACGGCAATAATTATCAGTATATTGGTATTATTATTAAAAATAATAATATTTGACATCGTTATAGTTATTGAAAAATTGTTTTCGGTATTGTATTATGTATTTTATCCGTTGTGTCATTTTTTATTATCCCTCAATTTACGCAGAGGCTATGAGCATATACAAATATTATTCACATCTAAACCTTTTCTTTTCTATAACATTAATTATTTGCACAAATACATATCACTATATTTGATATACCGCTTCAGCAAAAATAAATCGGTTGAACTACCTCTTGTCTTTTCTCCTCATGCAAGAATCTCGATACAGTTTCGACCATCATTTTAAATGTCTCTAGTAAATTTCATGAAGTCTCCTTTTTCATAGAACCATGTCTGGTTTTAAATTATCCGTCTATCGCAAACTTACAAATTTTAGTTCCTAGATTTATTTAATTCTCCGCTTAGTCAAAATGATAAACACTCTCTTTTCTTCAATTTTCTACATGATTTACGCGTCGTGAGCGCTGAATATCTGAAGCATGAGTTCCTGAATATCTTCAGGATCAGCGTTAAATTGTATTATCCTTATCATTTCTTTGATTTTGCCTGAACTCTTAAAAAATTTCGTTCCATAGTATAGATTTACCTAAATCTTTTAATGTTAAAAATGTACTAGTTCTAGTTTTTACAGTCTTTTACTGTCCTTCCTTGTGTTTAAAGAAAAACTTTTCTGCTGCATTTCAGTATGAGTCTACAATCTATAAAATACTAGGCAACTTTCTTTAGGTCTTAAATCTCGCCAAGCAGTGGGAAGGAGTAGAGATTCCATCTGCTCTCGGAGGGCTATAAACTATAAATCAATAAACCATACACTATAAACAATAAAATATAAGCAATAAAAACAACAAGATAAATACAAGGTAAAAAGAGAGATTATATTTCCTTTTTTTCCATATGTCTAATAACTACCACATAATTGATTGGATTCTGCTAAATGTATATTCCATTCTAATGATTTTGTTAAAAAAAAAATTTTTTTTTTCCTCAGACACATACAATTTCAAAATTTCGCTCGGACTAAAAGAATTATTTTGTACTCCAATTCAGAGGTTAGTTTTCATAATTCTAAGTTACGAGTATCTGTTGCTGGCTTATAGATTATCTCATTTTTATCGTTATATTTTCCCCTCACTCTTATTTCGTTCCTTTTTTCTCTTTTCATCTTTCTTTGCGTACTTTCTTCTCATCCCTACCTTTACGAGTACCTCTTAGACTATGCCTTTTCCATTAATTTCTTTATTGCTCATGGTTAGGTTCTTACCTCTGCTGTTTTTTGGTTTACCCTAGCTACCTGCTTCTGATAAGTTTGAATGTCTTTCGTCTTTCCCTCACCTACTGCCTTTCCCCTTTCCATTGGTGATTTCTTATTTAAGAGGCGGTGCTAAACCTTTACCTTTACTTGAGAAAGAACTGAATGAGGTTCGAAATTACTTGGAAATACTGTTTCATTTCTTCTGCTAATCTCACGTGTTACTTTGAGTTCATATATATATGCAGGATTAATTGAAGACCAAACTGTATTTAGCATTGAATACTCTGATTGTATTTTCAATTTTGCAGAAGAAATTCTTAATTGTGTGCAGAAATATAAAATTAATTATGGCAAATCCATTTTTATTTAGTGCCCACATTTATTTGGCCGTGACGTTTCTCCCTTCCTAAGGCATCATCGCTTGCTGTATTCTTGGTCTTTTAGCGATCTCTATATCAAATAGTCCATGAATTTGAGTGTGGTACTATTCATCAAAGCTTGTGCAATATAACATGTATGTAAAGGTGCCCTATCAAGCTAAAAAAAATTCATTTTTGTAATAAAGACGGTGTAAGTCTAGCAACAAATTTGATTTTAAAAGTCCTATGAAATTTAAGGAATTCACTTTCATCTGTTTGGTAGAAATAAAATGAACATTAGTTTCCCGCTCCAAGAAACACTTGCAATAATCATAATTTCTTTTGAAAATTACTGTGTCTCATGATACACTCTATTGACCGAAATTTTGCGTTAAAAATCTTATCCTTAAACATACATCATTTGACGATTTTGCGGAATTTCTATTGTAAAACATTTTTCAGCCATGTACCCCATCTTTTAACACCATGGCGGTAAAAATTATCAAGCAACGTTCAACACATTTATTCTCTTTTATCCTTCACATTTTCGTTTTTCCCACATGTGGGAACCTTTGGTTAAGCTACTTTATTTCTTGCCTCACAACTTTGAGGAAATTATGCTTTCCGATAAATGAGTAATTTGTTCCTTTTCCTTTAGAGCAGATTTTATAATTAATATAATCTAAGTTTTCTGGCATTACTAGTGTTTTTGGTTTGCCACTTCTTGTTTCATTGCGGTGCTCCTTGAGTGGCGAAGCATCTTTAACAGGTTTTCCCGCCCACGTCTCTTCCAAACTTTTGTCACAAACTATCATATTAATCTTCTTCTCTCCCTTAAATATAACTAACTTTAATCTAAGGAACATCTCACACTAACAATCTCAAAATTCTGACTAACGATATAAGGTTTTCCTACGCTGAAACGTGCATAAGATTCAAGTGGCTCAAAATATGCCAAAGTACAGACTCTAGACAAAAATTTATATTTGTTTTTTGACACAAGTATTTTAGTTTAGTTTGCGATAAAAGAATAATTGATATAGCTGGTTGAAAATGATAACTACTAAGATGCCAACCAATTTATTCAGGCGATCAATAAACACAGTTTAATTTAAATGTATGGAAGCCCTCTCCAGGAACTGAAATCGTAAAATTACGCTTAAACTAATTTTGGTTATTATAACTCCTTTAAAGTGCATTTGAGAGAATTTTGCAAATGCACCGTGGAGATGTTTTAATAAAACCAAAACACTTGAAATTCTAGAGCATATTTATTCAGACATTTCACTGTGGCGTAGTTCCTTTTGATATTTATGGACGCGTGGCTTACCTCACTTAAGACTTTCTTCTATTTCTGTCCGGTTTTCCTCGCTAATATTTATATTTTTTATATTAAAAAGATTCCCAAGCAATCCGAGACGCTGATGACAAAAGAACATTTAGAAACAAGGTTAGCCAAAGAAACCTGACTGGATAGTTTAACAATGCAAAAATTGCGGTGCAATCTGGGCTACAGCGTACAGAGGGAAGGTGAATGGAAGAATCTTTCTTCTTCCTAATTCTCAGAGGATATCGAAGTAGTAACCCTGTTCAAGAAGAATCCTTCTATCATGTTTGTTGTTGTTCTAAATGCCAGAACAAGAGTTGTTGGTTACACACAGACAGACAGCCGATGAATGAATCCCGATCTTCTGCTTGGGAAAGAGGTAGCGGAGAGAATATGGCCAGATTTACCGATATTCCGTTACCCTGGGTCAGCCCCAAAATCGAACATCGGGAATACTACATCTATGGTTATCAGGGCAGCTACAGTAGATGTTTTTACAAATCAACTATTTCTTATTTATATAGGTTTCTTTATATTTTACTGAGCATTTTGATGTAAAAAAGCCGAAAGTTAAAACTCTTTTGACCGAGGATATAGGGAATCTTTGCCGCATGGAGCCTTAAATTTAATGCCTTAAAATCGGATAAAGGCACTACTCACGTGGTCCCTTAAATCATATTTTGCAGTATAAATATTTTCTCTAAAACAGATAGAGCAACGAACGAAAGAGTATTTTAAAGTATTTTGAATCTTCTTTCTAACATTTACAATTGTTATAGTCTTGCAATAAAAGTAGCACATTAGGACAAACAAATATTTCACAAATAACACAAAATTCGTTTTCCTACCCTCAAGAAAGAAAAAGCCCCTTACTCATGATACCAATTTCTGCTTAAAAATTTTGTCAAATGCCAAATTGATAAAGAAGTGAAAGCATTACATCATAATTAATTCAAAGAAATTTACAGTTAGTTTTAGTCCAATCATTTTATGAGAAAATAGGGGGGTACCTCCCACAAATTGCAATAGAAACCATTCCAACTGTTTTAGTCTCATAAATATGTTAGTTATAACATATCCAAAGGCATAACAAATCCTTTCCAGGTAAATTATTGAAAAATAATAAAATAGATGGTACGGTAATCGCTCATTTTCGGTGCGGAGATGCTAACGTTAGCTATATGAGTGAACGTTCTAAACACTGTCTACAGGACGGGAATGGCCTAAAAGAACAGTCTTCATTATAATCCAATAAATATAAACGCTGTGTTCTGACAAAATATTGTTTGAGTGTTTTATCTTGTGTAAATAGTGGTTGTTGTTGTTGTAGCTTAGCAATCAACCTTTCAATCCTTTTAACTTACACGCACCATCATTATAAGCCTCGGCTCACTGACCTCGTCCAATTCCATAAGGCAATTTGTTTGCAGTAGGCTACGGCCAAAATGTGCGGTTTAATGTTGACCAATTTCAGAGAGCTCAAGGATAGATTGATATAAGCCTTCCGTTACTTCCAATATGTTCACGCGCACTGCAGTTTCAAGGTTTGGGCATTTCTGAGCTGTCACTCAGCTGTCAATCTGTCATTCAGGTAAGAAAGATTTCCCTCTGGGTTCTTCATATTAATTATTAACCTACATAAATAAAACATACCCAGTTATCAACTACAGCGCATTGAGAACATTTAGATACAGTGTTGTGTTGAGGTACGACTATTATCGGTGAAGCGAAGTCGATGGGGGTGGTACCTAACAGGATTACTCTTAGCTGTGGTTTTGCTGAGACGAACGGCGGGGCGGGAGCTTGATATCGGACTAGTTAATCCTTTCATTACGAGAGGATATAGGGGTGTGATTGCTGTAGAGGTGATTTAAAGTAACACTGTCCACTGTCCATATCAATGAACCCCACATGACAATGTAACGTTATGGGAAAACAAAGAAATTTAATGTTAATAATGACAAGCTGGCACAACACAGCCATGTTACTGTTAGCTAGCTTAGCTAGCAACTAGCTGTCTCGAGACAAATAGACTTGGCTGTATAGCGTTGCAGTAGCCTAATAGGATATGCATAGGCCTACGATCAGCCGGTGTGTCTATCACTTTTATGAATGACACTAACACAGACTTTTAAATACACTAACTGGACATTAACAGCGAGTGCATGTGTGTTTCATCAGTGTAAAATATTAATTATAAATTAAATTATTATGGTATTATATTATTATTATTGTGTAATTTTTCGCATTTGTCAGATATTTAAAGTTTAAGCAGTAAGACACTTGACTCTGAATAACCTACTTGACTGTAAACTGTGACTTGCACTGCCTGTAAGGGATACCTATTTTTAATACCTGTTCTGTCCGTGACTTTAAATAGGCCAACCTTTAAAAGAGAAAAAATGTAATGGATGTATTTGAGTCCACTTATGTTTTAAATTGAGCTATAATCTTTCAGATCCTTTACTTTTTATGCAAAATCACCTGCATGTGCTGAGAAGAGGCAAACAGAGCTCTAGGGGCAAGATTTTTATCTGTCCTATATACTCAGCTTATTGAGGGATCAGTGACTGCTTAGATGGCGTGTAGCGCATTACATCTTCAAGCGATTTCAGTAATGCTTCCTTTCTTAGCAGCCTCTGGGCACAATCTATACAAAAAGTCAGCTTGGATCTATGTGCAGATAAAAATAGCTTTACTATATAAAAAGAAATTATTAACAAAAGTAAATAAATGACAATAAATAAGATGAGACCCAGGGTACTAAACGAGGGGGGAGGTACAAATGACTCGACAGAGACGAAAGTCCGAGAGAGGATGTACTTGCTGTCCTATATAATCAGCTAATGGAGAGATCAGTACCTGCTGAGATGGTGTGCAACGCTGACGTAGTGTTTAGAGTAAATTATCAACTGAAGAACAAAACTTGATTTCTGACATTTTCCAGAAGGACTGCTGCTCTCTGATTGCAGTATATGATATGGTGGACGTACTCCGCAAGTTCCTCAGAGTTGAGCGAACAGAAAATTGGGCATTACATCTTCAAGTTATTTTAGAAATACTTACTTTCATGACAGCCTCTGAGCAAAATCTTTACACCAAATCAGCTCAGGTTTTCATGTTGTTAACAAAGTGATCGCCTTTGAGCTGGCCTGTCTCTAGATCTCGTCATTGAGCAGATGGTTATGAGGAGCATGAAACTAGCAGTAACCTCACAAGAGGGCGAGGGATGATAGAATGGCAAGGCTTGACATGGCTGCTCTCCATGCCAGCATAGAGAGCTGACAGAGGTGAACCACAGAACTTGTAAGCAGAACAAGCACATGACAGATACAAGATAAACACGTGACATGAAGGACATGCTCACAGTTCTGAACTATCTCTGAACTAGATCCAAGCTTGCACAGTACCTCGACTAGGGTCCATAGCCATCCTTGTGCGAATGTGGATAAAGCAAAGGCCATTGGAGACACCATCTTGGCGAGCATAGATGGACAGACTACTTCTGAGTACATATGCAAGAAGAGAGATCAGGCAATCACCATGGGTATTAAATTCTCATTCCTGATTGATAGCGAAGCAGTGCAGATTGATCCTCAACTACTTTTCCAGCGACTCACAATTGCTGCAAAGGCCTCACGAGATATGCCATCAATGTTTAGGTATCCGCAGTGTAGTTATCCTCTTGCATTGTTGACACCTCCCTGCTACTTCGACAGCTACAGAAGCTAGTGCAAGGAGATGCGATCTGAGCACTCCATACACCTGACATTGCTGGAGTCACAGGCAATGTTCAGTTTGTGTTAGATGGAGAGCACTTGTTCAGCAAACCTCATGGACACATGGAGCAACATATATGGAGATTTGCAAGCGCTACAACAAGTATATCACAAAAAACTATTGAGAGGATGTTGTCGTGTTTGATGGTTATCAGGGCACATCATCCAAAGAAAGGACACACCACAGCCGAGCAGGTGGGGTGACCGGAGCAAGTGTAACATTGGTTGAAAACATGCCTGTTACACTTGTCGTAGAATCGAAAGGTCGATGCTAGATGAGGATTGACTTTGCTGTGACGCGGAAAGGGAGTACGCCCGAAATTGGGATATAGGATCTCTGTCAGAGGGTTAAATAATAAAAATCAAGTGCGGTTGGCCTGAATATTAATACTACTAATAATAATAATAAGTATTTATAATGCAAAGGCCATTGGAGACACCATCTTGGCGAGCATAGATGGACAGACTACTTCTGAGTACATATGCAAGAAGAGAGATCAGGCAATCACCATGGGTATTAAATTCTCATTCCTGATTGATAGCGAAGCAGTGCAGATTGATCCTCAACTACTTTTCCAGCGACTCACAATTGCTGCAAAGGCCTCACGAGATATGCCATCAATGTTTAGGTATCCGCAGTGTAGTTATCCTCTTGCATTGTTTGACACCTCCCTGCTACTTCGACAGCTACAGAAGCTAGTGCAAGGAGATGCGATCTGAGCACTCCATACACCTGACATTGCTGGAGTCACAGGCAATGTTCAGTTTGTGTTAGATGGAGAGCACTTGTTCAGCAAACCTCATGGACACATGGAGCAACATATATAGAGATTTGCAAGCGCTACAACAAGTATATCACAAAAAACTATTGAGAGGATGTTGTCGTGTTTGATGGTTATCAGGGCACATCATCCAAAGAAAGGACACACCACAGCCGAGCAGGTGGGGTGACCGGAGCAAGTGTAACATTGGTTGAAAACATGCCTGTTACACTTGTCGTAGAATCGAAAGGTCGATGCTAGATGAGGATTGACTTTGCTGTGACGCGGAAAGGGAGTACGCCCGAAATTGGGATATAGGATCTCTGTCAGAGGGTTAAATAATAAAAATCAAGTGCGGTTGGCCTGAATATTAATACTACTACTAATAATAATAAGTATTTATAATGCGCCCTTCAGGACTGTTAGCCCTTACAGGCAGCAGGTTGTGTAGTGAGTGTAGAGAAAATTTACAGTGGAGAGAATGCAATTCTGAAGAAAGGAGTCTTCAGGAGACGTATAAAAGTAGCAAGGGAAGGAGAGTATCGGACTTAGGCAGGAAGAGCATTCCAGAGTCTAGAAGCAAAAACTGAGAAGAAACGGTCACCCATCAAACAGAGGACAGAACGAGGAGTGTTCAGGATCGGAGCGAGGTTAGACCGGAGTGCCCGAGGAGTTTGACGACGGGAGATGGCGGACGAGAGATAAGGTGGAGCCTCGAGCGTTAGGGCCTTGTAGGTGATAAGAAGAATTTTATAGTGGGTACGAAAGCGAATAGGTAACCAGTGTAGCTCGTGTAACAGAAACCTTGAAGGAGAGAACCTAGGGCGGCTAAGGAGGATCCGGGAAGCATAGTTTTGAATTAGTTGTAGGGGGCGAAATGACGAAGAAGGGAGATTTACTAGAAGAGAATTGCAATAGTCTAAGCGTCAGGTGACGAAGGCATGAATAGCAGCAGTAGCAAGGCTTCGTCGATTAAAATTGGATCGAACACGTGAAAAGTTGCGGAGGAAACCGAGGAAAGACTTACAGATACGATGGATATGTGGTTTAAACGAGAGCTGCTCGTCGGAAATAACACCAAGATTACTGACGGTAACAGAGTAGACGACATTGGTTTCTCCAAGGTTAAGGGAGGTGAAGAGAACTTTAGATTTCTCCACCATCGAAGTGGTTCCAACAAGGACAATTTTAATTTTATCGTGGTTAAGTTTGAGAAAGTTGGCAGACAGCCATTCGTTTTTGGAGGTGTAGGTTGAAAGGAGCTTAGTAATTGATTGAGCGAAGGACACAGGGGATGAGTAAATGTATATCTGAGTGTCATCAGCATAGAGGTGGAAGGATAGGCCCAAATTACGAAGAAGGAAGCCAAGAGGAAGTAAGTAGATGCGAAAGAGGAAGGGACAAAGGAGTGAACCCTAAGGCAACCCGAAAAGGAATAGGTGCGGGGTAGGAGGAGAGGTTATCGAGCGAGACCGGCTGAGTACGGGATGAGGTATGAGTGGACCAATCAAGGGCAGTGCCCGAGAGACCAAGGAAAGTTTAAGGACGATCAAGGAAGACAGTGTGGCCGATGGTGTCGAAAGCAGAGGGTAGGTATAGGAGGACTAGAATGGATGTACAACCTCTATCGGCAGCTCTACGTAAACCTTCTGAAACATCAAGAAGAGCGGTTTCGGCAGAATGCTTCGCTTTGGACCCCGATTGGTACGCCTCATCGATATTGCAGTTGAAAATATGGTCATTAAGGCGAGAGAAAACCACTCTCTCGAGCATTTTAGAAATAGGACGATATCTAGGTGTTTCAGAGGGGTTAAAGTCTATTTTTTTAAGGATAGGACGAATTGAGGCATGTTTGAAGGAAGAGGGAACTACTCCTGTGGAAAGAGATGTGTTAAAGAGATGAAGAATCAGTGGGAGTACAGCATGGAGAATTTGGTGGAGGAGTTTGGGTGGAAAGACGTCCTTAGGAGATCCATATTTGTTATAGCGTGAGATCAGGGTAGTTACTTCCTCAGAGATCGCCCGAGTGAGGACATTAAGTGGCAATAGATTATGGTCAAGGAGAACAGCATGGGCTTGTTCAGACGACTGGGGTAGTTTGACGCGAAGGTTAATAATTTTATCAGAGAAAAATTTAGAAAGAGTAGAGGTGTTGATAGGAGGAGAGGTGGGGGAAATAGGGCTTGGCGAGGAAAGACCAGAGAGAAGACGAAAGATAGTCCAATGGTCATTCTTGCTCACAGACAAATGTTTGTGTGAGTGAGCCTCACGCACTGATTTTACTTCGGAAGAATAAGTCGAAGTAGCGAGGCAATATTCAAGTGAGAGGGAGGTCATGTCCTGCCCACGGGAGCGTGCTTTACGAAGGGCACGTTCATGGGCACGTGAGGACCTCCTTGAACGAAAGAGTTCCATGGTGAACCAAAGGGCCCGGTGATGGCGGTTTGAAGAAGGAGTGATAAGTGGGGCGTACACGTCAAGGTAGGCAAGTAATTATTGGTGTAGTGAGTTCAAAGTTTGCTCAGGTGAAGCAGTAGTATCAATAAAACGTAGGACAGAAACAATATCATTAAAGAGAGAAGTAGTATCAATTGACAATAGTCGCTGGAAAGGAGTAGGATATCGGGAGGAGCGAGTAGGGAGGTGGAAGGGAATATAGAATTTAAAAGTACCTAAAAAGTGGTTGGAAGTCGTATTAGAAAGGTCAGTTATTGTTAGATTAGATATATGGAGGCTCCAGATAAATAAGTCAAGAATATTACCATATATGTGTGTTGGGGATGATACATGTTGTGTGAGAGAGAATAAGTCGATGATGTCAATTAATGCCCGACAAGTCTCATTGTTGTTAGGAAGATTGAAGTCACTAAGAATAAGGAGTGAACCATTAGAGGATAGATAGGAGAGTAGGTTACAGAACTCCTCGAGAAATAAGGCCCGAGACGAGCTGGGAGGGTGGTCAAGGACCACAATAGTCAGAGTGGGCACAGCACGTGAGACAGCAATGAGAGCCTAAAATGAAGAAAGAGTGGGGGAGGGGAGAAGGATGATTTTGAAATCAGTGCAACTCACCCTTAACTGTGGTTCCGAGGAACATGCTAGAAAAGAATGACCCGGAGGGGTTGCAAGGGCAGTGCCTGAACTAGAATCAGACTCGAGCCAGGTTTCTGTAAGGCCAAGAAAGGAAATTCCAGTGCGAACAACGAGGCCATGAACATACTCTGACTTATTGGTCAGAGTATGTTCATGGCCTCGTTGTTCGCACTGGAGTGGATCTAGATGAATAAGTCAAGGATATTACCATATATATGTGTTGGGGATGATACATGTTGTGTGAGAGAGAAAAGATCAATGATGTCAATTAATGCCCGACAAGTCTCATTGTTGTTAGGAAGATTGAAGTCACCAAGAATCAGGAGTGAACCATTAGAGGATAGGTCGGAGAGTAGGTTACAGAACTTCTCGAGAAATAAGGCCCGAGATGAGCTTGGAGGGCGGTAAATGACCACAATAGTCAGAGCAGGCACAGCACGTGAGACAGCAATGAGAGCCTAAAATGAGAAAAGAGTGGGGGAGGGGAGAAGGATGATTTTGAAATCAGTGCAATTCACCCTTAACGGTGGTTCCGAGGAACATGCTAGGAAAGAATGACCCGAAGGGGTTGCAAGGGCAGTGCCTTACCTAGAATCAGACTCGAGCCAGGTTTCTGTAAGGCCAAGAAAGGAAACTCCAGTGCGAACAAGGCCATGAACATACTCTGACTTATTGGTCAGGCTTCCAATGTTCAGAAGAGACGCTGAGAGCGCCTGCTGATGAGCACAGGAGGAAGGGGGAGATTTGGAGGTGTTGGGGAAAGGAAGATTGGTAGGGCGAAAGAGTTTCCTAAGGGACGCCGAAAGTCTCGGCCCCCTCCCAGTTGGGCGAGTTCAAAGGATTCCAGCCCCCTTTATCTTCGCGTATGTGGCTGGAGAAAGGCGATAATTTTAAAGAGTTGAGTGAGAAGATTTTGGTCACTATCATACATAGTGGAACAGAAAAGAGGGAGCAAAGGCGAGAATTATGAAAGCGCAGAGGATGGGAAATACTTAACCCTAACTTGACTCGTAGAAAGTCCTGGGTTTAGAGAAACTAATTGTAGAAAAATAAATTTACTATATACAAAGAAACTTTTAGCAAAAGTAAATAAAAGAGAATAAGTAGGATCCCACCTCGGCTACTAAACAAGGGGGGGTACAAAATACTCGACGGGGACGAGAGTCCGAGAGAGGATGTACGGTGATTGCTTCTAAGGAAAGGTGGCAGAGTGCAAATGGTGGAGAGAATCACGTAAAGCCTAATTCACTAGAGGCTTTGAATACGACGAGTGAGCAGGGCGTTGCAAAGTTCCACTTGCAAAATTCCTTCTTCCTTATCCTGGCTGAGAAATGAACGAGGGAGTACTTCAGGCGAGAACGAAGCCGATACCTGAGTGATAGATTTATGTCCATGTCGATCGTCTATCAGGAGAGAACTCGGCCTTAGATACGAGCAAGGCCGGGTAGAGAGGTGACGCGTCACGTTCGTAGCTGGAAGCCGTTAGGAGGCGGGGAAGAGCGTACGAGACTGTACGTGGCTGCTGACTAAGAAAAGTTTGCATGGTACTACATAATTTCTCAAAGCTTTTTTTGAAGTATTTATGTATACTGCCTCGGCGGAAGCGGGGCGCCGGAGAGCCCCAATAGGCTGAGAAGGATCTCATTAGACTTGGCGCGCCAAGGCGGCGGGAGAATATTCTTGGCGAGCATCACAGACTCGCGCGAAAGTCCTTGACGCCTTAAGTCTGGCAACGATTATGCGATGTGACGGAGAAGAAGGGGAGCTCAAACGGAACGCGCGTTCGCGCGAAATTCTCGCTGCCCCCTTGGGGCTGTCTAGGAGGGGAGTGGGTATCATTCTCTTTCTGACAACAATGAACAAAGATTACTTCCTTTCCAACAACACAAAAAGCAGCAGTTTATCAATATCCTCAGTGGTCCCCTTCAGAAGAAAAAATGTCAGGCGTACCATGCCCAGGGATATGCTGATCTTTTTATACTCCAAAAAGCAGTGGAGTCTGCCACCATAATCAGCACTGAACTCTGTGGTTATGACATAGATTTGCTAGTCTTCCTATCTACCATGATAACCTTAAGTCTCATGAGCTCTTCTTTTAAACCTGAGCCAAAGAAGAGCAGGAAGAATTTACGCATCTGGAACATCAAGAATTTCAAGCAGCAACTGGGTCCCAGCGTGTGCACTCACATCCTCTTTATCCGTGCTATAGCTGGGTATGCCACTACATATCGCCTTTATGACATTAGTAAAGGACTTCTCCTCAAGAAGTTGATGACTAAAAGTGACTTCCTTGAGTAAGCAACAGCATTTCACTCACATTCAGGTTCCACAGCAAAGGTGGTGTCGGCAGGAGAGGTCTTTGTTGTGCCTTTATAATGGGAAGCCTAGAGGGGCTCGACTCGCTTCGGTACAAGAGCTTCTTTGTGAAGGTGGCTACTAGCACCACTCATATTCATCTACAGAGTCTGTCACCAACATCAGCACCCGCAAAGTACCACAGTTTCCGTGTATATTATCAAGTGCATAAGTGGAAAGGAGCTGCAAACAAACACCTGCCGCAAGGTAAGCATTTTATAATATAGATATTTTATAATAGGGTAGACATTATATAATCATGAGCTGTAGCCTATACATTTTAGTCATATAGAGAAGTAAGATATAACACCTATTTTATGTAATAACTTGACATAAATAAATTTAAGTTCATTCACTCAAGAATGAGGATGGAAACAGACAGATGAAGGTCTAGTCCCGGTCTAGACAGTCGTACAACGTTCTCCCGAGGAACCATCGAAGGTCATTAGATCCACATGTAAAACAGACTGCAGCAGCCTGAGGTGCACACGCAAAAAGCACAATCTTGAATGCACTTTTGTATGTGGCAACTGCGGAGGTTCAGCATGTGCCAATACATATGAAGATTATGATGAATAAGGCAGCGATGACTAAGAAGTGTATTTTTTATTTGTAAACCTTTTTTTAGATTTTTTAAATTAATAAAAATAATAATTATTATTATTATAGTCTTTACAACAGCCAACTCTGCTTCACTCCATGATGAGGAAGGCTCTTGTCACACATGAACCTCAAACTTCAGCCATCAGAGAGCCATGGAGGTTTCCAAACTGCATGGAGGAGGAGTGTCAACTTCATCTTTCTCCTTTTATATTTAATCTTTTTCCTCTACATTTCTTTGAAAAGTGTCACATTGCCACATACACAACTCAATAATTAATTTGGATTAGGGATCCATGTGGGTACGATGCTCAAACCTCTGAAGCTCACTTTGTATGGTTGTGTCTGGGTGGAAGCTAAATGACCCAGTTTCAGTTATTGTTTCAGTGGGTGTGATGAGGACATGGGTAGCAGTTTGCACATATCTCCACTCTCGTGCTTAATTTTACAGTGTGGTCAATGAGTTCAATGTTGACTACTTGTGTGATTATTATGCTTCTTCCTCTATTGTTCCAACTGTGATTTGAATATATTTGTTTTAAATTTATTAAAAAAGTTTTCTCATGACATTTAAATTGGTGCATAGCTTATTTAACGAGTAATTATTTTATTTGCATGATTACATTTGTTAATTAATCAAATTTGCGATACAAGAATGCTTGTATATATATTTGGTCTTTAAAGTTAACTTAAAAATAACTATTCGGGTACGGTTTCTAGTGAAAATGAGAGATTTTCATATCACTTAGGTTACATTATTTATATTTTTCCTCACTGGAATTTCTTAGGACTTTTGATATATTATTACTAACAAAGCCTATTAATAAGAGTAAAATTGTTGAAAGAGTTTCTATTCTGTTGCCATTTGTGAGAGGTTTATCCTCCTTCTCTCTGTATATTATTATCGAATCTGAGGCTATGAGGCTAGGAACCGTTGTGCGTAAAGTGTCCGAACGGTAGGCACTAAAGGTCGGACAGCAAGTAGCCTCTAGTTTTCACACAACTATTACTGTGATGCCAACTACAGAACATTCTTCTCCTCCCCCGCAATTGGTCAACATAATCCACACGTTTTGGCCGCAGTGCAAATAAGTAATTGAACTGGACGAGTCGATATGGATTAGAGTTTAAAACATAATAACACATACTGTACGTTATAATAAAATAATCAAATATTACATGCCGCGTATCATTAAACCTACAGCAAATAAGAATTTTCAAGGTGATATTTGCATTCAGTGCATGAAAATATATAATAATTGACTAATCTCATTTAAGAAGCACGCAACTTTTCAAAAATTGTTGACCTGTGTTATTAGTTATTTATTGATATTATTATTTTTTATTATTATTAATTATTATTTATTATTACTATCATGAATTATTATAAATTCATTATTTCTTAATTTTATGTTATTTGATTTGATGCTTAGTTTGTTTCTCTATCTTGTTTAGGTTGACTGTTATAGTCTAAAACATGATTTAAGGCAGAGAATTAAAAGCTCCCTGGGACAATGTTTACCAGCATTCTATGTAAAAATAGTTATGATTACAGCTTTGTCAAGTTATAAAGTTTGAAAATAACCAGAACCAAATGAAATTAAGAAAAGTTGATCGTGGAACAAGACTGCTGTAGCCCTCATTCACATCCGTTACACGCAAATTAAAACTTCCGACTGCGGACTTAGGAATTGTACAAGCAGGCGTTCAAATTCAATCAGCATATCCTGTAAATAAACCCGGTCACATACGATCAACTTAAACAGAAAACCAACTCCGCGCTGTTGCATAATATTAAAAAAGGGGCTCTAAATCCACAACCTTGCATAATGAAAAGTACACTAAATCGCCTCATGAAAATGTTGATTTTTTCCATGAATATTGAACAGACGTTATCAGATTCTCGGAAAAAGAGGATAAAAGTTTCTACCTAGGTTTCAAGAATATAGTTCTAGAGCACGCGAAGAGAGGGTACATGAGATTCACCTAGCACAGAACCACGATTTTACCAGGCTACAAGAGTGCATCCAGGCAGGAAGAGCGAAAACTAGAGAAGAAGACATCTAAAAGAGGCTCTACAGTAGATAGATTAAATATTAGGCTGTTGAATCTTTTCAATGTGCCTTTGGCAGAATTCTATTTTCCAGACGGCTTATAAACTTTTAAACTTATCTTTATTCCCAAACAAGAGAAACCAAATCAGTTGTAAACTACATGCCTGTTTTGCCACAATAATAGACTACTCTCGCATCTGACAGCGTACTTCACTGAAAAGAGAACAGCAGAACACCCACACAAAATTGAACACGGAGATAGTAATCTTTCTAATATATCAATACGCAACCAAGGGGTTTGCATTTGGTTGTATGGTAGATGTGATATTTCAGGACATAAAAGAGAGCCTTCGGCAAAGTGAGATCTTACGGTCCAATGTACCAAACCTCAAAGCTCTGGCTTTCTCCTCATTTCGGAAAAATCATCTATAATTACCTTGCTAAGAGCCCCTCAAGGGTGATCTGAGCCTTACCTTCTTCATTAAATATACCAGGGACAAACCAAGAAAGCTGCTCCATCGAGCTCTCAAAGTACACTACTCGGATGACATCACTTAGGTTGTAACGCGACCTGCCGGATCTAAGAAGATGATGTCACCGCAGTTAATAGATACTGAACGAAATATCTCAAATTAGACGCTATTATTCTATCATACTTCACATACTTAAACGTCTTAGGCTTTAGGAGTGCCAATTTCGTCATGCGGAGCCACATTACTCCTAGAATCTAGTCAACACACTTCGCATTTGAGGGTTACACAGATTGCATGACCAAAATTTTTAATACAAGAAATAAACTCTACTTAGCCCTTACTAAGAACCAATCGGCTCAACCCAGCAATCTCTTTTAACACAGCATCAAAAGCAAACATAATAAGAATGCAGATAGTCCAAAAACAAAGCAATTCTACTCTCTAGTCCTCCATCAGTGCAACGATATCGAACCCGCCAAAAGTCCTCTGCACACCGAAAGCATTAGCATATGGGACAGGTTGGAGAAAATTCACCATTCTTAGACGCTCTGTTGCCTATCTACCCTCCACCCGATCGTTAGCTACGACATCAATTTACAAATAACCACGGGAACGACCAGCACCAAGATTATATAATTATAAATGAAAAGAAAAGATAACAAGATATAGTATCAGAACAGAAAAATAAATAAGTAAAATGAAGTAAAATCTATAGCCTGCTCACTGTGCATACTTTCCACCTTGACCTATTCTTAACTTACAGCACTTTATTTCACCTCCCTGTGCCTCACCTCGGAAACAAGGATTGGGTTCCTTTTATTCAGCCTCCTTCTTATAAATATAGAAATTATAAAAAATATAACATGTTTTTTTTTTATTTCCTCTTGTAGATACCTACTCTTCCTGATCAACCATGGTAAAGCAAACAAACTTGGTTAATTGTATCCATTTTTCCATCACGAAGAAAAAGACATATTACACGCAGTATGTACAGTATTCTAAAGAAATATTTAACCTATAAGATGTCACACCTCGTATTTTCCTAGACCTGTTTAGTAGGTCCTGATATTGGCAAAGTTCCTTCGTCGAATTCGTAAAGGCAAAAGTAGATCGGTGAGTATTGTGAGAGAAATTCGAACCGTAAAGAGTAATTCGACTGGGTGAATCAAGTCAAGCGAATACAAAGGTGGTAATGTAATGGATCTTGCGTGAGTTGGAAGTGGTGTTTGATAAGTATGTAAGTCTTCGTGTCAAAAGGCGAGGTTTACTCATAGAAAATGGTTGCTTAGGTGGCCCTTCTTTTGGGGTAAACGTTAAACGAAACGACACCGGTGAATCCAATCTTCTGATACGAACGTGTTTGAAGAGCTTAGCTTAATTGGAATTTTTATTGTGAAAAAAGTCTTGCTTACACTGTGTTATTGTTTGCCGAGGATGTCTTTCTCCGATCGTGTGAGAAAAATCTGTGCAATGGAATGTATCTAACACAACACTTTTATTTTTAGAGTTTTATTGGACATTCGGGTTTTTGTTGTCCGCCTAAATAATTTTTTTCAAATATCCTACATAAGACTTCTCCATGCTCCACGTGCATTCCTACAGGGTGTATGTAAAATTAAATATATATCCTTTTGGCTTAAAATTATGTGGAATGGTGTAGGTTTTCGCACAACTGTTAGCTGCACGGAGAATTATTTAATAATCACTTGTGTGCTAATTGGCCACAAAGAAGCGACAAGTAAACAAAGAATAGTCTTAGTAGAGCCTTTTTTTCTTTAGAGACTACAATAATAGAGTAGAAGATAGGTACCAAGTTGTTTAATCTGACAATGCATTTTTTAATTTTCTAAGCACCGTTTCCTTTTAACATGTCCTACATTTCTTTCCAAGCACAGTTGCGCCTTTGATCGCATTGAATGAACAACTTTTTTGGATTAACTTGTGATTTTCCTTGAGTCTATTGACTTCACGTGTGATGCTATCTATTAACTGGTTGATGCTTTGTGGTGGAGTAGAATACACTTTGTTTTTTAGATATCCCCATAAGAAATAATCGAACGTTGTTAAGTCAGGGTATCTTGGGGCCATTCAGTTGCATGATTTAGCGCGATAATGCGGTTGTCAAACGTTTCTCTTAATTTTGTTCTTACAACAAGCTGTCTATAAGCTGGTGCGCCGTCCTGAATCCAGCAAAGTCTATTGAATTGATTGCCGTAAATCTGGCAGAGTTCCGGGAAGATCCTATCGTTGATCATGCTCAGGTAGGCAGCACCGTTCAAGTTATTCTCGTAAAACAATGGGCCGACAAGATAGCCATTTCCGCATATTTCGATCCACAGAGACACTTTCTGCTGACAAATACGTGTGTCAAAGTTGAATGCTGGAAGGGGGAGGGGGGAATCAGTGACGTATATTGCCGAATGTTATGACTATTTACCTTTCCATTCATAAAAAAGGCTGCCTCATCACCAATGACAATGTTTTCCAAGAAACGAGCAGGTTTAGGGAGAAGCCATTCGACAAATTGTCTAAGACGAGGAAAATCAGTTTCAAGACGCATCTTATAGGGGTACCATTTCAAGTCATGTTTAATAATGCGGTTAAATGATGACTTTGACAATTGTAACCCATTCTTTCTGACTAATACATGTGGATTTTGAAGAAGTGTCATCTGAACATTTTCGATATTTTCTGTTGTTCTTATTGTTCTCATTCGACCCGAACGACCTTTATTTTTAGATTTGTTCCTTCCTGTTGGTATTTGCAAACATTTATCCAAATTGTGGGCTTGTTAGTGGGAGCCTACCTGGCAAAACGTTGTTCAAATGAATCTTGTACCTGTTTAATACTGCCAGTCTTAATAAAATTTGTGACTACAAATACTCGTTGATCTTTTGTTAACTGCATGATTAAAAAGGTTCTATGGAAGTAAATTTGTACACAGAAACGCTTTGATTTGCTTAGTAAGCAATAATGACGAGACCATAGCACAGCGTGGCTGAAAAAAACACTGTAAAATGGCCTAGTCTTTGCTAGAAGAATGGCACAGTGACCTAGGCTACATAGGCCTCCCTACGCTTCTCTTGAAAGAGGATGGTGGCCTAGCCTTCCTAGGCTTCGTTTCATTATTTTACTTCCTTGCGCAAACATATTTTTGATAACCTCCACTAAACCCATTAGTGTATCAATATCATAAAAGGTAATTTAATGAAATTTCTAGAATCAACAGATAAATAGTTGTTAAATAAGAAACTTTTTACAGGATCCCAAAATCTTCGAAAATCTCTGAGGTATACTAATTCAAATTACGGTAAACTTTTTTCTGTAGACACCCGGTATAGATTAATAATGATCTAAGTAAGAAAAAAAAAGAAGAATCTCCATGTATTAACATCTGTTTTCATGCATTCCTTCTATAAAATTGCCCTTAAGGATGCGACTTCTGCAAATATAAAAAGAATTTTCTAATGATACGTGAATTACTTAACAAGTTGAATTATGGTGTCATTAAAAATGGTTCCACATCTAAAGCATTGAAAAAGTTTCTTCATTGAATCGATAGTCGGCTATTTCAAACTGCGAGAACTTCAGGGTTATAAAAAAAGTAAAATTCTCTTGCTAATGACTTTATTCGGAGTTTGATATCAAACTAATCAAAACAAACCAAGTAAAGCATGACGAATAAAGGCCAATAATTGAAGTTATAACTTTGAAACAAAACTCTTATTAATTGTATAAAATTAATGAATCTATGTAATTTCCTAATTCTCTTATTTACTATTAAAATACTATGCTAATGTTGCGCAAAATAATCTTAAGTATTTGTTTGGAAACAAAGTTCCCGCACAAATTATTAAAAGCTTATTTATTTGTAAATTTATTTAAAAGTTATTTTATTCATAGATTCATTTATTTATAGCTATAAGTGCTCGACTCTCGCTTATGTGAATTACTGTTAGTGCGCCTATGTCAAAGCTGATCTCGACCACACGTTGCAAATCATGCCCGTGAACAACTTCTGAAGCTGGGGTGGAAAGTTCATCCTCACCAACCGTACTTCCCAGAACTAGCCCTGGCAGACTACCATCTATTCCCGGCAGTGCAAATTTCTTGAGAGGTAAAACGTTCGCAGATGATGTCGTACTGAAAACTGTAGTTGGAGACTTCTTTAATACCAAACCAGTTGAATTTTACAACAAAGGCATCCATAATCTACGAGTATCCCGGCGTTGGGAGCAGGTGCTCGATTTTTTTTCTGCTGCATTGTTTTGTTGGAAATCAGTCAATAAATGTTGTGTGAGAACTTTGTTTCCAACCTTCAAGTAACGTTTGAAAACCAAATGCAATACCATGTTATATTATGTAAGTATCATACTACATCTTCAACACTATTTATATCCATTCATTTGGCACACTTCAAAAGATACTTGAACAAAGAAGTAGAAAAGAAAATCTTTATATTTTCTCTTGCATTCCCTTTCAACATAAATTGAGCATTTTGAGGACTAAAGTCTGTATAAAAAAGGTTCTTAAACCATTCCGCATTTTTGCTTCCAGACGCTTCCTATGGTTATAACACCTAAATGAGATTTGAATGATGAAATGAGAATTCTTCTATGACCTGCAAACGGAGAAAACATTATCCTCAGAGAGTGATTTAGAAGAAAAAAATAAATGACAAAGGAAGAAAGAAACAAACAAACAAACGAAGAAAGGAAGGAACGAACGAAAATGGAAACAAAGGAGGATGGAAGAAAAGAAAGAAAGAACGAAAGCAGGAAAGAAAGAAGGAAAGGAGGAGGAAGGAAGGAAGTAAGAAAGGAAAAAAGGAAGAAGAAGAAAAGAAAGAAATAAAAAGAGAGAAAGAAAGCAAGAAGGAAGAAGGAAGGAAGGAAGGAAAAAGGAAAGAAAGAAAGAAAGAAGGTAGGAACAATTTTAAAAAAATTAAATACCACTATATGGATAGAGAAAAAAACAGCAATACGAATAAAAATGTTATATTATATTGCAACTATGTAATGTTTGGCAATGACCAAACACCGACCAAATCGATTACTATTTCTATGCTCTAGTTACCAATGATCTAACTGCAGGTAATTTTGATGATTCCAAACGAGAATATTCGTTCTTCCAAAAACGTTTTTTGCCGCAAATTTTAAGGGAATGTGCATTTATATTAATTATTCTGCAACTCAGCGTAGCTATTCATCCAGAAAATAAATTTCGTGAATTCTTTGTCATAGTTTAAAAGGTTTTTTGCTTACAACTTCGCTTTGGCAGTAAAATGCATTAGGAGTTTGCCGTATATTAATATTTCAGCCTGTGGGTAAGTTATTGCAATCCCTTGATAATTTTACTTTACTACATATCCTCCCACATAGCAGCATAGGTCATTAACCAATTATATATTTTCACACGTATCGAAAATTAACTAATTCTACATAAAATATGTGTTAATGATTCCTCTCACAGAACGTCTTCGTATCAACTAAGGTAAAGAATGAAAGAAGAGGTGCTACTTCAAAACACACTGGAATATATTATACATACAAAGGGATGAGATTACAGCAACTAGTGGACAATTCTAAAAACCCAATCGCCCATGTAGCGCAGAATAATGCGTTAAAGAAGCAGTAAAGAGACAGAGCCAAAGCAAAAAGTTCTAAGGGCCTGGGATAGGAAGAGTGGGAAAGACAGGTAGGAGGGAGCTGCGACATTAAAGCCGATTCTGTATCGAATAAACAGCTAAGGAAGTTCTCTAAGTAGAGGAGTTGCACGAGAGAAACGTCCATCCGGAGAAGAGCAGAGAGCTGAAATCTTTGGAAACAGTTAGTTAAAGAACAGTAGAATGCTTTGATCCAGCGATAAAGTAATTGCTGTAGTAAAAGTGAAAAGTTTTAAAGGCATGATTGGTATTAGAATAGACGTTGTGATTAAAGTGGTAACCTATGCGGCTGTGATTTCAGAGAAACGAGAGAGATAATTTGCGGACCTGGGCAATATGCTTTTCAAGAGAGGCCTAAATACTAAAGGTGAGGCCCAGATTTTATACCATACTGGAAAAGATAGCTTGGTAGGTGAAAAGGTTACTATAATGAAAAAAATGTTAGTAGCAATTAAAATCAGCCTGAGTATTCACTAGTAATACTAGTGTTTTGTCACGGCTAAGTTTCAGAATACTGCCAGAGACCCAGTCAGATGTATTTCCGTGGCATTTGCATAGAAGTGGTATGATATACAAAGGTTAAACTTGATAATAGCTAGGAGAGGAATAAAAATGGTAAATAGAAACGCACCAAAATAAAATGATCTTTGGGAACTCCAAACGAACGTCCGTCAGCCTAGATGTATTATTTACAATAAGAATAGAATGAGTACGAGATAAAACATACGAAAGAACCAGTTAATGGTGTTTTCAAAGACACACAGACAGGTGGTGAAGAAGAACAATATGATTCAAAGTGTCAAATACTGCTGAGAGTTCCATAAGTAACAAAATAGAAGGCTGGCCTGCATCGACAGCAAAGCAAATGCGAACAATTACAGTATTTATATATGTATGAGACCCGATTCAGTGCTGAACCTGCCTTAAAACCAGAATGAAAACGGCACCTTGAAGGGTCATTCGGTTTCAGCGCCAGTTTCTTTAGGATTAGGCAAACAAAAACATGGTTGAAATTGAATATTTTATTCAAGAGAAAAAGGGGTCTCTAAAAATAAATGAGGTAGGGAAGGAAAACTAGGATGAACTGGCCATAAGATCTTAGAAGAAAGGTGAACAGAGATGATAAACAAAGTTTTTTGTGGAGACTGAAAGAGGACTAATATTAACCCTCTCCACAAGTTAATTCTAAATCAAAACATTATAAATAGGAGATTAATTCCAAAACAGAAGCTATTTAATTTTATAGTGGTTTGGCATATATAAAGAGCATTGCACACATTACAAATTCATTTTAAATTATATCATTTAAAATATGACTAATTAATTCAAAAACCAAACCTATCAAATCTTACTGGCTTCGAAAAGATTTAGAACAACAAATCAAAAATATATTTAGTTTCGAATTTTTTGTACAAGGGCGGACTCAACTCTATGACAATGGCACAAGCCCTTGGCATTCAACCTCTTTTCAATCCTCATTTTTCTCACCCTTGTCACTGTTGCCTTAATGGAATTCAAATTGCCTATATTGGATTATCAGTAATCATCGACCTTCCTTCCAGCGTTATAAGGTCCGCTTTACTCTAAACTCACTATTTACAAAGACTTATGTTACACTCGGATCAATTTGGCCTAAGCTGATCAATTCAGCAATTTGCTCCTGCTTCTACGTTAAATTTATGCAGTCTGTACCTCAGATTGAACTGTTAGCTGCTTCAAGCTCTTACGTTTGAAGTCGTTTGCTTTTAGTGGAATTTGTTTCCTAGAACTTTAAAATACTTATCGCCATTTTTTGGGTCGTCAAATGTTCTTACAGTCCTGGATTTATCATTCTGGTTTGCGAATTTGCTTCAGTGCTCTTCCTTTTTAACATTTATCTATCCTACCACTTTTGCGTACAAGACGTGCATTTGTCCGAATACGCCAGTTTTCATCTACATCATTACTGCCAAAGGAGATAGAAGTGAGTGGGTACTGAGTATCCTAGATCTTTGCAGGAACTTATCTTGGAAGATGTTGATATACACTCCAGTGTCAGCAATCAGAGATTTAAAGGTTAGGTATCTCAATCTTTATAAACCTTGGCCATTTGCACATATTTCTTTTCTTTCTACTTAAACTCACTCTTTGATTGCTTCCAATCTACCTTCATTCTTTTCCACTGATTGAAAACCCCTTGCCTATCATTATATATATATCACATAAACACAAAGGCTATAAAGGTAAAAAATGAAAAGATAAAAATATACGACTTAGTTGAGGGTATGAAAGAGACGCTTTCAAGATTAGGCTTCAAAGAGATTTTAAAGAGTTTAACATTCACCATTTTCCGCACTAAAAATGCCCCCCCCCTCCCAGGTTATACCTTATTAAAGACAAAGGCACCAATCAGTTTTCCACTCCCCCAAAATTTCATGGTGATTTTATGTTATGAATTTAAAAAAAAGGTCAAGTGATGGTCCATCACTGGGCAGAATGCCCCAAGCACATACCCTCTAAAAGCATGTCCATGATCACATATCATACATTATATCTTATACTTTTTCCTTTGACAGACTTTCTTTCAAGCGCTCAATCACTTAAACATTTTAATCTGTTTTCCAACTATTCTCACAACAGAACCCTCACTTTCGTAGATTCCCTTCAACGTCTCTTTGCATCTATTCTTCCTACAAGTACACAATACATCCGAAGACATTTAATGCTCACTCATTCACAGCTTTTTGCGAACAAAACAATCTCTTACCCAATCTTTGCTCACTCGATCCACCTTTTACAAACAAAGCATCTCTCGAATTGTCTATTTTCACTACTCACCCGCAAGAAATTTCCTTCTTCCATATCAAATTCTTACTCGTATATAGCAAGGCTGGCATCCGCACACTCTCATGCAGGTTTTTGGTGCATTCCTCACTCAAATTCAATTGAATTCTCTAATCGAAGGGCAGAATTTCCTACTATTTGATACCCATAGGTCAGATTTTACTTCTTCTATAGCACTATTTGAAACGCAGCGGTTGCATTCTTATTCCTCTATACCACTATTTGAAAGCCATAGGTTGGATTCTCCTTCCTCTGTGCTACTATTTAAAACATAACAATGGATTCTCCTTCCTCTGTATCTAAAATTTATAAGACTTGGTAGATACTTAAACCTTTGTTTTTGTTTAAGGGTGACACGACGGCCTTTGATATTATATTCCATTCCCTTCTCACCCCAAAATGCCATTACCATGGACTTTTCTACATTGAATTTTAGACCCTACTATCACGCCCCCAGGCAAATGTGTTGATCATCATTTCCAAATCCGTTTCATTATTAGCCACTAACACAAGGTTATCAGCAGATACACACAAAGATAGCTTCAAACCATCATTATTACACCAATTTTCTCCCATTCCCATACGAACTTCTCTTAGTGGCCCATCGAAAAAAAACATTAAAATGCCATTATAGCATTTAAAAAAATTTACTCAAGCCGCCAGATATGTCAAACCACTCATTTACTCTAACCTTTACCTTACGCAAACACAACTTCCAACAGAAATACTCCTCACACCATCCTATAGTTTACCATTCTCTCCAAATCTAATTAGGACCCACCATAATTCTTCTCTATGTACACTTTTATAAGCTTTCGCAAGGGCCACGAACCCAATTTACACTTTGCATCTCTTATCCTTTGCTTTTATCAGCTAGGTGTCTCAGTACAAATATTTGATTCAATCCCCTTAGCCTCTCTAAACCCTTTTTTGTTTACCCCATACCAATCCTTCAATTTTTTTTCTTATAGGGGCAATCAGAATTTTAGATACACTTTACGATATCAAGCGACTTATCTTTTCCCCCTCTACTTCCGTTCACATTTTATCTTTATTCCTATACGACCTGACTACTAGGGCACTCTTTCTGTCCTCAGGCTTTCTCCCATTTTAAACTTCCTTACAACGCAGCCACCAGACCTATTCCATAATACAATCCCCCAACAATTTTTATCATCTCAATGACTATATTATCTACTCGAGGTGTCTTGAGTTTTTCAGATCTCTCTTCCCTACTCAGATACAGCATCAAATTGACCTATGAAGCCAATTGTATTCACATTTGCATCATCTACTTTACTCATACAAGTCATCAACTTATTCTGATCTTCCACCTTTAACCTCCTCATTACTTACATGACCCGACCAATCTTTTTTGAGGTGTTCACACAGCTAATCCTTTCCTGGTTGCTCTCCCTGCTTACTTTCTTCCAAAATAGCTTCCTGTTTCCATCGGAATACTTATTCACCTGATTCTCAAATTACTTCATTTGCTGATTTCTTACTTCTTTCGGTTTCCTTTAAATCTCCTTTATGCAATCAACTACATAACTCGAAAATCGTTTGCTGGACTACTATTTATCACTTTCATTACTCCTCTTTTTCCACTCAACGCTTTAAATTGTCATTCCACAGTGTATTCACTCTTATTCAATAGCCTTTCACTCGTTGTTTCTCTATTCAAACCACCTTCCTCACTTTTCATCAATGCATCAACCAATTTTATGATGCAAAATTTAATCATGTGACGAATTAGTTCCATTTTTATACCTCGTACAGCTTTTTACATAAAACAAATCCTGCTGCACATTCTTTTTTACTATGCACAGGTCAATAATACTCTTAACTTCTCATTTTCCCCTTTTCTCACACTGTAAATATATTCACATCCTTATGCTAAAATAATACATAAATTGTTTCTGAACAGAGAGCTCTACCACCCTCTTGCCATTTTTATTCTTTCCGTGTGTAACAAAAGCTACAAGTATTTTCTAAATAATAAATATTTAATTGAAGTGAGTTGTAGTAGAATTGAAAACGTTATAAGCATTAAATATGCAAGATCCTGCAAAGAAATAAGCTCTTTAATCCAATTTTTTAGAGTAAATTTTAGTCTGAATTTTGCAATCAACCAACTAAATCGCAAATAAGTAATAAAATTAATAAACAAGATAGTGAAGAAGGAGATCAAACTGAACATTTACCACTGGCTCCTGATATTCAAAGAGATAGAGTAAGGGAAAGGAATAACGCACAAAAGGAAACATAGAAGAACCGCTTAAATTTAAATACTAAAAGGAATGGTCCCTAATTTTAATTCGTCCCAAATTTCGGATATACTGATTTATGGGTTTATTGATTTATAATTAGTAATAGATTGACTGTATTCTTCTTCATCTTCATTTTTGTTCTTTTTCCTATTTTATTCGAGTCAAAGGCGTTAGCTTAAGCCAATTCAATTGAATTTAATGAAATAGTGAAATTGGAAAAAGGAGTAGGAGATAGATCTAAAAGCGTTTACTGTATGGGTTTATTATGCAGAAGCGAATTCTCAACCTAGCATTAGTGACCAGTTTAGGCGTGGAATTGTCCAGGTTTATTCGTCATTTAAAGTGTGCAAATAAAATTAATAGCAATGGATATTTCCACTTACTGAAGACAAGAATAAAGAGGCAAAAAGAGATAACTTGTTATGACGTGAAGAAAAACGGAAACGATAAAATAATGATACTAAACGAATGTTTGGTGCAAATAATATAAAATAAAATTTTTAACTGAATAAAACTAGTCATCACTATTTGTGGTCATAGTTTTTGCCGAAACATATGAAGCAAATTACTGCATCAAGCAGTAGGAACTTCAATAAGCTTCTCTAACCCTTGTTTCTTTAAACAGGATCAGGAGAATCGAGTGACTAGACCGAAAGTTAAGCAATGGCGAGAGGGTGGTAGGGTTCTCTGCTAAGAAACAATTTATGTATTATTTTAACACAAGAACATAGATGAATATATAAGTGGGGCAATTCACACGGGGACAGTTTAATTCGTATAAATGCTTTTAAATGGACCAGAAAGTATCAATAAAAATGAAATGAAATTAGGAAGAGATGACTTGATGGAATATGTTATATCAGTTAATTTCAACTGGCTCTGGTGAATAGCTTAAAATCAAATGACAAGGCTCGTATAATGAACAGAGTGGTGTGGAAGCCTTGAAGTCGAATATAATTAAAGGAAAGTGGGAGATAGCATGGACAAAATTGAACACGTTACGTTGAAAGTCGATGCTATTTTGGAGATGCGTCTGTCAAGAGAATAAAAAGTAAAGGTGGGTTGGAATTTCGATGATAGTATAAATTAAATAATTGCATGTTAGATAAAAAAACCTAAACCTAAACAATCAAGTAAATAATTTTAATTGAAGACGAGAGCCGAGCCTTGTTCTGAGTTTTGAGAGGACATATCAAATCGCTTGTTAAATTTGATTCCCTTTCTCCCATTCAGAGGAAAAGGTTGTCTATTATATATATATATATATATATATATATATATATATATATATATATATATATATATATATATATATCAAATGAAAAACTCACAAAGTATCACGTGTGGGTAGCAAATGAATGCAATGTCCAGCAGGAATAGTGTTTCCGAGTACTTTCGAACTTTATTAAGTTCCTTATCAAGGATAACTACAAAAAATAATATTATATTAAAGGTATATATACGAAAGAAAAGTATGAAAGACCGCCTCAAAAACAAGAAATCACCAATGAGGAAGACGAAAGGAAAAAGGTAAAGATTCACATTAAGAATGACAGGAAGCAGGTAGTAAGGTCAAACTGAGAAGACAAGAGGGTAACGGCTTAAAAGAAATGGAGATAGCCTAACGAGGGAGATTATAATAAACGAGGAGCGAAAGAGTGGGGAAGACAAGAAGAAAGCGAAAAAAATACAATGTACATAACAGAGCAGTGACAAAATTAAAAAATCAAAATGGGTCCACATAACTAAAGATTGTATATAAAACTAACGACAAAAGTCAGAACTAATTTTTTTAAGTACAAGCCATACTTGAAAAAGGGTGTGAGATACACCGAAACTGTTCTGAATTAAATTGTCTTCGGAGAATGTGGTTTAATTCCATATATATATATATATATATATATATATATATATATATATATATATATGAATAATGTTACAGCCACGAGGAAAATGAAACAACGGAGAACTGCGAGGCCTTTCGACTAATGGTCCTTTACTGAGCAGACTAAAAGACAGGGAAAAAGAGAAAGATATTTATACACCTGATTAATGAAAATATGGGATATAAAGATTAAAAGGGGTGGGATTAACAGATACCTGGAAAAAACCTATTAACAAGATGAGCCATCAGGGTTAAAAAAAAAATATATATATATTTTTTACGGGTTACAAAAGAAAGGGGGAGGCAATGCTTGGGAATCACATATGCAATATGCAAAAAAAAAAAAAAGTTTACACATGATAACTAGAAAATATGACAAAAGAAAAATATGAGGAAAGGTTTTTTTTATATATAAATAAGCTAAAATAACTTCTATGTGGTAATCATTAATTCAGAAATTTTATCTTTAAAGTCATTCTTAAACATTCTTTTGATACATGGGTCCCAAAAATACATTCCAGGGCTGAGATTAAAATTCGAAGTCAGTTGTATAAATGCCGATTCTAAAAGATTTCGTGAAAAAAAGTCATTTGATTTGGCAATCACAGAACTCTCCTTCCAATTAATACGATGGGAATTTTCACTCAAATGGATAAAAATGGCATTTGATGTTTGCCCAGTGCTTACAGAGTACTTATGTTGCTTAATACGCACATTCAGATCCTTGCTAGTTTGCCCAATATAAAATAAAGGGCAATCCAAACAAGGGAGATTTGAAATATCCAGGGTGAATAACCATATGTCCCATAGTCATATGGGTCATTTAATGGCGATAAATGGGTACAATTGAACTTAACTCCTTTTGAAAAAAGCGACGCCTAGACCTGGCACTTCGCCGCAGGTAAAAGGTACAGAAAAAATCTCATCACTTCAAAACTGGTTGCCTCAAAGATTGAGGAAATTTTCCTTACTTTAAATTAAGAAAATTAGCGTATCATTATTAAAGGAAATATATCAAACAAACTTCTTAGATTTTCTGAAGATATCGTATTGTTTTCTTCAAATCCCTAATAAAAATGAAAAGTAGATTTTCAGCAGATAGGTACTTAAAATTGTTAAATTTCTAGTAACTAATAAAGCATAATCGTCATAAAGACAGGATGTGTATCTTTATAGTATAATAGGCAAATAAATCGGTAAGAATTCCAAAGTTTCTTTGTAAGTGGGTCGATATGCATCTATCTATATAAGGTAATGTACAGGTGTTCCTAAAGTCTGTCCACATAGGAAACATGTATACTTTCCAAAAAAATGATTAAACTTCAATTTAATTTAATTGAAATATTAATAAATACCTCTTCAATCTAATTTTCACCATTTGTGATGCAAAGTTCGATGCACTTTGCGAGATTCGCGGATGAACTCGATTCATTAACTCGAATTTGAGCAGTTTCTTTTATGATGACTTCTTTAGAGTGTCTAGTATCTTCATTTCATTGAATATACCTTCTAATTAAGCATACCCAGTAAAAAGTGAAGTGTAGTAAAGTCTGGTGAACGAGGAAACCATTGAATACAACTTCTCTTTGGCATAGCCTAGAAAAAGAATTCAAAGGGGTAAGACCTGGTGAATGAAGAGACCATTGATTACACCTTGTGATATATCATATGTGTCCAGACTTTACCTTACCTTGTATTTAACCAATGCAGCTAACCAGTTCTTATAAACGGAAAAGACTGTCCTCAAAAAGCACGCAGTAACCGAGAAGTCAAGCAAACATTATACATTTTAGGTATAATAAAAAGAAACCATAAAATAATTATTTTGATAGGAAACTAATGTCGTTTTTAGAAAAAAATGGTGAAAAGGGTTTCTAGAGTTGTTCGAATCTGCTAAATAGGCTGCAAGCTATTCAAAAATTACTAGTAATGTCAATGCCCTTTGTAAGTTGGGATAATACACGAACCCTTTAAAGCTATATGTGACAAGGCCTTTTATAACCTACATATTGGTGTTGGTAAGTGAGAAACACATAAGACATATTAAACTTTATAAATAAAAGAGAATAGTTCGAATAAGAAGTTAAAAAACCTACAGAAATGTATAGAAATATCAGCGTTGGTTCAAAAAGATTCGTTCAGCTGATTTCGAGTTAAAAATATCTGAAGATAGAGACCGGCATACTGAAGATAATCTTCTTGGTCATGAGCCCTTTTGAAATCTAATTCTATGCAAAACACTTGTAAAATGGCAAGAATTTAAATATCAGTCATAAGCTCTTTTTTGCACTATAAGGTTATCACTTATTTAAGCTACTACAACATCATTTAAATGGCAATGTTTTATTTGATATTAATGAGGTGGAAAAGGATATCATATATATTTAAACAAAACTAAATGGATTCTTCAAGCAAAGTATCTACTTTTTACTTAAATAATGGGAAAGCTTTGTCAATAATAAGGGAATCGACTTTGATGAATATATTTTTGTGCATATTAAAAATTATTTTACTTCTCTTTTAATAGCCGTCATTAATCTCTTGATATCATAATACTTGTGTTAAGATACAAACACGAATGACAGATATAGTGAATGAGTAAATATTTGGAAGTGGAAATAGACAGAACACATTGCTGGAAGAAGAGAAAGAAGTGTTACATAAAAATTACTAACCCTGACACCATACATGGAAACACCCAGACGATGATCCCTTAGAAGCTGAAACAATACAGTTCGATGAATTGTAAAAGTGCCAGCGCAAATTCGAGATGATATTTTGAGGAGGACTTTGTCTATCAGTATGATGAAACACTGATGATAATGATGATTATCATGATGTATTTTCTATCGTAAAGACTTAAGAAACTTAAATCCTTTTCCAAAAATATTTATATTGTAATATATTTTTAGTCAATTAAAAAAAAACGTGAGACAACGGACGGGAAAAAGATTTCGCCCATGAAATACCAAGTTACAATCGTTCAGGCTCCCTCTTGCCTCTTCTTCGCCAATTTCAGCTGACCTTGTTTGCATCGTCTCTCAAGAGACCTCGGGATGAGCAAAAATTGCCATACTAGGCTTTCTTTAAAATCGTCCTAGCTCTTTTCGACATCCACTTGTTTATTTCTTTCATCCATCCCAACTATGCTAGGAGATTTTATTCATGCCTATTTTTGAAGTACTTTCTTTGAAATTCTGCCCTATTAATCATTTGTTTTAGCCTCATTGGTCGACTTCCAATAACATTAAATATATATATGGGAAAAAATACTCATATAGACTACTAGTTGGTCCTTAAACATATTTTACTTTATAATAACAAATACGGATTACTGTAACAATGATTAGCCATCTTCCCATTGGAACTTGAAGGACCGGAGGGCGCTCCTCTGCTACGTGGCGTGGATGTGGAGCATCCCTAGGGCTACGTGTGAAGGCAGCTCGTCATTGTTATAGTAACAGCATTTCATCACTGATACATTGCACTTTGTATAGTCTTATTCATACCTACTCCTAATCACATGTACAAAATCAAATTAATGCCGTGTAAACACAATTCACCTTTACTTCGCTTATATTGAGTTCTCTCGCAAGACTCTCTATGTATCTTCAAACATTTTTACTTACAATGCCTATATAAATCTCATTTCCCACCTCGCTTAAAAGCTAATTCAAAGGGCATTAGTGCAAAGTTACCTGCTGCTCTTTCCATTAGCGACAAAGAAAAACCCCATTTTTCATACTTTTACATTTTTTCATTACTTCTTTAGCTACCATATTGACTCATATCGCCTAAAACTAATGTCTGCCTGGCAGCAATATTTAATTATTAAAGCTCAACTTTCTTTTGGTAGTAAAATAAGTACAATCCTTAAACCTTATCAGCGAAATGTTAGGACGCACCTTTTATCTGAAATTACATGTCCGAAGTGTGATTTTTTTCTAAGTCCAATCATTTACACCTTTGTGAGCTTCTAAAGGTATATTTAATTTTAAATCACTCATTGTCAAAGTTTTGTTGGTGTTCAGACCCAACTCTGCGAAATTCATTTATAGTTCTATTTATAATGAAAACCAATTTTCTTATATCATCATCGTATGAAATTATTGGTTGAAGATAGTTTGTGGGTATAATTCAACTTTGATCCCTCGAACTCAAATGATGAAGACACTAAAGATATATATTTTTTCAATTCCTCTTTGTCCTTTGAATTCCCTATTAATTTTCTCTCTTTTAAAAGGTTGTTTATTGGGAAGTTTTTAGGTCTTTCTCGTAGCCAAGTGGCCTAAGAGATGATTTAATTGAGATCAAAGCGGATGCTCGCAGCCTCAGTGTGCACGGTTCGAATCACACCCCTGTATCTATTTTTTGCGAATTAAAGATTTTTCCAGTTTTCTGTTTCTTGCGTTCTGTTGGATTCATATTTTTTCAAAGATAGTTATGAAGCCTCTCTCCTTCCACAAATTACCGTACTCTTCCAAGAGGTGAGCTTATTATTCTATCCTAAATAATCTATATTCTGGACCTAACTTGTTGCTCGCAGTTTATAGTATACTTCTTGGCCTCATGCTCCTTCTAGTCATGGCTCTATTTCTTTCACCCCTTTCTTCTCATAGTTTTTCTTTCTTCGCGAGGCTATTTAGTGTTATTAGCAAATATACTTTCCCACTTATGGCTAATACAAAATACTCTATTCCTTCCATCCCTTATGCGGGTACCTTGCTGATGTTTGGGCAAATCTGTGGTTTCCTAACTTAATTACAATATACCTATTCCCCACCGGAAGTCGAAATAATCAGGTATAAGAGATGCAGTTGTCATTATACATCACCTGTTTTGTTGTGTCACCTGATGTGTCACCACTAATCCATTTGAAAGCATTTTCGGCATAATTAGGAATATTTAGGACAAATATTGTTTAAGAAAAGGTTACCCTTCGTAGAAAAAGAATCCTTTGGGGAGAATAAATTTAAATGAATAAGGTGAAATGATGAGGATGCAAAGGAATTCAAAAATAAGCCTTGTTTACTCCTATTATTATAGTTAGAAAGGTGTATTAAAAATCTCTTTTAAGTGCAAGTAACGTAATGGATAAATAAAAGCCAGAGTGAAGCGAGGTCAGGTCCTCTTTAAGTCAGTTATTTAGTTCCTTTTTAAATCCACTGCAACAGAAAAATCCAATTTCTTTAAAGCAGACTTAATTTTTTTAACAAAATTAATTAGAGATTAGCTTACCGTGTATGCCATTCTAGTCCTTAAACATAGCTTCCGCAAAGGAGAATTCTGTTTGGTTCTATCACTTTGTGAGTTTCAGATGCATTGAGGTGCTTCAATCCAATATTTCCATCTTATGGTAAAATATTGGAAATATCTCTTTTAAAACTCTCACGCATCTTATTGTGTAGTTTTAGCGCAATTGTTACTTTTACTGTAATTATATTTTATTCACCGTATTTTTAACACTAGTATTTTTTTATTTACGCAAGAATCATTCAAATTACATTACATTAAATTCACTAATTATTTTTATCTTGATCAGTTTAGCTTTAATTTGTTTTAAGAACAAAATTAACCAACTGAATAATCAATTAATAAATCCATCTTTTCTTTGTTGTTCATAAGAGTCAGTGTACAAAACACATTTTAAACTAAGAATTGAGTTTAATGTAAAAGTCAATAATGCCCTTTTATCAAAATTTCAAACCATAAAGGAAATAATTTCAAGTTAACCTTTTCAATTACTTAAAAAAATCTATATTTTGATCTCTTTATTAGTAAGAACTACAGCTTCAATTCGTACTTTACAGTTTTTCCTCGGCAATCAAATATTACTGAGTTTTTCTAATCTAATGCACGCACTCAACAGATATCCAGCATAAACAAAATCACCACTTTAACATCAAAACAGAGACACATCCACGAAACAAATTACTTTACCCTCTTTAATATAGCATCACGAATTTTTATTCTTCGATATGAAGTGACTTAGCAAATTAAACCGATATGAAGTGACTTAGCAAATTAAACCGATATGAAGTGACTTAGCAAATTAAACCGATATGAAGTGACTTAGCAAATTAAACGCTCATATCACATCTTTTCAGAAGACCTTTGACTAATAGCTCAAAATCGAAAATAAGAATAATAATTAAAGATTGCATTGATGGAATCCTTAGTCACATACATCTCCTCTTCTTGGGGAATCTTATTCGCATTAGTTAAAAATTTTATTTACTAATTTTGCTTTTGGTCAAATGTAACTGTTGACTGTCCAGAGAAATACGATCAACAATTTTCAGGAAAATTCATTTTGGTCTGATCCATGGGTGCAGGCTGCGCACCCTATATTCGAAAGCATACATATACATAGCGTGCCTAAGCTGTATTAATAGAAATCATATAAAAGAATTAAATAGCATTTAATATATAATAATCTTTAGTATCTGGCTAAAAGCTTTATCATTAAAATTCACAAATGGTCCTCAAACTGTCAGTTTAAATTTCTAAATTTTAGTTTGCAATTTCGTATATTTCGGATGACAAAGAGGACCTAAAACTCTTGGCTTTCATTCATCAATTCCTATATTTTAAATCCTCTATTTTATTATTCATTCCATCTCTTAATCTCTGTACCCCACCCACGCCGATTTCAGTGGAACAGAGAGAATTGTCAGAATCCTTATCTTATCTACTTTGATTAGGTATTTTGAAAATTAGCTCTTTTCCCGTTTTCTCTATTGCATTTAATTTCTTTATTTACATACATTCAAAAAACCAGTCATACATGTCAATTTAAAAAGATCAATGTACGACAAGTTCATAAAGAAATAAACTATTAAAAATTCGTTTTTAGGAACTTATCATTCAATTTTCAAATATTTATAATTATCATTAATTTTTTTTAATTATTTTTGTCAGCCAAAGTTTTGGTATTTCCATTGCACAATATTTTCTAAAAAGTTCAAAAGTCCCACGATTTCATTTAGCAAACTCCCTTTTCAAACGCCTTATCTCCACTGACTGACTCTTCTTAACATATTTCTTTTTTTTCATTCTCTAAACGATGGTCCTTTATCTCTCCCATATTTTCACCAAAGTTTCAACACCACTATGAAAAAAGGTTATCGAAAACACCACCAAAGTTTCAACACCACTAGGAAAAAAGGTTATCGAGAACACTACCAATGTCAAAATCACATTAAAATTCACAGCCGTATGGATCGCCCAAAACACCACCAGCTGTATATCTGTAAACATGCAAGAGTGGTGTGTTGGTTGCTAGTCCTCGAAAAACAAACGCACTTTTCCCACATTTAAGGCCGAACTTCTCGAGATGAGAATTTGAGAAACACGTGTCGGTTGATGGCTGAGAGCGCCTCGCAAGCGGACTTGTCCTCGTGGATTCCGGACGCGATCTGGTGTAATAGAAGAAGAAATTCTGGCAAACAGCCTCCGAGAGAGAATGTGGGTATAAGAAAATGCACATAAACAGACTGACGAAAAAGGATAAGGAAAGAAATAGACAAAGAAATGCCACTTATTGAGTGGTGAGAGAAAGAAACAAAAATAATAAATATATGAGCAAACAAACAGAAAGTGGCCTATGATGAATGAATTTGGAAAGCAAATAAGTTTGATATAAAAAATCGAGGTACTAGTAGAAAAAAGCTGGGCCTCTTAGTTGGAACCCATATCGACATGGAAACAATTAGCATAACATACATGTATATCTATCTAGTCACACACGAGCAGCCGCACTCGCGCATAAATACGTCTGATTCACAAAAAGAGTCTAAATTTTGTTCAAATATTTGTCATCTCATCAACCGATTGAAAGCACCTCGATGTTTTCCAGTCGGATTTAAAATATCATTTAAGACTGAATTTTGAACCTAGAAATAGTTTTTGCCAATAGATTCAAATAAGAGACATAAAGGAAGAATATTTCAGAAGAAAATTGTGGAAGTGTTATAATAAAGAATAAGATAATTGAGAGTACAAGAAGACAAGATCATCAAGGCTATCAAGCTTTGCAATAAAATTAATTACCATTAGGCCGTGTACATCATAGCTTTGAAAATTTGAAGCAACTGGCAACAGCCTAGCCAAGAGCAACAAGGTTAGCGATCTAAGTGAAATTAAACAACCTTGGGTGTGCTTTGCCCTGGAAGGATTGCGGATATAGGTTATTTTACAGCGGCTGATACCCACAAACTCAAGTTTAAAATTATTAAGCCACAATAGAGTTTAGGATAGAATCATACTAATAGCGTAATCCACTGTATTTGGATATTTTGTTCTCTGACAAGAAATATTAGAAGCTTAATGGTCTTAGTGGTTGCAAGTATCCATAGGTAGATAAAAGAGTGCAAAGTCTTACTTATTCCAGAGGTTAGAATAGTGGAAGACGCGTTATGGTGTTGGGAGACGACTTTGTAAATGTGATTACGACTTATTTACATGGGTGGATGTTTTGATGTCACATAAACCATCAAATTATTAGATTAAGTTCGTATTCATAAAGAATGAAGAAGATTTTGAAGAAAAGTTTTTTTTCAGCAAACAACATCCCAGTTCTAAAAGCAAAGATTTTGAGGAATATCAATTAATGTGATTATTTGCAAGATTATACCGATGTTCTTTTCTTTGTTATTGAAATCTTTCTTCAAATTTGTTTAATTATTCCCCCTTCCCTTTCCCCATAAAACCTAAAATACTGAGGCTTTGTAGTTGGAACTTAAGCTTATAATGTAGCAATCAGTGATTTAAAACCAACGGTATACCAAAACTCCTTGTTAATTGAACGAGGACATGAATCGATAAAAAGAAAGACTGAACAAGCATAGGTGCTACCAAAAGCTCTAGAATTTCAGCAAGAAAATATTATCATTTTATTTTCCTATCAAATTGTTTCTACCACCTTCTAAGTGGTATTTTAAATCTTATGGTTTATGGCTAACGTTTTCGTTTCAATATTTTAAGCTTTGCTTGAAGTTCATAGCTGGTAAAGTTGAGGAGTTGATTATTTTGTAAAAGTTTCAGTTAATTCGATAAACTAGAGTAGTTAATCGTGAGTATCACATTTTAACAGGCAGGAATGTCGCTAAATTCTTTGATTTTTCAATTAGCTTGTAGAAGTTTTCTTAGATGAATAAAAGATATAGGATTATTGACATGATATTGGGCCATATATGGCATTCTTTAAGGCATTATATTAAAAGGATTTTTGCTTTGACTCGTTAATTATTAAAAAAATCAAAATATGCTTGGTTTCTGCTTAAGTAATTTATTGTTAGAGCAAAGTCTAGCGCAACTTCTCTGTTTCTAAATAAATCTAATATGAGATAGAATTATACATATACTTATTTATTTAATAATTTGGTATGAGGCAAGGTAAGAAGCATTATTATTATGAAAGATATGATGATCATACATGGCACATTATCAGGTAAATAGTCATCTATCTTTTATCCATCTGGGGAACTTAGTCTTACCACTTCCATATAAAACTTTTGACTTAGCAATATTACAAATCTTTTACTTTTCCCCTGCGTAGAATTTTTTTATTTTCTTAAGTTTATTGCCCCCAAAAAAATGAAATGAAATAAACATTAATATCTTCAAACATTGATTTGTGAAATGCGTAATAACAGTTTGAAATTTCCATTTTCCTGAGCAGTGCAGATAGTTGCAATGCAGAATAATAGCATATATATATATATATATATATATATATATATATATATATATATATATATATATATATATATATATATATATATATATATATATATATATATATGTGCAAGGAAAAGAAATGCCAAAGAAGAAAATCCCTTAATTTGTTCTATGAATTCCTTCCCTCTCTCTGTCTTCTAAGTATAACTTCACGTGGAGTAACTTCGGAACCCAAAGAAAAAAAAGAAGAAAGAATTTGAATACCCGCAAGCTGCCTCACAGGCGCAATTAATTAAGTTGGGCGTGCTGCTAGCTGAAGGTTTCCCGCCCACAACGTAAAAGCCATTAAGACTTGGGTCAGGCGGACAAACGCTAATCCCTCTGACCGACAGAAGTGTTTCAGCCAGGCGTTTGAGCCTTCATATAAATATTCTGGGTTTTCGAATATTTCCAGAATGAGTCTGAGAACCCGTCGCCTTCTGTTAGATCGTGTGTCTGTTTCCCCAATTCCCTGGTATTCGCTTACACCCTTGAGGTTGGATCTCACCAAGCAGACTCATCTATTTCCTGAAGCCTTACACTGTTTAGAGCAAGACTCGAATCGTTTTCGTCCGGGAAGGATTGGCTGGGACTCATCACATCTGGACCGCTTATCCCCATCAAGTATCTCCAGTATGCTGTCTTCAAGGAGGATTGTGAACTTGTCATTTTGACCCCCCCCCCTCCTCCCCTCACCTTCATCCTCGTCACCGTCAGGATATTCGGCCGATGGTCACGTCCATTGGCCTTCTCCATTTCCCCGCGCCTTCGCGCAGAAGAATTCCCCTTCCTCAAGATGACTACATTAATGTAAAACGACCCTTGCTTGTATCTCCCGTTAATCGACCCACTTTCCGACCACTAAATATCCCCTCCTTCTAACAAATTTTTGTACTATTTTATTTAATAACTGATTAACGAGCTATTAACGTTACCAGAATGCCCATAAATCTCTATTCTGTCAGAGTTGTCCTTTATTTAAATTACCTCTATTTTCCCGTATGTACATATATATATATATATATAATATATATATATATATATATATATATATATATATATATATATATATATATATTATATATAATTTTTATATAAATATTATGTATATATATAAATATATATATATATATATATATATATATATATATATATATATATATATATATATATATATATATATATATATATATAATAAATTCGGATGTCCGGTTTAGTTGGATTAATTGAGGACCCCTTTTGTTTTTAAATCCCTCAGTTGAATTAATAGAAAATTTACCAAGTTGGGTCAAGTTTATTTCAAGATAGTAAAATAATTTTCTTTTCTATTTTTTTATTTTATTTTGGGTAATCGGTCTTTTGTGGTGCCCGTGAGGCCATGTTTAGTGACAAGCCATTTTTTTGTGTGTGTTTTGGGTGAAAATCTTTCAAACTTCCCTCCCTGTAATCCCCGTGCCGGATTAAGAGGTCCCCTATCATTTACTTATATAGGAATTAATATATTTATTATAATTCATTGTTTTGTCCATGTGTATGATTACAAGGGTAAGATTTCATTTAGAATTTTCAGGAACTATTGCGTGAGCCCCATTTTTTTGCAGTAATATTCTTGAACGCGTCGAGTGGCTAAGCCTCGCATAAGGAATAAGATGAATTCCTTCGAGAGATTTAGGCAACAGGGTGAGATGCTTGGTCTCTCCGGTAAAGAGCTAGTTGCCTATATTCAGGATGAAGAAAGAAACGAAAGAGCAAAGAAGAAAGAACTAAGAGAAGCTGAAGAAAGATAAAGGGTGAGGCACCATGAAAGGGAGTTAAATAGGAATAACTTAGAAACCTTCTCATCTAGTTCCAGGAATGAAGCTCCTCAGATACCCGCTTTAAAGCTCACAGAATTTAGGGACGGTGAGGATTTCAGTGCTTAACTGACTCATTTCGAAAAGATTTTTGAGGTAAATAACTGGGAATCCAAACTGATGGATTCGCTCGGCTTTTGCCTTTCATTAATACTCAGCTTCGAGATATTTTGATTTCGCTACCCACCGATGCTACCCTCGACTATTCGACAGTTAAGTCCGCACCCTTGACTGCGATCAACATGAATCCGGACTTTTACAGGGCAAAGTTTTCTCAGGCAAGGTTGCTTCCTGGCCAGACCAACCACCAGTTCAGCTTCACCGTCAGAAAAGGTCTGCAGTTTTGGTTCGACTGCGCCGAGGTAAACGGCGAAAATGAGTCTTTGTTCGACTTCATTTTGCGAGATCAATTGATGACTACGCTACCCTCTGATATTCATGCATTCGTGAAGGACTAAAGAGTTGCTTCCTTCAAAGAATGCATCGAAGACGAGTAATCATCCCTCCCCCAAGAGTAAAGGCCACTTCCCTAAATTTCCCTGAAAAACGCTCCAAATTCATAAAGGTCCCAGGTCCCTCCTAACCGAAATACCATTCCCCGTCTGAACCCCTGCGTCGGATTACCCCAGACGACCCGTCCTCTGTTTTACTTGCAGAACCCCTGGGTATTTGAGGACGAACTATCCCCAAAATTCTTAATTCCCTTCTTCTCACAGCTTCTGAGATAACCAAATAAGCGCCTTTCATTCTCCTCCGTCTGCTCTCCCTGAAACGCCTACTTACCCACCAGCAAAGAGCTTCCCCGGAACCCCAAGTTATTTTTTTATTTAACAAGAGCTTTTCTCATAGGCTCGAATTTGAAACCGGATCGGTTAATGGTTGCCGGGTTTCAACCCTAGTCAGAGATACGAGATGCACAAACATCGTCGTATCGGAAAAGTTGGTGCCCCCAGGTAGCGCCGACTACGATAAATTTGCAGTAGTCCAGGACTACTAGAGACGAGCCAACCGCTTCCCAGTGTTCCAATGTTTCATCGAATGCCAATATTTCTCCGGTTGGGCTGACATCGTAGCAGCCCCTATTAAATTTTGCGCCATATTAGTTGGCCAGAGCCCGCAACTCTCCCCTAGTCCCGTTGCTCAGCCCGCCATCACGAGGGCCCAAGCCATAAACAACGAGGCACCCCCCCGTAACTTTAGAACTACCTTTTCCCCGAGTACGACACTCTGAAAAACGAATGAGTGTCCTTCCCTACAGCCACTGTGGGAAAAGTCGAGGACCAAAGAGAGCGAATCCGTTCGTAGTCACATGGAGGTCTCCTAACCAGTTGAGGGTGAACTGTTGTTCCGTTCCTAACCACTCCACTACGCGCTTGCTATGTATCCCGCGTCTCTATGTTCCACAAGTGAAAACAATTGCCCACGATGGGTTGTTAGCCGGCCACTTTAGCCATAATAAGACGGCCCAACGAATCTTTCATTTCCTTTGGCCTGTCGCTGCCAAAGAAATCGTCCACTTCTGTAGGTCTTGTGACATTTGTCAAAAGACTTCGGCGAAATGCCGAATTCCTCCAGCCCCTCTATAGAAGGCCTCAATTGTGCCCGAACCTTTTTTTTAGAGTAGCCATGAACCTAGTTGTCCCAATACCCCCCCGTCCCGTCGAGTGAAGGGCATTCTTATATCCTAACGCTCGTGGATTTTGCGACCAGATTTCCAGACGCTGTCCCCCTTAAGAAAATCGACAGCGTGCCTTGCGCGGAGGCCCTGATCTCCATCTTCTCCTGCGTTGGGATCCCTAAGGAGATCTTATCAGATAGGGGTAGACAATTTACCCAGAAGCTTATGGAGTATGTGAGAAAACTCCTATTAGTCAAGCCCCTTTTCACAACCCCGTTCCACCTCGCCGCAAACGGCGTCAGGGATAAATTATATGGAACTTTGAAGGCCGTCCTTAAGAAACCGTGCCACGCCAAGCCTCAGAAATGGCATCGATACCTGCCGATCGCCCTTTTCGCCTGCATGGAAATTCCCCACCGAACCATGGGCTTCGCTTCCTTCGAACTCCTTTATAGTCGAAATGTTCGCGGCCTGATGAGCATTCTCAATGAATTGTATTCAAACCCCCGGCTAGATGACGATGTCAAGTCCTCATACGCATATATATTGGACCCTCGAAACAGTCTGGATAAATGCACAGACATTGCATACAAAAATGCAGACTTGAACCTGGAAAATTACAGGACCTATTTTGACATTAAGTCGAAATAAAGACGGTTCAAGCCTCGTGACGATGTCCTGCTTCTCCTGCCCACGGATACAAATAAGCTTCTTTCCCAATGGAAAGTCCCCTTTTCAGTCCTCGAAGCACGTGGCCCCCTGGACTACCTTATCCAAACGCCCTCCGGTAACAAATTGTTTCAGTCAACATGCTAAAACGTTACCACCGCCGCGCCTGCATCAACAATATTGTTGCCCTGGACGAAGAGGCCGTGATGGAAGTCTCTTTTCCCCCCAAACCTCTTAACCTAGTCCAGACAGTTTGCGTAGAATATGTCAATGACTACCCACTTCCGTTGCTCCTCGGAATGTATAAAGACCTACTCCAGGAGATCGATCTAAATCCCCACCTGAAGCCTGCTCAGAAAGCCGAGTTATTCCGGTTGTTAAAGGCCTACCCAGACATCATTTCGTAAAAGCCTAATTGTTCGAACCAATTCAAGTATGACAGAGTATTGACGACACAAGAGCCGATTAGATCCAAGCCGTACCCCTTGCCCATTCATTTGCGATCATTGTTCAATGCGGAAGTCGAAAATTTACTAAAATTAGAAATAATCGAACCCTCCTCGTCAGATGACTGTTCCCCCATTGTTATGGTTTTGAAGCCAGACCAGTCCTTTCGAATGTGTGTGGACTTTTGAAGTGTGCTTCCAAGTGTCATTTTGCTTACACTACATATTAAGTACCTTGTATTTCACATTGGAGTAAATCAAATTACGCCCCAGCAAGAAAAGGTCAGGGCCATTTCAAATATGCTCCTTTCCCGTACTAAGAAGCAGCTACGTTCCTTCTTGGGTTCATCTCCTTAAAAAAAGAGTTTGGTCCTCAACTTTGCCGCTTTTGCGTTTCCCCTGTGCCCCATGCAATTTCCCACTTCCAGCAAATGAAGGATAGGTTAATATCTGCCCCCATATTTCGGCTCCCGAACCCGAACAAATTGTTTGAAATACGTACGGATGCCAGCAACGATGGGATCAGTTGCGTGTTGCTCAGTACGAAGAACATGGGAATAGCTAGCCTATCACTTACGCAAGCCGGAAGCTGTTACCACGCGAGAAACACTATGCAGTAATAGAACTTGACGCTCTGGCAATAGTTTTTGGAGTCCGAAAGTTTAGAATTGTAGCAGAATGAGGTAAAATGGCGACCACGTGCCCTTCTTTACCCAAGTGGATCCTGAGATCACTGCATGGAGCTGTGAAAGCATGGCTGAACCTGGGAAAGTATGCGGCCGCAGCCGTTATCACACACCCCAGCTGTATTTTCCTAGGGACCGATGTCATCGTCTCCCACGACCACCGCTCCTCTAGCATTCTGGCTTTCCGACCAAAGATTAATATCCGTTGGACATTCCAACCAACGTTATCACGATTTCCCCTGCGCAGAAGGAGTCGCCGACTTTTCCCCAAATTAGCGCGCGCGTCTGGAGCCACCTCACTAGGCGCCTATATAACCATTCTACTGAGTTTTAGAGAGCAGCACTGTTAGACTTCCACTTACTCCGTGTGAGACTTCGCGCCGAGCGCGTCAGAGTCTTGATCTCTGGAGGTTTCACTTCTCTGGGGCAGAGGTGCCATCGTCCGTCTTCAAGGAGGATCGTGAACTCGTCTTCCTGCCTCTCTTACCCCCTTTCATCCTCATCAACGTCAGGATATTCGGCCAAGGGTCACGTCCATTGGCCTTCTCCATTTCCCCGCGCCGACTCGCTAAAGGATTCCCCTTCTTCGAGATGACCTCATTAAGGTAAAGCAACGTTTGCTTGTATCTCCCGTTAATCGACCCACTTTAGCAATTAGTGTGTTGTTGTCTTGTTTTAGTGTATTTTGTCCCACAATTGATGTGTTATTTGTCTGGCAATTAGCGGCGTCTTTATTGGGCACTTACTGTTCTTTGTCTGTTAATAAGTGTGTATTTTGTATAGCCATTGGTGTGTATTTATCTTGCAATTATTATGCTATTTCTCCGACAATTAGTGTGTTCTTTGTCACGAACTTAGTGTGTTCTTTGTCCGACAATTAATCTATTCTTTGTTCGGCATTAGTATGTTTTTTGTCCGGACATTAGTGCGTTTTTTGTCGGGCCATTGGTGCGTTCTTTGTCGAACTATTTGGACTTTCTTTGTCTGGATATTAGTGTGTTCCTTATGTCAAACTTAGTGTGTTCTTTGCCTGAGATTTAGTGCTATTTGTATGGCAATAATTTTGTTCGATTTTGGCAATTAGTGTGTTTGTGGTTTGGTAACTAATGTGTTTGTTGTCTTTCAATTAGTGTGTTCTTTGTCTGGCAATTAGTCTGTTCGTTTTTGGCGTGTTGCTAGCTATCGTTTTATTCAGTTTTAACAGGTTACTAGTTCTATTCGAGCTATTACTTTTTGGCGTGTTAGTAGTTTATTACATTATTCATTTTGGCGTGTTATTTTTGGCCGCGATACAAGATTTGTCGTGTTACTAGTTTTTGTCACGCTATTAATTTGGGAGATTTTACTAGTTTTTACGTGCTATTAGTAGTGGTGTGCCGTTAGTTTTTGGAGTGCCGCTAGTTTTTAAAGTGCCCCTAGTTTTGGGCGTTCCACTATTCTTGTCTTGCCATTACTATTTGGCGTGCCGCTAGTGTTAACATGGCGCTAGTGTTGGTGTGCCGCTAGTACTGGCGTTCTGCTAGTTTTGACCTACTGCTAGGGTTAATATCCTGCTGGTTTAATGGTGCTATCACCTTTGGCTAGTTAATGGCATTTGTCGCGTTGTTAGTTTTGGCTTCTTAATGGATTTTGTAGTACTATTAGTTTTGGCATGTTACTGGCATTTTTCGCGTCCTCACTTTGCATGTTATTCGCATTTCCCGCTCTTATAAATATATAAGGCTCACAGTATAATCCTGCAAATTATTAAATGCCTTCCATGCTGCAAGAGTTAAAAATTTCACCAAGATCGAAATTTCTCTTAACTTACAGCTGTGTCATATCCTCGAGACGTCGACAACCAAGGACTTCTATCTTCCTTCGTCCTGCGTAGCTCTGATAAACTGCTCGCGCGACATTCCGCCTTCCATCAACTTCACCAGTCTATCCATGTATTTTTCTCTTGGCCTTCCTTTTCCCCTCCTTCCCTTCACCATTCCAGTTTCAACCAACTTTCCCATCCATTCTCTTTTCATCACATGACCAAAGAACTTCAACTGTCTTCCTCTCACCATCTTCATCAATTCTCTATTACCTCCTACCATTTAAAAACATCTTCGTTCGTTCTTCTTGCTGTTCACGGGATCTTGATTATTTTTCTCTTGCACTACATCTCCATCACCTCCAGTCTCTTCATCATTGCTGCTGACAATGTCTAAATCTCCAATCAAGGCAACAAAGTTGACCGTACGTGCGTCTTTATGACTCTCACGATATTTAGTTTGTAAGGTTGGATTAATTTCCGATATTTATTAGTACTTAAGAGTACCTTTAAAGGACTAGACACAAAAATGGTCCATAACTTAAAAACTTGACCGGACTGTTCTAATCTTTATTGCATTTCTATTGTATTAATGAGTGTGTTGTAAGTTATATACCTATATTTTATAGACATGTATTAAGTGAATAAACATACAAGTAATTATTGAAAATATCCAGATATTGCAAAAATCCTTTTAAAACGCTCTCAACAAAAAAACTCAACGAGAGATTTGATGAAGTTAGGCAGGTTTATATTGTTTTAACATATAAATGTGTTTAAATTGTAATATTAATTAATGATACCCTCAGAGGCAAGCACTCGCTCCAGGTGAGACCCTAAAGCAGCACACATTTTTGGGACGAAGTCCATGCTCATGCTCGGCCACATGGGGATCAAGGAAGCTTCAGCTCGTCAACGTTGCTGTGGCTGACCTTGCAGTCCATGCCTTCGATATGACCCACACGATGTAGTCGAGGGAACAGGTCGGACGACTACAACGGTCAAAATTCCTACGACCAGAAGTTTATGTTCGAGCCCAACCACTCTTGCTACACAGCCTTGGCCATGTGACCTAGGATATCTAGGATATCGTCCATCTGAAAGAGGTAACCGACCTTATTTGTGGTTTTTCTCACCCAAAGCAGGACTTTCATGGTACAGGGAAAAGATGGCTTTGTACTCGGCCGGGGTCAGTCTGTAAGTGGCGGCGAAACACACAGGCGGCATCAGCTAGGAGGCCGGTCGCTCGGTCGTGGATACATGGCAGACCGCGAAGACGTCTTGACCGAAAATTACAAGATGGTGTTCTGCTTGTTGATGACCAGAATGGTTGTGAAGGCTATTTCATCAGTAAATGAGAATTCGAATACCATGATTATTCAAGTCGTTGAGAAGGCAACGACAGCGCTCTTGACTTTGCTCTCACATCCGGTCGGTGAGCAGAAGCCTTTCCACGCACCTCAAGCATTTTTCCTTCCTGCTCCTTGACGGCCCTGGATACCTAGGCCAAAGAGAAGTGCTTTCTCTACGCGAGCGCTGGAATTTTGAGTTTCAGAGAACTTTTGAAAGCCTTTCTTACAGTGGAACGGTTGACAACTTGAGGTCTACCTGAAAGAGGTCAAGCTGAACGAGATCTACCTAAACGTGGTCTTCCCAGTTATTTAGCCTTGCTACTACTCTATGGATATTCATCTGGCTGAAGTTGAGCTACTTGAAACTTGCTGTAAGAGTAGAACTATATCTTGGTTAAACGAAACGTATTCTATCTCACACGTAAACCTTACGAGAGATCAACAAACCGAGTGTAACAAAACTTTTTAAAAACTCCGTACTTTAATTTGCAAACTTAGAGGATGAAATAGATATTGAGAAATGAAAGGACATTATTACTACGTTTGTTTGTACGTTTTCTGTAAAGACTTGTCTAGTATGGCTCACGCTTGTTCTATGTGTTGCTTCGATGCCAAAACTCCCCCGCCATTACTACGGAAGAGGACCGTTCCTTTTATTCAAATGTAAAAGAAAATCCACATGAGAACATATGAGCTAACAAGAAGTAGTACAACTTTACAAAAGTGTGAATACGAGGACATATACATAAAATATGAGGAGGAATACAAAACATGAGTTATGAATATGCATACGAGGACTTATGCCTACCAAGGGTGTGGCCGTGAGAACACGTGCCTAAATAAAGGAACATTGGAGGAGGAGCTTAGAGAGGGAAGGGAGGGGTACGGCTCCTAACGCCAATGCTTGTGTCCTGAGCGTGCTCCGCTTATATAGTCACTTGTGGCACGCTAACCATGTGGCCATATAAATCTTCGAACGTTTGAGACACTATCGGCGATGTTGTGACATCCTCTGACGTAGGTAATGTTAGAACTTGATGCTCTGAAGGTTCTTGTGAAGGCATCGAGGAGGTCAGAGAGAGATGTTAGAGAACAGCGGACGAAATTTTACCCCTAAAGGTATTGAAAATCGCATGGATATTGAAAGAAAAGAGTCTTGCTTGGAAAAGAGGACGAGCGTGGTCATGATGGCGACAGATTCTAATTCAAAGATATTCAGGTTCCAATCTGCGCAGGGTATGGCCATGGAGGAGCCCGGGATCATTATTCCAATGCTCGATGGGCAAGCATCAGTGTAGGCCATCATATTTGTTGCTCTGCATCTTCCTAATTAAACCACTTGTAAGAGAGAAAGCGTGGGTCAAAGAAGTCATTTTGATGCCACTTTGCTTTTCCGATCCAAGGCCTTTTGCGGTATGACAGAAAACTTTTCTCTTCAAGGTAACCATTTGAAAATGCTAGGAAAAGTCCTTCTTTATTAATGTAAATGAGTTTTTCTAAATTGAAATGCCAAAATACTCGACTAACTCTGACCTCCTATATATCATCACACATTTCACCTTACACAATAACAGAATAACCATTACGTTACACCTTTAATTATAACCTGAAATTTTTTAGGCATAGTTAAAAGTTGCTTGCTCCAATTGCACGTATTTAATAGCCAAGAGAGTGCAGTTAATTAATGCAGTTATAGGGCGGTTTTGGAATTTTTTATTAAGTGTTTTCCAAATTAGTATTAAAACAGCCAACAAAATCACTCATATGGTCGCAGATGACCAGGTCGTGACAGGTGATGTATTCTCATTTTTTAAAAGTGAAATATAATTCTGTCAACGGAAAGGAAGTTCACTCTTAGCTTCACAAACAATCATCTGTACTCTTCCAAAATCTTAAACTTGCTTTAAATTTGCTTTCAAGGCATGTATAATAATTAAAATATTAAACTCTCAAAAGATCGAAACTAAAAAATCCGAAAAAAACATTGTATGATAAAACTAATGATGCTTATTTACCTGTATATTTGTATATAATTAGGTAAAAGGCCATGTTGTATGCAGATAGTATTGAAGTCCAGAGCTGTGGCAGAGTTATTAATTTTAAATTGTATTTTCTTAATACTTCTTACAGGTTTTTTAAAGGGTTCATAAAGGCGAGTAAGAGTGAGAGGAAGAAGAAAGTTTTAGGATAAGAGAGCGAAGAAAATAGTAGGAAACAAAGCTGGACATAGTTAGTTATGGGACCTACAACTTAACGTGGAATCCGAACCAGGATGTGTCGCTTGTCTCTAACTATAACTTTGCACTTTATCGTAACTCCTGTCCCGCGTTTCTACTGTAAGGCCCGTGTGCAAATGTAATAGTAAAGTAAAGAAGAATAGATGTTTAAGCCTGAAGGAAGTAAGAGGTTTGAAAAGAGATGATAGTTGCCTGGAGGTCAGGCGTATCTCTGTCCATTATAGGTAGTTATAGCTAGTGTAATAAAGTTAAAAAAATTGTATTTGCTTGAGTGTCCCGCATTTAGTTTTTACCGGTTAGGGTATTGCCATGTAAGTAGGCGTGTTTTTTAGTCGCACTAGGAGTCCAAATTTGTGACCCACATATAATTTAAGGCCAAGAACTTGAGCTTCTGAGTGTCCTGAACGTTACAAGAGATCAGTCATCAATTCCTCAGTTAACAGGGCAATTTCTCATTCATCCTAGTGACGGCTGTTGATCTCGAACATACGAGGATTTCCCGAGTTCTCGTAAACAACGGCTACCCAGAAGAATCCATCGACGCCACCATGGAAGAGAAAATAAACTTGGCTGCTGTTCCTGGCGTCAGGTCTACTCCAAAGAAGAATAATATCGACCTTTATTACAAAGCCAATAGGAACACTGGCTATCTCGAAGACAAACAGGCTCTCAAAGCCATTCTCTATCGTAACGTGTCTCCAACCGACTCTAATACGGATAGAAATCTAATTATATACTACAAGACCAAGAAACTAAGTAGATGTATCATGAAGAACAGCTGTCTCCTTCCGACGAGCGAACTCCAGGAGACTAACGTCGTGTACGAGTACGAATATTCGTGCAAAGTCGGTGACTGCCAACATCGCAATTCAAATTTAATCCGTGTAACCTCCACAACCCTGTCAAGGCGACTGACAGCTCACCTTCAAGATGGTGCGATTAAAAAACACGACTACTCTTATGGCACTACCCTAACCCGTGGGAAACCAAATAAGGACACTTCCATGATCCTCAGACTCCTAAACCGCAGAAGATTGCGGATGACCGAACTCGTAATTATTCAAATAGAGAAACCGGCAATTAACGTGCAACTTCAACCAGAAACCACACTCCCGACATCTCGTTGTCTCCAAGTTGACCGCCGTTAAAAGAAGCACGTTTTCGAACTTCATTTTGCTTTGCCTACTTTGCCAGAGATCTAGATCGGAGCGACAAATAGTCAGATTGGACATATAAAGAGAGGAATATAGTAATAGAGTGTTTTAGTAGGAGAAATAGTAAGGGAAAATGGGGAAATTGATAAAAAAGCGAAAATTAAAAGAGGAATGAAAGACAGGCCCCTGGTGATAGGGCATCTCTGGCTTTCTTTGCGTTTTGGTATATATTTTTTGTTATATATATAAATATATAAAAGGTATTCAAGCCTTTGGAGCAGAGGGTTTTTTTATCCTTACTGCTTTTGGTAAGGAATTTTATGTCTCTATCAAGGTTGTTGACACCCTGATTTTGAGTTGTTTTTTTATTTTGTTTATTTTTTGTTGTTTTTGATGATTTAACGAGTTAATCACGTTAAAACCTTTGGGGAAAATCAGAAAATTAGGACTTGACTAATTTGGCGAAAAGCGATTTTGTTTGGCTTTGTGTTGGTTGGGTATTGTGAAAATCTAAGTGAACTTTGGGTCTACATCGTCGTCAAAGAGTACTCTGCTGCTTTCAAAAGGTTTTGCGTATCCTATTTCATAAAAATCCATCTACTCGAGTACAAACTCGGCAAAGAGGTGCCAGGGTACTTTGTCCCAGATCTTGCTTGTCCTCAGGTGAATTTCTACGTTTATGGGGGTTATCCCCAGTCCACCATGGAGCTCACTCTGCCTTCTCCTGTCTCTCTTTCGGGTTCTCGTTATAATATCAACAGCCTTATTTGGGATTTTTTTGCAATTTAAGGACAGTTTAAGGATTTTAACGGCAGATACAGGAGTTTTGATCGAATGCATGCATTATAGATCATTAGTTTGTTGGAGTTACTCATGTTTAGGAACTTGAAAAGTTCCCCCAAGTCCCTCCATGCATTCAATGTAGTTTTATCTACATGAATCCCATATCCACGAGTCGTAATACTGAGTCCCAGAACAGTGCCCTCCTTGCGGTATGGAATGCGTTCATCCCCCACACGGATGTCTGCGAGGGTATGTAAGAATAAAGGAATTACACGGAACATTTGGACATTGGTAGATATCTTCCATCTTCTCTCGAAAGAGTTGATGTTTTCGATTTCTACCACCATACTCAATGCCATGTGATTCACATTCCGATAAGGTGTCGTACAGATCAGCGTTATATCGCATGCAAATTGGACGTATAACGAGCCTTCAGTCAGCGGTTAAGGAAGGTCTATGGTGTATATGTTTTATAGCAAGGGGCTTATACACCCGCCTTGTGGCACCTTTGCCTCAAGCTTGAACTCAGAGCCATTCAAATATTTAGGGTTTACAAACGCCCTCCTCTCTATTGCTTAGTCGTATAGAATCCTTTCAAGTATGCGATTAAGGCCCAGTTGTAAGATTTTGTATTGCAGGCCTCTCCTCTATACTTTGTCGAAGGCCTTTTTGACGTCAGGAAGTACCACATTTGCGTGGCGTCTTTCAGGTTTTACCTTTAGCAACTTTTTGATTATCACGGCTAGCGTCGTGTCCGTTTCTCGCTTCCTTCGGAAGCCATGTTGTTAGTTGTTCTGAGAATTATTTCCCTCAAGGAACATATTCACCCTGTTAGCCAATATTTTCGCCAAGACATTCCCTGCAAATTCTAAGAGATATAGGCCTGAAGCTAGGTGGACTGTCCGGTGACTTACCGGCTTTAGGAATGAATATCATTTTTGCTACTTTCCAATGGTCAGGGAAGTAACCCACGTTCAGGCACGCCTTCATGATATTCATGAGCCCCAGGAGGATTTTAGGCGGAACTCGAATAAAATTCTCCATTGTCAGCCTTATACGCCCTGGTGCTCGTTGATGAAAGGATTTTAAGGTTTTCGAGTTCTTCGGCAGTAATTCTACCGCCGAGTCTCTCGATGTCCCTTTCCTGTGATACATAATGGTAAGGATCGGTTCTGTGTAGCTGGTCGTTCAAATCGTTTATTATTCTGTCTTTTAAGTCTAAATCAAATTTATCATTCTCTTCCTGGAATATCTTAAATATAGATGCCCAGAATAGTCTGAATTCCTCTTCGATTTCTTCTGCGTCCGTGATTTCGGTATTATCACGCGTAAGTTTTATTGTCTTTTGTGTCTTTCCGCCTCTTAGTCTTTTTACTGTCTGCAAGAATGAACGTGAGTCGTTTTCTATATTTATTTCGTCTATCAAATTCTCCTAAAGTACATTATGTTGGTCCCTAATAAGAGTCATTAATTCGTCGCGTATCTGTCGTGTTCGTCTGTGCGTAGTAATGGTTGGGCGAGTGAGGTTTACTTCATTGATCTGTTCCCCGTATTTACTCGCAAGGGATTTCACTCTAGGGGTTCAAGAAAGGGCAGGAAGAGTTTTATATTTAACTCCGGAAATAGATTCCTTATCGGCTTTTAATAAATTATCATTAATTTTATCCAACTCCTCGTCAATCTCTTCTAGAGTGGCATTAATTAAGAAGTCAAGGTTGTAGTTTTCGAGGAGTCATTTATAAGTATCCAAGTTGGCTCAAGCGTAGCTCTTGCATTCTGGGATAGGGACTCGAATGGGGGAGGTTGAGATTAAAAAAGGATAGTCTGGTGGTCGCTGGGGATAGGAGGGCCCAGTTCAATGAAGTAGTTGTATTGGAACACAGTGCTAGTGAGCACTATGTCTGGTTTTGCGGCTGCTATATGTACCCTCTTCTTGTGGGCTGCTATACTGTTACCAAGACCAAGGGGCCCACTGCCGTACGGACATCAACAGCGAGGTATGACTCATCGAGTCCAATTATTGATCTGAAGTCAAGAACTCTTTTCACAGCTATCGTGCATCCGTCGAAACATTCTCCGCTGTGATTTTTGGTTAAGATGTCGTAGGGAAAATTTTACCCTGTCTGTGTCTTTCATACCATGTTCTCAGATAAATATAACGTCTGGGTCACATTGTTGTATTACGTTACCCTAAAGTATTTTTTTTTCTTCCAACCGTCTGATTTGAAATGTAATATTTTTAATGTCTCCATGGTCTTGTTCACTAAAAATTCCTATGTGTGGTCGTTTTGTTTTTTTACTTATTCTCTTACAAGCTTAGGTCCTTGTGGAGTGTTAGGTGGAGTCATTGTTTTGCCTGTACGTTTTTTCTGAATTCGTCTGTTAGAATAATAAAGGTTTCGGGTGCTAGTTTAATGAATTTTGGAGTAAATTCTCCTCGACTTGTTATTCCCTGTAGTCGTCCAAGGTGAATTTCCAATTGTATCTTCTAAATATTAATCCTTCTGATACATCAAGGAACTCCATCTCCTTAGGAAAAGGGCACCTTTCAGCAGCGAATACCTCCAAGTAAATCTTTCTCGAATGGTAAGCGTGCCTAGATTCTCTCTTAAAAAAGAGGACGATCTCGGATGTCGCTGAGGCTGTGAAGTTTTTCATAAGCGGGGCTAGTGTTACTCCCATCGCCCTCAGGTCTTGCTGTCTCAGTCATCGTAACCTCATTATCCTTCCTTCTGTCTGTGTGTGATCGAGTTTGTTTGTTGTGTAGTTTGTGTACCTTTTTGCTTCTCAGTGCGTGTTTTTGCCTCCTTTACTGCCTGAGCCTGGATTCTAGGATCTCTGAAGAGCGCTGAAGCGCTGCTGGGGATGGGGAGCTTCTTGCAACTAGTCTCGTACTGGGGTTTGAGAGTAACCTTAAGAATCTCCTTCGACCGTGGGTTTGGGGAAAACCACTTCTTCTCCGTTCCGTTATGCATCAGCATTCTATTTCCTTCATCGGCGGAACACCCCGAGGAGAAGAAATTTGCGATGTGAGCATAATAGGTGCAACACATAATTTTTGTCGAGTTTTTGTTCGCGACCTGGAGGTATGTTGTATTTTTCAATGACTCAGCAACAGCAGCTTTAGCAACCTTGGCTTAGATACTGTTCATCTTCTTTTTCTCTTCCTGTTTCTTTTGACTAGCTTGTCTCTTAAAAAGTTTTTTAGGACTGGGAAGCCCTGGAGAGCATTTTATGTTCTCCTGCACAGTTCAGGCCCTTCATAGAGGTGCTATTAGAGCTTCTACAAAAATGTGCATATGTAAAGCAAATAGAGTACCAAAAGACGTTATCCCTGGGGTAGGTGGTCGTGGTGTGCTCCTCGTACTTATAGCACATGAATCATATCTGGTGGTTGATAAACTCCTCATGTTCGATCTGCTCAGGGCAGACACGGAGGTTAAAGAGGGGTATATCTCCTTCCGTCAATTTAACCGCCATTGCCGTATCACAAATCTCGCCAACCATTTATGCACTCTGTCTGATTATTAAAGATTTGAAACCCAACGCCTCAAGTGTGACCTCCTAGTCGGTCATTAATCCTTGCGAACAGTCCTTCAACGATTCGAGTTGCAGTGGGTGATGAAGTCACCCCCTACATAATATAGGAGTAGTGTATGTTATAGAGTGGTTGTACCACGACATATATTATATATATTACTTCTATATCATAAACCTGGTGTCAGGTGTGGGGTCTATTGCATAGTAAATCAGTTTAGTTGATTTACATCCCCATTGAGTTTTAGTAGTTCCCTCTCATTATTGAAGTTTTTTTATTTTTCCATTTTGGCCAAAGTACGTTCAAGTTATTTCGAGATCAATGGAACTTTATTCTATTTAGTATTTAAAATTTAAATTATTAGTTGGGACCCGTTCTTTGTGTTTGTGTATTCCATTTACCGGAATATTTGAGTTAATCCCCAGCCGGATTAGAAAGATTAGCCCGTCCTAACCGTGTAGGAAGAGTTTTAGTGTTCCTTTAGTAGAATAATTTTTAAATAATTATTTGGGGAACAGTTAGGCTTCACGTATATTGTCAAGTAATTTCGTAACGTCAATAGCCCCGTTCGCGTGTTATGTTTCCCCAAGTAAGCCAACAAGATGTCTTCTACGTTTGACCTTTTCAAGAGTCGAGGAAAGTTGTTGGGCCTGTCTAAGGAAGAAGAGATAAATGAAAGAGAGAGAAGAGCGCAGGAACAATAACTAAAAAACTAAGAGCGAAGGAACAAGAACTATGAGCGCAGGAAAAAGAACTAAGAGAAGCTGAAGAGAGAAGAGCAAGTGAACAAAGAGAGATAGGAGAGCGCAAGAGAATAAGGCAGCATGAACTGGAATTAAGCCGTAATCAATTGGAATCAGTGTCAGTTAACTCCCGGGCCGAAACTCTACAGTCCCCCTCATTAAGTTTACCCGTTTTTAAAGAAGGAAAAGATTTTGGATCATATCTTACGCATTTCAAGAAGATTTTTGAAATCAACAATTGATACATCGAGGTAGATTGTGTCGCTAAATTGCTCCTCCTCCTAAACTCACAGTTGAGAGACATAATTAATTCTCTACCCTCAGAGTCTACTGTGGACTACTCTACCCTAAATTCCGAACTCTTAGCTGCCGTAAATATGATTCCAGACTTCTATCGTGCCCGTTTCCGCCACGAAAATATCATCCCCAGTCAAACCTTTCACCATTTGGGGTATACCCTCCAGAGGCCCCCTTGCTCTTTTAAAGGAACTTTTCACCAATTCCCGTCCGGATAACGAAATCCAATCCTCCTATTCGTACCTACTAAATATCTGAAAGCGCCTCGAGATATGTGCCAACATCGCGTACCAAAATGATGAGGTAAATTTGGAGAAGAATCGATCTTATTTCGATTTAAAGGCGAAGGAAAGAAGATTTAATGCCCAGTTATGAGATGCTGTTGCTACTTCCTACGGAGAGTAACAAACTATTGAGCCAGTGCAAGGGCCCCTTTTTTGTTTTAAAGGTAAAAGGATAAGTGGATTACCTAATTCGAACCCCCTCAGGAGATAAGTTTCTCCACATTAATATGTTGATGAAATATCATCGCCTTGAGTGTCTCAACAATATTGTGGCCCTCGATGAAGAGTCCTCATTGGAAGCGGTGTATCCCGCTGACCCCCTCAATGTTGTGCAAGTAGTAGGCATTGAACAAGTTGGGGATTACCCTGTCTCATCTTTACCTGGACCGCCGGAATCATCATCCCCCGTGCAGGCGACTTTTTGTTGTAATTTTAATATTAGGCTCAACACTAGCCTTTAGCAAGATCAATTCGATTCTATATAGTGTTCTTGACATCTTTCTAATCTCAAAATACGAAAAAGGAATTTATGAAACCAAAATTCACACCAGTAGTCATTTCTTATTTATTGCGGAGAAGAATTAAATCATTATTTCATGTGTGCTTAGTGCCATTTTTATCTAAGTCCATTTTTCATTGGTTATCTTTAGCTCCGTAGGCCATAACCCTATAATACAAAAAAGAAATGGAGAAAGAACCGAACTGCAGAATACCAAAATATACATTCGTCAATTTATATGTATCCCCCCCCCCTCACCTGAGTCAAAAAGACGGTGTGGAAGGAGAGTGTGATCGGTTCACTCATAGGTTGAGGCCGATCCAGAAGGAAAACCGAACTATTTTAATGATAGAAAGAGCGATGTTACCTCCTTATAGGGAAAATGGCATGAGAAAGCTTTTAAAAATTATTCCAGCCCATATTTACAAGTCAGCAAGGAGGGTACAGGTGCCATAAAAACAAAAAGGAATATTTAAAGATAAACTTATATAAAAAATAATTTAACAATCTATGCTTATGGCTTCCATGCCGGCAGAGTGTGTTCAATCTCCTGATGGACGCCACTCATGCTTATATCTACTAAGGCGCCTTGCTTAGACGTAGGCATGACTGAGGACTTTTGGCCCAAGCCAAAGATCTTTCCCTACTATTCCCTTCCATATAGCAAACTAACTCTCAAAAGGGAAGAGCAATCAACCTTTTTAAAAACTTAAATCTCCAACGCGGTTGAGGCACACTCTATCCCTTCTATAACTGTAATTTCCGACTACCTTAAATTGGAGGTTATGTATCCTTCACCCACATTGATATACCCTTACTCCCAGAAGTTAATGTCTCCAAGTCTCCTTTATACATACCATTTCCTCGCTACCACTACACTACCCCATCTCTTCTTCCCATTAGCCCCGTTTTTTTTAAATCCTCCGTAACTACGACTTCCGAAGCATTTTAACAGGTGGGTAGCGCACTCTCCACTAGGATTGATGATTTTCCACGCACTGGGTATCTTGATACCCATAAATCTCTCTTGTCTCTATTCTTTCCTTTGGGTCGCGACCCACTGAATTTGTCTTATGGGCATTTGACCTCTTTAGTTCATTTCTTTTTGTATGTGGGCACTTCGCCTCTTTTTCTTCTTATTAGGTTGTCATATTCATGTAAAGAGTCCAATTAGGTTCTCTTGGCAGAAGATTCTTCTACTTGGGAATAGGGCTCACCTAGTGGCACGTCCCATATCCGCTCAAGGAATATTGAGATCAATTTTCATATTCGGAATTATTACTTCCTCAATTTTGTCCTAGATCTTACTCCCTAGCCTCTAGAGTTCCATATTCAATGGCTTCAGACCTGCACTTGCGTGCAAATCTGTCTGCCGAATACGGTCAGCCCTGCGTGCTCGCGCTATCACCAGGGATGCTTTGTTTGCATTCTCTGCATTTTCCTTATTTTTGTGGAACTTGCAGCCTGCACGACCACTGCCAGGTATCTTAATGTACAGCTTACTGGAACAGTGTACAACTTCTTGAGATTCTTGGAGCTGAGGCTTAAGAATCCATATAGTTTCCCAAGCTGTGTTTTTGCTAGGGAGATTCTGTTCTTCATGTGCGCTTTGAACCCTTTTGAGGTGATGTGCAGACCTAGGACTTTGCCCTCGTTGGTATATAGGTACTCTTGGTCGTCCACTAAGACATCATCAAGTTTCCAGCGGTTTATTGGGAGGATTTGGAAGTTTCGGTGGTTGGTCTTGATCGTCCACTTTCTTTCGTATCAATTGATGTTGTCGATTTTGCTGGCTGTTTCCTTGCTTGAACTCCAGGATTTCTGTGGATATTGGGGATGATTTGGGTTATGTCATCCGCAAGCTGCAGATACATCACACCTTCCCTTACTGGAGGAAGTAGGTCCGATGTGTACACTAGGTACAGCAGTAGACTCAGTCAGCTATCTTGTGTAACATCCGCCTCAAGTTCGAATTCGTGTCCATTGTAGCCCTCAATCGAGATTTTGGCTTTCCTTTCAATGACCTAGTAACAGAGGACCCTCTCCAAGATCAGGTTTAGCTGAAGGCCTAAGATCTTGAATTGGAGACCTCTCACCAAGTCTTGTCGAAGGCCTTTTAGACATCTGGCAACACCATGTCTACGTATTTCTCATCAGCTTTACAGGGGGCGAATTTATCGGCGAAGAGAGCAAGGGCTGTACCAGTCCCCCTTCCCCTACGAAACCGTGTTGCTGAGGGTTGTGAGCTTCTAGCTGTGTTAGCTAGAAGCTTCTCGTAGACGTTTCCTATGAACTCGAGGAGGGATATTGGCCTGTAATCCACCAGTTAATCGGGGGCTTCTTCCCTTTAGGTATAAAAATGATATTTGCCAATTTTAGACCGACGGGGAAGTAACCCGTATTCAGGGAAGCGTTATAGATATTCACGATTCCCCGAATGATCTGTCGGGGGGGCATGTACCAAGTTGTTTTTGGTGATACCCCTCTATCTTGGTGCCTTCCGCATCGTCCTCAGGTGTAATTGTGAATACCTCCTTCCAGAGCGTGCGGAATCTCTCTTCCAAAACCTCCGGATCATCCAAGTAGTCATTGCCTGCCTTAATTTATGTCTTTTATCTACTTGGTAGGCCTATTAATTTTCTCACTAGTCGCCTGAACTTGTCGGGCCTTACCTCGCTGTCTACGTGCTCAATTAGGCTATCTCAGATCACAACCTGTTGCTGGTTTATGGCCTGTCCCAGCTCTTCATTCAGGTGACGTAACAGTGAGCTTCTTTCCCGATTTTTAGCTTCTCTGTTTTTTTCGTACACCTACCTGTGAACCCTAGCGATCTCACTCATTTTTTCAGTCCATCTGGGCTGTGGAAGAGTTTTATACCTTTTCATTTGTACATACTCGCAATCTGCCTCGATGATGTGGGCAGTTATCTTCTTCAGTTCCTCGTCGATCTCCTCTACTATTGCTTCGCTTAGATTTGCTGGTTCGTATCTGGCAAGTATTTCCCTGTAGCGATCCTAATTGGCAGAAGCGTAACTTTTGTGGAGGGGGGTCGGAAGCTGGATCGGCGCGAGTGTGATGGTCGTCAATATCGCTATGTGGCCGCTGGGTACTGTTGGTCCCGGTTTGCTATGGTAATTAAAAGGGAAGCCACCACTTGTCATGATTATTACTGCCTAAGAGGTGATAGAGGTCGGAAAGTCCGGTCCTATCCTCAGGATGTTTTTTGACGCATAATCACTTCCAAGTTGTGACCTCTGTTATTCGTGTTCACATAGTTAGCCGTTCTGCATCTGGCATTGAGGTCGCCTTCGAGGAATGCCATTCTTCCGTGGTGGAACAAGGGGCAGAAGTTTGTGAGGGGCAGATACGTTCGTCGAGGGGGTTGGTATGCCACCGCCATTAAAAGATTGGCCACTAGTGTGTGCAACTCTACTGCCACAAAGGACTCGTCCAGTTCTGGAACGTGTCGAAACGAGAGATTCTTCCTGACAGGCAGCGGCAGCACCGTTGACCCCCTCCTGAGAATATTTTTTCGTAACTACTCTGTAGCCCGCTATCTTTAGCTGACTGGTGGTAGTATCGACACCGTTCTCTGTGATTCTTTGTCCCTCCTTTAGCTTTACGCCGTACTTCCCTTTTTGAGTTCTCTGAGTCCGAGGTATATGTATTGTCCGAGGTGTCAGAGGATTTTGTTTCTTCTTCCTCCACATCCTTTGGGTTGGTCGTGTGAGCGGCTTTTGCGGCTGACTTCCTCTCTTTTTTTGGCCTTAATCCTTGGATCAAACCGTCTGGTTTCGTTTTCACTTGTCGTCTTCTGACTTTTTCCCGACATCTGTTTCGGATTCAGCTGCAGTTAGAGTACATCCCCTGATGGTGGTTATCTAAGAACCATACCTCACTCATGCCGTTTTAACAAGCATTTTATTTAGATCCTTTGCAAATATTTTTGGTTGAGTTAGGTTCCTGATTTGAACATGTAACATGCAGGTCAGGATCTTGGTCTAGTTTTCGTTCTCGATTGTCAAAAAAGTCTTTTTGGCTTATGCCTCTGTAACGACTGCTTTTGCCGCCTGTGCATATGATGTATTACTTTTCCGTACTTGCTCGTCTTCTTGTTGTACCTTTTTTCAGATCAGCTCCTTTTTCAGTGAGCAGGCCATGGCCATGTAACGATGTCCTTGGCCGCAGTTGGCACATTTCTCCCTGGTACTGTTGCAGTTCTTCCAGTTGTGTGCTGGCTCGCTGCACCTTAAACAGATTTCCTGTGGCTCCATCTTGTAGCATCGGAAGCAGAATTGTATGGGAGTACATTCTTCTCTCTCTATCTGCTCCCACTAACTTTTGCATTAAAAAGCAGTAGTCCTTTTTTCTTTGCATTTTATGCCATCGTACTGTTGGAGAAGAGAATCTTAACCACGTGTGTGTATTCTGAATTGACCCTTTCGTTCCAAAACTTTATTATTCCAGAAACCTTGGCCCACGGTTGGTTCTTCAGGATTTCATCTTTTATGTGCTCCTTAGTATTTTGTCCAATCCATGGATCCAGTCGCCAACAGACTACGCTCCTGTGCGTTAGGTTCTACGGGAGAATTGCCGGTTGAAAACCTATTTCGCGAAGACTTCCGCGAAATATGATTTATACATCCTTCTCCTTCTCACAGATCGCGATCTTTAGTTTTCCATAAACCAGTTCAAAGAACTTACCTCGGCCTTGTCTGCTGCTTCCGCTGATAGTGCGCAGCTAGATTCGAGTAATCCCATTTTGCTCCATTTTTCCAAGAGGGTGGCCCCTCGGGCTGGCTTTCTCCTCGCTGTCTATTCTGTGAGGCTTCTGGTTGTTCGTCACTATCTAATTTAATGTATTCCCCTTACTCTAGGATCCGCTTCTTCTCGTTAGAGCACTTTGAGAGCCATCCCCTCGTCGTTGCAAGCAGGTTTTCGTAAAAGTGAAAGGCCGGATGGGATGGATGAATGATAATGGGTGAGACGGGGAGGCCCATCAGTCGGGTGACATGTAGCGGACTTAATGGTGGGTGGTGATCGAATCAAATACCACTCCCCGGGGATGCCACCCCATCTGGGGTTTGGTTATCGATGCTGCTTCCAGCTTACACAGGGACGGTTACGTGTCCCCCTGTTGCTCTGGCCGTAAATTACCGTTAGAGACTAGAGCGAACTCTTCCCCAAAGCTTACTTCATCGAATCTTAACCGGGCTACCTCTAACGCTGAGTTGCACAGTGGGCTAAACCTCAAACCTGCTTTCCTCAACGCTTCCAACTATGTCTATCAAAGAGAACGAAATAGTTGGATCGAGATAAATGAATGGTAGTTCATTTCACTTCCGCTCCCTTGCCCTGATGAGGGGGCCGCAGGGAAGGTAGCCAGACATGGGTCGGCTATGCATGGCTCCGTATATTATCTTCTTTTTGAAATCCCCGTGGGGAATAAGTGTGGTAAATTCACGTTTTTGACGTGTTTTTGCCTTTTTTCCCTCCTTTAATGGTGGTGAACTTCTTCGGAGAGCTAAAGAAACTTTAAATTTTATGTCCAGTCAGAGAATAATTAAAAGGTATAAAAGGTATATTTAGAGACAGAAGTACAATAAGTTTTTACAAATATTTAAAATTTTAATACATATATGTAAAAATAAATGGTAATAGTGGTGAAATATTTTGTTAAATTAGGGGAGAAGAGTAAGATATGAGTATGAGTAAGAAAAAATAAATGGGTTTCCCCCAGAATTGTCAGGGGATCATATATTTATAATCTAAACGTTAGTTCTTAATAGGATTCGTTTTGGTATAAAATCATATTCAATTTTTAGAATAGGTTTTCACATTATTATTAACATTGTTAAATTTTAATAGAACTATATACCATTTTTGTTCGCATTAAATCACCGCAGTATCTACTTTATCCAATTTGAGTTATTCTTTTATTCGTTGTTATTTGTTTTAGTCAAGTTTAGTTATTCATTATAAAAATATTTTAATCACTTTAGAATCATTATTTAATCACTTTTTGTAAATAAAGGGTCTTTTAAAAAGGACGCTCGAGCTTTGTCAGGCGAAAGTGCCTATGTTTTTGGAGTGACATCTGGCAACCTTACTGCGAACTGTTCAGTAGTACTAGGCAAGTCACAATGAAGGTTCTATCGTTGAAGAGCGTGTGGAAATCATCAAATGTTATTATCAAAATCAGTGCTCCGTTCGACAAACGTTCCGCACATTACGTGATTTCTATCCTCGACACAATCGTCCTGCTGAGTCCACTGTTCCACTCTTGGTGGCCAAATTCGAGACAAAAGGGTCGACCAACAATCAGCTAACACCTGTAGGTCGCCGAAACGCAAGGTCTGCTGAAAATATCGCTGCCGTAAATGAGAATGTACGGGAAAATCCGAGGCAGTCAATTTCTCGTCGTTCACAAGAACTTGGTCTTTCTGTGACTTCAGTTTGGCGAATTATGCGTACGGACTTGGGTCTGCACACGTACAAAATCCGACTTACCCAGGAACTTAAGGTAAATGACTATAGACAACGCCGTGTGTTCGTTGATTCGGCTCTTGAGCAGTTGGAAGTTGCCCAAAATTTCCCCCCCAAAATCATCTTCAGCAACGAGGCCCATTTTTGGATAAATAGATTTGTGAACAAGCAAAATTATCGGATTTCGGACGAAAATAATCCAGGTGAGATACACCAGCACCAATTGCATCACAACAAAGTAACTGTTTAGTGCGGATTCTCGTTTAACGGAATCATCGGTCCGTATATTTTAGAGAACGAAGATGGGATTGCCATAACCGTCAACGACGAGACCTACAGATCGATGATAAGCAACCTCTTGTAGCCTCAACTAAATTACATGCTTGATATGGATATTGATGATATATGGTTCCAACAGGACACCGCTACGTGCCACACTGCGCACATAACGATACACATTTTGCACCAGCGATTTCAGGGCAGGGTCATCTCGCGCGGGGGTGACGTCAACTGGCCACCGAGATCATGCGATTTAACGCCATTAGACTACTTTCTTTGGGGCTACCTTAAATCGCAGGTCTATGCGAAGAATCCGCAAACAGTTGATGTCCTCAAAGTCAACATAACGAACACCATCCAGCAAATTCAGCCAGATTAATGCGACAAAGTCATCGAAAATCGGGCCTCCCGAATACGTTCCACCAATCGAAGCCATGGCGGTCATTTGAACATCATATTCCACACTTAATGCCATAAAATGTACTTTCCAATGTAAACTAAATTGAGTGCATATATCACACACAACTTGTTTTATTTACATTTAAAAATCCAGCGACCTTATTGAAAGACCCTATATTATTTACTTCTCTCACTTTAGATTAATTATCAATAATTTATTTTACCTATTTCACTTGTTTTAATCACTTTATTTTCCATGTTTTTTCGCTTTTATACTTTATTTATTCACTTTTCGTAATTTTAGTCACTTTATTATCGCTATTTATTCTACTTCATTTATTTACTTTTCGTCATTATAGTCACTTTATTATCGCTATTTATTCACTTATTATCGTTATTTACTTTCCGTTATTATTTATTTTCGTACATATCATTTTTTTATCACTATTTATACATTATTCTACACTTTTTCGTATTATAGTTTATCACTCAATTTCTGATGTTTTTTGGCCACTTTTTAACCCTTTGTATGTGGACATAGTGACAGTGTGAATTCCCGGGGCCTGGATGAACATCCGCGCTCCATCAGTAGTCATCTTATTTCCTTCGGCCAACAAGGTCCTTCGTAGGTCCACTTGTACTTGCCACTGTAGATGCTTTCGAGCAGTTTTTCTACGTTTTCCTTTGGAGGTCTGCACACAGAAGCGCCGAAGACTTTGAGATTCACGTCCTGGTCGTCGAAGAAGAAACCCAGCAGTAGGATATTCCCTTTTCTCCGTGATGGAGACTCCAGGATAGCTTAGGATTTCGTCTTCATCATCTTCTGAGCTTTTTTCCACTTCTTTACTCTCTTCCTTCTGTTTCTTGTCTCACTTCCGACTTCTTCTTTTTTCTTTGTCGTTTTTTCTTCGGGCTCCTTTTTGAGTTTTCGTTCTTCTCCGTTTCTTTTTCCTCTGTGGTTGCTTCTTCCTCTCTCTGTTTTTGTTGGTTTTTTGGATCTTCATCTTCTCTGTTTGGGTCTTTTTGTTTTTCCTCGTCGATAAACTAAATATTTAATATTTCCTGGGACGTGGGGTGGGCGGGAACCACAGTTTTTTCTCAACCCCGTTCTTTTGTAGGAGACGGTTTAATGCATCCGAAAAGGTACCGGGGTTGGCTAGGTTCGCCAGGTGAACAACAATGACCATTGTCATTATTTCTTTGCTTCCACTTGGCTTCACTAGCTTCGGGACTGCGAAACCATTAACGGTCGTTGTAGCCTTTGGCGCTGCTTCGACGTATGTCTTTTTCTTTGCCTCCTTTTGCTGTTTTATTGTTTCTCGTTTTTTCCTAAGAACTTCTTTGCGGACAGGACATATCATGGCCAGGGCCCTGTGGTCCCCTCCGCAGTTCAGGCATCTTTTTTTCCGACGTGCACTCTTTCTATCCGTGACCAATTTTTGAGAACACGGAGCAGGTGACGTCGGGTGCCGTACCTTCCTTCGTGATGTGTTTCTCCATGGCAAGGCAACGGAAGCAGCTTTCCAGATTTATGAATTCTTCAGCCTCGACCTGTTCAGGGACTATTCGAAGGGAGAACCTAAGAAGTCCTTCCTTCATGCTCCTCTGAGCCTTTTCGACTTCCTCGAAGATTTCTTTTACTATATTCTTACCGAATTTTTGGACCGTGGAAATCTTCCCTATTTTTGGTGTTTGGTTAGCTCGGCCTTGATGTCTTCGTAACTATTGTCAGTGAAGAATGGGTCGAGCCTCTTTAGTATTATTGTTCTTTTTACGAGGATTTTTGGGGGTATGGAAGCTTCAGGCCCAATTTTCAGAAGGGACTCTCTGGCTTTTTCTGACACTATTTTTTTAATGTCGTCATCTATCCAAAATTGCGAAGCGAATCCGTGGTGAGTCTCAATAAGCCGAATAAGGGCTATATTTAGGGCTCCAAAGATGGTTTCAACGACCGTACTTCGAGGTGGTTTTGTTGCACCCCGGCTAGGGAATTATTCACAAATTTCTACATTATAGAAAATTTTTAATTGGAAACTAAGCGCTACAAGAAACATAAAATTGCGAGTCTCAGAACAACGCTGAATAAATATAATTGAGTTAACGGGCAAAGGAGGTAAAGAAAAAGGGGAATTATTTTACGCCTCAGGATCTCGGCTTTGCTCTTTCCTTCCAGGAAGTAATACTGAATGAAGGATAATTTTCTTTGGGCACTCAAATAACAGTATGTGCGCCTACCCCTCCCCCACCTCCTCTCTGTTGTGGAGCCGCACAAGCGATTGTGATTGCCTTTCATCGCTGCGTTCCAACTATGCACTTTTGTAAGAAATGCATAATTGAGGACACTGATGAAAGCAGGTTTGATGATTAGCCCACTATAGAACTCAATGTCAGAGGCACCTGGACAAGAGGCAGAACTGCAACTTCCGGGGGAAATCCCGTGGGACCCAGCCAGGACCATAGAAGGAAGTACACCCGTCTCTATGTAAGCCGGATGCAGTTCTGATACTCAAACTCACGAGGGGCGGCAACCCCGGTTAGTGCTGCTTGATTCCACACTAAGCAACAAAAGGTCTGCCATACAATCACACCTCGTGAGAGCCTTCCCCCTAGGTTAATCCCACATCATCATTCTCCCATTAAGGCAACTCATAATTGCAAAGGTGGGGCAATCCCGGATGGGGAAAGCAACAATTACAAAACGACACACTGGTAAGCCCAATACAAAGGTTAAGGTTAGCAAGCTTGATAACCCGACAAAGAGAAATAAGGAGAGGAAGGCCCAGAGATCCATAGACACATCAGTCTTTGGGATGTAAACATCTCCCTAGTTAGACTATTACATGTTGCAACTGGCTACATCTCAATTTGCGAGAAGGAAAGCGACGTCGAGGCGCTAACAAGAGAAACCTCAATCGAAGCCCTAAAAACAATAAACCTACAATCAAACATACCGGCACAAATCCTGACCCACCGAAGCATAATATGCAGAAGACTGGACCCGTGGATCGGATACCACGGGAAGAAGGAAATCACTACGGAAGTAGTGAGAAATCACAGCTGGGCCAAATTCTCTGAGATGGTTAAATTCAAAAACCGAAGAGATAACAATGAATACAACCATTTATTCAAGGTCATATTTGCAGAAATAGCTATGGTGAAGAGACGAATGAAGGAGGGCTCCAGCTATTTTACGCAAGATTTTATCCTGGTCCAAATGTGCTTCTGCTGCTTTAAAATAGAAAGCTACACTACCAGAAAATGCGAAGAGGAGAAGGAAATATGTTCATGATGCGGCGAGTTGGGAAACAACTGGACGACTTGCAAGAGGCCCCAGGAAATATGTGAAAACTTTAAGATGGGTCACAGGGCCATGGTCATGGTATGCTCATTAAAAAAGAAAATAATAAGAAAAAAGACCAACGAGAAGAGAGAGGCAGAAGCGGAAAGGAAAAATACTACATACGCCCAGGTCGCAAAGGCAGCTATCAATGAATATGAAGCAAAAAAGGTATATCTAAATATTAGCAGTGAAATGCCAGTCAGGATACTGACCTGCATAATGTATGCGCACACGCGGACCCTTTTGAAACCAGGGACATTTGAGAACGAATTAATCGCCATGCTGGCGAACAATGGGATAAGCACTATGATTTTATCCCATCGGGGCGTACTCCAAAAGAATAACACCTCGATGGTACCCCTTAACACCCAAGAGAAAGGAGCAAAAAAAACAACGGGAGAAAAGACAAACGCGACACAACCAACAAAAAGACAGGACCCACGCATCGTAGCCCAGAAAAAAGAGAACTGGAAAAAGAAAAAAGGAACAAGGAGACGACCACGACAATCAAAACCGACAGCTAGGGGAAAAAGAAAATCAAAGAAGAATATAAAACACAAAATAGACGGAAACGATATCAACCTCAAGATCTACGCCAGGGAATATATCCAGTTCCAAAGAAAGATGTCGTCAGAAAGTCTCATCGAAGGAGTTAGATCTGTCAGGTATTAATGTGGATTTGATGCTGACGTGGACGCGCAGAAGTTGGAAGATGCTGTAATACTCGGAGAGGAATCCTGCGAAACTCATACTCCACAAGACTTCCAAAAAATACAGCGTAGAAAGAAAAAACAGGATAAGAAGTAAATTCTAATCGACAAGACAACCCCGACAAACACTAACATGGAAGTGACAAACAACAGAATAAACATGACACTGAGCGTTAACGGATGGACAGGAATAAACATTGTATACAATAATATATTTAGGGAGACAGACCCGGACATCATTCTTATCAGTGAACATGGATTCAACACAAGAACACAACATTACAAAAAACTGCTCTCAGGAAAAGTATGACGGGGTGGCGATCGCAATAAAGAGAGACCTCAAGTTCAAACACTTACCTGAGCTTGAGGAATCCTTTATAGCGATAGTGATCACGAATCTTGTTGGAGATCTTGTTGTAGCGGCAAGGTACTAACCCCCTAGGATAAAGTACTTACCCCTACACCATTTCAACCCACTATGTGTTCAGCAAAGAAAAGATTTTTTCGGACGAGACATAAACGCTAACTTGGGAGAAGCAGAATACAAAGAGACTAACAAAAGAGGAAGGAATCTGAAACTCTTATTGGACCAAGACAGACTAAAGATAATTGCACCTGACTTCTCGACATTTGTAACTTCGCGCTTAGCGTTGATGCCGAACATAAACTTGACCAGCTGCAACTGCCTATTCAACCATCATAGCATTTCAGGTCCGCCTGTCCCGAACGATCACATCCCTATACTTACAATTATTTCCCTCGCGCCCATTCAGATCCCGGTTCAGACAAGGGAGTCCTTCGCCCTAGCCAACTGCGAGAGGTACCGGGAAATGCTAAGAGAATACCAGCCAGCAGATCTGAAAGAGGCAATCCTCGAAAAAATAGACGAAGAGCTAGAGATACTGACAGACTCGATCATCAGGGCAGACAGGAAGAGCGTACCGACAACATCATACAAAACGCTTTCCCAGCCAAGATGGACAAACGAGATGAAAAATATAGCTAGGGAACATAGGGAGCTCTATGATCGGTTAGAAGGTACGGAAACGTTCAGGGGATTAGTGGCCGGGATGCGTCGCCTTAAAGCTGAGCTAACACGAATAATCATGGAAAAACATGCAGAGATATTGGAATAGCTCATTGTCAACATTGAGGATGAAGACAATCACAATAATTTTTGGATACAGATAAAGAGACTAAGGAGAAGTAACATAAGAGAAAAAACACGAATCAAGGAGGACGAAACGTACATCGAGGAACCAATAGAACTAGAATAACGTTTCAGGGAACAGTTGAGAGAAGTCTTCTTAATAACACCAGAGGACAACGAAGACTTCGACTTAGAGTTTGATGGTGAGATCATTGAGGAGCTGAATGAAGTTTTTGAGCGGGCTTATTCGTACCCGCACGTGCCCGAAGAAAGGGAGATGATTGGTCACGGGAGGGAAATAAATATGCAGGAACTCGCTGATGCCGTCAAAACCTTCAAACAATAGGGAATAACAAAAGCGCATATTACCAACGCTCCACCGCAAGTGCATCAGGGAATGTTGGACGTAATGAACGCAGCCATGAACACCGGATACTTCCGTAATTCGTTTGAACTTGTAAAGGGGAACAGACCTTCCGACCAGCTCCTTAACTATAAGCGAATCTCCATCCTGGAATTCATAGGTGAGATCTTCGTAAAGATTGTAGCCGACAGGCTACAGAGCTAACTAGGTGAGAACGATGCTTCTAACCACCACTAGCACGGATTCCGTAGAGGAAGAGAAATTGATACCGCGGTCGCACTCCTGTCAAAAAAGCTAATAAAATCCAGGGCAGAGGGAAAGTAGTCGACATAGTCCTCAAAGACGTACAGAAGGCCTTTGACAAGGTTTGGCTGAGGGCTCTGCAATTCAAGATCGTAAACCCTCGGCTAAACCCAGTCATTGCAAAGATCCTCTGCAATTATGTGATGGAAAGAAGAGTGCAGATACAAATCAAAGGCCACAAGGGACCAGAATTTAGCATCGAGGCTAGTGTGCCCCGAGGTAGCTGCCTTAGCCCTCTACTGTATAGCGTTTTCACGATACGGTACGGCCAAGTCTGGACTTGGACTTAGACATTGACATGACAAGACTGAAACGGAGAATCTCACGACGGACTAACTTCCCAAGTGGCAGGCAAACTGCTGCTGAGGAATTGACAGAACGATTAAAATTGAATATCTTTTTATATATTTTTTAACCCTGAGTTTCTATAGGTACATCGTAATTATGACAAACGCGCCAACACAAACACTTAAAAATAACAACTTATGACATAAATTCTTAATGTCTTAAATTTCTTATGATGCCAATTTTCCAAGAGGTACTTGAGAATGTAATTAATTCAGCTACAACTATAATATAGAGGCTTGAAAGCCTTAAAAATGTATAAATGTTTAATATTTGTTTATAAAATGTAAATAAAACATATGTAAAGGTAGGTTTGAATGTATATATGGAATTAAAAGTAAACAGATTGTGTATGTATAAATTAGCACGAAAGTATATAATTGATGTAGAGAACTATACACGCATATATATATATATAAAAGGATAAGAAAAATAATATAAATAAACAATAGAATATTTATAAAAAAGAGTTTATCAAAAAGCAAGAATTGTTAAAGCATAAAGATACAAAAGTGTGAGAAGAACAACTATCTCTACCACTATCTATTTCTAAAAACTTTTAACATCATCTCTGACTATTTGGGTTTCCTCAGTTTGTATGCTTGCTGTCTCGCTGGGAACTAGTAAAGGTTATCTCAGGTAAAGGAGGAAAGGTTTCAGGAAGGAGAATATAAAAACGCCTTTCTCAAGAAAACATCTTAGAAGAAATATATGCCCTCCTGGGGCGAATTGGAGATTCCTCCTGTTCCTCTTGAGCGAAGTGGCGCCATGAAGGGCTTGCTCTTCCTTATTATAAATTCTTAGCTCTTTATTCATACTTTTTATCCCAAACTTACTTCTCACAAGCACTACATAACTTGGTCACCGGCAAGGTCTGAGATGCAGTTGGTAGTAAGGTATAGTGAACCCCTGCAGGAGACCTTCTTAGAGGGCCAGAAAATGCGGCCCGATTCTCGGTCACGAGCCAGAACCCAACTGTGGACCACTGTTAGGGCTAGGCCCAGATAGGTAGTGTTGGTTGCCATAATTCGTCAAATTTTCATTGCTTTCGTGAAGACTGTGTTAGTGCCTAAATTTTTATCGCACTGAGATTGGTACGTTAGCACCGTGTGTTTGGTGAATGCTTTTGGATAAGTTTTGGCAGTGCTGTTAGGAAATTCATTTACGAATTTTTTTCAAATTAAAAAATTATGAAATTTTGCCCGTGGCAAGGAGTGAACTTGTTTCCCCTATCCCCCTCCCATCTCTTCATCGAGTCTCCTTGGTCGGCTAGCAACCGGTAGGCATTGGAAAAGCGCCCTACAGGGAAGGTAAAGTACAATTTGAAAATCTATATTTTGGGGGGAACTGGGACACCTTTCTTGGAAGCTCTCTTTTCTCTAATACCTGGTGATGAAATCTCTCCCAAACTACATACACGGACACATACAAATACACACAATTACTTCACATATGAGGACATGGAAGGATAAATGAGGGAGACCCAGCGGATCCCACTGAAGACCCTCTCCGTAGCCCCAAGCATCATCGGGGGAGGGTTTTCGCTCAAATTTATGGAGATCTAGAAATTGCGCTCGTGAGACTAATCGATACTCATAAGAGATACGCGGATATTTGCTTGAAGGAGAGTGATTGCGAAGCACTCACCTCTCCCAAAGCAGCAGAATGCCTAAAGACACTTAACCTAAACCCTTACACAATACCGCAAATTAAGACACGCAGAAGCATTATCCTTCGCCGCATCGATCCATGGGTTGGAGATCACACCATTGAAAAGATTTATGCGGAGGTGGAAAAAAAACACACCCCGGCGAAGGTAGCTGAAATTATAAAATTTAAAGAGTACACATACATATTCAAAATAATATTTTGTAATACGGCAATGGCGGTTTAGGCTACGGAGGGAGGTATGCTCCTCTTTAACATCCATTTCTGCCCTGAGCAGATCGAACGTGAGGAGTTTATCGACTTTCAGATGTGGTTCAAGTGTTATAAGTACGAGGAGCACACTACTGCCACCTACCCCAGGGGGAACTTTCTTCCGTACTCTATTTTCTCATCAGATGCATAATTTTGGAGAAGCTGTAATAGAACCTCTATGAAATGCCTGAACTGTGCAGGCAAACATAAGACGTTATCTATGGTTTGCACGGTCAAAAAGAACTTTTTAAGAGAAAAGCTAGTCAAAAGAAACAGGAAGAAGAAAACAAGGTGAACAGTATGGAAGCCAAGGTTGCTAAAGCTGCTGTTGCTGAGTCTGAGAAATCCAACATACCTCCAGGTCGAGAACAAAAACTCGACAAAAATTATGTTTTTCATCTATTATGCTCGCATTGCAAATCTCTCCCCCTCAGGGTGCTACGCCGATGAAGGAAATAGAATGTTGCCGCATAACGAAATGGATAAGATGTGGTTTCCCCCAAACCCACAGTCGTAGGAGATCCTTAAGGTTACTCTCAAACCCCAGTGCAAGACTAGTTGCTAGAAGCTCTCCATCCCCAGTAGTGCCCCAGCTATCTCCATGAATCTTAGGATCCCTACACAAACTAAACGAAAAACAAACTCAATCACACACAGACAGAAGGAAGGATAATGAGGTTACGATGACTGAGACAGCGAGACCTGAGGGCGATGGGGGTAACACTAGCCCAGCTCTCGAAAAACCTCACAGCCTCAGAGACGTCCGAGATCGTCCTCTTCTTGCAAGAGGGAATCTAGGCACGCTTCCCTTTGAGAAAGATTTACTTGAAGGTATTCGCTGCTGAAAGGTGCCCTTTTCCTAAGGAGATAAAGTTCCTTGATGTATCAGATGGAGTAATATTCAGAAGATACAATTGGAAATTCACCTTGGACGACTACAGCGAATAACAAGTCGAGGAGGCTTTACTCCAAGGCTTGATCAAACTGGCACCCGAAACCTTTATTATTCTAACGGAAGGCAACTTCAGAAAAAGACGTACAGTAAAAACAATCACGTCACCATACACTCCACATAGACCTAAGCTCGTAATAGAATAAGTAAAAAAAACAACACGACAACACACAGGAATCTTTAGTGAACAAGACAATGGGGACATTAAAAATTATACATTTTAACTCTGACTGCTGGACTAACAAAGAAATACTCTACGGTAAAGTAATACGACAATGTAACCCAGACGTTATATTTAACTCAGAACATGGGATGAATGACAGACAGGATAAAATTTCCCCTACGAATTCTTAACCAAAAATCACAGCTGAGAACTTTTCGATGGATGCACGATAGCTGTGAAAACAGTTCTTGACTTCAGATCAATAAGTGGGCTCGATGATTCATACCTCGCTGTTGAGGTCCGTACGGCAGTGGGCCCTCTGGTCCTGGCAACAGGGTACCAGCCCCCAAGTAGAGGGTATTTGCCCCTTCACAACTTCTTGCAACTTTGTGGTGACGGCAGAACCGTTCTTTTTTCCAGGGACCTCAATTCGACGGGTGCTGCCTCAGATTACCCGTCGACCAACCCAGCAAGCAGGAATCTTCAGACACACTGAAAGGCAAACTAGAACAAGAATTGGACTAAACTTCCCCACATACATTACACATAGAACAGCCACAAATCCAGACATAGTGCTCACTAGCACTGTGTTCCAATACAACTACTTCATTGAGCCGGGCCCTCCTATCCCCAGCGACCACCAGGCTATCCTTATTAAAATCTTAACCTCCCCCATTTACTCCCTATCTCAGAACGCACGAGCCAACTAGGATACTTCTAAACGACTCCTTGAAGATTACAAGCCTTGCCCCTTTAATAAATGCCACTCTAGAAGAGTTTGAAGAGGAGTTGGATAAAATTAATGATAATTTATTAAAAGCCGATGAAGAAGCCATTTCCCGAGTTAAATATAAAACTCTTCATGTTCTCGCGATGGAATATGGGGAACATATCAATGATGTAAACCTCACTGGTCCCAACATCACTACTCACAGACGAACACGACAGATACGCGACGAATTAATGACTCTTATTAGGGACCAATAGAATGTATTTTGGGACAATTTGATAGACGGACTAAATATAGAATACGACTCACGTACATTTTGGCAAAACAGTAAAGAGACTAAGAGGCGGAGGGACACAAAATACCATAAAACTTACACGTGATAATATAGGGTCTCAGTAACGAATTCTCTATGCCTCTTGTTATAATTTCTTTCGTGAAAAGAGGGTCAGTAGTTATAGGGTCTCTGTAACGAATTCCCTCTTGTAGTTTTATAGGCTAGGTTATGTGATCAACGTGTTTCTTTAGGATAAAGGAAAAAATATATATAGCTGGACTGTATTCCTTGGTAAATAGCTGGAATAAACCTCGAAATGGCGAACAGTAATGCCACCTTTCTTCTTGAATAATAATGATACTCGTAACTTTTTCTGTACTTACTTTTTCACAAAAATTCACTTATATAAATAGTCATTTCATCTACTCATAATACTACAAAATTCAACCAATCAGGATTGAGATACATTTAATCGTTATATTTATGTTCAGTTTTGGAATAACAGGCCTTAGCGTTAACAAGTTGACCAATCAGCTTTTAGACATATGCACTGTAGTAATTGTCCAATCAGCGCCACGCAGATTTAAAAAGTTAATAACGTTCAAACCGTTTGCACATAAACACGGCTGAAACCGACTATACCCAAACATACTTAATACACTGTTTGCCTCGTACGGTCTAGAACAGATAACCTTCCACGAGAAGGTGTTCGCTCTAATTGGCGAGCTTACACACAGGAGACCCGCACTCCTCCCCACCCCAGTGGGCACGAACACCTTTCCCCCTGAACCCACCACCCCCTCACACCCCGCTCTCCACCTTTGCCACGCTCCTGCCTCCTCCCGCCGTTCTGTCCCTGACCCTCTCACGACTGTACTCTCTTTACCTGCCCCTCTGCCCACTGCTCACAACTCTCTTCCAACCGCCTCCTCTGGTCCCTGCACAGCTACCACTCCTTCCTCCTCTATACCTAAACTCCCTCGTACCACCAGCATTCCTCCTTCGGCAACCTTAACTCCCTCCCCCTATTGCCATCACTACCCTCCTACCGTCCCCACCCATCCTCTCACAGCCTCCAACCTCACTCTCATTGATACCAAAAACGCCACCTCCCCCAAGCCCACCACAACCTCCACAACACTCCGCATTAAACAATAAAACCACCCCGCTACACAAAACCTTCCTCTCCTCCTTCCACCCATCCTTCTTCGCTATCCCAACCTCATCTCTCTCCCGATACCCCCTTCTCATAATCAGCACCTCACCTACTATCTAGCTCCCCAACTACTAGCTATACTCACTTCTCCTTTGATCCTAGCTCCCCCTCCTAGACTTTACTCTCTCCAACCCTCCTTCCACGACCAAACCCACTCTCCTATTATCTCTAACCCTACTTCACAGTACACACTCTCCCCTCTACCACGGCTGCCCACCAAATAACCCAAATAACACCACTGACAACTTCTTCACTTCAATAAAACCACAACCGGCACGTTTGAAGATACTAGCTTCCCACGCCTCCTGGAAAATAACCAAGGAGAGGGGAACGGTCCCAGCTAAATCAGCCTCACGCGCACTCCGCCCACGTCAATAGGTCGCCTCAACAAAACACAACTAAACGTACGCAGTTGGCACTGCATTTGCCATACTGTTGCCAACTGGGTCCTAAACACACAAAGACCTGACAAAATACTCTTGAACTCGACCAGTATACACCTTCCTAACAACAGACTGCACCTAGGATCAGCGATCCGTAACAATCACGCTACACGCTTATACACTTACATCTCACCGGGTCCCCACGTAATCTCTGATCACATACCTATATGCCTCATCATATCCACATCTCCCATCCTAATACCCACACCAGCTCTCTTTGAGTTCAAAACAAGAACTAGGAAGATTTCAAAAGACACATAACAGAAAACATGCCACAAAACCTCGACCTAGACCACACCAAGTCAGATCTGTTAGAAAACCACTGGTGCTCAATCTTAAACACTATAACCGTAGCACGCAACCTGCACACACCATACAAAACCTACACATAAAACAGTTTACATATTCCATACACACTCAGAGACTCCTCACACAATACAACAATCACTACACTAGAGGCCCACGACAACGCAGCATCACTCACCAACGTGTCCGCACCCTACAGTGCGTGCAATTAGATATGAACCAACATTGGACGACACTCGTTTCACTGATCCCTACTTTTTCTGGCGGATGCTAGGCACCGATCCACCCAAACTCATCCCTCTCCAAGTAAACAATTAAAAACTCACAGACACCAACGTCATCCCCCACGCATTTAGGTCCCACTGCAACACAGTACGCACACACACACACAACCCACCAAAATCACACGCGCAAGATTACTTCCAGGAAATCCAGGAGTGGTGTCGGGCCCACGCTGACGAGCTAAGGCCCGCCGACCTGATACACATCTACATTGACCACTCCCATCACCGCCGAGGAAACAAAACACTACATTAAAACAACACAAAAATGCGCACCCGGCCCCTCCGGACTACCAGCTGAATTAATAAGCAACCTCCCCGCAAACATATACACGCCTTCTAACGCCTCACTAGCCTCGCCACTTCCCCAAAATATTCAAAGTCTCTCACAACATACTGCTACACAAAATGACCAAAGACCACAAACACCCAAACAATTACAGTCCTATTGTTTTATTAGAGCATCTAGGCAAAATACTTAAATGTATGATCAACTGCCGCCTACGAGACTACCTGGAAGATCGGGACAGGTCCTACCCCCACCAATATGGGTTCCAGAGGGGCTGGTCCACTCAGGTGGCAGTGACCATCGTTCAGGACAGAATACAAAAAACGCCAGGTATGACAAAAGAAACTCTACATCAACAAGGACGTAGAGAAGGCCTTTGATAAGGTGTGGCAAGAGAGACTCCATTGGAAACTCACCAACAATACGGAGTTACAAGGAGCTACAAGGATAAGAAGTACCCTAGAAGACCTTACACTCCATTCAGAAAGGGGACATTTGGACTAGCAGTCGAGCAGGCACAGTTCTTCTCAACGGCTTACGTGCCAAACGGCCACTTTTCAAGACTTTGTCCAGTCTTGACTTGAACTTATCAACAGAATTGCTGTTGACAACTTCCACTGGAAGTATGTTCCAGCTACCACAGATGCTGTATGTGAAAAATCTCCCACACATAACGCGGTGGTAACGATTCAGCTCAAGTTTGTAGCCGTGATTTCTAGTTCTGCCTTCAGTAAGTTGAAAAACATCAGTGTAGTTAGTCTACATTGTCGAAGCCTCGAAGTATCTTAAACACTCCGATAAGCTTACCACGCAGTCTCCGAGAGTCTCCAACGAGAACAGATCTAATTCCCTTAATATATTTTCGTAACTTTTGTGTCTGATAGAGGGAATCAGTTTGGTTGCCCTGGCTTGCACACGTTCCATTCTTGCGACATCCTTTCTAAACGAAGGACTCCAAAATTGTACGGAGAAGTGAATTGTACAGAGTACTATTTCCTTGTTTCAATATCCAAACTGTCGCTTTATATAGCCTAACATCCTTTGGGCCTTTTTCTCTGCCCCTATGCGCAGTTTCGAGAACTTGAGATCACTAGTGATTGTTACACCCAAGTCCTTCTCGGTATCAGTGTGTTCGTGAGCAGGGCCCTTAAGGATTGGGGGTTTCGTTGGCCGATATGCATTACTTTGGATTTGTTCACGTTTAAAGGCATTTGCCACGTGTCCGACCACTCCTCAATCTTCCGAAGATCTTCTTGTAGGCGGGCAGAGTTTCCTTCATCTGCAACGTTCATACCAAGCTTGATATCTTTGGAAAATTTAGAAATCTTCGAAACCATGTCACCATCCATGTGGTTAACATAGATGATGAAAAGTAGTGGTGCCAGGACAGAGCCTTTGTCCATTCAGAACCACCTGTTGCCGTCTGCCGCTTAGACAGTTTTCTATGCAACCTGCTACCTTTCCGTATATGCCCAGCGCACGCACTTTCCGGAGGAGGCGGCAGTGTGGTACCTTATCGAAGGCTTTTTGAAATTCTAAGTAGATAATATACACCGCCTTATCCCGATCATGCTCATTGAAAACGAAGTGGAAGAATTCCAAAAGGTTCGTTAGGCATGACCGTTGCCTTTGTAAACCGTGATGGGATCTCGTCAGTAGCAGGTTCGACTCTAAATGTGACGTCATTTTGTCCACCATGATGCTTTCCATGAGTTTACCGACTATTGAGATTAAGCTAATAGGTCGTTAGTTCGAAGGCTAGCTAGGGTCTCCTTTCTTGAAGATAAGAGTCACCCCTGCTTCACGCCAGTCTCTAGGAACGGATCCGGTCCTGATTGACATATTAAAGATTGTGCTCAGATGTCGTGACACTTGATTGCGCACTTCTTTCAACACTTTAGGTAAAAACCTGCCCGGGCCAGGGGACTTTAGATCAGTGATCTTTTTTTCTATTTCTCCTTGGGTGAAGTCCATTTCCTTCAGCTTTTTTCCCATGTAAGAATCCGTGGGCTGGGAAATGGGACTACTCTCTTCAGTAAACACTGAAGAGAAGTAGTTGTTCAGGAGGTTAGCATTTTTTGCATCTGAGTGCTTTAATGCACCCTCCTCATTCACTAAAGGGCCAATCGTGCGATGGGTTGGTTTACGGCTATTTACAGAACTAAAGAACACCTCGAGATTCCCTTAACAAAGCCTCGCCACTCGGAGCTCCTCGGAACGCTTTGCCGCCCTTATGCTGGACTTCACTAACCTAGCTAGCCTACGGTACTCATCAAAGACACCAGAGATCTTTGACTGCCGGTACACCGTTCTTTTCTCCCTCAGCAGGTGACCAATTTCTCGATTAAACCCCTTTGGTTAAACGGAAGACCGACGAAGGCTTTTCAAAGGGATGAATCGTGATTAAATACTCATGAACGTAGTTTTGAATTTATTCCACGAATCTTCAACCTCCTTGCATACTTCTAGCCTCGCATCAGTCAATCAAGCAGGAAGACCTGCAAAGTCTGCTCTTCTCAAATCAAGTTTCTTCGATTTACCAGTCTCAGACTCTACCTTGGGTACCTTGACTATAAATCTGACTAGTCGGTGATCACTGCCTCCAAGCTCTTCGCCTACAGAGAGATCCTCAACGATGTCATCCTCAGAGATAGAAACCAAGACGAGGGTATTATTGCATCTCGTCGGCATTCTCACCTATTGAGTCAGGAACTCGTTGTTCGCAAACTCCAAGAGTAGTGAGTCCTCACTACAGGTTTCCCTGGTTTCCCAGTCAACTTGGGTGTTGAAATCACCCATGGCGATACACACACTGTTTTGAACAATTTCACAGAGGATCCAGTACAGATCCCTGTCCTTTTCAACGAGTTTGGCAGTAGGTCTGTAAAGCACCAGGGTCTTTTATCTGTCAGGACCTATATCTAGGTCAACTCTTAGTAGCTCGTGGTCGGATACAATGTTGCAGTTCGTCGATTTGAGTGTATCCTTGACATAAAACACCACACCGCCACCTTCTCTTTCTGGCCTATCTTTTTGGAAGAGTTGGTAACTGGGAATCGTGAATTCACCTTCATTATCTCTATATGTTGTTTTTACCCACGACTCTGTTATGGCTACCATTTCAGGTTCTTCCGTCGCTACGGGGCCACTAAGTTCAAGAAACTTGTTCATGATCGACCTCGCATTAAACAGAATAACTTTCGGGGAGTTTCCAAATGTAGGACTTCCTACACTCTTCCGTTTCCCGGCTTATTTGTTGGTGAGGAAGCACCCCTCTTTGCGACCTCTGAGAAGGTTGTTCCAGGAGGGACACGGGCGTAGTAGCGTACTTCCACCCTCAATCTGGGTCGGATACTCCTCTGGGTCCTCTCTACGACATCCTGGATCATGTTCGACAGAAAGGCCTTTCCTTTAAAGGAAAGATATACCGAATTCCTTTGGTAGAAATCATTCCTCCCATATAAGGTGCGGTATGGGTCCAAATAAAAGACTCCACCTTCCGTACACAAATCTGCCAGGGGCAGGTTCGAAGAGACGTTCATCGAGTGAGCGGTCCGTGTTGGACCTCTCCTTGAGACCATCCCGAACACAACACGCATGCGGGTTTTCCGCCCACAGTCGTCCACGGCACCTATAACTGTGTGTAGAATTTTATCCGAAGGGTCTACCCTACCTCCTCTCAGGTAGAGGTCGTTGCCACTTACTATCACAGCAACGACTGAGCTCTCAGAATTCTGAGATTTCTCCGCCTCTACTCTGATGTGGTAGTTACTCCATCCTGGCAGGCAGCTTACCTTCGCACTAGTGCGAAGGCGGGCCGTTAGCATGGGCTGCAGACCCCATGCTTGAGAATCACCAATAAAGGTGACCCTTGCACATTGGTCTGCAGACGACTGAGTCTTCCCTTTCGGAAGCGACTTGCCGGTTTCCTATTCTTTCTCAAATTTTTCTTCTTCTTCTCTTTCTTGTCTTCCTTTGTTTTCTCTTCTTCTTTTTCTTGTTTCTCTTCTTCTGGTTCTACTTGCTCGTCCTCTGTTTTCACTTTCTTCTCTTCTCTTTCTACTTTCTTTTCTTTTCTTACTAATTTCTCTTCTTTGTGTTTTCCCATCTTATTCTTTATTTTCTTCTTTTTAGCTCGTTGAGCCAGTCCTGCAGCAGAAGACTCCTGCTCTTGGAGGTCGAAAACCTTCTCTCCTTCGCACTCGCCTGAGCATCTGCACCTCTGTTTTTAAGAGGTAAACCTCCCTTTTGAGGAAGAAGTTCTCCTCTCTCAGTTGAGCGATGCCCTCGCCCAGGCGCTTCTTCAGTTCGCTGAAGTCACAGATACTAACGGCATCTATAAGCTCCTTTAACTCCTGCCCCCGAAGTCTTTACTCTATCTATAACTTTGCAGATTTTGCAAGTTAACTTGCGGAACGGAGGACCATTCTTCTTCGCCATCTTAAAAACTCTGGGACAATACGCATTAAAAAAGTTTTTGTGTGTGATTTTCTCTCGCCCTAATCACATCCGCCTATTTCCAGGAGGTTTTCGGTCGTTTGGCCAACATAAAACCTTTGACCAAGAACACCAACCCTAAAGTCTATCCTGGGTTGGAAGTCCCCAATCGTGCTGCAGCTCCCAACTTAGCAGCACGAGAGAGCCCCAGTACACTGGATCTCTGATTTTTCGACAGGGATGCTTGAGATGTAATTGTCTTCCTAATAAGCCGTACTAATCAATTAAAAACGGCCAGACTTAAAGCAAATAGTAAAGCTAAGTTCCAACGACTTCATCCGAGGTCTTTAGCTGATCTGGCAACCAGCAAGACACAAAAGCTCTCTCACCCAAGAGCAGTTGAACCTTTATGCACGAGAAGGCTCCTCTAACACTACCTCACTGAACGGAGATGCCACATAAAGTACAACAATACCCTCTTACAACCTTTCACACCACGTTCAGACGTTTTCCAAGAAAGCGTACTGGCACCCACACTCTACATTATGTACACAAACGACACCCCATGCCCACCTGAAAACTGCTGTCACAAATACAGTTTCCTACGCCGAAGACGAGACCATTCTCGTCAGCGCTGTGGACCAGACGAGATTGCACGCCACGGAAAAATAATACTAGACAAAAAAGACAGAATACAACGATAAATGGCTGATTGTGACAGTCTTCAGCGCAAGAGATAACTACATGCATAACCTATACACACCAGACATAAAGCACCTAAACCCAACAAGGCCCGTCTACACACAAACAGATAAAAACCCTTGGGGTAACTTTTGACAAGTCCCTTAGGTTTAATATACACCAGCACATAAAACAAGCAAGAGCCGCACGCACAAACAAAATGCTGCGCAAGAAACTACAGTTACACATATATAAAACACTCGTGCGACCTCTTCTCACGTACGCCCCACTGTCACTCGTAGCTGCGAGTGTTACGTGGCATAGGAAGGCTTAGCGCATTCAGATCTCTGCTCTGAAGCGCGCTTGCCGCTCTCCCTTGTAGGGGAGAATATCCACACCACACGACAACAACAAATTAGCACCCCTCAACACATACGCTTAAACTAGACTCACAAAACAACTCGAAAAACTTGCCAGAGACCCCATATACACCGCACTACACGTAAAACAGTATGTTGCGATGGCATTGCGATACGCCACAGCCCATGACAACCCGCAACCTATGCCGTTCTACGCATAAGTTAAGAGCATCATAAATAATGCATTTCCGACTGAGCAGACACGATATCCTTCCTGAACACCCCCCAACCGTCGTTCAGTCACGAACACCCCGAGATTCACTCAACTACACCACGTATCGGTGTCTAGCCACCGACTTATCAACTATTCCCCTACCCTCTCAAGATATTTCCGTACCCTTTTCCTATACGACTACCTGATATCCTGTGTTACACACTGATCCCTCTCTGTTTTTTTCTATATACATCAGTCAGTTAGTCATTTTCAAAATTTTTAATCACTCAATCAGAGCTCGGATCCAGCACACGACACCAAATCTGCATTCTCAGCAAAGGAGATAAAGTGAAGTGAGAAATGATAAACATTCCCCGAAGATTTTGTGTGAACCGTTTAAATTTTTCCTACGAATGTTTACTTGGTTCGACCCCCACAGTACTACGGCCCGAGAAAACGGAGTGTTTAATACATAATTAATAATATATATATATATATATATATATATATATATATATATATATATATATATATATATATATATATATATATATATATATATATATATATATATATATATATATATATATATATATATATATATATATATATATATATATATATATATATATATATATTAATATGCTATGGTTTACAGTAAACTAATTATAGAATATCCTTAGACTTCAAAATGCTCATCTTTGAGGAATTTTTGAATCATATTCGATCCTATAATGTGGTTCCAGCACCACAGAAGTTCGCCGCGAGAACGTGGTGTGTGTTAACATATTATGAATAAACATAGAGGTACTTTATATAAATTCGGAAGTACTTTATAGCGTTCAGGCGCAGGAACTACAGCATTTAAATGCAAACAAAATTATGTTTGCAAGCGTGTGTGTGCGTGCCACAACTTTCTTATGCCGTTCCGTTACTTCTATCATTGGCTGCAGTATAAGTTAATTATATTTCTAATCATACCTACAGCTTTGTGCGCGCCCACAAGAGTATATACTTCCGTATTTCATTTGTTATTCTTGACTGCATAACATAGATTTCAGAGGGGTCAGCAGTCCTGAGATTCTTTGTATAACCTATGTTATGCCAAGCGATTTAACAACATTGATTAAAGCGTCCCGCATAAAGTAGGTGCAGTTTCTCGTTGCGAACTAAACCTCTTTTATGTACGTTACTTTGTGTGTAGGCACCACACCACTTTCCCTAATTAAACAGAATTAACGTTATATGATGTCTACACTAATTTATTTTTTCACACACCCAAAATTACTATATTATCCTCATTACTGGACCCTTGATTTTTCACTATTTACATTTTTCTTATTTAAAATTAAATAGGCACTGAATATACATTATTAAACATATTTACATTGGGATTTTTACACTATTATGTTATTATTAATTTTTAAACAATTTGCACTTCTGTCCGAAGGAGAGAGTGTCCTTCGATAAAAGGACTGCAACTTGAAGTAGGTCGACTTGACTGTCTCGGGAGGTAATGCAGCAAAGATATCGTAGAATTTTGTGTCCTCCCGAATTATCCTTGAGATGTGGAATTTTGCTTCCACAATTTTGAATCCCGCCACGGTTGCATCATCGAAGACAAGAGGTCTGATTGTGATTGAGTTTGCACGCTCCACTTCATGGTGTAGAAAATGAGCAGCTCTTTGATGGCTTGATGCGTCGCCTAGCGAATCCATTTTGTTGTATGATCACGTTTCGTTCGACGAAGAGGGGTCACCAGTTCTAGGATCTCGGTAACGAAATCTCTTTTGCTCTCTTGTTATAGTTTCGTTCGAGGAAAAGAGGTCACCAGTTATAGAGTCTCTGTAACGAATTCTCTCTTTTAGTTTAGTAGGCTGTGTTATGTGATCAACTTGCTTCCTTAGGATAAAGGAATATATATATATATATATATATATATATATATATATATATATATATATATATAGCTGGATTCTTTATTCCTTAGGTAAATAGCTGGAATAAGCCTTGGAATGGCGAACAGTATAACATTTTTCTTCTTGAATTATAATAACTCTTTCTGTACTTACTTTTCCACAAAAGTACCCCTATATAAATAATTATTACATCTAATAATACCAAAAGAAATTCAACCAATCAGGATTGAGATACATTTAATCGTCATACTTATGTTCATTTTTGGAATAACAGAGGGTTTTTCCCCTTTACATTTATATTAAGTTTAGTTTATACACACAATGTAAAAATAAAAATATTATAAACAAAAAGTGTTGAAATAATATTCTAAACTATAGTTAAGGAGGGGAAAGATTTAATGAGAGGCCAAAGTACACAAAAAGTGAAATAGGTCCGCCTGGAATAACGAATTACACAGCAGCTCAGATTTTTGGTAGTCTATATTCCACATTTTTTGGCATTTAAGTTGTACACCAATCGTAGAGTTGTTATATTTACACTAAAACTTGTGTTTATTATTATAATTTTTGATTGATGATTTACCAATTTGGACTTTTTATTATACGTAACACTTCAATTTCACATGCTAACTTTAATTATTTATATTTAATTATATGTCTTACTTTTTGTTTCTTTTGATTCACTCTTAACTTTACTTAGTTTTTATTTCACTATTCATATTTGTTTAGCTATTATTCACTTGTTTTTTATATTACAATTACTATATTACTATTAATATTCACACTAATATTGCTATATATTCTTTACTTTAAAATTTTATTTAGGGAACACTTACTTTTATATTACTGAGTTCACTGTTTGCACTTTATTTTTTTTATTTTAGTCACTATCTAAATCTTTAATTCTATTACTTACTAAACTCACAATACACTTGTACTTTCATATTAACTATTATCACGCTATACATTTACTTTTTGACTTCTCATGTTTTTACAGTGTTGATTATTGGTATTGCACTTTATTATTTGTCACTTTCACCACGATTTTTTTTTTCACTGTTGACTGCCTTTTTACTATTAGTCTATCTCCGAGGTCTTCATTCCGCACTTTATGTTCTTATACGTTGTCGTCCGGGATATACATTGTTCCACTGCACGGCCCCTCAAAGGTCCACTTGTATTCACCGCTTCTAAATCTTGAACTAATAATTTCACTTAATTGCTTTTCTCGGGTCGACATCCAGATGTCCCGAAAACTTTTAAATTCTCTTCTTCCACGTCGGAAAAGTGTCCTTTTTCCAGAATTTCTATTTTTTTCCGTTAGGGGCACTCCGGGGTAACTTTGATCGTCTTCCGATTCGCTGCCTGTTTGTACTTGCCTTTCTTCTTCTTGTTGTTTTGCTGTGAAGCATGTGTTCTTATTTTTCGCTCGCTTTTCGTTCGTGCTATTTTTTGAGTTTTCAGCATTTTCTTTTCTTGCTACGCCTTCGTCCTCTGCGTGGCTCCCATCTTATTTCGAAAAAATTGACCAATCAGCTTTTAGACATAAGCACTGCAATAATTTTCCAATCAGAGCCATGATAGATTTAAAAGGTAAAAAACTCTCAAACCGTCTTCACATAAATACAGCGGAAATCTATGAAGCAAACCAGAGAATAGCATATAGTCAATTATAACTAGGATAGGAATAGGAAAGAATAGATAGTAAGATAGAAACCTACGCCAGTTTTTAGTAAGAATATTTACTAATAACGGTTTGAAAGCCTCATAAATACCAATACTACTTTCTAACTTTATCACGCTAGCTATACTACCTAAAATGGACAGAGATAAGTCTACCCTCCAGGCAATTAGCATCTCTTTGCAAACCTCTTATATCCTTAAGCCTTCGTTTTTTACTATCATATTCGCACACGGGACTCACAGTGATACGTGTAACAGGGTTGATGATAAACTGTTATAGTTAGATACAAGCGACACATCGTGTTTCGGATTCCACGTTAAGCTGTCGGGCCCATGACTAACTAAGTCCACTTTTGTCTCCTACTATTTTCTTCGCTGTCCTATCATAAAAGCTTCTTATTCCTCTCCCTCTCACTCCTAACCGCAGTACTCACAGTGCTTGGAACCTACTTTGACTCTAGACAGTGCGAATATGCGGGTCTATAAAGGAGTACCGGGCCGTATCCCCTCTCTCCTTGGCCGCTCCATGAGCGGCAAGGGAGTGGGGGGAGGAGCGGAATAGCTGTTCTTTGTCTCCCACCTCTCTTTTCATTTCCTTTCATTTCCGAATTTTTAAGCACTCAATCAGAGCTCGGATCCATACTCGACACCGAAAGTGCATTTACGGCAAAGGAGGTAAAGTCAAACGTACATAATAAACGTTACCCGAAGATTTTGTGTAAACCATTTAAATTTTTCTTACGAATGTTTACTTGGTTTGACCCCAACAACAATACCAAAATCACGGACGCGGGATGAATCGAAGAGGAATTCAGAGTATTCTGGGCATCTATATTTAAGATATCCCCAGAAGAGAATAACATTGATTTAGACTTCGAAGACAGAATAATAAACGATTGGAACGACCAGATACACAAAACCCATCCTCACCATTATGTTTCGCAGGGCGTACAGAACTGACAAGGGAGAATTTTATTCGAGCCCTGTCTTACATCTTTTTGGGGCTCGTGAATATCATGAATGAGTGCCTGAACGTGGGTTACTTCCCTGACGACTGGAAGGTAGCAAAAATGATATTGTTTCACAAAGCTGGTAAGCCACCGGACAGTCCAGCTAACTTCAGGCCTATATCTCTTAGAATTTGCAGGGAAGCTCTTGGAGAAAATATTGGCCAACAGGGTGAATGCGTTTCTCGAAAAAAAATAATTCTCACGACAACCAACAACATGGCTTCCAAAGGAAGGGAGGAACGGACACGGCGCTAGCCGTGATCACCGAGAAGCAGATCATACATCGAACATACCCACAAGCCTACTTCGACGAAGGGAGGGAGATGGCGGACCATGGCCGACCACTTACAACTGAAGAGGTCATGAGAGTCATAAAAACCTTTAAACAAAAGGCGCCAGGCTGGAAAGGCATCACTAAAAATAATTTGGTGTATACCTCCCGGCAGATGATTCAGAGCATCACAAACATCTATAACGCTTCCATAAATACGGGTTACTTCCCGGATAGATTAAAAATTGCCAAAATCATTTTTATCCACAAAAGGAATAAGCCACCCGATCAACTGGTGGACTACAGGCCAATATCCCTCCCTGAGTTTGTAGGCAAAGTCTACGAGAAGTTTCTAGCCAACAGGCTACAAGATCAGCTGTCCAAGCTGGAAGCTCACAACGCTCAGCAGCATGGGTTCCGCAGGAGGAGGGGGACTGACACAGCCCTTGCCTTTATCACCGCAACGCTTGCCCACTGTAAAGATGAGGGGAAATACGTAAACGTGGTGATGCGAGATGTACAGAAGGCTTTTGATAAAGTTTGGCTGAGACGTCTACAATTCAAGATCTTGGGCCTTCAGCTAAACTCTATCCTGGAAAGGGTCCTCTGCGATTACATCATGGGAAGAAAAGCCTAAATTTCGATTTAGGGCAACAGGGGAATCAAATTGGAGCAAGAAGTGGGTGTTCCACAAAGTAGCTGTCTGAGTCCACTGCTGTACCTTGTGTACACGTTGGACTTACCTGCTCCAGTCTGGGAGGATGTGATGTACCTACAATTTTCAGTTCATATAGTAACGTTAGAGTTTAAGCAAGGGAGACAGCTGCCGAAATCGAAAATATCAATCGTTTCGAAAGAAAGGGGAAAATCAAAACCAACCGCTGAAAGTTCCGGATCCTTCCTGTGAACCGCGGAAAAATATATGACGTCATAGTCGCAGATGAAATTTACCTGTACTCCAAAGATGGTAAAGTTCTGGGTCTGCACATCACCTCAACAGTGTATAAGACGTACTGCAACAACCGAATCTCCCTAGCCAAAGGAGAATTTGGAAAACTGTACAGGTTCAGAAACCTCAGCGCCATAACATCAAAGAGCTGTACACTGTCCTGGTGCGCTCAACACTGGTGTACCCGGCAGTGATAATGCAGGCAACTGGTTCAGCTTCTCTCAGATTTATGCTGAGTATCCAGAACAATGCTACCCTGCTTATAGCTGGCGCGAGAAGAATGGTCTATATTCGGCAAACGGAACTGCACGCAAGAGCAGTACTTGAGCCACTGAATTTAGTAGTACAAAGGCTAGGAAGAAAGACCTGGGAAAAAGTAGAAAACGAAATACTCCCGCATATAGAGGCAAATATAGACATACCACAACTCATAATAGGACAATTCACCAGGAGAGCTTTATTCCCAAGTGGAAGACTGTCCTCTCGGGAAGATCAAGCCGTTAGGTACAGATAACCAAGACAAAATGATTCTAATTACGTAAAAGAATCCACAAAAGGAGAAAACCAAACAAGAAAGAAAAGGAAAAAAGAGGTGAAGTGCCCAAATTATAAATACAAGACCAATAAATAAATTAAAAAAGGGGAAGTGCCCAACATAGTGCAAACAAAATAAATAAAATAACTAAATCAAATATTAAACAATAATTATAACAAAAAGAGGCAAAATGCCCACAACAGGTGAAATAAGAAACAAAACTAAACCAAAATAAAAATGAAAGCTAACGAGTTAGCAAAAAGATAATTGAAAGGCTTGAATGCATAAAGACGGGGGACATAGATTTTTATAGATATAATTATATATATATATATATATATATATATATAATAAAAAGAAAGATAACAATAAATAAATAAACAAATAAAAAAGCAAGACAAAATATATAAGAAAATAGCAACAAAAGAGTCAGCCAAAACACTGACACCATCGAAAGAGGAGGAATAAAAAAGAAATAGAAAAGGTAAGAAGCTTGAGATGTTCTCTACACCAGGGCAAACTATAAATATTCTTTACCACTATCTATACCTACAACACATTTTCCCCACTTGTTACATCATTACATCAAATGCACGGAGGGACTTGGGGGAACTCTTCAAGTTCCTAAACCTGAGTACCGTACCTCCAACAAACTAAAAATCTATACTGCATGCATTCGATCAAAACTCCTGTATCCGCCGGGCCCTATAAAGGTGATTCCTAAGACCTAAGTCCTTAAGCTGCAAAGGGTCTAAAATAATGTTGTCTATATTATAACAAGAACCTGAAGGAGAGAGCGGAGAAGGCAAAGTGAGCTCCATGGTGAACTGAGGATAACCTCCATAAACGTAGAGCTTCACCGGAGAGCAAGCAAGATCTAAGACAAAGTACACCGACACATCCCTCCCGAGTTTGTACTCGAACACATGAAATTTGAAGACATAGGACACGCAAAACATTTTAAAAGCAGCAGACTACTCATTGACGACGACGTTGAACCAATGTTCACTTCGATTTTCACAATACTCAACCAACACAAAGCCAACAAAATCCCTTTTCACTAAATTAGTCAAGTGCTAATTTTCTCCAAATATTTTAGCGCGATTAACTCGCCAAAAATATAAAAAACAACGAAAAATAAACAAAATAATAAAAAACAACTCAAAATCAGCATGTAAACAACCCAGATACAAATAAAAAAAGTCTTCACCAAAAGAAGTAAGGATTAAAAAACCCTCTGCTGCAAAGGCTTGAATGCCTTTTATATATTTATATATATAACAAAAAATATATACCAAAACGCAAAGAAAGCCAGAGATGCCCTATCACCAGGGACCTATCTTCCATTCTACTTTTCATTTTCGTTTTTCTATCAATTTGCCCATTTTTCCCTACTATTTCTCCTACTAAAACCCTCTGCTACTATATTGCTCACTTTATATGTCCAATGTCCAACTGATTATTTCTCGCTCCAATCTAGTTCTCTGGCAAAGGAAGCAAAGGAAAATGTAAGGTTGTAAACGTGCTTCTTTTAACGGCAGTCAAATCAGAGACGCCGAGATGTCGGGAGTATGGTTTCCGGCTGAAGTTGCACGTTAATTGCCGGTTTCCTCATTTGAATAATGACGGCTTCGGTCATCCGCAATCTTCTGCGGTTTTGGAGTCTCAGGATGATGGAAGTGTCCTTATTCAGTTTTCACGAGTTAGGGTAGTTCCATGAGAGTGAGTGTCTTTTTAATCGCGCCATCTTGAAGATGAGCTGTCAGTCGCATTGACAGGGTAGTGGAGTTTACGCTGATGTACTTTGAATTGGGGTGTTCGCAGTCACCGACTTTGCAATTTTATTCGTACACGACGTTAGTCTCCTGAAGTTCGCTCGTTGGAAGGACACAGCTGTTCTTCATGATAAAACTACTTGTTTGCTTGGTCTTGTAGTATATAATTAGATTTATATCCATATTAGGGTGAGCTGGGGTCACGTTAAGATGGGGAATGGCTTTGAGAGACTTTTCGTCTTCACGATAGCCGGTGTTCATATTGGACTTGTAATAAAGGTCGATATTATTCTTCGTTGGAGTAGACCTGACTGCAAAAACAGCAGCCAAGTATATTTTCTCTTTCATTGTGGCGTTGATGGATTCTTGTGGGTAGCCGTTGCAAACATGAATTCGGGAAATCCTATTAAGCTCGAGATAACAGCCGTCCACGAGGATGAATGAGAAATTGCCCTGTTAACTAAGGCAGTGATGGCTGATGTCTTTGTAACGTTCAGGACACTCAGGAGAACCATTTTCGCAGAAGACTAAGTTCGTGGCCTTAACTTATACTTCGGTCACAAATTTCGACTCCTGGCGGGATTTAAAAACACGCCCACTCTCATGTCACTACCCTAACCCGTTAAAAACTGAATGCGGGACACTTACGCAAATAGAAATTTTCTAACTTTATCACGCTAGCTATAACTACCTATAATGGACAGAGATAAGCCTGACCTCCAGGCAACTAGCATATCTTTGCAAATCTCTTCAACATCTATTCTTCTTTTTTTTACTATCACATTCGCACACGGGTCTCACAGTAGATACGTGGGATAGGAGTCACGATAAAGTGCAAAGTTATAGTTAGAGACAAGCGACACATCCTGGTTCTAATTTCAGTTTAGTTGTAGGTCCCATAACTAACTATGTCCACCTTTGTCTCCTACTATTTTATTTGCTCCCCTATCCTGAAACTTTCTGCTTCCTCTAGCTCTCACTCCTATCCGCCGTACTCACAGTGCTTGGAGCTACCTTTGGCTCTAGAGAGTTTGACTATGGGATCTACAAAGGAGAACCGGGCCTCCCCCCCTCTCTTCTTAGCCGCTCTATGAGGGCCAAGGGGGTGGGGGCATGGTCGGAAGAGATGTTCTTTGTCTCCCACTTCTCTTATCATTTCATTTGATTTCAGAATTCCATTTATTTTCATTCCCTTAACATGGTCGAAAGACGTCTAGGAATAAAGAATGTCATTCGCTGATGTTTTTTTCACGCCTCGAAGACCACGTTAAAAACCTTGTAAGAAATATTAATAAAATACACTTTAAAATTAATAACGCTGCCACAGCTGTATACTTCAATAGTACACGCATAGAACATGGCCTTTAACCTAATTATATATATATATATATTGTTGAGGTTTAATGAGTGGGCAATCCCAATCCCACTTCCTGGACATATATTTTATTACTGCACCAAGGTGAAGCGGAGGTGAAGTGTATCCAATACACCTATCGTAGCCACTTCCGGTGAATAAGAATAAACCCGGTGCTTTCCTTTTTATCAAAATTAAGATAATAATCTCCTGAGTGTCTCCTCACTCATTAAAAGCCGGTCATGAGTGGACCTGTGTAATATTGAGATTTAAGCCGAGTAGATTGCTTATTCATTGCCAAAAGATTGTCCAAAATAGTTAAACACACAGATACAAAAATAATCTTTAATGTAGATGAATTAGAAATAAGAAACAGCGTATATTGGTATAAATAGAATTAATCTGTGCAATGAATAAGTAAGTGTACAAAAATTACTCACTAGGTTGCTCTCGTCTTAATGGCACCCATCAGGATAAATGGAATAATATTATTGAATTGAGCACTGAATTAATCACTTTTAATATCGAGGTTATAGGCTCGGGATGGGTATTCTAGTTAACGAATAAACTGATGAAGTTAGTGAGGGGATAATTCACTTTAACGATACCTTTGAGTTCGTAGGTATTTTTGAGAATGACAGTGAAGATCTTCTTCTGGTGACGATGATCGCACCTATTCCGGTCCTCCGAGGTCCCTGAATGAGAAGGTAATCCTAGACAGGTGATAGACTGATCCTATGCCGGATCACGAAGGCGAGCCAAACTGTGTCTCAAATCGGACTTCTTCTTCTTTGAAGTGACTGTCCGATTATTTGGCTCCTGGAGTGGGTAGCCTAAACCGATTACCTAGCTACGTCTAGGGTAATCAGCAGAGGGATAACCTCTGACTCTAAAGGGGGGGGGGGATTCTGCGAGAAGTTTGGCACCTCCAAGTACCGTGACGGCAACACACAAATTCCCCGAAGTTTCTTTCTTACAACGGGCGAACTGTTTCCTTTGTGAAACGAGCTTCACAAACTCGATGTAGGTCCAAGGTATTCTGCTTGACCCAAGGGAGAAGTTTCCCTTTTATTTCCCTCACGAGCAGAAATCGAGAGAGAGCACCGAATTTTCATAAAATCTGTATAGCTGCGTGAAAGACCTTTTCATCTGCTGCCAGACAGAGTAAATCTTTCACACCTTCCAGCTATCCTTGCTTCGGGTCGCAGTTTACGACGGCGCGAAAACTTGGACCTTTGTCAGCTAGCAGCTGTCCTTCAAGGCAGACATTTTCCTGTGTAGCCGGCCGCGAATTTGTTTTTCAGAAAGGTGCGAAAATGGGCGGAGGGAATTCGAGGAGGAAGGCGAATTTGGAATACGGGAGAGACGTGCAGCTTGTGTCGGGCTATTTCTGCGTACACTGATGTACGTGGTATTTAGAATTATATATATATATATATATATATATATATATATATATATATATAATGCAATGTTTTTTTCGGGTTTTTTAGTTTTGATCTTTTAGGAATTTGATATTGTAATTATTCTACATGCCTTGAAAGCAAATTCAAGGCAAGTTTAAGATTTTGGACGAGTACGGATGATTGTTTGTGAATCTGAGAGTGAACTTCCCCTCCTTTGAGAGAATTATATTTCACTTTAAAAAAAAATGGGAATACATCACCTCAGTCACGACCTGGTCATAGGGAACCATATAAGTGATTTATTTGGCTGTTTTAAGACTAATTTGGAAAACACTTAGTAAAAAAATTCAAAAACCGCTCTATAAATGCATTAATATTTTGTACTCTCTTGGCTATTGAATACGGGCAACTGTAGTGAGCAACTTTTAACTATCTCCTAATTTATTCTGATAAATTAAGTTTGACATAACCAGGTTATAATCAAAGGTGTAACCTTAATGGTTATTCTGTTATTGTGTAAGATGAAATTTGGAATGTTATATAGGAGGTCAGATTTAGTCGAGTATTTTGTTATTTCAATTCGGTAAAACTTATTTACATTATTAAAGAAGGACTTTTACTAGCATTTTCAAATGGTCACCTTGAAAAGGAAAGTTTCCTGTCATACCGCAAATAGGACTTGGATCAGAAAAGTAAAAAACTGCATCAAAAGGATTTCTTTGACCCACGCTTTCTTCCCTACAAGTGGTTTAGATGGAGAAGATACAGAGCAACAAAGATACTGGACTACGCCGATGCTTGCTTGTCGAGTATTGGAATAATGATCCAGGGCTCCTCCATGGCCATACCCTGAGCAGATTGGAACCTGAATATCTTTGAATTAGAATCTATCGCCCTCGTGACCACGCTCGTCCTCTCCTCCAAGCAAGACTCTTTTCTTTCTGGTCCAAACAATAATATTTTCTGGCAATATCTCTGCGATTTTCAATACTTTTAGGGATAAACTTCCGTCCGCTATCCTCCAACATCTCTCTCCCACCTCCTCAAAGCCTTCACACGAACCATCTGAGCATTAAGTTCTAACATCGCCTACATCCGAAGACGTCACAACATTGCCGATAGTGTCCCGAATGTTCGAAGATTTATATCGCCACATGGTTAGAGCGCCACAAGTGACTATATAAGCGGACCACGCTCGGGACTCTGGAATTATCGTTTTAAGCCGTGCCCCTCCCTTTTCTCCCTAACCTCCTCCTCCAGTGTTCCTTTATTTAGGCACTTGTTCTCACGGCTACACCATTGTATCCACACCGTTTTAGGCATAAGTCCTCGTATGCATATTCATAACTTATATTTGTATTCCCCCTCATATTTTATGCATTTGTTCTCGTATGCCCACTTTTGTAAAATTTTACTACCTCTTCTTAGCGCACATATTTTCATGTGCATTTTTTTACATTCAAATAAATGGAAGGGTACTCCTCCGTAGTATTAAATGGTGGGTTTTGGCATCGAAGCAACACATAGAACAAGCGTGAGCAATACTAGACAAATCTTTACAGAAAACGTACAACAAACGTAGTAATAATGTCCTTTTATTTCTCAATATCTATTTCATCCTCTAAATTTAAAAATAAAAGTACCGGATTTTGCAAAAGTTTTGTTATGCTTGGTTTGTTAATCTTTCGAGAGGTTTACGTTTGAGATAGAATACGTTTCGTTTTACAAAGTTAAAATTCTACTTTTACAGCAGGTTTCATTAAAACATCTTTTTCATTGTCTAGAAGCGTATCGTGATGGAAGTTAAAAGAATCAAGATCTCTGGTCTCCAGGGCGCGGGCCACAACATGTCTGACATTGCCAAGTAGATCAACTTCAGTTGGATGATCATCTAAAGAATCGCAACAAGGCTAAAGAACTGGGAAGATCACGTTCAGGTAGATCTCGTTCAGGTATACCTCTTTCAGTTAGACCTCAATTTGTCCACCGTTTCGCAGGAAGAAAAGCTTTTAAAAGTTCTCTGAAGTTCAAAATTCCAGCGCTCGCAAAGAAGAAGAATATCTCTGTGGCCAAGGTATCCAGGGCCGTCAAGGAGCACGACGGGAAAGACCTTGAGGTGCGTGAAAAGGCCTCTGCTCACCGCCCGAATGTGAGAGCAAAGTCAAGAGCGCTGTCGTCGCCTTCTCAACGACTTGAATAATCATGGTATTCGAATTCTCATTAACTGCTGAAAAATCCTTCAGTCATTCTGGTCATCAACAAGCAGAACACCATCGTGGTAATTTTCGGTCAATACGTTTTCGATGTCTGCCATGAGGCCACGACCAAGCCTCCTAGCTGATGCCGCCGGTGTTGTTCGCAGCCACTTAAAAGACTAAACCCGGCCGATTACAAAGCCATCTTTTCCATGAACCATGAAAGTCCTGCCTTGGATGAGAAAAACCAAGAATAAGGCCGGTTACCTCTTTCAAATGGACGATATTCTAGTTCACGCGGCCAATGTTGTGTATCAAGAGTGGTTGGGCTCGAACATAAACTTCTGGTCGAAGGAATTTTTTCCGTTGTAGGCGTCTGACCTGTCTCCTCGACTGCAGCGTATTAGCGCATATCGAAAGCAAGACCTGCAAGGTCAGCCACAGCAACGTCAATGAGCTGAAGCTTTCGTCATCCCCGTGTGACCGAGCATGAGCATGGAATTAGTCTAAAAAAATGTGTGCTGCCTTAGGGTCTCGCCTGGAGCGAGTGCTCGCCTCCGAGGGTAGCATTAATTAATATTACAATTTAAACACATATTTATATGTTAAAACAATATAAAATAACAACCTCTGACCCCCCTTCCCCACACACACTACAATTTATCGGAGTCCACGTGCTATGGTATCGCGCCATGGACGACGTCACTTCTTGTTAGAACATTCTCGAATTTTCGACTCTTGAGCACGTTGGGAAAATATTTACCAATCTTGTGAACTCGTCCCAAGCCTCCTCCTCCTCTCGGATGACGAGGTGTAAAAGAGCCGCTCTGTCTCGCCCTTGCTGCTAAATTATAAATCAACTCCGCCTCCGGATAAAGATGAGTCCAGCCCAAACCTCAAAGCCGTCCTTATCGTATCGTCACGTGAGCGTTCGTTAGACAGCAGACTTCTTCAGCCGTTATTCTACCCAAGTCAATTAGCAGCTTCTGTGAACGGCAAGCTTTTGAATTTGCGCAACAGTCTCCCTTCTTTTAATTATTTGAAGAAAATCTCCATCGATTACCTTTTAGTAACAGAAGATTCCTCTTTCAATGGAATTTCGAGAATTCTCACATTTCCAGTCAAACGTCATCTTTGAAGTTTGGCTATCTTTATCGGAAGGTTGGTTCGGATCGTGCCCCACTTATATCATTGGATCTTTCCTAATTCGCCTCATCAAAAGAAGGACATTACCTGAAGTCATCGACCCGTAAGAATAAAACCCCCTCCATTATTAGTATTGTAAAGTTTCCCCTTTTGATCTGAGCCTAGTTACATTAATCAATTAACTCCATTTGATAATCCCTCCTCATAATAATTTTCAAGAGACACTTACAATTTAAATATTTTACCTTTGCCTATTATTATTCTTATTTTAATCTGTGTAAATAAAATAATATTTTTGTTGTTTCATCTTTAACTAATCGTGAACGATACTCTCGGCCTATTCAAGTAAATCTCGCCAACCATTTATGAACTGTGATTATTAAGGATTTAAAACCGAACGCCTCAAGTGTGGCCACCTAATCGATCGTTAATCCTTGCGAACAGTCCTTGAACGGTTCACGTTGCAGTAGGTGATTAATTCACCCCTCCAATATAATATAGGAGTAGTGTATGGTATAGAGTGGTTGTACCACGACAAATCATATAAACGTGTCTAACTTCATCAAAACTATCATTATGTTTTTTGTTGAGAGTGTGGTAACGAATGTAACGGGACTTTTGCAATATCTGGTATTTCAATTATTACTAGTGTGTTTATTTACTTAATACATGTTTATAAAAAAGAGTAATACAGTTCGTTCAAGTTTTTAAATTATGGACCATTTTTGTATCTAGTCTTTAAAGGTACTCTTAAGTACTAATAAATATCAGAAATTAATCCAACCTTACAAACTAAATATCGTGAGAGTCATAAGGTTGCCTGAAAAATGTGAGGTCGTTCTATAAATTAAATAGAGATTCAAAGAGCCAGAAAATTTACCAGATCCTGGCTTCTGTTCAGCTTGATCTACCAAAGCATATAAGCCACATACAATGACGGACGGAAAGCCAATTTGCTTTTAGTGTCAAGTATAATTTGTAAGCCAATGTGAGTCTCTCTAACAGAAGTTACGAGGGGCTGTCAATAAGTTTTGCGATTCGGATATAAGGAAACGAGATATTAGGAAAAGTGTTTTATTATTTTTAACTACCCTCGACTTCAATGCACTTGCGCCACTTGTTCCTGAGGCTTCAAATTCTCCACAACCAGAAATCTCCCGACTGCTGTTTAATCCACCTCTGGACGGCCAGCTGGACATCTTTATCGTTCCCCAAACCGGCGTCCACGCAGTGCAGCCTTGAGCTGGCGGAATAAAAAGTAATCGCTAGGGGCCAGATCTAGACTGTAGGAGGGAGGGTGGGAGGTTGAGCTCCTCGAATCCGCACTCGCACAGGTCAGCTTGTGAAACTCTGGCCTTGTGGACAGGGGCATTGTCGTCGAGGAGAAGGACACTGCGTGTCAACTTGCCGCGCCGCTACTGACAGATGCACTTTTTCAACCCAGCCAGTTTCTTGGCGTAATATTGGCCTGTGATGGTCCTTCCACAAGGCGCATAGTCCACCATCAACACTCCCTCAGAATCCCAGAAGATAGTGGCCATGATCTTCTCGGTTGAGGGTTGGGTCTGGAACTTGATGGGGGTTGGAGAGCCCCCGTTCTTCCAGGCCATGCTTTCGAGCTTGGTCTCGAGATCCCAGTGATGGACCTACGTTTTATCACCTGTCACTATGCGTGACTCGAATCCCGCCGGGTCTTGGTTGTACAGGAGCAGCAGCTCTTCCGAACTTTGACGACGTTGAAGTCGATCATGGGGCGTGAGTTTTCGTGAGGTTTCTAGAGACCCAACGGGCAGAGACCTTGGTGATGGCCAAATTGTCGTGGACGATGTTGATAACACTCCCATGTGATATTCCACGTTCTCGCTTGATCTCTCCGACCTTTACCCGTCGATTTCCAAGGATCATCCTCTCCACACGGGCTACATTGTCCTCGTTGGTCATGTCTGACGGGCGTCCTGGACGGGGGTCATCTTCAAGGGGCTCACGGCCATGGCAGAACTCCCTATTCCAGCGAGCAATGGTTGCATAAGAAGGGGTGATGTCAGGGTACACTGCAACCATGCGTTAATGGATCTCTTTTGCACTCTTGGCTTTCTTGGTCAAAAATTTTGATCCCTGCGCGGTGCTCAACCTTCTCGATTGTTGAAAAATTTGTGACTGACGATCTGCGAACAGCTACTGTTTCTTAAATCGACGAGGTAGGAGTGTGCGGCTGCAGGTCCTTACTTGTCATAACTTGTCCTAAGACTCCCACAAACAGCCATCCCCCTTCCTCTGTTTTGCCCTACCGATTCGCAAAACTTATTGACCGCCCCTCGTATATAAATAATGTCAGGAACAAAATTGGTGACGATAGAAATGGAATTATATGTAAGTTAACTAGTCAAACTAGCCTGAAAAAGGAAGTACTTGGAACTCTAGATTTTTTCCAGGCCAAGGCAATAGTGTCAGTTTCAGGAGGGGTGAAGTTGAAACAACAAAAGTGTATGAAATGCTAGAATTGAAGGATGCATTTACATAAAATTTTACTCAAATAAAATTACTAGATTTTCTCCGTATTTTCTGATTAAAAGCGAGCTTTATTTTCTTCTTTTAAGACCAAATTCTTCCTATTCTTACATATCTTCTTTTCACCCAAATTTGCTCTTTAGATCGACCTCTCCTTCAAGTTATGATCCTCTTCAGAGGTTTCTCTTGAGATCCGTTTCCTCATTTCTCGCCAATAATGGCCCCAGAAAAGAATCGAGCTCCGTTGGATTTATAATTCCAACTCTTCATAAAAGGAGTCTTCCATAAGTTTCATTCCTCGACCATCGGTTTCCGTTGGCGCAGAGGAAGAATTAGACTGAACCCGTCTATTTGTCAATGCCGTGGGTAATTTACCTTTAAAAGACCCTATTTCTTTGAAATAGGCCTGGCAAAAAAATTATTTGGACTAGATGTGATCTGTTGATGTATGTCATTGCCCGGACGTTCGTGTAAATAAGAGCTGTTCCAAAATTAAACCGGTTTGCTATTGCTGAATTTTAGGAACCAATTAACAGCTATAAAACGAAATAAATAAGTCATATCACAAATGTTTGCCAAATATTTTATAGATATTAACCGAAAATCTAGGAAAACTTAAAGAATGCCTTAATACAATGATATTTATTTTTACTATATAGTTATATTTATATATGACTTGAAGCATTAATATCCATTTCATTTTCTAGGGGGAAATATATGACAATCATGATGTATGTATTTGATATCCTGAGGATTAGTGGCCCCGTGCCATCCAGGTCATCAACTTACCAAGTGGAACTGTTTTAATTGTATAGAATGTGCAGGTTTCAATAAGTTCGTCGCCCTTTAGTTAAGCTACACCGAAAGATGATGTTGACCAATAAGAAAACAGGTAGAGAAGTGATAGCAATAATGAGCAACTCTGCACTTTGCATAATATTAAACTTAAAACAGGCTGTTAGTATTGAGTTACAAACCAAAAGATATCGAACCTTATAGTTAAGTGAAATAAATAGTGATGAGGAGATAGCATAACAAAAAATCATTCAAAGATTTAATAAAAATCTCATCTATGAATATGATTTGGATAATATGAAAATTTTCCTAACCCAGAGTAGTCAAGTGAAGCATAGCCGGTAAATATTCGTTTTAAGACATCTCTTCTAAGGAATTTTGGAATATGTTTTTATATGCAGTATAATGCGTACTTTTCAGATTTAAAACTAATTTTTCCCGGGAATGAATAATTTTCCCATAATCTTCTGAAGATCCATATTAGGAAAAGTTGGGATTTCAGCAAAAACGAATTTCAGATCTGAAAAGTACACATAAAACTGCATAAGAAAGCACAACACATTTACAAATTCATTAAAAAGATCAAGAATCAGAACCTGATCTAACCTTACCTAAACTTACCTAACTTAACCTTGCATTACCTTACCTTACCTTACCCTAACGATTTTTTCTCAGCTTCCGCTGAAACAAAACTTTGCGCAGAAAACAGTTGATAAACAAAAGACTAGCACTTGGTTCAATGGAGGCATTAGAAAGCCACGTGCACTTAAACGCACAAACCAAAGAATTGAATGTGGTTTACCTACCTTTCGAATCCCTTGCAATTATATCACAATTATAGCACACAAGTCATGTACAAGAATAGATGGTGAAGAAACTGACTTGCAGGCAATTAGAAGAGGAGTAAAACAAGGCTGTGAGTTGTGACCAGACCTGTTCCCAATATATAGTGAGGTAATAATGAGGAATATTGAAGAATGCGAAGGGATAAAAATAGAAGGATGTAGTTTCAATAATTTTCGATTGGTGGACGACATCGTACTGATAGCTCATTCGAGGACACAGTTAAAAATAATATTCAATAAAGTAAAAGAAGAAAGTGAGAACAAAGGGCTAAAAATTAATGTAGGAAAGACGAAGTGTATGACTGTATCAAAGAATACACCAGTGCCAAGATTTGAATTACGTTGCGGAGAACAGACAGTGAAAGTGGACAGTGAACAGTGAACAGAGAGGTGGAGTCGTTCAAATACCTCTAAAGTGTATTGAAGTGTGTTGCATGGAATGGAGAGTTGGACATTGTTAGCAGGAATAGGGAAGATACTGGAAGCAATAGAGAGTGGTACTGAAGAAGAAGGATGAAAATCCCGTGGGCAGCAAAAATAACGAACGAAGCAGCTTTGCAAATGGTAGGAGAGAAGAGAGAATGATGAAGATGGTGAGAGGAAGACAGTTGAGATTCTTCGGTCATTTGATGCGAGAAAAAAGGAATCGAGAATTTAGTTGTAACTGGAATGGTGGAGGGAAGAAGGGGAAGAGGAAGACCAAGAGAAATATACATGGATGGACTGGTGAAGATTGATGGAAGGCGGAACGTCGCGCGAGCAGTTCATCAGAGCTACGCGGGACAAAGGAAGATGGAAGACATTGGTTGCCAACGTCTTCGATGATATGGCACAGCGGTAAATTAAAGAAAGTTTCGATCTTGGTGAAATTTAAAACTCTTGCAGCATGGAAGCCATTTAATAATTTGCAGGATTATACTGTGAGCCCCGTATATTTCTAAGCGCGGTAAATGCGAATAGCATGCAAAGTGAGGACGCGAAAAATTCCATTAACATACCAAAACTAATAGTACTACAAAAGCTATTAAGAAGCCAAAACTAACAACGCGACAAATGCCATTCACCAGCCAAAGGTAATAGCGCCATTAAACCAGCAGCATACTAACACTAGCAGTACGTTAAACCTAGCGGCACGCCAACACTAGTGGCACGCTAAAGAGTAAATAAGACAACAATGGTGGAACGACCAAAACTAGCAGCAAGCCAAGATTAATAGCACGTCAAACCTAGTAAAATCCCCAAACTAATACCGTGCTAAAAACTAGTAATACGACAAATCTTGTAGTGCGGCAAAAAATAACGTCAAAACGAATAATGCGATAAAATTACTAACACGCGAAAAAGTAATAGCTCGAATAAAACTAGGAATCCGTCAAAACTAAATAGCACGATAACTAATAACACGCGAAAAGGAAAAGACTAATTGCCAGACAAATAACACATTAGTTACCTAAACAATAAACACACTAATTAACAACATCAAACATACTTATCACCAGATAAATAATACTAAATCACAGGCAAAGAAGACACTAATTGCCAAATAAGGAACACACTAATACCCAGACAAAGAAAGCCCAAATGGCTCTACAAAGAATATCCAGTGTCCCGACAAAAAAACGCACTAATGGCCAGACAAAGAACATACTAATGCCGGAAAAAGAAGAGAGTAATTGTCGGACAAAGAACACTCTAATTGCGTGACAAAGAACACACTAATTGCCGAAGAAAGAACACAATAATGGCCTAACAAAGAACACTGATAGCTGGATAAAACACACACTATTGGCTGGACAAAATATACACTCCTTATCAGACATAGAACAGTAAGTGCCCAATAAAGACGCCACTAATTGCCAGACAAAGAACACATTAATTGCGAGACAAAATACACTAAATCAAGTCAACAGCACACTAAATGCTAGACATTAAAAGCCAGAAAAAACACTAATTGTCAGACAAAGAACACACTAATTGCGAGACAAACTACACATTCATTGCCAGATAAACAGCACATTTACTTGCATATAAGGAACACACTTTTTGTCAGCCAAAGAACATACTAATGGCCTGACAAAGAACACACTAATGGCCGGACATAGTATATACTAATTGCCGGATAAAAACACACTGAGTAGGCTGACAAAATATTCTAAATAGGTAGACAAAAAAACAAGATTACCTCTAAATTTAAGAGCCTCAATTCTAATACTAAACTTCTGAATACCGAGTGAACGCTCTGGTTCGAAGGACCATGTCTTGAAACCCCCGGGGTCTCTCAGATCCCTAGCTTGACACAGAGGGAACCTGCTTATAATCGCCTCCCCTCTCCGTGACGAGATTAGTAATCAAAATACCTTCCTGGTTTAAAAGTAGGCTCAGGGACAATGTAATTAAATAACATGTAAATACATAATATCTTCACAGAGATAGAAAAAGAAACGATCGCACCCTCGTTACCTAACACAGTTCTGGTACAGTACCAATTTAAGTACGTCAATCAGTCGGGAGGTAAACCCTTGAAGAAAATAGTTAAGTTCTACACGAAGTATTAATCATAGTAAATAAATAATTGGAGAGACGAACGACTTTCATCTCACAAGTCTCATTTGATCAATCAAAGATTGAAACAAAAAAAAAAACGAATAAAATAATGTAAGCTCTATTGTTAAGAGAAATTAAAATGGTTTAAGGTAGGTTCAATGACCATCAGAGGTTACCCGAAATAGTTTAGATTATCAAATGAAAACGAGGAGATTCCCTTAATCGAGTTCTAGTAGTTGTAGAGTGTGGGGGCTACTTCATATATTGTAGCTCCCTCATATGCTCTTCGTACCAGTTCTTAACCACATGAGCGGTTTTTATTGGAGCATTTTCATCTTGGAAAAAGCACTCAACATTATGGAATAATGTCTGGACCATTGGATCTACTTGATCTTTCAAAATATTCAAATATTCGTTGCTGTTCACCCTACCATGCAGGGCAACGATTCGTCCAAGAGAATCCAAAGATATGGCTGCCCAAACTATCACTAACCCTCCTTCGCGCTTCACTATAATAAGAATGCAGTCAGGATTAAAAGCTTCCCTCCCTAGGCTGCCTCCACAGATAAACTTGCCCTGCAGTGGGGAAAATAGAAAAACCGGACACGTCGAAGAATATTACTTGCTTCCATGTGTCTGTCGAAAAGCCCTTGTTATCTCTTTATCTCTACAAGAATGGTATATATAGGAGAAAACTAAGCAACGCTCCGCCCACAAACAACGAAAGGACACAAAACAATTTGCCTTTTTTCAAACTCAGTGAAGTCACGTATCTTAACATCTATACCACGATCTGAAAAAGAAATGCAAATAATTATTAAAATTGATCAATAAAATATGTATCTACAATAAAAACAAAACACTCAATGAAATTTGGATGGATATTCGCAATATAATGGCTCATTGAAATATTGGTATTAAATTTCTACTGTTCCAATTATTTTTTCCACCCCTGGATATGAAAAACTCACAAAGTAGTGCGTGAGTAGACCAATAATTGCAGAAAATCCCACAGGAAAAATGAAAAGCAGATTCCAAGAAATACATAAAGAATTACCTTACAAGAATGGTATATATAGGAGAAAACTAAGCAACGCTCCCCCCCACGCACAAGGAAAGGACACAAAACCGAAGGGTAAAGACATATAGATAAGATCTTTTCTAAAAATATCCACGTAGGAGAGAGTGTGTGAAATATAAGTCACATAACTATGAAAGCGTACATATGCAATTAAAATGGACAATTTTGTTTAAAATAGGTTTTTTAATGATAGGACCCAGTTTAAAGACACCGGTGGATATATTGAAATTAAACTAGGAATTAATGAACGACCATTCAACAATATTTCTTTTAATATAGTCAACTTATTTGTAAATAAATTTAGTTGAATTCCAATTGATAGGATAACTATTTTCAGATAAATGAACAAAGAAAGCACAATAGACAGAATAAAACTCCCTATACTATTGTTATTATTATGAATCAACATTTTTTACATTGTAGACTCATACTTAAATATGACTGAAATGTTTAAACATATCAGGAGACGGAAAAGAAAGAAAAAGTCCCCAGAAAACGCCAAAACACGAGAGTTCTTAAAATTGAATGCGGGAAGCATTTCAATTCTGTAAAACGTTCTTATTGCCGAATCTAAGCACCTGGCAAGAAAGTTGCGAGGGTAGCAGAGGTTTTTACCTATTTCAAAGACTTTTGAAATCTCAATAGCCAAGAATTCCGGGCTGGTGACCCGCAACCCTCGGAAGGGTCGTGGGTCTCCAGCCCGGAATTGTTGTATATTAAGCTTTATTTAATCTCGTTTAAATTGAAAGAAAGTTAAACATTCGTAACTTCTACGTTTAAAAATCATCTACCTTTGGCTTTCATCTGGATTAACTTATTTAAAAAGAAAGAAGTAGTCAGAAAAAATAGGTTAGGTAATTTATTGAGAAATAATAGTGGATAGAATACACGATCATGCTTAGTAGGTGTTTTTCTTCACAGGTAATCCTCTATGTAGTCTCTGGTCCTAATTAAATCTGACATTTAAGTTGTGTTCTTCTCTGCCAAGATAGTTCATACTCGATCTATAACACCTTCCGCACCTGACCATCGACATATTTTACTTCTCATTACCCCTCAAAATGAAGTTTATCCTCTCACCCCTCAACCTCAATTATTTTCTTGGATATTGAGAATGATTATTTGTATTTCTTTTTCAGATCGTGGTATAGATGCTAAGATGTGTGACTTCACTGAGTTTGAAAAAGGGCAAATTGTTAGAGCTCTAATTTCAGAAACTTCCATAACCAGAACAAGTAAACTCGTTGTTTTTTAGAGAGCTAACATATCAAGGACCATGACAGAATTCAAGAAGCAGGGCAAAATATCCAGCGGGAGGAGTAATTTCGGCAGGACTTCGAAGCTCGCTGAAAGAGACCGACAAGTGTTGAAACGCATTGTGTTTGAAAATCCCCAGAAAACTGTATGCAGTGAACTCAATAAATCCGGATATAATGGAAGAGCCGCCATCAAGAAACCTTTGCTTTCTCATCAAAACTTCCAGAAAAGGCTGAACTGATGTAGAGATCACAGGGCTGGTCGTCAGACCAATGGAAGAAAGTAATATTCCCTGACGAGTTAAGTTTTTCTATTTTCTCAACTACAGGGCAGGTTTATGTGGAAAGGCAGCCTGGAGAGGGAAGCTTTTAATCCTGACTGCCTTCTTTCTACAGTAAAGCACGGAGCAGGGTTGATGATTGTTTGGACATCCATATCTTTGGATTCTGCTGGTCCAATAGTTTCGGATGAAGAGCAATGAATATCTGAATATTTTAGAAGATTAAGTCGATCCCATGGTCCAGACATTATTCCCTGATGTTGAGTGCTTTTTCCAAGATGAAAATCCCTGAATAAATACCGCTCATGTGGTTAAGAATTAGTATGAAGGGCATAAGAGTGAGTTACAATACATGGAGTGGCCCCCACAATCTCCAGATCTTAATATTATTGAGCATTTGAGGTGCGCCTTGGAGCGAAAAGTTAGAAGTTGTTACCCTCCACCGTCGTGTCTGAAACAGGTGGAGAAGCTATTGCCTGAAGAATGGCTCAAGATTCCTCTCAATGAAGTCAGGAAGCTGTATGAACCAATCCAAAACGCATCGAGGGTGTTCAGAAAGCAAAAGGAGGACCAACTACGTATTAAATAAATATTCATTGCATTTAACACGTATACCAATTATTTTGTTCAAACCCTGTATATATATATATATATATATATATATATATATATATATATATATATGAATCCATTAAACCTCATTGAAAGAGAAAACGGAATAATTTTTTCCTTGTAGTAATATTTTTATTACCTTTTTTCGAAAAAATTCGTGCAGGGAAGCGATTCGAACCAGGCACACTGAGGCAGCGAGAACCGCTTTGATCAAAGTTAAAAGTATGCCGTTAGTACACTACGCTACACAGAGAACCAAAAAAAAACTCTGAATTTAATAGCTTTTAGGGAACACTTCGCAGGCTCGAACGGAGACTATGAAAGAAATTGAAAATTAATTGGGAATTCAAAGAATAAATGAGGAATTTAGATTTAATGAGGTGATGTTTCTTTATGATTTTTTAATATGGAAGAATAATTAGTTATGTTATAAGTAGTTGGGATTTTTAATATGTCTGCAAGGTGGCCGTCTGACATCACGCTGAGATATTTTGACCTTTTGTACTTCATGATTGAAAAAGCTTGTTCACAAATATATGTTGACCCCCAAAACACAAGCATCTTCTTTGCTAAAGAGTAACCAAGACAATTTGGTAATACGTAAGCTGTGCACGGGAGCTGCTTTCAAAGCCACTTTTCACTCTCGGAGCTACATTTTCCCACATCTGCCCTAAAGGCTGCTCAGTTTATATTATCGCGCATCTTATGAAGCATAACCTCTTTAATAAAGAGGCCTCATCCTCGACCCTTACGTCCATTGTTTTAACAGTAGGTTTTTCGCTTTTTATATACTAAATTGAATAAATATGGGATCTTGTGTTGACATGCGATCTCTTTTATATTTATGTAGTAGTTTAGCTGCCTGGTTATAGAATAACTGAGTAGTAGAAAACCCAGTGAGGAGAGATTTTGGCTCACCATGCACCTAGCCCCTTAGTTACACAAATTTAGGCGCAGCCGAAATATCATCCAGCACGTGCACAAAATAACGATACATATCTCAAAAGTTATTTTAGTTTAAAAGACCCCCCTCAAGCGTGAACAAAGAAAGAATCTGGAGTATTGTTCCTATGTTATCTTGCTACAGATTCTGATCGGGCCTTTTCTAAAATAGCAAATTTGGGGATAATGCAAAGGCCAGCCAAATTTACCTTTTCCCTGTCACTATTTCTCTTGTAGATTGCTCATTAGAAAAAAGAAAACCTTATATTTTCTCATTAACCTCATTCAATTTTAATTTGACATTCTGTAATATCGGAGTAAAAGGTAGGGCACAATACTTCTTCCTGATTAACTACTATGGAGAATTGTATAACCAGTAATCAGCAAAATCCAATCCTAGTTCGTGATTGGTGTCCTAGGTAACTTAAATCCAAAAAAGGTAGTCGTAATAACGCTCATCTACTAAAGGTAATGGCTTAACTGCATTAATTCTAAAGGTTTATTGCTTGATTAAATAAAATAATTGATATGAAGGCGTATCGCTTCCACTAATTACTCCTAATCCAAACACAGTTTATATTACCAAAATTAATTATCTATAGGAGAGATATCGAGTGCTCAAAGCTTAGCGAAACAAAGTCGTGCAAACACGCCAAATAGATAATGCACTCGTCATGAAACAACTTTATAAAACCTTATCAACCAAGTAATCATTATTCCTAACTACTGATGATATACAAGGCATGGTTGCAATTATTGCATAGGTTGCTAATGTCATCATTATTCTGACAACTTAAGTATTCAAAGTTTAACAAATGATCGAACTTTTACCTAGCGCCTCATCATGTCCGATGAAGCCCATTTTAAAATTAATGGAGACGTTAATAAACAAAATTACATATTTTAGTGTGCTGAAAAACAGAAAGTTACGGTCTGGTGCGGCATAACCAGTTAGAGAATCTTTGGTCCCTACATCTTCGAGTATACTGACGGAAAAAACAGTGATAGTAACAGACATCGCGGATACACTCTCTTCGTCTTCTCTAGTGTAATTCGTAATTGTAGTGGTGAAGGCCGAGTCATAGATGCAAGTAAACGAGTTGATGATAGTTTTCATCTCCTCATTGTATATGTGGTGCTTTGTAAACTTGTTGATGGACTGCCAGACAAACAATCGTATTAAACAGGTTGAGCTCAGTATTTTTGGCACAAATCGTTCCAGTGTTCTTTGAAATGTACTGCCGCCAGCAAGTTTAAACTCAGAATTTTTGTTGTCAGTGATCCTGGTAGGAGGCAAAAACCTGGTTTAGATTTGGTAGTTTCACTAAATATCTAAAATAAAATAACTAAAGTCAAAATAGTTAATAGATAAAAATATTCATGAATAAATTAAATCCATTTAAATTCTAACAATTTTGAGCAGGTTTATCTGCAAACACTAATTGTAAAATCCTTTTAGCTTTTATTTACCACTTAAAAAGATTGCTTAACTATATATACTTATCCTTGCTGAGTACAGTGTAACATAATCTTGTAAATTTCTTGAAAATGATTTCAAGCAGTACATGTAGTATAAGCATTCCTTTTCATTCGGTTAAGTAAACCCATATTTAATGAAGTTTAATTACAGTTTAGAACAGAGGTTTTAAAAATTGGTGCCTAGTGGAAGCTTGATAATTATTTATTCATTTAATTTTTAAAGAATATTTGTCATATACATATATAATAAATGTTTCTTTTCCATTCTAAGAATAATACAAAAATCCAGTCTAAAGTGTTCCATACTGAGCAATTAATTTCAGTGACATAACAGCGTTCAAAATCTTTTTTCCAGAACCAAAATAAGTAAAAAAGTAATGCCTTAATTGTTCAAATTTTTATTTCCGGTAAAAGATAGGTAGTTTCTCTTTATAGCTAACAACTCTTGTAGATTTTCAGAAACTTTAATCTTATAGAAAACGAATGCCACTACAGCAAATGAATTCTCAGTCAACGTAAGTTTATTAAAATTGTGTTCTATTTACTTTATCCTTTATATAATCACTCATATGATTTATTGTAAAATAGGTTTGAAACTTATGTTTGTTTATATTTTTCTTTAGTATGAATTCATTATTATACGTCATATTTTATTCCTAAGTCTAATAGTTCAGACGTTGTCCAGTTGGTTGCATTTAATGCACAAAGTTGCTGGCCTTATCTTTTCTTCTTGCTTTGATGTTAAAACTGTTAATGTTTGGCTGCTATGAAATAAACTCAAGACACTAAGATTCCTGCGGTTGTAGTTCATAACCAATTTAGCAAAGATTTTTTAAAAATCTTATAGCCCCTTTGAATCCAAAGAATAAAGAAAGAGTGGTCTTAAGGAAATTCCATTATGATGTTTTAAATAAATAACTTTTTCCTTCAAATAAAGTTAGTGTGCATTCCTTTCATGTAAATCTTAATATGCACAGGTTAACACAGTGATAGATTGTATTTATAATGTTCCAGAGACTATCACACAACAAACTAAATAAGATTTCTATATGGTATATCTGCAAAGTGTAAAAATCGGTTCCATTTTCTTATATCGTCCGTCAGATGAAATTTAGAAAGTGTTTCCATTTATTTTATTATATTTCAAATATTGGATAAAGTTCTGATATTTTCATCATTCTATATAATATAAATTGCGGCAACTTTTCCTTTTTGTTGAATTAAACAATGTAATTCAATAAGAAAAAAGTTACGTTGCATTGGAAAAGGAAAGAGTTCATATAAACATTAATGAAAGTAATATTTAGAAGAATTCTTTTTAATATCTCAAATGGGTGTGCTAATTTTTTGTATAGTTGCAGTTCCACAAAGGGTATAATGAAAAAATGGCTATCTTACATGTGATCTAACAAAATACACATGTAAAAATAATAGCAATGGTAGTTGTGTGTTAAACCCACGGGATAAGAAATATTATGTTACCTGATCCTTTTTATCAATTACAGTTACCAAACATTTGTCAGAGTTTTGAATTAACTTATGGCAATTTTCGCAAAAGCATTGCCCCACTCTTCTTTAATGTAAAATACATAATGCAACTTATACTTGCTCATAGGATTTCTTTGCCATCAGCCTATTTTTTTTTAATTCCATCCCATATTTCCTCTGGCATTGAGGTTTCGGCTTGTAATGGCCGTTTCCAAACATTAATTTTAGAATCTCCAAAATCCATTTTTTCATAATCCGTGCCGTATATTATGGATCGCTATTCACCTCAAAACAACACTGCCTTCCATTCTTAATCCTTCTGACGATCGATTTATAAAGTTTTCCTCTACCAATAATCAAGCCTTCAGGGCTGCCTAGCCAAGAAGATGGAAGACGGCCGATGGTAACATAAAGTTGCCTGCCATTGTACCGCGACAGTTACCATGGACCCGATCCCAATTCCACGACGGCTTCAAGTCGCTTTCTGTCGTCTTCAAATTAGGCACACTCGCGGCGTGCAACAACATTTGTTCGAGCAAGCCATTAGACCTTGATGCGAGGAATGCATTGTCTCAGGTACTGTTTGGCACATTCTTGTTAAATGTCTCATTCTAGGTGATCTTCGTGGACGTTACCAGTCCCGGTACAGAGAAGGGCGGGTTTGCTACTGTCTGTCCCTTGTAATCGGGACGGGTTTGTGAATACGGAATTGTGGCTTATTTGACTTTTGGAAGGCTGTCTCCAAGATTTTATTTTACTCTTTTTGGCTTTGGTCGCATGATCTGCCCCGGGGAATGCGAGCCTCTCCCCGAGGCTGAACCGTGCTTCCATCTTCCTTTTGCCTTTTTTCTAGTTCTTACATTTTATTTTTGATTGTTTTTATTTTGTTTTTCTTTGGTTTATTTTTGCTAAGTACTGGGCCCAAATTTTAATTATAGTTTTAACTTTAGTGCCAGTCGCAAGATGGGGCTGTTAAAAAATTAAAAATTAAAAACAACAACAGCAAAGCAGATTCATACTTTATTTATCTTCCACTGTTGTTTTCTGTTTGTTTGTTTGGCGCTGATGGATTTGCCCATGACGCTACCCTATATGATACTAGCTTTGGAAGTTTGTCGTTATGCCTCTGCTCTCAAACTTTCTAGAGCACCGAGGATATTATGTACTTTTAAATTTCTTAGAGCTTTCATTTTATCACATTGGAGCCGCGTTGCTGTACACAGATTATTATTATTATTAAAGTTCCAAGCCACAACCCCAACTGGAAGAGCAAATAGCTATAAGCCCAAGGGCCCCAGCGGGGAAAGAAACCTGGTATGGAAAAAACGAAACAAAGACCAAGAAAAACATAATAAATAAATAGAAAATTAAAAAAAAAAAAAAAAAAAAAAAATTAAATTAAATGCTATAATGTTAAAAATATTATAATATTATATATGTGTGGATAATGAATAAAATATTAAAGTTATAAGTTTCTGTTAATTAAAAATGTATTAGCACCCACTTTAAATTTCTGAAGTTCCAAGGACTCAACAACAACACTAGGAAGTTCATTCCACAGTTTAGTTGTGTTAGGAATGAAACTTCTTGAAAACTGTGTTGTGTTGAATCTCATAGGCGTAAAGGCCCTACTATTGGCATTTAGTACACCTCTGGTAACTCGTTGAGGGGCATATAAATTGGGCAGATCGTGATGCAGTGGATGATCTGCATTGTTAAAAATTTTATATAAGATGCATAAGGAGCTTATTGCTCGCCTGTGCCACAGATCAACTTTGAGGTCAGGAATTAAAAATTTTATTGCTCTCAAATTTTTATCTAATAAATTAAGATAAGAGTTGGCTGCCGAACTCCAAACAGGGGCGCAATATTCAAAACACGGAAGAATAAAAGCATTAAAACAATTTTTAAGAACAGTCTGCTCTCCAAATACTTTGTAAGATTTCCTCAAAATGCCAATTTTTTGAGCAATAGAGGAGGAAATAGATCGAATGTGATTCTCAAAAGTAAACCTAGAGTCAAGCATAACTCCAAGCAACTTAAAAGAATCACATATGGAGATGGGAATGTTATTTATTGAAAGATCTGGATGGGGAGGATCTAGTGTTCTGGATCTGCTAACAATCATACTCTGGGTTTTCTTTGCATTTAACTTCATGCCCCATGAAGTGCACCAAACATTTATCTTAGCCAGATCTCTATTTAAAGACTCTGCAACCGATGCTCTCAACTCAGGAGATGGGACTGGGGCTATTAGAGTAGCATCATCAGCATAGGCTATAAGTCTATTTTCCAGTCCAAACCACATATCATGGGTATATAAAATAAACAGTAGAGGACCAAGAACACTGCCTTGTGGTACACCAGATAGCACCTCTCTCTCATCACTAAAATTATTGTCAACATAAACCTTTTGATGTCGATTTGTTAAAAATTGTTCAATAATATTTAAAAATACACCACCTACTCCCAACTGCTTCAACTTAAATATCAGGGCCTTATGATTGACACGGTCAAATGCGGCACTGAAATCCAGGCCAACTAAGCGAACTTCTTGACCAGAGTCTAATGATTTTTGGACAATGGTGGAGACTGTGAGAAGTGCATCACAAGTGCTCAGACCCTTACGAAATCCAAACTGTAAAAAGGGAAACAGACGATTAAGCTCGGCAAATGTACTTAAACGTTTAGCTAGTAAACGTTCAAAAATCTTAGATAGAACAGGAGTTATAGAAATGGGCCTATATTCAGTAGGGTTAAAACTACCACTTGCACTTTTACATAGTGGAGTGATGTTACCAATTCTCCAACATTCGCAAAAACTACCACTCCTCGCCAGCTTCCGAAGAATAACGGAAAGCTTGGGAGCCAAATACTCTGCAGTTTTCTTAAAGAATAAAGGGAATATACCATTTGGGTCAGTACCACCATAAGCATCCAGATCAAGAAGTAACTGTTTTACTTCACTTGAACGGAAAGCAATCTTGTTTAACCTTGGTTCAGGGAAACAAGTGCCAGGTAGAGTTAGATTCTCATTACTTTGTTTATTATCAAAAACATCAGCCAACAGTGTTGCCTTTTCTTCAGGACTAAGGGTAATGGAACCATCAGGTTTAAGAAGGGGTGGCATAGATGAATCATTCCCAAAAAGAGCAGACTTGAGAGTGGTCCAGAATTTGTGGGAATTTGCTGTGCGCTGAAGAGTTCCCTTTGTGGTAGTATTGAATTCAACTTCAGCATTATTATATACCCTCTGAGCTGCTGTTCTGTAGTGCACATAATTATCCCATAGAAAGGCAGATCTACTCCCCTTCCACAGGTTGTAGGCTTCTTGTTTCTGCATATGAGCCCTCTTACAGTCATCATTAAACCAGGCTTTGTCCTTAGTGCGATATCTGATCATACGGAATGGAACATGTCTATCAATAATTGAAACAATTTTATCATTCAAAATACGAACTGCTTCAACCTCCTTATATATTAGTGGCCAGTTGATCCGGGAGATATCATTTAATATATTGCACCAGTCTACTTGAGATTTGATGAATACTTTGCTTGTATGAGCTATATTAGGAATAGATTGCTCAATACAGATAGTTATAGAAATTGCACAGTGGTCAGAAGTTCCCACAGGAGGATCAACAGCACTTGTAACGACTCCAGGGGAATCAGTGAAAACCAAGTCAAGGCAGTTCCCAGATGAATGGGTAGGCTCCCTAATGACTTGCTCACAACCCGACTCACACGCAAAATCATAAGCCCTGATACCATGACAGTCAGTAGGGGAGACAGAAGACAGCCATGGCCTATGATGAGCATTGAGGTCTCCCATAAATACAAAGCAGGCTTTCCGGTCATTTTCCTGTACCTTGGCCATGGCAAGGAGCAGACAATCAAAAATAGTATCATCTAAGTCTGGATTGCGATAGACAGAAAAAAGATAAAAATTATTTTGCTTACCACATACTTTCATAACTTGCATCTCATGGCAAGAACAAGCATAGGAGGTCTTTGAAGCAGAGTAACCATTCCTAATGTAAACTGCCAATCCTCTAGCCCTAGGAATGGCATCACGCCTAAGTAAAATTGGTTTTTTGAAGCCTGGTATAAGTAGTTCAGAGACATGCCTCATATTTGAAACCAGGGTCTCTGAACAGAGTAAAATGTCATGAGACTTGGATGAAGCAGTCAAGTCTTTAATATTGGCATGTAGGCCCCTAATATTAATATAGAGTAGACGACATTTTATCTGACGAGGATGACCAGGTCCAGGGTTGAGCTCAATATCTCCTGATAAAATTAAAATCGATATTAAAAAAATAATATTAGCAACAAGATCTTCAACAAAAATAACAATTTGTACAACAACAACAACAACAATTTGTACAAAATTATTCAATAGCAAAACTTTCATTAACTGAATATTATATGTCGGAAAAAAACTGGTCAACATGATGGAGCCGACACATCATGCAAGGCAAAATTCCCTTCAGGACGCCACAACAACTGAGGGAGGACAGTAATGATGACTTTGGAATGAAAAAGAATAAAGAAAAGAGAAAAGGAAAGAATAGACCAAGGCAACCTCTTGAAAAGCCATCAGAGCCTCTTTGCTCATCTATTAAGCCTGCCCTACACACCATTTGAGTAAAACAAGAGGAGGAATGAAAAATAGGAAAGTATGCCTAAATGTACCCATAGGCAGGGATCTCAAACACAAGAGAGTGGAAGACCATGGTACAGAGGCTATGGCACAATCCAATGCATGAGAACACCTTTCTGTCAGGGAGGTCCCTTAGCCTTTGACTGAAGTGTCTATCCACAAGACAGTGGAGGGTTTGGATTCAGAGTTATCCCTCTCCTAGGCGGATTGTCAACCAAGACTTCGAGCTCCACCTGCCCGGGTTTGAGTTCGGAGTTGTCCCTCTCCTAGGTGGATTGTCACACAAGACTATGAGCTCCACCTGCCCATACCGTAACCCTGGTATAGGGTGGCTACCGAGCGCTACGCCTTGCCAAAGGGCGACTCGTGATTTTGTCCGGGGCTGCTTATTCAGTTTATTCGCAACTAACCTCTATATCTAGAGGCCTTCCCCCGATCCGCAACCTGGGGACCCGATGGATGGGAGTTGTCATCTCCAGCACCAAGTGTGGTCCCCTTTAGGGCAGTGCATCTATCTTGATGGCTCAGTGAGTTGCAATACCTATATTCCTTGCGCTGGAAGATTATACGTTGTTCTGGATTGGGAGATCAAATCACACAGCGAATCTATAGCGAATCACACAGTACGCTAAGTCCCAGTGATTCATTGGAATCTACTTATCCAATGGTTCCCAATATCCGTGGGATGAAGTCAAGAATATCTTTCGCTGGGCTTATGGACATTTTGAAGCGCTGATGAAGGAGACCAGGCTGCTAGCGCAGACTGAATAACCAAGCTGGCATTTTTACTTTCCCAATTTGACTTTATATCAATATACAGGTCAAACTTTCGTGCTCATGGCTAAAATGATGGATGATGATACTCAGGGTTTTAATGTTCCGCACCATTGCGCACCGTCGGTAGCAATTAATTTGCCTGCTTCCTATCCAATACCGATTCCTGTTTTCTCGTTCAAGGTCTTACTTCTTATATAATTTATAAGACATTAAATGCATCAGCAACCCCCTAATTAATATCCATATTTAGCATATCCCGAAAACTTTAGACCCGTTGATCTACATCTGCCTCCTTACTGCGATTCCCCTATATTTGATCTTAAGGTGTACGAGTATCTACTTTCTGTGATACCATCCTACCACTCCCCATGTGCCGTTAAACGTGTATTCAAGATGGACTTCTTGTCTCAAACCTTTTTTCAGTAGGTGGATGCGTGCTCTTTAAAAGGCCTAGGACCTCGAAGAGAGCAATACAAAATCCCTCTTTCTTCATTATGGAACAAGAGGTTTTCGTAAAAAGAGGCAAGTGGCTTCTTCATATAATAATGGGAACATATTGTGGAACAAGCGGTCTTCGTAAAAAGAGAAGGGGGCATCTCCATCTGATTGTGGGAAGAGATTGTTGACTAAGCCGTCTTCGTAGAACGGGATACCTAATTTTGGGAACAGATTTTGAAACAAGCGTTATTGGTAGAAAATGGCAAGGGGCTCTCCATTTGATTGTAGGAACAGCGTGTTTAAACAAGCGCTCTTCGTTGAAAGGGGGCAGGTGTTCTTTCTATTTGATTGTAGGAACAAATTATGCAACAAGTGGTCATCATAGAAAGGGGCAGGTGCCGATTCTCTTGTCACCCACTGTAAATATTGTTTTAATTTTCTATTTCGGATGGCTGGCACGAACTCCTACAGTTTGGAAGATAGGCTGATTGGAATTGTATGGGCACATGTTCGTGTGCATTCTGGCAAGAGCACGAAAGATTTGCGACACTACATTACAGCAAGATTCACAAGACTAGCCCCTCCAAAGAGGACGATACTGCGTTAGGAACATAAACGGTTTCTCACAGGATCATTTAAGGACAAACCGATGACAGGACAAAAATCAACGGGAACGGACACATGTGTAGATTTGGAGGCATCTGTGCTACGATCGCCATCAAACTCACTGCTAAAACGGTCTTCCGAGCTACGAATACCAAAACCACAATAGCATCACACATGACAAAGATATTCATTTGAAATTGTTTAGGCCAACATTCGTCAACGAACTAAGAAATAGCGAGAAGGACACAAGACATGTGGCATGTGGACGGTTTCTTAATGTCTCCCGATAATCCCACAACGTGCAAAGTTGTTTTCTCCGAAGAATGTACAATTCACCGGAGTGGCCGGGCCAAAGCTATTTATTTCTTGAGCAAATAAAATCTGCATCATTGCAAAAATCTGGATCACAACTCCCCATATATTAAGATTTAGGTTGTTATATTAAATAATGACTTGATAGGACCCCATTTTTCGAGGTCTCTTTTAACCAGCACTCTTACCTTTCTATGTTAAGGCAGTGGTTTTATCCACGGCTCCAGAGATTAAATGTGAATTTAAATTATTGTTGGTTCAACAAGATGATGCCCTCCATCCCCCCCAACTACGCCATCAATGTCAGAAAATGCCTGAATGAAGTTTTTCGGAATAGATGGATGGGGCGAGGATCATAACAACTTCCAACAACTCTCGATTGGCCTCCTAGAAGTCCAGACCTCACATCTTGCAACAAAGCTTTGTGGAGTATTATCAATGAGAGAGTTTCACAAGAGCGATACCATAATACTCAACAGGTGGCGAACGCTGTTGGAGCAGCCTTTGCAACAATCGCCAAATCACAGTTTCGTTAAATATGACAGACATTGGGCCAGATCATTTTTTGCCCCGAAAATTATGCTCTTTATATAGACCTCGATGTGTAACTGTGTCAATGAAAATTATAGACTAAAACTAGTACATGCGTTTGAGATTATTATACTATTTCTCTATTGTTCTTCTTACTTTTTGGTAGGGGGTGACTAGACTTACGGACCTCCCTGTAGATTGTGGAACAAGCGAGCTTCGGGGAAAGTGGCAGGAGGCGGTCTTCATATTAAGGGATAGGAGGCCTCTCCATCTGATTATAGGAATTGATTTTGGAACAAGGGTTCTTCGTAGAAAAGGGCAGAGGGCATCTCCATCTTATTGTGTAAACAGATTTTGGAACAAGCTGTCTTAGGAGAAAGGGACCGGAGGCCGTTCTATCTCATTTTAGAAACAGAAATTTTGCTATATTGTAAAGCGAAACGAAAATATATGCCATTGTGAAATTCTTCATTTCGGATGAAATCGAGCAATTATCTGGAGCTTTAAATTACTTGGCTCATCAAATAGTCTTCTTTGAATCGATTTAAGGATAATTAAGGTACAATAACCTGAAAGACAGTCGTAAATATTTAACAAGAAAAGAAAGATTCTATCCTTAATCCTTGAAATCGTGAGCGAACCTACCCTTATTTTGGAATTTAACCCTACTTAAGATGCTTGCTCGCCATCCAGGTCTGTAATGTAATTAGTAACCTCCTCTTAAGGCATCGATTTAAGATTTGATAGGACCAATTAAAAATGTAAAAGAACGTTAGTTAGCGCCAAAGGATTTAATGATCAAATAAAAAATCGGGAATTTTATGAGGTATTTACGTTGGAAAACATAAATCACATTCTTGTTTCTTCTGATGTAATTGACTTGATTAAAGAAAACACATTTGCTAATCTTAATTGCTCACTGATCTAACACAAATTATGTAGGAAAAAATAGAATATGTTCGTGTCCAGATGAAGCTTATCCAAAGCATTTTAAAGAGTTAATTAAGGTGATCATAGCGTAACACATTTTTTTTCCCCAAAATTTTAGTAAGTTAATGTTATGCCATTTTTTTAAAAAAAAGAGGAAAAGAGTGCACCCACAAATTATAGACCAGGCGTCGGCAAGACCTGTCACGCTATGCATCTATCCTGTCACGCGAAAAGATTTGTTTCTCTCCTTTAATTTTAAGCCTTTTATGCTAAAATTCTAAAAATATGCTAAAAATGCCAATCTTTAGCAGTTTCAAGATCTCAAATAGCACCGTACGTCCGCGAGTGTTATCTGTGTGGTGCCTGGGAAAAATATAAAATTCAATAATTATCGTGTATTATGTAATAGGTGCGCACGTGTGGTAGTAAATTCATTTTAATATCATATTTTCTTCAAATTATAGCTCTTTTTTAAATGTGTATTAATGGCGTGTTCAAAAAATTAAATTTGAATAGATAATCGTCCATTTTAGTCATCATTCATAATACAATTTGGGTTCATTTTATGTGTGCACACGCGTGGTGGTGAAGTAATTTTAATTTCATATATTCTCAGATAATATATTCTTTCTTTGAAGTGTGGGTCAATTAATGACATGTTGTATAAAACATGAGTCAGATAATCGTCCCTTTCAATTATCATGGACAACAGATTTGAAATTTTAAAAATTAATCGAGCTTTATGTTTTCTCTGCTTGAAAACTGGCGTTAATAGGACATCAAGTGTAAACGTCCTTTTGAAACTAAACATGGCGAATAGTTCAGGTGAGATTCAGATAACGCTGAGGCAATCAAAAGGCAGCGTCCTCAATTGAAAAATAGACTTCTTTTTTTCAAAAAGGCGGTTCGTAGCAAAATAAAATCAACTGAATATAGCTACAAAATACAATGTATTTTCAAATATGAAAAGCCATTTCCCTCTCGGGATTATATAAAAAGTGCCTAGCTCAGTTGCTCAGCAGTGTTGTTTGATAATCTTCTCAATAAAATCACCATCCCTTCAAGAATAAAGGATGTCGAGGTTTAGTGAGTGGGTAATCCCAGTCCCATTTTCTGGAAATATATTTTATTACCGCACCAAGGTGAAGCGGAGGGTAAGTGTATCTAATACACCTACCGTAGCCACTTCCGGTAAATAAGAATAGCCCTGGTGCTTTCCTTTTTAACAAAATTAAGATGATGATCCCCTGAGTGTCTTCTCACTCAGTAAAAGCCGGTCATGGGTGGACCTGTGTAATATTGAGATTTAAGCCGAGTGGATTGATTATTAATTGACAAAGATCGTCCAAAATAGTTAAACACACAGATACAAAATTAATCTTTAATGTAGATAAATTATAAATAAGAAACAGCGTATATAGGTATAAATAGAATTAATTTTTGCACTGAATAAGTAAGTCTACAAAATGTCGTACGGATTATACTTGAAAATTACTCACAAGGATGCTTGCGTCTTAAAAGCACCCGACAGCATGAAGTTGAAATAATATTATTGAATTAAGCACTGAATTAATCACTTTTAATACTCGAGGTTATGCGCTCGGATGGGAATTATAGTTCACGAATAAACTGGTGAAGTTAGCGGAGGGGATAATTCACTTTAACGATACTTTTTAATTCGTAAGTATTTTTGAGAATGACAATGAAGATCTTCTGATGATGATGATGATCACACTTAGTCCGGCCGTCCAAGGTTACCAAATGAAAAGGTAATCCTAGACAGGTGATATACTGATCCTATGCCGGATCACGAAGGCGAGCCAAAACTGTGTCTCAAATCAGACTTCTTCTTCCTCGAAGTGACTGTCAGATTATTCGGTACCTGGAGAGGTTAGCCAAAACCGATTACCTATCTTCATCTAAGGTAATCCGCAGAGGGAGGTCCTGGGTTAACTTAGACTCTGAATGGAGAGCCTGCGAGAGGTTTGGCACCTACAAGTACCGTGACGGCCACACACAAATCCCCCGAAGTTTCTTTCTTACAACAGGCGAACTGTTTCCTTTGTGGAACGAGCTCTAACCACTAGACGTAGGTCCAAGGTCTTCTGCCTGACTCCAGGCAGAAGTTTCCTTTTTATTTCCATCACTAGCAAAAATAGAAAAGAGAGCACCAAATTCTTATAAAATCCGTATCGCTGCGTGAAAGACCTTTTCATCTGCTGCCAGACAGAGTAAATCTTTCACAACTTTCTTCCACGTCGCAGTTTACGACGGTGCGAAAACTCGAACCTTCGTCGGCTAGCAGCTGTGTCTTTTAGCGGCAAACATTTTCCTAAACGGCCGTCTTGAATTTAGTTGTCTCAAAGGCGCGAAAAGGGGTGGAGGGAATTCGAGGTGAAAGGTGAATTTGGAATACGGGAGGGGCGTGCAGCTTGTGTCGGGTATTCCTGAGTACACTAATGTACGAAGTATTTAGACTTATACAAAGGATATGCCTCCCTCTGCTAGGACCGCTGTTAGACGCATTTTAGAGACGGATGTACATAGATTTTAATGAAAACTTAATGAAAAGTTTAAAGCTACTCTTCTCTTCAGTGCGCCTCGTGATGAGAATGTGGATATAAACGACATTGCCCGTTTGGCAATTTTGACTAGATACAACGACACACGAGCTCAACTTATGTCTGCAATCTGCTGGCCAAACAGTAATTGATGGAGATTTATGAGGCATGAAAGGCATCTGTGTTTGTCAAGGTATGCCCGTGTAAACTAGCTCGGCACACAGAGTCGTTCACAAGCACGGGCAGACAGTTAGAACGTAGTGAATGGCGCGCTTTCAATCTCCTCGAGAAATGGTGAGCTTCGGGTTAAATATTCGGGTGGCTGGTCTGATAGACGCATCAGGGCCTGGCGGTCTCTAGAAGATTCTTGGTGACAGTATATGCAAACACATTGCCTGATAACGAGTCACTCCAGACGGTGAAACTTGCCTTGTGATATGGGGGTAGGGTTAATGTGGCTGCCGACGCGGGGAAATAGACATGCTTGGAAAGCATGGGATAGAGACAGGAGGGCTGTACACGGTGTTATTGCAGGGGAGGGAGGAATGAGTGGCATTCGAAAGTAAACACAGCTGTGACAAATGATTCACCGAGGGACTGATTCTTTCTCGAACTTTCTAAAATTCTCACGCTAGGCGTACGTGGTCTTGAAAGAAGAGAGAGGTATTTACGAGAGGGTTCCTCTCACGGTGGTCATTCGAGGGCATCCCCTCACACGCCTCCCTTTCCGAAGATGACGTTATCCTGATGCAAAAAAGAAGAAATAGGGCATTCCCTAACATGGGAGGAGTCGTGTATGGGAAAAGTTTGACCTGAGGCTACAGGTGTACAATAAAAGCGGATATTTAAATTTAATTCCACACAGCTCTCACTAAATGAATGAATGACTTCCATTAATCCCTGGCGCAGGGTATATTTAAAAAGGGTATCGTCGTTAATCAGCACAAAAAAACACAAAGTAAATAAATGCGAGTAAAAAAAAATCAAAAGGATTCATTCATAGAAGTATAGTGGAACCATATATAAATAATAATAAAGAAAAATACAATACAAAAAACAACAAGACAAAACAAAACACACAGAAAGGACAAATATGTACAAAAGGAAGCAAAATTTTACATGAGAACCAAGGAAACATAAACAGACACGATTAAGATTGAGTCCAGAATTATAAAAAAAACCAAAACGAGTACACAGAGTACAATGCTTAACACAATTTAATTCGCAGGTGGAGGATCCTCGACCGTATTCCTACTTAGACAGTCTGCAACACAGTTTTCTATCCATTTAATGTACCTTATTCGGAACTAATATTCCATTAGAAGTAAACTCCAACGCATAAGCCATCAGTTTTGACTTTTACAATTCTTTAAGTAAGCCAATGGGCTATGATTGGTTTCGATCACGAACTCCTTACCTAACAAGTATGTTTGGAATTTCTGCACAATCCATATGATCGCTAGAGCTTTAAGTTCTATAACTGCGTAGTTCCTTTCGCGTGACGAGAACTTCTGATTGGCGTGCGCATACTGTAGTAAGAAGCAATCGATGCATTCACTACAAGCATCCGTTCGTACCCCAAAAGGTTTATTCGTGTTCTGGAGTCTTAGTATGGGTGCTGATGCTAGTTTTTCCTTCAGCTGATGGAAGTGGGCGGGCGCTTTGGGGTTCCATGCGAAGGGGTCCTGGGAACGTTTCTTTAGTAGGGAGCTAAGGGACGACGCTAAGGCGGCGAGGTTCTGGACAAAACGTCGGTAGAAGGATGTGGACCCGAGAAAAGAGCGTAATTACTTTCTAGTACGCGGCAGGGGCATGTCAGCGATGGCCTTTACCTTTTCTTTCTGAGGGGCCATTTGATTTTCATCAATGTGAAAGCGAGGTATTTAATAGTGCTGTAGGCAAAATGGCACTTGCTAGGACCTATAGTGAGGCCGTTTTCACGAAGCCTATTGAGGGGCGAGTGAGAGAGATAAGATGCTGGTCCCATTTGCGGGTGGCCACGTAAACGTTTTCGAAGTAAAAGGAAATGTTACTCAGCCCATCCAGTATCCTGCGCATCATTCGATTATAGTTACTACAGGCAGTAACTAAACCAAAAGGTAGGCGCTTAAACTGCATAAGACCTTTTTCTGTGGGAAATGCGGTATATTCTGGGGTACAATCCTTAAGTGGGATTTGATAGTAGGCCTTGCACAAGTCTATTTCTGAAATAAACGCGGCCTCTTCAAATAGAAGTAGGCTCTGGTTTATCAAAGGAATAGGCTCAACGTCGAAAACTGTTACGGCGTCTAGCTTTCTAAAGTCTACCCATCATAACAATAAGAGAGAAATAATTCGACGTGGAAGGTTCAATTATCCCTAATTTTAGCTCGTTTTCCACTTCCGCGTTATAAGTAGGGCGCAAGTGAACGGGCACGGGCTAAGGCTTAGATATAATAGGCTCATGGGTGGTTAGGGCTATATCATACTTAAAATACAAAGAGCAACCAAGCTTCTCGGAAATTACATCAAGGAATTCAGTTAGCAAAAGAGCCAATTGCGTCTTCTGAGGGGATTTCAACTGGGGGTTTAAATCGAGTTACGGGGTGGAGTTTACGCAGGAACCGGGAAGCGAATGGAAAGTGTATTTTTGGCCCACAATGACACATACAGCTTGGACTAAATTAAGAGCCTCAGATAGATAAGAGGCTTCTATTACTGCCGCTTCGTCAAGGTCAATTATTAATGCAGGCGCGGCCGTGATAGCTCGTAAGCATATTTACATGAAACAATTTGTTCCCTGAAGGGATGTGTATTACGTAATCTACGGGACGCAGGCTTCTAGGATTGGGAGATGGCCTTTACATTGGGACCCGAGCTTGCTTGTCTCCGTGGGTAGAAGGAGCAGCACCTCTTCACCAGGCTTGAATCGCCTTTCTTTGGACCTAACGTTAAAATAGTTCCAATACTTTTCTAAATTCAGCTCTGAATTTTCTACGCTATATCGGCGCATTTTTCCAAGCGGTTCCTAAGTTCTAGCACGTAATAATAGGCGGACTTGATCATCTCATCCATGCAGGGATTGGAAAAAAGGTTCATTTAATATGCTCATTGGTCCAAGTATATTTCAAAGGGGGCAAATCCCAAAGTTCTGAGGGATTTCTCTGTAGGCAAACAAGGAAATCGGCAGTTATCAATGACATTCTTGGAGCTGAGCATGGCATTACTTTTTCAGAATCGTCTTCAGAGTGCTATTCAACTTTTCACAGACGCCGTTAGCGGCTGGATGAAAAGGAAAAGTGAACAGGGGCTTGATCTTAAGGAGCTTGCAGACGTGTTCTATTAGCTCAGAGGTGAAGTGTCTACCTCTGTCGGACAAGATCTCCTTCGGAAGGCCGACGCGGGAATAGAGAGAAATCAGGGCCTCCTCCCAGGTCACGCTATCTATTTTTTTAAGGGGGACTGCGTTTAGGAATCTCGTTGCAAAGTCAACAAGAGTGAGGGAGTACGAGTGTCCTTCGCTAGATGGGAGGTGAATTGGGCCAATTAAATCTATGGTGACTCTAAAAAAAAGGCTCCGAGACAATGACGTCTTCTGGAAGAAGACAGGTGGTACTCGTCCTTTTACTGTAGTCTTCTGACAAATGTCACACGACCTGCAAAACTCGGCAATTTCTTTAGCAGCACCGGGCCAGAAGAAATAACGGAAGATTCTCTGAGCTGTTTTATTGTGACTGAATTGACTAGCTATTAATCCATCGTGGGTGAGGCGGAGGACTTGGGGAACATGGGACCGTAGGATACACAACGAGCGAGGGGCGGATTTATTCTAGGCCAAACTGGAGCTATAAAGAAGTCCGTCGCTAATGAGGTAGGCAACTTCTCTTTGACCAAGGGCAGATCCACGTTCGTTACTGCTCTTTTTTTCCCACAAGGACTGGAGAGTGGGGCATTCCTTTTCAGCACTTGCAAAAGTCCCGTTTTGAGGGGCTGCGATCTCTGGGGCATAAGGGGGTTTTAATGAGACGGGAAGAGCAGTGTCCTTTGGCGCTTGGGCCCTCGTTATGACGGGATGTGTGACGGGGTTAGGTGAGAGCTGCGGGCTCTGGCCGATCAACACGACGCAAAACTTAATAAGGGCTGCTATCACCTTGGCTTAACCAGTGAAGTATCTGCATTCGAGATAGCAGCGGAGCACACGGAACCGATTGGCACGTCTCAAGTAGTCATGGACTACTGCAAATTTATCGTGATCGTGACCCAGTGGAGGGAGCACCTTTTCAGAGACGACGAAGGAAGTACATCCGGTGTCTCTTACGAGGTTTGACACTCTTCAACCATTAATACTTCCATTTTTAAACTCAAACCCACCGGGAAAGCTTTTATTGAACAGAAAATGAACTGCTGTCCATGAGGACTGCTTGTAGGGGAATTGCTGGTGTTTCAAAACGAGCGGAGGGATGAGAGAGAGGCACTTACTTGGTTGATTTGATGACTAGGAGCAGAACAAAATTAGGAGTTTGGGGGATAGTGTGTTCTCACATGACCGGGAACATCGGAAAAAAAATTATGGGCCTTCCAGGGTAATCCGACGCTGGGGGATTATTTATGAGGGGCTTAATATCCCTCGATTCTTGCGGAGGGTGGTACTTGAATTTAAAGGGAGCAGGTACTTTCACAAACTTTGGTGAATTCTTCAGGAAAAATTTGAAGAGGTTACTTTTACTTTGGGGGGACGGTGAATGAGACTTCTTTGGGTCTTTCGGGTTTAGATGGTGGCTTAATGTGTGCACATCCGCTTCTTCTATACATTCTTTGAAAGAAGACAGGCGTCTGTCCTACAGGAATGCGCGGAGTTTAGAGGGTAGTGCAACCATTAAGTGATCCCGTAAAATGAACTCAAGTAGGGACTCGTAGTCGCGGTTGACTTGGGCTGACTACAACCAGAACTCGAAAGTTCTCTGGAGGGTGAATCCAAATTGACCGTAGATCTGGCCTGGAATTATTCTCGCCTGGTGAAACTTTGACCTATAGTAATCGGGATTCATATTAACAGCCGATAATAATTCCGAGTTTAGGTAGGAGTAGTCGAGAGTAGCCTCGGAAGGGAGCCAAATGGAAATTTCTCGAAGGTGAGTATTAAGGAGAGGAAGTTGTCGAGCGACTACGTTGGCTTTAATATCCTAGAGGTTCACCTAGAAAATTTTCTCAAAGTAAGTTAAGTAGGCGCTTAAATCCTCGCCGTCCTTAAACACTGGCAACTTTACCTATTTATTGGGTTGGGGGGGGGGATTCATTTCTCGAGCTAACAGAAAGGGTTTCTAAATGATTCCTTTTAAGGGCACGCTCATGCTGGCGAATTATTTATTCTCTTTGTTCTTTTTCAGCTTCTCTTTGTTATTTTTATTCTTCCCATTTATTTCTTTCTTCCGCCTGAATATATGCAACTAGATTTTTGCCTGACAACCCAAGGATCTCTCCTTGTTGACGGGAACATTTAAATGAGGATATCTTGCTGGTGTAAATTCGCGTCCAAGGAACTTACGAGAAAAATCGTATCAAAATCCTAACGGAGATTTTGTTACAGAAAGATTGTATGCAATAAATAATTCAAAACTTTATCTCTTCGTGACCAATGATTATAGGCCTTTAATCCTGCACGGGGATTAGTAAAGGGTTTTAAAGGAGATCATCCTCTCGATAAAATACACACAACGAAAATCAAATTTGGAAAAAACAGTCACCACAAAAAAAATGATCAATCAGAAAAAGAAAGAAACCAAATTAAGAATTTGTTCCATTTTCTTTGGATATCCTTGAACGAACTTGGCAAACTGGTTACTGAACAACTTAACTTAAAGGGGGAGGGTACCATGAAAAGAAAAAGGGTTCTGTCAAACAAAAAATAACAACATTACCTGCCACCAGATAAAAATAAGGATGATAATGATTAAAATTCTGGGTTTTATTTACTACAAAAGATACCCGACTATATATATATATATATATATATATATCTATATATATATATATATATATATATATATATATATATATATATATATATATATATATATAAATATATATATGTAGTTATACATATAGTTATATGTATACATATATGTCGATGTATGCCTGTGTAGACTAGCTCGGCGCACAGAGTCGTACACAAGCATGGGCAGACAGCTGACCAAAAGTCGCTTGAGATATGTTCTGAGGCGATTAAGAGATATGGAGATGAACGGTTGACCGCGTTTTGACTAATGGCTTCCAAGTTGCAGTTCAAATAATTTATAAAGAGCAAGACCCCACAACTATAATTATAACATATATAATGAAAGGGGGAAATTTATATCCATATATATACAAAAGGGGTGTGAACAAATCAATTAATAAATGTAGTTAAATGAATTATGTGAATATTAACGATGTAACCAAGGAAGGATCATACAAGATCGCTTTACCTTCAAGCGCAGGCGAATTGGAGAAGGGAAGAGGTGGAAGCCAACGGCGCAGGGTTTCAAGAACATACTTCGGGGAGTCCTGGGGAAGAGAACTTGAGATGGGGTTTAATTACTTCGTGATGAAGAATGAGATTTTCTCGGCTCTAGAGAAAGGTAATCTCAACTTGAGCCAATTCTGCAGATCGGCAGGGAGTCTCGGTCGCAAAATAACGGGAATCTTGAAGGAGTGGTGAAGATTAGAGAGCCGCACAACTTTACGGGAGAAGGGGGTTCGAAGCTTTCCTCTGAACAGGGGGCAAGGCTTAACGAAGGTAGATCTGCTAGCGAGATCTTTGAAGAAGTACGACGAATCGACGATGGGTTACAAGGAAAGAGAGTACCGTAGGAGACCTTACGGTCCATTCAAAGAGGGTACCTTTGGACTAGCAATCGAGCGGGCACATAGCTGCTCAATTGATTTGCGTCCCTAAACGGCCACTTTTCAAGACTTTGTCTAGTCTTGACTTGAACTGGTCAACAGATTCACTGTTGACAACTTCCACTGGAAGTGCGTTCCACTTACCGCAGATACTGTAGGTGAAAAAATTTCCACACAGATTGCTGTGAATGGCGGGCTTTCAATCTCCTTGATAAATTGTGAGCTTCGGTTTAAATACCATGGTGTCTGATTCGATAGACGCATCAGGGCCTGGCGGTCCCTAGGGAATTTTTGCGCCAGTATATGCAAACACATTTCATGATAGCAAGTCGGTCCAGTTCTTTCTCGAACTTTCTAAAATTCTTACGTTATGCGAACGTGCCCTTGAAAGAAGAGAGGGGTATTTCCTAGGGGGCTTCCTCTCACGGTGGTCCTTCGAGTGCATCCCCTCACAGTGTTCATGATTGCTATCTATACACAGGATATTAAATTTGGAACTTTCCACTATTTCATACACGCAAAATTGCATTGAACACTATGATCATGATGTAACTCTTTATGATATTGAAGAGTATATGCAAAACTAAAGCAAGATTTTTCCAGTAGATTCAATGATTTCAACAATTTTGGCCCAACACTTTTCTTTTTAGCCAAACCTGATAATACAGGGTGTTTTTTTTTTAATTTCCTACATTTCAAGTTCAATAAAATCAAGAATAGTTTTGTGACTATAATAAAACTTTCAGAAATTATTGGTAGTAATTTTACGTTTTTGTTCCTAAAAAGGCTAATTGATTAATTTATTTTGTAGAATTTATGCCAGAGTTAATGAAGTATTGATTTTTAACGAATTTTAGTTGAACTTTCAGATTTTTGTGGACTATTAAAACCAAATTTATTTTAACTAGTTCTATTTGCTTAAAATTAACAAAAACTATGAATAATAATTATAATTTTATATAATTAGCATAATAACCTAATTAATTTCAAGATTCTTCTTTTCATATGCTGACCATTCTTCTCATAACATTCATCTACTTGTAACGAAGTTGCTCTCATCACTTTTTTCAAAAGTCCTCATCGATGTTATTTATTTCTTCAGCGATATTATTTTTTAGTGGTAGGATACTTCTAGGATTATTATGGTAAACACTATCTTTTAAATGCCCTCATAAAAAAATCCAAAGGTGTTAGATCGGAGGATCTTGGAGACCATTTAATTCACTCTTTCAAGAAATCATTTTTCTCTGAAGTCTCGTCTTAACAACTGCATTGTTTCATTCCATGCATGTGATGTTGAACCATCTTGCTGGAAAAACAGTTGTCGTCTATTTCGAAGCTTTCAAATGTTCGATAAGAAATATTCTTCAAGCATGTGTCGGTACCTTTCGCCATTCACACTGACTGAATTTTCATTTTCATTTTTATACGGCCAATGATCTTCTAAGTTGTTATCGCACACCACACAGTGATTTCTGCAGGATGCAGCTCTTTCTGGTGTATAGTTTCTGGGTTGTGATCCGACCATATTCTGTTGTTCTGCTTATTATTTTATCCGCTGAGATGAAAGTGCGCTTCGTCAGACATTATCACGGGTAGTATATCAACTTCCCCTGAATCTTGTATGGCTTAAGTTTCAGCTTTTTCTTCATTACATTTTATGTTGTACTTTTTGACCATCGACTTGTTCTGCTTATTCTTTCAATGATAAGAATCGAGCATTCCAAAAATCACTTTTTTTTAACAAATCTTTTTATGCTTTTACGCAAAAAAAGACCGAATTACTAAAACTGACATAACTTCTATAATAATAAATGAATCAATTAGCAATTTTAGTGCAAATAACTTACAACTATTACCAACAACTTTTGAAGTTTCAAGGTGATCATAAAATTATTCTTGATTTTATTAAACTTCAAAAGTAGAACATGTAAAAAAACACCCTGTACAGATTACAAACTTTGATGTATTTATCTTTGAATGGATAGATATTGAAGAATTTGAGCTACATTTAATCAATTTTAGAGCATCTTTATTATGAACAAGTAAATTTTATGAGTTAAGGAAAAGATTGAAAAATTCTAAATCCAATTATAGGGCTTTTATCCTAGAATGCTCCATATCTCTTCCAGAAAGATTTAACTGTTTGAAGAAAGTATCTTCGCAATTCTTTCAGCATTTGATTTAACATGCATATTTATGTGAACGGATATTTATACAAATAAAATACGTCCTTAGTTCCCATTGCAGTCGACTAAGTACAGATCACCCTGAGCATGGTGCAAATTAAAAGATAAGCAAGTACATCGGTCACATTAAAAAGTACTTATAAATTAAAATCAAATCTATATAATAGAAATAAAGTCTATCTGTATCTGTGTGTCTTTCCATTTATAGGAAGAAAGGTTAGAGAATCTACATAAGAACTAAAAGTTTATTTTTATGTAGAATTATCCGAGGAAAAGAATTAAAGTGGTCCCAAGTCTCTAAGTGCCTCCCTAATGGAGCTACGGGCATTTTTTCAAATTTGCAGTGTCAGTTCGACTGGGCAAACGTGAACTGGATTTAGACCCCCGGGAGATTGGTTATATTTACCCTACATCGTTGTTCACGTATGGGAAGAAAAAGCAACCTGTTTGTCCATGCACCACAAGGCAAGACCAAGAATATTTTTCTATCAAGAAGTGTTGCGATGCAGCATTAGTTTAAAATAATTTGTGATAAATATAAGAATTTCAACCTGTATCTTGCTTATGATTTTTTTTACCCAGGCAACGCCGGGTACCTCATTCAATGGCTCATAAGAGAGCCTTAGAAGCACAAAGGCAGGAAAATACGAGACATCAAGGATTGTGAGTTTCCAATGGGAGGTGTCACTCTTTCGCACTAAAGTGATTTCAGGCAGACACTTCCAGTGGTCCCTTAAAGAATCAGGACTGGTGAGGTCCGGGCTGCCTAAAATAATAATTGTTTTATGAATATTAGAACACTTCCTCAAAATACAAATATAAGAGTAGAACTCTAGGATTATTACCTATCAGCATGATTTGCCATAAACATTCTTACACTTGGAAATTTAAAAAATACCCCTTGATGCTGATGGTGGAATAGGAATACCTTCTGTCTGCATAGTTATTAATACTATTCATAATCTCAAGGCAAATATATTACCCAATCTTCAGCAAAACTATAAAAATTATAACTGGCTGTGTGTGAGGGTATGGAACGTACATACTCGCATGCCGCCAGACAATCGTGGGAACGAAAGAAATTTGTCGTTTGAGTTGACCTTCGTCTCCTCTCCCCCCCCCCCCGACTCTTCCTCCAACTGGCCACAGGAAGTCTGACGAAAGAAGGTCTATCTCACAGAGAAGCCTAAATTCTATTTGCCTTCTTTATGATACCATGGAGATTGTCCAGAAGGCGCTGCAATAAGCAAATTGTCGTGAATGGAATCTCTCTCTCGATTTCCCACAATCCGCGATATAAATAACATCAGCGTTCATCCCTCTAGAGCAGTCCCAAACCAACTCGCGTAACGCGTAACTCTCACGTTGAACGAGAGTCGTTGCCGTAACGTATCGACTGCCAACGCGTCACCAAAACAACTTGGTTGCTGTCTCAAAGTGTTCCTGAAGTAAATCCCGCACCGCAGAGTCTGTGACTAGAACAATATGCTCTGTTGCTCAACGTAACTTGAGAAAGAAAAGGAACATCCAAATAGTTACTGGAAGTTACTATTTGTTAGTGTCACATCCAGTTAGGAGTGAACTAACCGGAACTGCAGCCAGCAGCCCCGAACCCGTCGTCTTATCCCCCCTCTCCCCGAGAACTCGTCTTAACGCCACCCGAACCACCCCGTCTGGACCTGAGTAGTCGTCTCTCAAATCCATCAGAATTAATGGTAATCTGTAAACCCAGTGTCCCTCTATTCTTGAATTACCTATTTAATTAACAGTGATTGATACTCCCATTGAGTCATTATAAACCTAAACGCTTAACGTCAGTGTTTAATATTTAATCCTTAATTTTGCCCGTTTAACTATTGCTAATTATTATATTTGTGTAAAGTAAAGTTTATTTTTTGTACGTTGTTTATTTGTGGCTCCTCCTTTTTGACGTACCCTTGGCAAGATTTTAATTAAGAATCCCTTCGGCTAATTTGTTCAACCTGTATTATGCACTCTTAGAATTCAACAATCACAAACCTCCCCCCCCCCAGTAACAAGTGGGACTTTTATAGTGAGAATCCTGGCTAGGCACAACCCGCCTCTAACCAGCTTTCGCACGTTCAGTAGGAATTAAAGCCTACCTATATATATATATATATATATATATATATATATATATATATATATATATATATATATATATATATATGATCTTAGATTGAGTCATAGGGTTAATACTATTGACTTAAACAAAAGCGGTGTGTTCAGATCAAGGACTAGAATAATTATTGGACAAGACTATGAGCAATTCTACGAAACTGTGTGAAAGAGTTATATTGGCTCCAAAGAATGATACTGTCCGTGGAATCAATAAAAATCTACTGCTTTTCCTCTCAGGGACTCCACAAATTTATAAGTCAGTTGATACAATTTCGAATCATGCTTAGATAGTTGATTACTTCACAAACTTTATCATGATAAAATTTAATACATTTCTTTTAATGGAATACATATTTACCGTATCTTTGGGCATATCGATGGATGAATATTTTTCAAACCTATATTTTTGGATTATGTACATTAAGCGTTATAGTTTCTTGGCACTCGAGAATAGAAATTCTTTTTTTTTTAATGGAAATGTTACGCTAAACCTTAAAGTTTGCGGACGCCTGTTATAGACCTATCAGCTTAAAGTTTTTTGTTGGTTAACTTTGGGAGTCATTTGTTAGAGACAAATTTGTCGATAACTTGGATAATCATAACTTAATTAAAGATAGCTAACAGGAATTCAGAAGATGTCACTCGTCTTTAAAGAATTTATTATAAAGATTTCAGAGTGTGACAGAAAATGTGATCGTCATAAAGCCGTAGACATTATTTTTCTGGATTTTATAAAGGCGTTTGATTCGTTTCACCATAAAAGACTTTTGGAAAAACTTAGAGTGCACAAGCCTAGAGATAATCTATTGCGTTGGGTCGAAAACTGGCTTACAAACTATCAGTAGAGGGTGATGTTAACTGGAGAATTGTTGGATTAAACTAAAGTCATTTGTGGCGAACCTTACTAGTCAGTTGGAGTCCTAGATCATTTGTTATCGTCGTAAGCGAGTTAGATTCAAGAATATTAACAAAGATATCCAATTTTAACGATGATACTTAACTAGGTTATATTAGGCAACAAAACTCAGAAAGAGAGAAAATACAACACAAGCTAAATTAATATTTGATTAATGTGTTACATGGCAAATGAATTTTAATCGGCTCTCGAAATGAAAACTTTGATCATACGCTAGTCAGACATCGGTTAGAAAATGTGTCAGATAGACGCTATTGGTGAATTAATTTCGAGTGGGTTTAATCTTTGAAAGACCGTATCCTAATAGCTCTTAACGAGTAAATAGAATATTGAGTCTATTTTGCGAAAAACTTCAAATATGAAAATAAAGAAATAGTATCCCCATTATTAAATCACTCACACGTCCACAGCTGAAATATTCAGCTCACTTGTGGTCTCCTTATATGCAAAAGGAGATCGACGCACTGGAGAGAGTGCACCGAAGTGTGATAAAGCTCATTCTGGAGCTGCAAAGCAGTGAAACAGACCATATGAAGACCCAGTTAAAGAAATTAGATTGCTCTCGCATGAAGATAGGCCCCTTCATGACCAATAACTAGAATTCTTCAAAATTATTTCTGCTTTTAATAATATAAATTTCGATTCACTTTTTGAATGTATAGAAACATTATGCGAAAATCGGCCATAAATTTAACTAGTGTCTGCAGAGAAATATCTTAGGGAAACCTTTTTACTTATAGCCTCAGCTCAATTTGGAGTTCTTGAACACAATTTTATTCCAAATGACATCGACAAACATGTTTAAAAATAAATTGGACTTATACTCATTTGCTTATTAAAGCACACGAAATAAACCAATATTCATTTAATTTTTTTAATTTTAAGAGTCCTCCCAAGACCTCCGTACCATACCTTGCCCACGCATTTTCAATTTCTATAACTTGTTACGTTCTAAACAAAACTATTTCTATTTACTTTTAGAAGCGATGTCATCTTCCATTTCACTTTTTAATAAATAAATAAAAAATATATTTCTGAGCCATCATAACTCTCGTCTCGATGCTCTGGGCACAAGAAGCAGCGGCCACACCAACCTAATTCAAGGAGTCTGATTAAAATAAAATGCAAATACTTCACCATAATCCCACAAATATCATTTTGCATTTGAAAACGAAAATGAAATAGCAGAGAAATTATTAACGAATAAAGAAATATATTTTCATAATTTTGGTACAGTGGAAAAGGCGAAATATCCCTACGGAGATTCAAATAAATATATTTGCAGCATATGAGACGAGGGGAGGAAGGATACTCGGAATATAAACTAAGAGGTATTATTTCTCTAAGGACGTATCTAAACAATACATCAAACAGGCCGTACGACGTAATACGAATACGAAAGACTTATTAGCAATATACGTTCTGAATGTCATTGTTCATCAGGGATACGGGAAATGAAATGTAAGTAAAAAAAACTCTGAAGTCACTTAACAAATTTAAATGACAATGAAAAACATCAAGAAATCAAAGATACTAAAATTGCTAAGTGATATACCACGACCCCTGAATTGTGGTAATGAGATCAATTTTCTTATAGATTGAATAAACTCGATTTAGTGCAGCCAGATAATAATTGCATTTTAAATCAGTTTGTCATTTTAGTTAGCTTTGTGAACTGTGTGGAATTTCAGTTGATCTAATTACAAAAATAGACTTAAAAAATAAAAATGGCATGCCTGTAACAGTGCGATTGAGATGGCATTAATTCAAAAGTACAAAAGCCGCAATGGTTTCCATAATCTCAAAATGTTAAGCATATATCAATTAGAATCCTCCACTCCCAACAGAAACCAAGATATGAAAGAACATTGCAAAGAATTTTTTATATAGAAAGTTGAAACCTATTGGAATAGTCATTTTGGAGGCTTTTAATAGAAACTTTATAAATGAATCCGAGAACCTTGAGTTACTATTTCCTTAAGCTAATATCGTTTAAATAGAACTAACCCCTATGAAAAAGCGGATAATTTTTTATTTCATCTTCCTTTAATTTAAGGAAGTTATTTTATTATATGACCGACCAGAGGAGCTTGCGCTTCGCAGGCAGACCTTCAGTAGGTGGTATATGCCCTATCTGTATCTAGCAACTAGATTTTAGCTTTTTAAAAAATTTTAAAAATCTAGTACATATCTCCTAACTTCCAAACAGTAGCCGTTCTTCCATATAATGTTCCCTTCTCCATGAAGAAACTAAAAGCTGAACTGGCTAACTGACCAAACGCCGCACACAGAGACGACCAAATTTCGTATATCCTCCTCCACTGATCGTTTCTTAACTAGTTGAGGAACATCCTCAAAATATTCAGTGACCTCTGGCTCGCAGAAACTTTTAGAGAAGAAAGCTGCTATGTTAAAATACTGCTTTTTCTAAAAACGCAAAAGGATCTTTCTCAACCAACAAACTATAGCCCATTGCCCTTACGCCCTTTTTTTTCAAATTCTTAGAATGAATGGTCAATTAGAGATTGAAATGTCATCTTGAGGTTCAAAAATATATCAACTCTGGATCCTCTGACATTACTAGAAAGGGACATTTATCGCACCTTTTCAGAAGACGGCTTTGTAAAGCCAATATTATTTTACCAATCAAATGCACAGGATATTAGGGTGTGACAAGTTTCTGGAGTGAAAATTAATTTTTGCCAATTTTTCCACTAAAAGGTTCTAAATATTATGCTATATACATTTAGTTTCTTTGCATAAAACTGATATTTATTTGTAATTAATCAGCATTTAGCTAGGAAAATCTAAGTTTGAAAAAAAAACCCTCGTAAATTATTCTAGGAAAACAACAGTTAGTAATTTTAGCTTGCTTCTCAAAATAGCAGCTAATGCTATAGACATTTTTTTATCTACATAAAACATATCAAAGTAATTATAAAAACATAATCTTGTAATCATGCAACATTAGAAAATGATTGATTACATCAGTCAAAAAATTACTAAGCAAGTTTCATCAAGTCTTGCTTTCTTCTTTCTTGGACTCGCTTATTGGCTTCTGAAATAGCCCTGTGACTTGTTCCAAGCTCCTCTTTGTTGACTGAGCATGACAGAACCACTGGTTGAACTTGCATAGGCCTGCTAAGGAAGTTTTTTTCTTCCCTTGTAGTCAGTTTACATGTCAAAGGAGGTTCGAATACACCATCACACCAGTATGTTAGTCCTAACAGGTAAAACCATAGCATATCCTCTCCTCATTAGCACAAGAGTGTCGAGATTATTATTTCATCGAATGAATACCACACTGATCGCTTGATGATTAGCAAAACAGCATTCGCTACAATCTTCCTTTGCAGCTTATGTAGCCGCAGCTAAAACAAGATGTAGTGCGGGCCTTTCATCCACGAATATTTTAATTTAATGTTAAACCAACAAGGGTAGTACACATCAACAATATAACCCACTACCAGTGTTAATTTGTTGAGGCTTCTACCTTGTCGTGGTATGCCACTCTATATCGTACATTACTCCTATATTATGTGGTGGCTGACTTAATCACTTACCGCAACGCCAACCATTTAAGGACTGTTCGCAGGGATTAACGACCAACCAGGAGGGTACACTTGAGGTGTTGGGTTTCAAATCCTTAATAATCAGACAGAGTGCATAAATGGTTGGCGAGATTTACTTGAATAGGCCGAGAGTATCGTTCAAGATTAGTTAAAGATGAATTAACAAAAATATAATTTTATTTACAAACATCAAAATAAGAATTTAAAAAATGGCAAAAGGGGATTATTTAAATTGAAATAGTATCTAGATAATTATTATAAGGAGGGATACTCAAATAGAATTAATTGATTAGTGTTACTAGGCTCAGATCAAAAGGGATAACTTGACAATACTAATAATGGAGGGAGTTTAATTCTTACGGGTCTGTGACTTCAAAGAAGGTGCTTCTTGCGATGAAGGGAGCGGGGAACGATCCAATGAGGCAAGTGGGGAACGATCCGAATGAGGCAAGTGAGGCACGATCCGAACCAACCTTCCGATGAAGATAAACAATGTTCAAAGATGACGTTCGACGGAAAATGTGGGAATTTTCGTAATTCCACTGGAAAAGGAAACTTCTTTTCCTCAAAGGTAATCTATGGAGATTTTCTTCGGTTCGATTGAACGAAAGGAGGTGGTTGCGCGAATTCAAAGGCTTGCCGATCACATAACTTCCAATTCACCGGGGTAGAATCACGGCAGAGTAAGTCTGCTGTCTGATGAACGCTGACGGGATTTCTACGAGACGATGAGGACGGCCTTAAGATGCGTGCTACTCTTCGATCTCCTGTAAAAACCGAGTATTTGTATGGCGATTCTGAAGGGGAAGGGAAAATTTGGAGAAAAAAGTCACAAGCAACAGACATCTTAATCTGCAGGCGGAGACGATTCATCCTTTAACAGTAAGGCGTGAAACACAGCGGCTCTTTCCCGCCTCGTCACTGACGGGGGGGGGGGCGATTTTGTAGGATTGGGGTATATTTCTCCAATGCGCTTAGCAGTCGAAAACTTCCCGAATGTTCCCGAACAGGAAGTGTCGTTCTCCATGGCGGGATACAATCGCACGTAGTCTCTAATAAAGTGGGGAGGATCAGAGGTTGTTCCTTTGGTTCCAGTGGTACCACCCTCTCACCCAGTGTTAACATATGTAGAGTCCCATCAATGGCCTGCAGGCTTTTATTAATGACGTTCTTATTCATGAAATCTACAAGATTATCAGTAATAACTCCAACAGGTTTTTTTACTCCTTGAGTCTTTCTTAGAAGTGAATTGGAAGATATATCTTGAACTTGCCTCATTGCAAACAGAAACATGCTCTTCTTTGATGATACTGGAGAACTGATGATCTGAATTGTTTACTTTTAATATAACCTTAGTTGTATCTTGACGGCCGTCATAAAAAATGCGGCCAATTTCACCCTTCTTACAAAGTTCATCAAAATTTTGATCAATAGATCTCATAATTTGTTATTTGGCCCTCTTGACTTTATTGTAATCAACTATAAGCCTCTTATCCTCTTCAATGATTAAGCCAGCATCCATAAAAGTAGAATTGATGATGGCAGCTGTAACACACAGGCCAACACAATATATGCTGCTATGCATAGCAATATTAGGTATTTCTAAAGTGTTGTAATGTGTTTTTAATAGAAATTGAGGATGTGCTTAGTATTTTTAGTGTCACTTTATAACTTTCATCCTTTTCATCTTGAGCATCCGCTTTTTGTCCTTCATTTTCTTCAAACAGAAAAATCACTTACCTCTATGGCATTAGAACATTGGCCTACTTACTTGTCAGCATATATTCAGCAACTCTCCCTCCTTCTTTGTCTTGCTGCGTCTGCTTTTTGACTTGTCTATTTTGGTCAGGTTAAAATGGCAATCCAATCTAATGTGGTCCAATGGAACCAAACTTTTGTCTCTAAACTTTAATTAAATCATAAGAACATAAGAAAAGAAGGAGACTGCAAAAGACCATTCATGGCCTACACTTGGCAGCTCCTGTTCCAGTCAACACACAAAAGATTTCTTACCAGAGAAAAGTCATCAACATTGTCACCCTTTACAGGAGTTTGTCAGATCTAATCTACAATATACATAAAATGCATCCAGAGGATTATGTTCATTCATGCAACTGAAAAATATAATATCTCCACTCCTTAGAAAAATATATACATATGTACATAAAAAAGTCAGTCCCATCTAGCAGCTTCATCCATATATTTATCTAATCTATTCCTAAAACTACCCAGAGAGGAGGCCTCTATCACATGTCTAGTGAGCATATTCCATTCATCTACCACACGATTTGTAAACCAATTCCTCCCAATCTCCTTCATAAACCTATACTTATCAAGCTTAAATATATTGCTACGTGTCCTGTCATGTTCACTAAGTATAAGAACCTTACCCAGATCCCATTTATTATATCCTTTTACCCATTTGAAGACTTCAATCAATTCCCCTCTGACTCTTCTCCTTTCCAATGTATGTAGATTTAATTTTCTGAGCCTTTCACCATAAGGTAAGTTCCTTAGCCCACCAATCATCTTTGTCATCCTTCTCTGCACAGACTCAAGCAAATCAATATCGTTCCTATAATATGGTGACCAAAATTGTACTGCATAGTCTAGATGAGGCCTACAGTTTTAGAATGACTTCAGCACTCTTATTGTTTACACTCCTCCTAATGAATCCCAATATCCTATTAGCTTTATTCTTAGCATTTAGGCATTGCTTTCTAGGACGAAGGTCTGAACTTACCAAAATACCCAAGTCCCTCTCACAATCGGTCCTCCCTAAAATTCTCCCATTTAATTTATAACTATTCAATGGATTATTTCTACCTATACTAAGTACACTACATTTGTCTATGTTAAACTTCATTTGCCATTTCTCGGCCCCATTGGACAGAATGGTCAATTCCTCCTGCATTACAACAGCATCAGAATCAGCCCTAATGGCCCTACCTAGCTTAGTATCATCAGCAAATTTACTCAGGTCACTACTTATACCTATGTCAAGATCATTAATATAAATTAAGAATAGCAAGGGACCCAAAACAGATCCTTGCGGAACTCCACTGCTAACACCCACCCACTCAGATTCAACTCCATCTATACAAACTCTTTGCTGTCTGTCACCAAGCCATGACTGAATCCACCTAAATATACTGCCATCGATCCCTTGTGCTTTAACTTTGCTCAGAAGCCGTAAGTGTGGCACTTGATCAAAAGCCTTACTAAAGTGCAAGTATAAAATACCATAGTTTCTATCATTATCTGCTGCTTCATACACCTTACTATAAAAAGACAGTAAATTATTCAGACAGGATTTACCCTTACTAAAGCCATGCTGTGATTCTTTTATCAACTTATGCTTATCCAAGTGATCTCAAATATTCCTTGCTATAATAGATTCCATCATTTTCCCTACCACTGATGTCAAACTTACTGGTCTGTAATTAGACATATTTGATTTATCCCCTTTCTTAAATATAGGTATCACATTGGCTTTCTTACATGCCACTGGCACAATGCCACTCTCCAATGATTTTCTAAAGATGCATGCTAAGGGCTCACTTAACACATCCTTACATTCTTTCAAAATTCTAGGAAAGACCTCATCAGGACCGGGTGCTTTACTGCTTTTGATTTTATCAATTTCCTTTGTCACTATCTCCTTTGTGATCTCCTTTAGAGTATCCTCCTGTGTAAATACTGAGAGAAAAAAGTCATTTTGCATTCCAGCCATTGAGTCCCTATCACTCACTAATTCTCCATTAGAATCTATAAGTGAGCCTATTTTATTTCTAACCTTAGTGTTGTATAATTGATAAAAACTTTTAGGATTTTCCTTTGCCCTATTTTCCACATTAATTTCATAATTTCTCCTTGTTACTCTAATTAACTTTTTAACATCTCTTGCTAGTTCATTATATCTCTGCCTTAAGTGATCGGCTCCATTTTTTATTTTCCTATAAATGCCCTTTTTAATGCCAATATAATGCTTAATTTTATCTGTCATCCATTTTGGGTCATTATTTTTAGTCCTAATCTCCTTATATGGAATGTTAATCATCTGACCTGTAATTAATTGCTCAATTATTCTTTCATACTCCTCTCCAATTGTAATCTCTTCCTCCTGGTGATTATTGTCTCCACTAACTGATATCATTGAATCTATTCCTGATTTGATTTCATTGCCTGGTTACTGTACAACTGCCTCCAGGTAAGTCCTTAGCCCATTATAATTTTCTCTTCTAAAGTCAGGAATTTTAACATTGTTCATGCTACTATCAATACCATTCCATTTCATCTTGAAGCTAATTTCATAATGGTCACTATTACCCAAATTTCCTCCAATCTCAGTATCCTTAATAATTTTCTTCCTATTTGTCAGAACTAAATTAAGTTTTTTATTACCTCTAGTGGGTTCGTTAATAATCTGCCTCAGAAAATTATCTTGGACAACATTCAAAAATTCCTCAGCCTCCTAATCACCCACAAGAGCTTCCCAGTCTATATTTCTGTAATTAAAATCGCCCATTATACACGCATGCTTACTTCTACATGCCTGTTCTATCTCCTGCCACAGAAGATTTGAAGCTTCCTTTCTAAGATTTGGTGGTCTGTATAATAATCCTATGACAAGCTTGTTTTTACCTTCCTTTACATTTAGCCATAATGACTCTGTGTTATCATCTAATTTAATTGTACTGTTTACACAACACTGGAGATTATCTTTAATATAAATAATAACCCCTTCTCCTCTCTTCCTATTCCTATCTGTATGGAACATGTTAAAGCCCTCAATCTCAACCTCAGGTTTAAAGTGATTACCTGCCAAATCAAGCCCAGACTCTGTTATCGCAATTATATCAAAATTCTCTTCACTCACTAACGCTCTTAAGAGATCTATATCATTCCTTATACTCTGGCCATTTGTGTAGTATATTTTTAAGGTTTTTTATTATTCCTATCTTCATTGCATCGTGCTTTTTTATTCTTAGTTATCTGCTCATTCACTTGTGCATTAGTCTGCCTATAACGCGTCAGTATGTCTTCCCCCCTAGCTATTCCTCTATCTCTGCATCCCTTCCATTTCCTACACCTTCCCTCTATTCCTGTTATTCGCTTACCTCTGACAGCTTATAGTTTCCCACCCGTAAGGACCTAATCACATTATCCAGCTCCCCCCATAGAACCTCAACACCTGTCCGACTAAGATGGATCCCATACATCGCATACAACCTCCTATTCCCGTAAAACCCACCCCAGACATCTACAAACACCAATCCTAACTCCTCACACAGTGCTTTCACAAATTCATTCAAATCAATTGCACGCGACAACCATTCTACCCCCAAATCCAATCTCGGAAGCACATCAGAAGACAACACCTTTTACCCTGCTTTTACTAATCCTTTTCAACTAACCTTTTATACTGCTCACGTAACTCACATGTACCCACCTTCTTTACATCATTCACTCCCACATGCGTAATCACAACTGCATCCCTCTCACACCCAGAAAACAGCCTATCATACCTCTCACAAACATCACTTACACCAGCACCCGGCAGACAAACTCTCATTCCGTTCCACTTGCTATCACTCAACTTCCTATCTAAATACCTAATCTGAGAGTCACCCATCACTAGCACCTCAGTCATTCTCCTATTCTGTCTTTGTCTAACATTACCCTCCCTCATGTTCTCAGTCACACTACCACCCGTCCTGCTTTCATCCACAATCACACCAGGCAAATCACTTTCACACTCTTCCTCTCTAAGGACATTGAATCTGTTAGTCATTGAATCTATGTCCTTCCTTTTCAAACATCTAATCTGTCCAAACTTATCTATCCTATCCATTTTCACCCACCATTCATCATCACTCACAACTTCCACACTGTTCCAAGTCCTAGCCCTCTCTTCCACCCTCTTAGCACTAATCTCACCCTTCAATCGCACACTTGCATCTCTTCTCCCCTTAAACACCAAATCATTCAACCTCTTATATTCCCCACTCAACATCCTAACCTCCCCTTCCAGAAAACACACACGGCATTCAGTTACATTCACTCTCCTTTCAACTCCACATGCATCACACACCACATGCACACTACTTTCAAACGGCATGCTCTCACCATCTATACAAACAGCCATACTCTCAGAAATTTACTAAGGACAAAGTTAACACTCACCCAAAAAATTCTTACTCAGGATTGCTGCCAGTTATCTTTCCCAAAAGTATTATTCACTAATGTATTTATTACACAGTGATTGATGTATTAAATAAATACAAGAAAAACTACACACCCAAATCAGTATTATATCCCAATCTTACAATGAGAATCAGGAGCTTCCTGTAAGACAACCTTCCAGAACAATTAATGTAAGTTGAGTTTTCGTAGCTAGAGCAGTCAAATTCATAGCAAACGACAATTTTTCACTTGTAATTGAGGATGTAAAAAAAACTTGTTGGGTTTTGCAATGAAAGCCACTTTGACATGTAGCTGTCTTCTCCAAAGAGATATTTTTTGGCCTACGCCCAGTTCTCTTTGATCTTCTTTAAGATTGTGACTGTTGAATTTACATGACAGCTACAAAAGAACTGTTTGCTCGTTCCCACGTTTCAAGCCTTTTAGGGTAAATTTCCTTACAATAATGGCTGCTGGGTAGATTCTCACATCCTCACTAGTTTTTTCTCTGAGCAATAGTCTATATTTTAGACCATCAGCGAGAGTTGGGAGTTCAGACAGCAACAACATTTTACCATTACCAATTAAGTTGCTCTTATGGTGTGAATGTCCCTAGTCTTGTCCTATTTTTAAAAGCCATTTTAGGTCAATTTCCCCTGATTAGTATGGTAGCACTGATGGCCAAGTAATCTTCAGCATACTGAAGAATATTTTTCAACCTAGGTAATAAAAAACAACAGTTAATTAGATATAACTAATGTAATTATTGTCATTTAATTATATTTAAATTAAAAATAAACAACTTTAGAATTCATAAGTCGTGCTGCAAATTTATACAACCCCTCAAACTTAACCAGCTACACCAAATGGAATTTAAATATTACTTAATAATCTTTATAAAAACTTTCCATGAAACATGACTTTGTGTGTAGATCTACAGGGAGCTTGCTCACATAATTTTGAAAAACTAGAAGACGTTCAACAGAAAATCTTCCTAAGTAATACTATTTATTCTATCTGTTCATGACTGATCTCAACGTTCCACCATTAATAAAATCTCCTTGTATGTTGACTACTTTGCAGTATAGCAGTGATAAATAAATGAGAGAGAATTTACATAACAACTTAAAGTTAACATCAATTTATTCGAGTAGCATTCAGTAAACGAAGGCAACTATCCACGATTCCAGTTTTTCAGGTAGGAAACCTAATCAGGTCATCTGACCACGCCAACCAAATTCATGTGTCTTATATTCGAGCAACAAATGACATCACATAAATGACCTTTGAAGGCGATCCATACATTTCCTCAATTTGCTATTCAGATTGTCCTATTTACATTAGAAAGTAGACCGATAAACACTACTTATATCCAACAAATGCTATTGCTCCCCAAACCGGAGGATTTCAGCCATTTTTTGAAGCAGGTACAGAGTGTCTAAGGAAAATATTTGACTCAATTTATATTTGACAGATTAGAATATCAACGAGAGCTTTCAAAAGATCTCTTGTCCAGTCTCTATGCAAACCAAAAATTATGTCACTCAAAAGATTCGCAGATAATGAATATGTTCTAAAATACTCTATCCGATCATACCGTAAGAACTACAAACCTTTACAAATCCTCAAAAACACAACTCTATAGAAAAGATTCAGACTTCGCACATACTATCCATACGCAGTACACATACATTCTGAGATAGAAAGATGCAATTTTACTGTTAAATGAACTCAAAGGAAATCCCGTCATCCCCTCTTCACCTCCCTTTGGAATAGAACGAGCCTTAAAGTTTGTGTACCCATATTAAATTACTCTAAATAATAGCGCTCACCTTTAGCTCACCTAACCAACAAACCAATATCCACTAACGTCCCAAACTCGGCAGAGGGCGTTGGCTGTGCGGAGGTTTTCACAAGAGGAAATAACTTGCTACGCTTACCACTAGCAGCGTCAGTCCTAACTCAGAAACTCACAGTAATCCACATGGTTCTTAAAGGAAGAAACCAAGATCTTCCACAGATTTACACCGTATTTACCAATTTAAATAGCACTTTACAACCCCTGAAGAGCAAAATGAAGCACCTTCATCTCGCAGTAGCCATCATAGAAGAAATAAACCACCTTTCTCATGAAATGAAAATATGCTGGTGTCGGGAGCATGGAGCATGTAGGCATCATTAAAATTAACTAGCTGAACAGGGAGCCAATGAAGTGGCAAAAACAACAACGAGGAAACGATAAATGGACACGCCACATAGACTATAAAACAAGGTGAGAAATTAATCTTCTCCAAATGGAACACATACTAGATTACAAATGACCACCCACACTTCAAGAACATTAAAAGGGAAACAAACAAATGGCCGACATCTGAGAGATAACCCACTTATGATAGAAAACTTAATTAAATAATAATAAAAGACCAATATAATTAACCAGAAATAAATACCCAAGTTTTAAAACTTATTTCGCTCACCCTCGCACATTTGTTACACCTTCATTCCATTTCTATTCTCCATTTACGCGCACCAATCACCCCGTTCCATTGCTTCATTAGAACCTTGATCAAATTCCCTCCAATCACCTTTACATAGTCATATCAACATCCACCACGCTTCACCACTACATTTATTTACCTGATTTTAACCATTTTTTTAATTCTAATTTATTCTTTGAAACTTTAAAAAGAAATGTTTTAGAATAAACCAAACCGAAATAGACCCGAAAACATGGTGAAAGTCGGCTATAAACTGTTCAAAACAAATAAACGAACAATCTAGTAAAGATCACTCCTCGGCCTGCAAATACTTTCACCATCTTCCTTTTCATCATGGATAGATAATCCTTACATGAAGGGGTAAGAATTAGCCTCTTTACCTTTCTTTTCCCTTAACATAAAGAGTTCTATACAAATGGTATTAAGAATACTTTGAATCGTTGCTCTTAATATAGCAATAAGTAGCTACCTTAATACTGCATGGAGCACGCCTGGGAAACGCTCTTCATTCACGGCAAGCAGTGTGAAGATGGCTGCTTATTTCTATACTAAACACATTTCATCACTGCGTGCAGTGCAGTTTTCCTTACTAAGGTCAGTGATAATGTTGGGCTCAATTTAATAAATAAATTCTAATAAATCAATAAATTTATATACCTTTTTCTGTTACTCAAAATTTGGACATTACTTAAACTATAATGTGATATTAACCCATTATCTAACAAATCAGATTTTTATTTCAAATGGATGCACAACCTTTACATATATGGTCTATGCTTTTAAAGTCCGAAGCTTATAGAATCACATCTTTTATTTTTCTGTGGATAATCCTATATATATTTTGTTGAGAAGCAAGTTGTACTTCGCCCTTACTAGTTTTATTTTCCGACTTTCTACCTGGTGAAGTCAAATTCTAATATCTCGCTAGAGATAAAAAAAAACCTCAGTTAAAGGAGTTTCATTTAATTGAAACAATTTAAAATTTATAATGAATTTAATTGTCAGTTTTGGTCTTCCTTTAATCATCTTTAGATGAAAGTCTCTGTTGTTTTCAGGGCGGCAGTTATAGTCCGTTCTCCCAATAAGCTTGCCTTCATTATGAGTAGAGTGGTCGAGCGATGTTTGGGAGCAGCACAGATTGCAGCTTCATCGTTGGTAAGAGAGAAAGCATAGCAGTGAAGATGGCCCGCTCTCTCCTTTCCTTCCTTCGTCAGAAAGCGAGGGAGGAGGACTGTAGCTAACTTTCCCCTGTAGTTACTCCCTTCCCCCATCTTGCCTGTCGGCTTAATTGAGCAAATATAGTGTAAGAGATATGACGGGAGTCCGGCGAGATGTGAAGTAGACAGACAATCGTATGAGAAAAGTGAAAATAGAAGTAACAGTACGAGAAGAGTTATAGAGAAATATAATTTATTCCAGGCTTCATAGGTTGTTGGGCTTCCTTTTGTCTAGCGGAATCTGAATCAAATGCCATTTTGCCCACGAAACCATCAAATATTTGGGTTTCAAAATAGGACAAAGCAAGTTAGGTCCCCAAGAGAACAAGATTAAGGCAATCGCCGACATGCCCCTCCCGATTACAAAGAAGCAATTAAGATCGTTCCTAGGATCAGCTTCTCACTATCAGCGATTTGTTCCGAATTTCGCTGCAATTTCGGCCCCCCTCAGCCCCCTTAAAAAAAGAATTTCCCCGATCGTTTACGTTGGAATGATGTCGCTATTTCCCATTTTAATCAGCTCAAGAGTAAGCTCATTTCTGCCCCCATTTTAAAGTTGCCCAATCCGGAAAAATCCTTTGGGATTAAGACAGACGCGTCTAACGAGGGCATTGGAGGTGTACTCGTTCAATACGTGGATGACGGAACGAGTCATCCAGTTGCATATGCTAGTCGTCAATTATTACCACGCGGAAAGAGATATGCCACTATAGAAAAGGAAGCTCTATCAATTATCTGGGTCATAGACAAATTCAAGATGTACTTGATAGGTAAAGAATTTCAGATAGGAACCTACCACCGTCCGTTAGCCTATATTAGGAATGTGCGACACTCCAACGGCCGAATCATGCGCTGGAGTTTACTCTTGCAAGAGTATGAATTTAAAATAAATTATATAAAAGGTTCCGATAACCAGGTCGCTGACGCCATCAGTAGGAATGCGTTACCGAATAGCGTAGAGTAATTGTATTCATAGAATTAGTATCTCCATGTAGGTATATTCCGTCTTGTACGACTTAAATTAAGATTCTCTTGTAATATTATTAGTTAATGTATATGTCTGAATTTTGTAACGCTCAATGTCTATTTTTTTGTATGTATATATATTTGTACCCATTAATTACGCATAAATTATTTTGTCCCATATGTACTATATTTATATCATTTCATTGTTCCATGCCTTTTTTTTATTAAGTTTGTATTAAAGGCTATTTTCACTTATAATTGAAAGATCAAAATAAACATATGTATTGAGGTAATACGAGTTAGGTGCAGGAAGGTACGCTTGGTACAAGAAAACGAGTTCCCCACCACGGAGCTCTATCGTTGTCCCTTCTCTCTTTTTTTGAAGTGACAACTTCCCCCGCAATGGAGGGGTGTGATAGAACGGGTTGATCAGCGTTAGTTTCAACTCCTATCACATATTATTTTAAAACCACGATGCTCCCACGTGCATCTTCGCTTCGAAGCTTGGCGCTTTATCGCAGCCACCGGATGTCAATGTTTAAACAAGGAGGTTATCGTCCACCCGTTCGACCCCATACGCCGACCTCGCCAGATTGAGTTAGGCTTATGGGCAGATAAGGCATTGTTCCCAGCCTCGGTTGTGCATTCCCTCGAAGTTCCCACTCCATTGTCCCCCACGCCAAGGGAGTGTCTCGACTATTTAGATGGAAACTTTTCCACTAAGATCAGATTGGAGATCCAGATTTTCGTCGCGAAACATCACCACGACCCTCTCTTACTTTGTGCGCCAAGGGACCTCGACCTCGAGATTCACCATCACTTGTCCAGAAGGAGGACAAAATCCCTCGAGTGCCAAAGTTCGAGCCTTTGCGACGCCGAGTCCAAAAGGCTTTCCCCTCGTTGTTCAGAAAGAGAGAACAACGTTAAAACAGCCATTGTTCGTTCGAGCCCCGTTGACAAGAAACGGTTCTCACCCTTCCCCTTTGTTGTTTAGAGGAGAACAACATTAGAACAGCCATTGTTCTTGAGCCCGTAGACAAGAGACGGTTCTCACCGCCCCCCCCTTTTGTTCAGAAGAGAACAACGTAGAACAGCCATTGTTCTTTTGAGCCATTCGCCAAGAAACGGTTCTTACCCTTCCCCCTTGCTTTTCAGAGGAGAACAACATTAGAACAGCCATTGTTATTGAACCCGTAGACAAGAGACGGTTCTCATCCCCCCTTTGTTCAGAAGAGAACAACGTAGAACAGCCATTGTTCTTCAAGCCGTTCGTCGAGAAACGGTTCTCATTCCCAAGACGCCACGTCAGGATCATCTTATTCCCCCCCCCCTTCGGCTGGAACTTGCCAGCAGACCGAAAATTCCTTCACGTCGCCTTCCACTGCACCACTCATATAAAGTTACGTAAGCCAAACGTTACCTTTGAGTATTGAACCCTTTTGTCAATTCTATCCTGTGCTTTAAATGGTTTAGCGAACCATCCCATCTCTTTAACTCTATATTTGTTTTACCTTTTTAAATCCTTTAATCCTCGGATTAGCCTGAGGCCCCCACGACCCTTTCCATTCTCTGTTTATGTCAATATTTTCCGTCTTGTGTTTGTTGATAGTTATTAATAAAACTCTATTTTATTAATGATAGCAATATTATTATCCTTGAGCTCAGTTCCACTTCTTAAGCATATCGAAGATACATAATATCGGCCCACCAGACATTAACGCACTCTAAAGATAATTAAAGAAGTTCCCTCAACGAATAGTTATCTATGGTATATCGTCGGGAGTCCATTCTACGACAAAAGGACTAAAATATTCTCATGTTATTATATATTAATATATTATGGTGAAAGTATTGCGCAATATTGTGCAATATAAAGGTCAGGACAGATGCAAGGTGGAACTTATTAACTCAAGTTGACTATTACAGAATCTTTTATATGCCCATTGGGCCACCTTATACCCCTACCTCAAATGTTTTTGATTATCTAGAAATTTTATTAAAGATCTTTTCAAAATAAGCCAATGTGAAGAAATTTTACTACGTTGAGACCCGGTTTTGCCCCGAGATGGTGCACCATACCCTCTTCCTCAATATATTAATACCCTAAAACCTAATCCAGGCCCAAACCTATCTCCTCGTGAATGTTTTATCTAAATGGATTGAGTAGATAAGATTTCCATAAAAGACATACGTAAATACGTGCGAGCTCTTTTATAGTATAGATTGGAATTTGTATACCAAAATATTAAATTTTAAGTTCGATTGCTTAGGTGCGAGGTTGTTTTACAACAGTACGAATAACAATGCCCTATTGAGAACTGCAAGCTCTATCCCAGGCAATGGGACATTGTTATGACCAATACTACAAACAAATCAGAAGAATAATGCGAGTCGAAAAAACTACCATCCTCAGAAAAAAACCCGGAGTTTCGCATCCTAAAGATCCTTGAATATCTAATTCGTTGACCAAAGAAGATATCTCATAAGCCAGCCTTTCTAACGCAGTGATATCAATTAAAATAGCGGATGAGACTTACACTTTTGTTTGCATTAGAAAGGCCGGCCTAAGAGATTTCCTTTCGTGACTGTCAGAAGAGTTTCTTCAAGGGCTTGATGAAGTGTTTAGTTAGCTATAACAATTGCCATTTTAACCGAATGATTATAATTGCGTCATTGCAAATAATTATATATATATATATATATATATATATATATATATATATATATATATATATGATCAGCAACTCGTTTTATCTCATTGGTAGGAAAAGGACTCTACATATACATATGAAGTTTCCACTAATCTTAGTTCATTTTTCGAATCTGCCATTGAGCGCATTTATATAGTCCTCCTATTTTTATGTGAATTTGTCTTTTAAGTGTCTAAATGTATAAAAGACACCATTTAGGATTTTTTCTTTCTCCCTCTTCTGTTGTTTATGTTTGGAATGTGTCCTTAAAAAGTCAACTTCATAACATTTATACTAAGCTTTTTACTATACCTACCAACCTCGTTTACATTCTTATCTATATATTTATCTTAATCTCCCTGCGGTTTATGCCGACATGTATCGTTTCATGTTTCTCTCAGTTGTGCCCAATTGTTGCCTGTGTTTTTTGTGTTTAACTTCCATGTTTCACGTGCATAATTTAATACTGGTAATATGCATTAATTTAATATTTTGCCTTCTTGCTCCTGGAGATCTATTTAAGCTCCCATACCAATCTAAGACCCATTTATTTATTCTAGTGAATTCTTTACCCGTCCTACCATCAAGAATCACAACTTGCCCTATGTATATGTGATCTTCTAGTGGTGTATAATTTGATCGTCTATTGTTAAATCTCTATTTTGGTCCAAAATATTTATCATTATTTTCCTTTTAGTTCATTTTTATTGCATTGTGAAACTGGTTTGTGATCAATCTTTTTCCTTTGAGTGTTTCTTCCTGGATATGATGCAATAGATATGATATCATCATCAAAGCGAAGGTGCTTAAATATTTATTATTAATTCTGTTCTCTATTTTACCCACTTCATAGATTATCTTCAATTCACGTTACTTTTTTTATTTTTAATACTGACTTCGGCACAAGTATGTGAATGTATGTTTTGGTAATTCCCTCTTCCTTTAGTGCTATTAGTACAAAAGATGTGTGTACTGAGAGAAAAGCTTTGTCATAATCTATTTCCTTTAATTTTCAATGATATAATAATGTTTTGGCCGTTATGGCTGCATTTCTATCTTATTTTTCTCTAGTTTTGGACGCCTCCTCTCTTCATATGCATATTACTTTCGTGCAATTTTTTACCCGCTGGTCTATGAAATGACCCTTTGTATTAGAGGCAAATTTCAAAGAATGTTATGTCCAACTTTTATTAAAATTAAACGAGTATTTTAAAGAAAATACCGATTTAGATATTTTGTTCTCTATTTTTCGACTATATTGGACGTAATAATTCGAATAATTATTTATAAACAGGACCAGGCAATGGCTTCGCTATTCCCTCAGTAGCACTCCCCCCTACGGGGGAAGCTTGCTCTTTACTACTAAGATAATACAAGATAAATACCTGCAATCAAAACTTCTATGCAAGGTTCATCTTTTCTTTCCCTACAAAGAAGATTCCTGGTATGCTAAAATCGCGCATCAAACGTAAATATTTAACTAAAGTGAAAAATGCAGTCTTGTTTTCCAACTAGACATGCGACAAGCCTTTTTCATATGGGTTGAGTTAAGATTATGCCGCGGATAGTCTCAAAACCCAGTTGAAGAGCACCAAGCACTATTCCCGATACAAGCCAAGAGCAAAGTTTGATGAAAAAACAGACTGATGCCTTAATTAAGCTGAGATCTAAGCGTCACTCTTCTATCAAAGTGAATTAATCAAAAGTTTCTTCATATCACTGTACAAAAATAAAAAGAACGAAAATTAAAATAACCTTTTCTAGGGGTATTTTTAGCGTTAATCACGAATATTACTTATGTTTCTTTCTGCGACCTTCCAGTTTCTCGTAAATTACCATCACACTTACGTTAAATACACTGATGGTTCCATAGGGATTAAATGCAAACAGAATTGAGCCGGAACTGACAACTCTAAAAGTTATAAAAAAATTTATATAGTTTTAATGGAGTATTCCTATGGTATTTGTCAACCTAACCTATGAATTAATGAAAGTATACCCAATATTTTTTTAGTTATATGGCTCCAAATCCGTGGTAACTCTTACGTAACGCTTGATCATTTTATAACTTACTATAAATGCTTCTTATTTTTACTTTTTTATTTAATATTTGTGGCTATTAATATTTATATTATTTTTAGTCGCGTACAACTCTATATCTCACATATCGGTCGGTCGGTCGGTCCCCGTTTTTCTTTTTTTTGTTTCAGTAATAACATTGTAACTATCCTGCCGATTCTAACGAAATTTAAAACCCTTGTTTTGTTTTACATTTTCTTTCGAGTGATATAATTTCCAAGGTCATCCCAAGGTTAGCGAGGGAATTATTTTGTTTTAGCAATAACATAACGAATCGGCCGATTCTAACGAAATTTGAAACCTTTATGTTGTTTTACATTCTCTTTGGAATGAGAGAATTTTCAAAGTCCTCCAAAGGTTAGCTGTTGAACCATTTTGCAAAACATCATAACCATTCGGCCAATTCAAACTAATTTGAAACCCTTATGTTGTTTTACATTCTCTTTCAAATGGTATAATTACCCAAGTCCTCCAAAGGTTAGCTGTTGAACCATTTTGCAAAACATCATAACTATTCGGCCAATTCAAACTAATTTGAAACCCTTATGTTGTTTTACATTCTCTTTCAAATTATATTATTACCAAGGCCACCCCAAGGTTAGTCCGGGAATTATTGAAAGTTTTGCAGGTCGTAAGGTCATAAATCAAAATAAGTGAGAGCACGCGACAGTAGTCAGCAGACCATGTTCACATAATGCAGTTTTTTTCTTAACATGAGACAGAGCTAAAATGGCAAGAGGATGAAAAAGTTCTCTAGACAGTTTTTGTTATATATGTGGATTAGTTACATTAAAATACAATAAAAGGTTTATTAGCATTTGAAGAAACTTTATGAGCTGTACTTTGGATGTAAATTGGGTGACTAGGACAAACGCTGGGCACCTCTCATATGTTGTGTCAGATGCACAAGTTCCCTTTTGGCCTGGGTGAAAGGCAAAGGGCTTGGCCTCAAGTTTGGCGTACCAATGGTCTAGAGGGATCTAAAGGACCAGCCAACGGATTTCTACTTCTGCTTAACAGATATTAAAGGCGGATATTTAATGTGTTTTCTTTCCTGGTCTTTAATATATTTTGAAGAGATGTATCAATGAAAGGATCAAAATACATAGTATGTTTTACTTCCACTATTTCTGCAAGTAATCACAGCAAGTAATATCCAGTTTTAGTTTGATTATATTTTACTTCACTGCAGGGGGCAACAGAAAAGGAAATTAATCAACCATGCATCCAGATCTTCAGCCTGCTATTCGCCCAGTTCGACATTCAAGTGCTATTCCTTCACCACAGCCGCCCTCTGAACTACCAAGCGATGCCACGAGCAACTTAGACGATTTATAACTTCAAGATACACCATATATGGCACAGTTTAAATCTTTCAAGAAACCACACCTCGTCACCCCACCGGAACTTAATGATCTAGTTTGTAATCTAACACTTAATTAACAACAGAGTGAACTCTTGGCCTCACGTCTGCGGATTAGCGAGAGCTTATAGTGGAGAGCCTAATCAAGTGCTCCCAAGATCTCTTATGCACTATGTCATTGAAGATACACTTTTCTTATTCTCATCTGTCCTCCTTTCCAGAGAATGCAGGAGATGTGAGTGATGAACATGGAGAGAGGTTCCATCAAAATATAGCATCAATGAAAAACAGGTATAAGGGAAAATGGAGCCCTGCTATGTTGGGTGACTTCTGCTGGAACCTGAAGCCTGACACACCTGAGACGTCTTACAAACGAAGATGTAAATACTAAAATGTAGGTTACTAAAATATATATTGCTAACAAACATGCTGATTCATTATATATTCATGGATTAATTACAATGGACACATTTAATCTGACTTTGCGAGCAAAATACTTTTATGGTATAGTGCAAATCGGTATCAATTGCATAATTAATAAATCTGTAATTTACACGGAAATCTTACGTGATAGGTAGTTTTGGGTAAAGAATCCGAATTGGGCACACTCAATTCCAAAAGGAAATGCACATAAGATCTATGTTTCTTTCTTTAAACTTAAATTTGTTGTTCATTGTTTTCTAACAGAGGCCTGAATCAAGGTATCCGGTTTATTTTCTCTGTAGCCCTTTGTACACACGAATAAACATCCTGTTCAACTAATCTCCACACAAAACCGCATGATTGGCTAACAGTGGGCCATTTACGATAAATAGCATTCAAAATGACGCACATGGGGGTTCCGTGATCAGTAAAAAGGTCAACTGTCAGCTCTAGAAGAGGAAGCGTAGGCAAAAAGTAGACTCCGACATTATATAAAAGTAGGCCAGCCTCATATACCCGACATACACCAAACAAATTAATTGCGCCTAGCCATACCGAATCTCCGTCCAATAAAGAGTGCGAGAATCCTTTTTTTCCTTCTTATACGGGTAATCAACCGATCCTTTTAACAAGCCTACAACAGCAAAATCAAACGAAAGGATATTTATCCTCAAATGGAGCCAGCCCAAGGTTAGCGCTCAGAAACCAATTACCCCCAAATGCACTACATTAAATTGAAAATATGGTACCCCATAACTGTGACTTCAATCACCTATAAGTGGTAACACGATACATAAGAGTTTAACCCCTTAACCCGACATAAGTTTTCTATTTAGAAAACTGGCGGTGATTAGTTGTTTCCAATTCTCATTGAGCCAACTAAATGTCATTTTATAACCTTGTTGAATAAAGTACTTTCAAATTTTCTTAGTTAACCCATGCCGTTTGATTTTCGCCTGCTTTCTAATGCCTTATATTTGCCTCATATATGTCTATGATTGTGTGAGTTCGTATGCGTAGTGTTTACCATAGTTGCGCAGTATTATTTTTTTTATATTTCGGTGAATTTTTGTTAGGAGCGTTCTGTCAACTGCGACAGCATCTACTTTATTTTGGAACTTAAGTACCTGTAAGCTTTTTATTAATGTCGAGTTTTGAGTCTCCCTGTTGTTGAGTTATTTTAATTTTCCGCAGGAATAATTTGTGATTCCTTCCCCCCTCCCCATAATTTATTGGAAACCACGTGCATTTGTATTCCACCAGGGACAACGTAACTTCTTTTTCGAACATTCACGAATTTTCGACACCTGAGTGCTTTGGAAAAATATTTCCCTCGCCCCGTGAAGAGGCGAGGAAGAGCAGCGCTGTCTCGCACCTCGCTGCTAAATGATGAACCCACTCCGCCGCCGGATTAAGATGTCTGGAGCTTGTGACTCTTTTCTCCAATTTCTCCCGTCCCTCACAGAATCGAGCATACAAATACTCGGATTGTTCTGTAGTTCGATGAGGCCAGCACGCATGTCAAGGCCATCCTCATTATTTCAGGTCTTAAGTAAGTCACGTGAGCGTTCGTCAGACAGCAAGACTTTCTTCACTGTTATCGTGCCCAACTTGCCTCTTCGGATCGTTCTCCACTCGCCTCATCGCAAGAAAAACCTTCCTCACGCTCACCGACCCGTAAGACTGAAACCCTCTCCATTATTAATATTGTCAAGTTCCCCCTTTTGATCTGAGCCTAGTAACATTAATCAATTAATTCCATTTAAGAATCCCTCCTCATAATAATTATCAAGAAACCAGGCAATGGCTCCGCCACTCCCCCCTACAGGGGGAGCTTTCTCTTCGCTACTAATAAAAAAGCATCTATGGTTAAATTATTAGGAATTTTCGAACTTCGCCAATTATAATAATTTCAAAAAGGAAGTCTAAACGAAATTCCTCCCCTTTCAAAGTATCACGTTGCTAAAATATAGAGTTATAGAAGAAGAACATATATAAAAATAAATTTTCTGAGCTTCACTATTTGTAATTCTTTGGGTTTTAAAAATTTCACAAAATTTCGATACTTATATTTATATATGAACTCCGCCATTTTGTTTTTTTGATATTATCAAAGAGTTATTAGAAAAACCCTTTCTTAAATTATAGAGTTAGTGAAGTGATGAGGACTATTTCAATTTTAATAATTCCCTTTTGCCTATTTTCATTCTTATTTTGGTTTTTGTAAATAAAATTATATTTTGTTGTTTTATCTTTAACTAACCTTGAACGATACTCTCGCCTATTTAAGTAAGTCTCTGCCTGATTATTAAGGATTTGAAACCCAACGCCTCAAGTTACAACTAGTCGGTCATTAATCCCTGGGAACAGTCCTACAACGCTTCGCGTTGCAGTAGGTGATTAAGTCACCCCCCACATAATATAGGAGTAGTGTATGGTATAGAGTGGTGTACCACGACATATATTATATATATATATATATTACTTCTATATCATAAAACTGGTGTCAAGTCTGTGAGGTCTATTACATAGTAAATCAGTTTAGTTTATTTACATCCCTTTGGAGTTTTAGTAGTTTCCTCTCATTATTGAAGTTTCCTTATTTTTCTACTTTTGGCCGAAGTACGAGGAGCAGTCAATAAGTTTTGCGAATCGGTAGGGCAAAACAAGAGGAAAGGGGATGGCTGTTTGTGGGGGTGTTAGGACAACTTATGACAAGTCAAGACCTGCAGCTGCACGCTCCTGCCTCGTCTATTAAAGAAGCAGTAGCTGATCGCAGATCGTCAGTCACAACTTTTCAACAATGGAGAAGGTTGAGCACCGCGCAGTGATTAAATTTTTGACCAAGGAAGGCAAGAATGCAAAAGAGATCCATGAACACATTGTTGTAGTGTACACCGACACGAGCCCTTCCTATGCAACCATTGCTCGCTGGAATAGAGAGTTCCGCCATGGTCGTGAGTCCCTTGAAGAGGACAATGTGGCTCGTGTGGAGAGGATGATCCTCGAAAATCGACGGGTGAAGGTCGAAGAAATCGAGCGAGAAGTTGGAATATCACATGGAAGTATTATCAACATCATCCACGACAATTTGGCCATGACCAAGGTCTCTGCCCGTTGGGTCCCTAGAAACCTCACGAAATCTCACGCCCCATGATCGACTTCAACGTCGTTAAAGTCCACAAGGCCAGAGTTTCACAAGCTGCCCTGCGCGAGTGCGGATTCGAGGAGCTCAACCATATCCCCCTACAGTCTAGATCTGGCCCCTAGCGACTAATTTTTTCCCGCCAGCTCAAGGCTGCACTACGTGGACGCCGGTTTGGGGACGATGAAGATGTCTAGCTCGCCGTCCAGGAGTGGATTGAACAGCAGTCGGGAGATTTCTGGTTGTCGGGATTTCGAAGCCTCAGGGACAAGTGGCGCGTGTGCATTGAATTCGTGGGTAGTTATTAAAAACAAATAATCTAACACTTTTCCTTATATCTCGTTTCCTTATATCCGAATTGCAAAGTTTATTGACCGCCCCTCGTATGTTAGAGTTAGTTCTAGATCAGTGGAACATTAGGCTATTAACTATTTAAAATTTAGATTATTAGTTGGGACCCGTTCTTTGTGTTTGTGTATTCCATTTATCGGAATATTTGAGTTAATCTCCAGCCTGATTAGAAATATTAACCCGTCATAACTGTTTAGGAAGAGTTTTAGTGTTCTTTCAGTGAGATAATGTTTGAACATTTATTTTTTGTGAAAAGTTAGGCTTCACATATATTGCCGAGAAATTTCGTTACGTCAAGAGACCCGTGTTTCGCTCCCCCAAGTAAACCAACAAGACGTCTTTTTCATTTGACCATTTCAAGTGTCAAGGAGAGTTGCTGAGCCTGTCGGGCCGAGAATTATTAATGTATATTCAATAAGAAGAGAGAAATGAAAGAGAAGAGAGAAGGAACAAGAACTATAAGAAACTGAGGAGAGAAAAGAACTGAGGGCTACTCAAGAGAGAAAAGAACAACGAGGATGGAAGAGCGTGAGAGAATAAGCAACATGAACTCGAATTACGCCATAATCAATTGGATTAATGTCAGTTAACTTCCGGCCCTGAAACTCCACAGTCTCCGTCAATAAGATTACCTGTCTTTAAAGTAGGAGAAACTTTAGATCATATCTTACGCATTTCAAGAAGATTTTTGAAATCAACAATTAGGACATCGAGGTAGATGGTGTCGCTAAATTTCTTCCCCTCCTAAACTCACAGTTAAGAGACATATTCATTTCCCTTCCCTCAGATTCCATTATGGACTACTCTACTATCAAGTTCGCACTCTTAGCTGCTGTAAATATGACCCCAGACTTCTATCGTGCCCGTTTCCTTCACGAAAAGATCTGCCCCGGTCAAACCTTTCACCATTTGGGCACCACCCTTCAGAAACACCTCCAATTTTGGTTAGATGCGTGTCAAGTCCCCCAAGAGTACGAGTCCCTTCTAGCCTTCGTCCTAATAGATCAATTCTTAGCTCCCTGACCCACGAAATCCGTGCCTTCGTTAAGGACAAGTGCTGCTCTACGTTCAAGGAATGCCCAGAAGACGCTGATGTATACGCAAGCAGCCATAACTTGTATCCAAGGTTAATAAGAAACCTCCCCCGTCTCCTTCCAAGTTTAAGATTAATAACTCTAGCCCCCCTCCAAAAAATAATTATAATTATATATCAAGAGACTATTTCAATTTAAATAATTCTCCTTTGCCTATTTTTATACTTATTTTGGTCTCTGTAAATAAAATTATATTTTGTTGTTTCATGTTTAACTAACCTTGAACGATACTCTAGGCCTATTCAAGTAAATCTCGCTAACCAATTATGCACTCTGTCTGATTATTAAGGGTTTGAAACACAACGCGTTAAGTTTGACCTCCTAGTTGGTCGTTAATCCCTGCGAACAGTCCTTCAAAGGTTCGCGTTGCAGTAAGTGATTAAGTCACCTCCCACATAATATAGGAGTAGTGTAAGGTAGAGTGGTTGTACCACGACAGGTATATAATGTAAATGATTTGTGTTTCTATAATAGTGCCTAATTGAACTCATTTCTTCTTCTAGTTGGTTCATTCCAAGTCCATCGTTGGTTTGTCTGGTTTCGAATAGGAAATTCATATTGTAAAATTGCCCACCGTCTGCAAATTTGACTAATGAGTCACCACGTTCTTTCCTTCTAGGAATTTTCATAACATTTGATCATAATGTTTTTGTTTACAAATCAAGCTTTGAAGTACCTAATAATCATCTTGAAATGATCGTTTCCTTTTGTAGGTAAATTCTTTTTAAATAAATTTTAGCCGTTATAAATGGTGGTAGATCGAACCTGTGCTGCCGAATGATTCTCGTTCATTGAGTCAACACATTAGCCCACTCGGCTACCAGGCCTATCCCAAAGTGAGGATGTTACGAATAGTTTTATAAGTGTATTGTAGGCTACCCCAAAGTAAATAGCGATGAAATAATCGAACAGGATAATAATTATTTTATTCTCCTTTAGTTAAGAGCAGCCTAAAAAAATAATTTATAAAGCCACTTGAAACATTCTCAATTTGAGATGCGGCTGGGAGATGATTGTGCTAATATGTAAGATTAAAGAACAAGAACTATTTAACAGAACAGATATGAATCTCAATATTTATAAAGGCAATATGTTTTTTTCATTTTTACGATTATTCAACACTTTGTATTTACCTTCACATAAACTACACAGATGTTCTCAACTACTTCATCTGAGAGAGGTGATGGACGTGTGTTGGATTAGATTATAAATAAGGAATTCTTATTGGATATTTAATTACTGAGTTATTTTATCTATCTGTTGGTCCTATAATTTATGTAAGAAAATGTGGAATGTTACGAGTATCTAGGAAAGAGAATGTTGCGTCACTGTATTGTATTCCGTTTCTAGATTAATAAGTGCGAGGCCGTTTTTCAATTGTATAGTACCTTTTCGTTTCTTATACCTTCTTTACTCTATTAAGGCGATTCATGTTCCATTCTGGGCCCTTATAATAATAATAGAGGTTTTATATGGCACCCTTCAAGACCTTTAATCCTTCGCAAGTCACATATCCATCCAATAGTAAAGGGCCAGGCAGAAGAGGTGGGTTTTCGTAGCTCGCTTGAAAGCACCAGCCAAGGTAAAGGAGCATGTGTAAGGAGGCAGATCATTTGCCGCCTTAAAGGCAAGGTAAAGGAGCATGTGTAAGGAGGCATATCATTTGCCGCATTAAAGGCAACTATAAAAAGCAAAGTCACCCATGCAGCAGAGAGAAATATGAAAAACCGAAAGCAGGAGAGCAATTCTCGAGCGTACGGTCGTTTGTTCTCTGAAAATGGCTAATATGGAGAACAGGGAAGAGGGAATTTTGGTGTTTATGATTTCAAATTTTAGAATAAGGACTTTAAAAGTAATTCGAAATTTAATGGGTAGCCATTGCAGTTCACGGAACAGAGTTGTGGCATGAAAGAACCGTCCTCAACGGAGAAGGAGGACTCAAGCCGCAAAGTTCTGTAAAAGTTAAAAGCGATGAAGTGAAGTGTTGGGAAGTCCTGTATAATCAAGGCGGGAGATAACAAAGCATGGATGGCTATCTCAAAACTCTTTCGTTCAAAGTGGACCGGATATAACGAAGTAAAGTGAATGCAGATAGATGATATGCTGATATTTTGCCACAAGCGATTTGAAATCGAATTGACTGTCGAAGGAAACACCCAAGTTTCTGACGTTTTCAGAGAACGCACTTGTGAAACTACCTAGATTGAAAGATGGGACTCCAATTTTAAATTGAGCGACTTCTGTTGAGGTGCTTATCAAAAGAACCTTATTTTTGTTATGGTTAAGTTTGAGAAAGTTATTTGATAGCCATCTAGTGATCGTGCTATATGCGGATAAAAGATTAGTGACGGTCAAGGCTAACGTATTAGAGGAGAAAAAGAGTAATATATGCATGTCATCAGATTATAAATAGAAAAATAGACCTGGATAACACATAAGAAGGCCAAGAGTAAGAAGAAGTAAGATACAAAAGAGGAGCAGGCCAAGGACAGAGCCCTGAAGGACACCATATGACACAGCAGTTGACCTGGAAACCTCGCCCCCGATGTGAATAGATCGAGTACGTTATGACAGGTAAGAGAGAGACGAGTTTAGAACAGTTCCAGAGAGACCCAGGAAGTCAGGAAGGTGGTGGAACAGGACGCAGTTCTACAATGTGTCAGGTTGTGGATAGAAATCAAGAAGCACCCAAATTGAAGGCCATTTAACGTCGGCCTTGCGGCTTAGTCAGTCAGCCTTATGTAGGAGAGAGGATTCACAGCTGTTCCCTCTCTTAAAAGGGACTAGAAAGTTTCGTAATACTGAATTAGGAATTCTGTTTAATGATACATGCAGCTAATACCTTCGAAAGAGAATTGGATAGCAACGCAGGTTGAGATATAGGACAATAATTTAAAGAATTATTGGAGTCATGACTTTGTTTCTTTAGGATCGGAAGAACAGCAGCATGTTTAAAGTGAAAAAGACACCTAACCTAGTTCTTAGGAAGTTTTTCTTATTCATGGAGGTTAGTTTGATTCTATAAGGTCCATCTATTACAAGTAGCTAATATATATATATATATATATATATATATATATATTGGTGGGGTGAGTATATAGCAAAATTCGACAAGCGACACGGCATCAGGTCGTGGGGGCTTGGCATAGTTTTTGCATTTAATAGATTTCCTTATATTTCGTCTATTTTACCGTTGAAGAACAGAAAATGCAAACGTTTTTATCGATTTCCATCGCTAAATACATTAATTCTTTCTTTGAGACAACTAACTAATTCAGGGTAGTAACTTACCTCCATGATTCTCAGCACTTTAATTCAATACTACCATGTCAAGTTACGAGCAGCTAATTGTTAAGCTGCGTCAAGAGAATCATCTCTCTATCAGAGTTATAGCTCAAAAGGGTTAGACGCCCCCATATCTGTCTTACATAATATTATAGCATGTACTGATACCACAGGCTCATTTATTAGTTTAATTTCTAATGTTAGGCAGATAAAATTTTCGAAGAGAGATGACCAAGGAAGGCATTGTCCGCATCTCAAAAAAATGTCCGCATCTCAAAAAAATGACCGATACAAGACAGCAACCACGATTTCTCGAGAAGTAAATGAAACTATGGGCATTTTTATCTCCAGGAAGACATATAATACCGCCTGACGGAAATATCTTTAAAATCTTACACACCAGCAGTCAAGCCATTTATCAGCCCTTAGAACTAAAAAGAGAGATTATTCTTCACCGCTAAGCACGTTCTATGGAAAGAAGACCAATCGTCCAAAGTACAGTTCAGCGGTGAATCAAAGTACAATTTGTTTGGTTCCGATGACAGAAGGTTTTTTCGTCGAAGATTTGCTGAAATATTATCCATGAACTTCATGGAGAGCTATAGTTACTGGCCCACTTTTCCGCTTGCAAAATAGAATGAATGTTCAAGTGTATAAAGAACTTCTGCAAGCACATGATATGCCCCATATAAGAGCCGCCTCTTCCCAACCTGCCATTTTTATGCAAGTTTATGCAATTTGAAGAATTTGCTGGGACAGGAGGAAGTCAATGTCATGGACTGGCATACTCAGAGGCCGGAACTTAATTAGATTGAGAGTTTGTGTAAGGCGCTGGAGGAGAGAAGCAAAGGGAGAAACCAAAGGACCGTTGAAGAATTTTGAAATTTTACGTGTGTAATAGAAAAAAATAATACCAGAAGAATGCCTCTGGTTAGTGCGCTCCTGTGGCAGAAGATGTTAGTTCATAATTGATAGTAAAGGTCTACATGCCAAGTACTAATATATTATAACAACTGAAAATTATTTGTTGAGTAAATTATATCATCGTATCTTTTCATCTACTTCTGTTGTGTTATGTCTCCTGATTTGGAATAAAAATGCTATTTTGCACACAACAAAGGCTTTGATCCATTCTAACATTAACAATGTACGTGTGAAACTTATAACAATGCTTAATTTATATATGGAATATATCATGCTTTACTTACCATTCTTTGTTTCTAAGCTACTGTAAGTTTTGTGATGGAAACCTAAGTTTCCAAACCTTTATGGCCGCTACTGCATTGAAGATCATTAATATTTCGGATTGATCAATTTATTTTAGCAACTTTATATTCTTCTAACTGTCTTTTTCATCCATCTTGTAGATGGTAGATAACTTATGTTATATTCGTATCTCTTTTTAATAAATGCGTTTGGTAAAAACCAAACTAAATTGCTGAGCTATCGATCTTATTCGATAATGTTCGGGGCGTCTTAGGTATTCTTTCCTCCTTTAGCGATGAAGTATGGTGGAGACAGAATTAAGTTGAATGAAAAGAAAACGGTTTTTAGGGGATATTTATTCCGCCTCGCTTAAGCGTAACGTCAAAGGAAACGAGCCAATCCGGTGAGTGGAATTTTTAGAACAACTTTATTGTTCGATTCCAGCTCGTGGCCTGGCTGTTGAGTTCCGGCTTTTCTTCGTTTATTAAGATGGCTTCTAAAATGTTTAGCCTAGGTTTATTTCCCTCTTTTGTTTTAATTGTTGTTTCAATTAGAATATCTCTAGTTAAGATGATGTTGTGCGCGCTCTTCATATGATTTTTAGGCACTCCGCTTTGCAGATGCATGGTTAAACGCCTCGAAAGGGTGGTGGTGTCATGCCAATATATTTTGAGTTATTATAAAGCTTGCAGTCTTCATTGGGGCAGATAAACTCGTAAACTATGTTGGTTGACTTTAGATTTGAGGGGTTTTGGCAGCTGTTGTTTGTCGTAGTCTGACCAGGTGTACGCAGTTATACGCACACTGGCCTACTGGTCGACCGAAATTAAGGCTTCATCTGGGGATAGTTCTAAGAGTGCTTTAAATACATAGTTGCTAGGCCAAGGAATATTCAAAACACGGCTACAAAAATATACTTTAATAGGTCTAAATTTACATATACAAATAGGGCAAATTAAATGGCAATGCATTTAAATATTGACGGTTCAATGCTAAGATGATTAACACTATCAATTAAGTTTGAACCTAGGGATAATTAATTAACTAATGATTTTACAATTATAGAAGTTTTAGAGCAAAGGGTATCCTTGAGGTTCGACGTGGTAAAGGTGGGAGGAGCGTGACGATGTGGGAGTTAAATCCATTTTACACCCATGTGTGGCGAGTAGGACCAGGTAGGTAAGTTCGACCTTGGACTTGTTGTCGTCTCAAGCGACACTCAATCCAACTTTGGGAAACTGAAGTTCGGGGATGGCTTTTCCGATCCTTAAAATCAGAAGACGTAGTGAGAAGGCTTGAAGCGCGCCTAACTATCTCCACGAACAACACATTGAGTGACGACTAGCTCTTCCTTGGGTTTTCGATAATCACTCAATTCTTCTCTGGACGAGAATGTAGTCAATTCCCTCTCGACTAACGAAGACGTTAACGGCTAATATACTGGACGGCAGCTTCAGACACATTCGAATTCTCGAATATATACTCCAAAGTTATCTAGACGAGGAGAGAGATTCATCGCCAACAGACCTTCTTAATTGCTTTAGGTTGCGATAAGGTTCCATAGCGCGAAGTAGCGATGCTCCCTTAATTGTGTTTCCATTGTTCTAATTTTCACCGTATATAAGGCAAACGAATTTAGAGCGTTCAACAGCGAATTGGGGAAATCACAAGTGGTGGGAATTGCTTATTTCTCTCTCTCTCTCTATCTCTCTCCCTATTCTTCCATAAGTATCCTAAAGGAACTTTATTCCAATCAGAAATTGGTTAAAAATAGGAAGACTTCTTATTCGTATCTACTTGATTTAAGAAAATGCTTGAAAAGTGCGCAGAATTGCGTCTCAGAACGCCGACGTCCATTTTGATAAGTATAAGACATACTTTGATTGCAAGCCCAAAAAAGAGGAAATTCAACCAGGAGAAGAAGATTTGCTTCTCCCCACGGACAACAACGGTTAACGGTGAACTGAGGAAGTTAGTCGGGGGAGAAGGGAAATGAATTCCTTCTCTCTCTCCTTATTTTTCCACATTGTTTTTCATAAGGAGATTGTAGGCTTTTGTCGTTTTATATTATATAATAAGTTGAATTTTGTCCATTTGATTCAAAACTTAATTTTACGGTTAACAATCTCCTTGATTTGATACTTTTTTCGTCTATTTTATAGGCCGTGGACATTTTATTTCTGCAAATACAGTTTGATGTTGTTTACTGCTTCCTGATTACATTTCGTTTTATCCGTATCTTTGAATTGCATATTTAAAAATGATTGGAGTTGTTTTTCAATCATGCTGTTCGAGAAACAGTTGTTCCCGAGTGTTTGTTTTACGCGTAAGATCTCTTCGTGGAAAAGTTCCCACGTAGAGTAGAACTATAGCAATGCCCTCTGACATGCCTATAAAATATTAGCATACTTTCTTTTTTAAATCCAAGTTTAAAATATCCACTTATTTTCCCATTTAATTTCAACCATTTCTATTGAATCTTATATATAAATTATCAATCATCTCAAATAATCCTATATTAATTTATCAATCAAAAATCTTAAATTTTTATGTATATGTATTTTCAATATATTTTTGTTTAAATAATTACATCCAAAAATCGGGGCTAAGATACATTTTTTGGCAATACTTCCTTTAGTCGAATACACAAACTAACACGCTTTCAGCTGTTCCACATTGAACACAAATCTTCCTCATTTGTGTTTCGTCATTCCTATCGTAAAGACTTCCATACACACTAGTTGCTACCTATTTACATATTTACATATTTACCTATCTACCTATTTAACTTGTTAACTATATAACTTACACCAGGCTTAGTCACTCATGTTCTTTTAGGTATAATTAAATTCAAATTCAATCAGTATATTTCAACTATGTTTCATTCTTGTTAATCAATAATAATATATATTTTGTTCTATCCTCGTTGTATTCCATTAGTCGTCAGCCATTAGGCCTAACCTAACCATAAGCTCAGCCACTTGAATCTATTACGATTCAATAACTCTCCACAAAAACCTATAAATATAGGTTTATTAGGAGGTATCTACTCGTATCTAGGTTCATACCACGATGGCCATATATCTATAGAACTTACGGAAGTCACACTGCACAAAACACAGGTGGCCTCCGTGGACCAGAAAAAGGCTAATCTAACATTTACCAATTTCTCCATCATCTTGCACACGCAAGAGGTTAGAGAAATTGGGCAGAAATCGGCAGTAGTAAAGTGATCTCTCCTTGGTTAAGGAAAAGCGAGCACAATAGCAATTAGCGAATAATCTAGGAGGATACTCCCTTACACAGATGATTCGGAACAAATATAACAGAAAGACCATGCCTTTTACCCAGGCATCGAAGCTTTGCGCAAGGGACATCGTCAGGACCAGGGGCAGTGTCCGTAAACGAACGAAGAGAGGAACGCAACTCACTCAGAGTAAACACGCCGTTGAAGGGTTGGCCGCTTCTGGAAGTAAAGCCCAGTCAGGGGCGTTCTGTGACATCACGACGCGCATTTAAAGTTGGCATAGCAGCATCCCGGCTAGAGAATGCAGAGAGAGTGGTCGCGAAGGATTCTGCCACGGACGCTTGGTTCTTTTTACCTGAAGAACGGGAGGGAAATCCTGCGAGAACTTGCCCCGAATCCTTTTGACTCATTTCCACACCTCTGTAAGAGGCTATTCCCGATAACTGAAGACACATATGCCCGCTAAGAAGAGCGGCGAACGTGCTTCAAAATATACCGGAACCTAGCCTTAGCTCGACGAAATTCACTGACAGTGAATTCGTTTGGGCGGTGCTTATAGCGCATGTAGGCATAACGCTGCTGTTTGAGAACCGTCTCACACATGGCTAACGAAAATGGGAGCGGTCGGCGTGCAAAATGGCCAGACATTATAGGAATTGTAGTTAGGCCCACTGCGATGAATGTGCGAAAGAAGAACTTAACGGCCTCATCTACCGACCTAAAGTCCTCGACTGAGACAGAGAAATCCGTCTTTTCCTGAAATAAGGACAACCGTGCCCGCGCTAAGCACTACTAGTGTAGGTTTTTGGGCGGCAGAGGCTCATAAAATGATTGTGCATCTGGAGAGCACAATAATAGTTCGAGGCAGGAAAATGAAGTGGTTCTCGTACAGTGATGCGAAAACTCGTCCATATCTAGCCCACCTATCTCAAGCTCGTCTATCAGGTCAGAAAGAAATTGACACCGAAGATTAATCGAGTAGGCTCCCCAGACGAGGTGTCTACCGTTAAGATCTCCGAGCAAGAGAAACGGCATCAGCAACCGTGCCACAACGCGGTAGAAGTCCCCTTCGTGAAAGTTGGTTGACGGTGGAATTTACGCGGAATAACAGTATACTTTCTATCCAAATGCAGCTGCACAGCTACTGCCTGAAAGGAGGTATCTAACCCAAAGAGAAGAACGTAGACATCTTGCGGAGTGTAAATCTTGCATCCTCCTTCCCGGCCCCCATCCCGTGGTGGTAGGGTCGCAAAACCCTAATACGCCATTAGGGTGGGCAGGAGGCACGGGCCCATCAAGGTCTTCTTCAAAAAGATAGCCAAAAGGGAGCGGAAAGAGACGACTTTCCGCAGCTGCTTTCAGTTGGCCCGGGCTCCGCTGGAATTCCATTGAAGGAATATTCCCTCCAAGCCTAACTCGATGAGATGCAGGGTGCCTTTTTCAAAGAGAAGACCCGCACAGCAATAGCCATTCACTTCCCGGTGGCAGAATCACGGGCGCTGTTGCCTTAGAGGACTTATCGGGATAGGTTGGACTCGTCATGCAAGTCTTTTCCTCCCTCCGCCTCAAAACCGCAGGCAGGCGGGGCAGCTTCGGAGGCCTCACAACCAACTTCAGGGGTGGTGCCTCCTGTGATTCGAATGACTCGTTGGAGGCGTGTGTCCGTTTCGCCAATCGGGCAAAGGTCACCCGAGGGGCGACCCTGGTTTTAGGCGTGACTAGGGGGCGAACCCATTATGCCGCCAACTATACCAGAGGAGCCCCCGGGATAGATAGAACACGCAGAGGCTTCCAAATGGGACCGGAAACGAGATTGCTGGTAGGCCTGGAGGGGCCAGGAGCAAAGAGTTTCTTTCTCACCAGGGGACAATCAAGGATCCCAATGACACTAATCATAGCCACTTCGGAGGGATTCGACGTATTCGCCAAAAGGCTACCGTCCGAGAAACGGGTCACCTTCGGCTCTAAAAATCACTCTAGCTAAAGCTCTCATCTGACGGATTATGATGCCCTTATCCAACATGTTGCCATCAGTGGAACGAATAAAGAGCAAGCGTTTGAAACCAGCAGGCTTGAAAACGATAGGTAACCTCCGGATGAGGTGCCTCGACGTAATCGAAGCTCCGCTCTCCGCACTTTTGGTTTTAGTCTGGTACTCACCACCCGGAGGAGCGGCTCAGCAGGACCTGCCGATTTTGGCCTGGTCACGTACTAAAACGGCAGCGGCCGCGTCCGTCCCTGTGGTTCCTACGGAGAGAGAGGAGCCCCGAGTGTTTTTCGTCTCTTTTCTATTTTTTTTCTTTTTAAGAGAGGCGGGCGACGAATGAACCCACTTCTCTCCTCCGCCGCCAGGAGCCCATAGACCAGATAGACCGGTATCAGTAAGATCCCTTTCTGATATGAAGAAGGTCTTAGCTGTTACATGGGCACCAGCCCTGCGAGGAAATCCCTCCTCTGCTTGTGAGGCCTCGGGGACCGGAGTCATCTGGGGAAGAAGTTTCATAGGGGCGGACATGGGTTCTGTGATTGGCACCGAGCCTGCATTTGACCCCATGGAAGATCCTACCGTCTGAGGTGGCGCCCCCTAGGGACCATCTCCATCTCAGGGGGGGCTTCCATATGGCCATCTCCCCTTTCCCCGAGACATCACACATCCCATTCGAGGTTCCTTTTTCACTTACTGCAGGCGAACTGACATCCGTCGATGAAAAGAGAGGGACACGTACAATATTCTACTGTAGGCTCTTAGCGCATGAGTGCAGGATGTTACGGGGCAAGGACCAACGGGCCCTGCCATCCCTTGCCCCCATGAGGAGGTTGGGCCTTTCGAAGCGCTGCCACCGGGAGCGGTAAATTTTCAGCCGCTTTCGGGCCTTTTGGGCAGTCCTTGTAAAAGAAAAGTAGGGGCTGCCGCTGGAAAGAGGGAGGCACTCAAGCACGCCTCCAGATAAGGGGGTGCTGGGGTGTCTACTACACCCGTAGGCCTAGGGAAGGAGTAAGCCTCCTCTTCAGTAGAACAAATTTGGAAGGTCCACTGAGAAAAAACGGGGGGGGGAGGACCTTCATTTTTCCAGTGGAGCTGCTCGAAGGTGGCTCCGGTGATGGCCGAGGGAAAGGTAGAGGGGAAGTTGTTTTTTTTTATTCAAATCATTATTGGCCATGGTGAACCTGTAATTTTTACGGGACGCAAACGCTTATCGCTGCACGCAGCAGCCCGCTCTGCGAGAGGTGAACACGAGGCCGGCAAAACCTGCTGCCACCATTGAGGCCATTCCTCCCATTTAGTGACCTGGCAGCCCTTCAGCATGGCGGCTCCACCTTGGGTACGGCCTTAAATTAATAAACATAAAAAGGATGAAGAAAGGGTATGTGAGGAAGGTTTGCATGGGGATGAAGCAGGTCATTAAAAACCCACCACCCCAGGCCGGAGCTGTGGGTTGTGGGAACGTTTTCCTCTCCCCCTTTAGCCCCGATTCGGAATAGCTGTGTGAGAGAAAGCTGGTCAGTGTCTACCCTGTGAAATTAGAACCCGACCAAAGAAAGTTGTAGGAGAGGTTTTTAAGGAAAGTGAGGAAGTACGGTAAAAAACAAAGGTTGTCAGAAAGAAGAAGCTAAGCTGGGGTCAGAGATGGCGGTGAGTCCCGTCATCACGGCGGCCAGGAAGGCAAATCGCCGCGCCCCTTACGGAGCGGTGAATTGGATTCACCAAGCTCCAGCTCGTCATCCTAAAAATAATCTCAAATTTACAAATAAAGTTATTTTTATCAAGTCGTTTAAAAGATCCAAATACGAACTTATTTGTTTGGACATCCTCAAGAACGAACTCGAATAATGCCCTCTTATTACAAGTGGTGACTTAAGAATGAGAGAAAATTTAAAAAATCATCATCATCGACCGGAGTGACCTCAAAAAATAAAATTCATCATCACCGACCGGAGTGATGCCATAAATTTATTCATCTCATATAGTGCTAGGGCAACGCTCCATCGAAACTCATTAGCATTCACATAATGCAACAGCGACACTTCTCATTTAAGGAACTTGACCAGGAGAGTAAACTTTTGAATGCACGGCTATGCAACGCGTATGATCTAAGGTAACTGATTATTTTTCAAATTATCTGTATTCACATTTACTCTCATTGTATTATTAAGAGAAAATGTGTGCACTTAATCCTAATTTTTTTTCAATCTATGTACGTTCACAACTGTAATGCCAACCGCACGTTCATAGGATCTACAGCTAGACAAAAATGACCTTTTGACCACCGAGTTTAAAAGTTTATCGCTTGCGATTTCAGAGTGTATCATTTGTATGGGCTTTATCCTGTAAATGCCGACTTAATTATTATCACTCACCGTATACAAATGTCACCTAATTATTATGTATAAGTATTTTAATCATCATTTTACTTTAATAATGCTTGATGTGCCGAATTGATATTTAGTTCACAAGAACTAATATCATTTATACTCATACATTATTTTAACCAACGAATTAGTATTATCATGTAGATACTAACTTCTTAATAAACATTTTACTTTAATGATATTTGATGTATTGAATTATCATTTTTTTTAACAAGAACTAATGTAATTGTGTACTTATGTAACATTTTAACCAACGAATTATTGTACATCTTACCTCATACTTTTATTATTCTAATTACCATGCCAATGAATCTTCATTATTGCATTTTACCTAAATGATTAATTCCGATTGAATTATATCATATTTTTAATTGGAATATTGTTAATTATTGCTATTTTCATTTATTTCATAATTTCTATGTTTTATGTGGACCACAAAAATGTAACTATGTTTGCTAATTCAGAAGGTCTGAGTGTTCTTTGTAGTGATTCATGTACACAAAAGTTGTGCAACCTCTTACACTTAGGTATCGCCTAGCAACTGTGTGAACTTCATTCATCTTCCCTTAAACTCCGTCGGTACAAGACCCTTATAACTATTATATATTGGCTCTTGACTTGTAACACCAATAATTCTCTTTTCCAACTTCGTTATCTTTCTCCCTCGACCTCTCTGTCAAATTCCTTGGATACGCGACCACTCTCTCTCTCTCTCTCACACACACACACACACACACACACTTTCTCTCTATGTATCTATCTATCTATCTATCTCTCTCTCTATATATAGATATATGAATATATATATATATATATATATATATATATATATATATATATATATATATATATATATATATCTTTACTCTTGTTCTCTTTATCTATCTTTCTCTCATTCTCTCTCTCCTGGGTCACGCCTACCTTCTCTACTCCTAAATAAACGAGTCATTATGTTCATGAGAGCAGATCCACATTAAAGACAACCGAACACACACTTCTTCATCGTTTTAATCCTGTAAGGTTTATTCTAAAAAAAATAGGTAGGCCTCTGGTACCAAATTGCAGGATTTAATAATCCCAGCCTGGAACTCTACAAATGGACGCTTGGTCAATTTATCAAATCCTGAAAAATTGATATGTGTGTAAATTAAGGAAATAATATGCCAAGTGTATTAAATAAAGAACCAAACAGACTTAGGAAATGAAACTATATATATTTATGTTAAACTGTACAAATAGATCTGAGTCAAGCGTTCGTTAGAGTCGCGCGTAAACCCACGTAAATACAAAGATATATAAGGTGACCACCTCGACAAATACTAGGATACCACACATGCAAAGATACACGTGGTGGAAACATTTATCAAGAAATGAATAAATACTAACTCTGACCAGGGTAATTTGACAGAGACCTGCAACAAGCAATTCCCTATTATAAAGCTAAATATATGGGAAATATGTAGGCACAACAGGTACACAGAGCTGTCGGAAACTTCGCCCAAGGGTGGAAATAACGAACAAAGTAGATGATTGGGTCTGCTCAACGAAAAAGTCAAGGTCACTGTCCTTAGAGACAAAATATATATATATATATATATATATATATATATAGAGAGAGAGAGAGAGAGAGAGAGAGAGAGAGAGAGAGAAAGACAGACAGACAGACAGACAGACAGACAGAGACAGACAGACTGACAGACAGACTCTCAGTATTCAGAAGATTCATCATTCTATATTCAGACTCGATACTTCACGTAAAACAGTAGTCCTACACATTGACCGCAAAAAACTCGAGGCGTTCCACTTGCCCCTTTAGTAGGCCCATTATTGAAGAATAAAATTCTATTTTCTTTGTTGCGTCTTTTACAAGTCCTTTACTTACCTATATTATCGAGCTACCTTCGGTAAGCACAGCCCTAACGCTTAACCTTCGTGAGAAATTACAAGGAGTCAGAACCAATTATACCTAGCCTTAAAGTAGGCCCAGTGCCTCAAGTCTTCGTCATCCACGGAGCGGATTAACAACGAGGACTCTTCAATACACGCTCGTATAATTACCTACCACGCACCTACAAACTGGTAACCTATACCAACACATGAACTGGTAACATTCACCGGTACTATCTAGACCTCCATAAACTGTTGACCCTCTTCGACCGAACAATGAAGGTGACAGAAAATGGACACATCTGACCATCAACAGGTAGGAAAAGGAAAGATGGATATCATGAACACCATCACCATAAAGCGACCTGTCTTTAACGAGGCTGCAGTTGCAGGTCGGTTCAGGATTGTTGAAGCTTAGTTTCGCATTTCAAGAGTAAGCAAAGAGGATAGTAAATTCTTTCATGTTTTGGCTGCATTAGTACCCGAGACGGTTCACCGTGTTACGACTGCAATCTTGTCTGCTCATAATTACAGTTCTTAAGGACTAAGGTGATTGGGCTATTCGAGAGGACGAAACCTAAGCTTTCTGGTGGGAAACTCGTGATGAAAAAGTTTATCCAATCCCTGCTAGCCAACATCGCGCCCCTAATCGCTACCCAGAAGGAAGGAACTTACCCTAGCCCAGTTATGAAAGCTTGCGGATGAACTAATGCCATGCTATAGAGCACAGTGTCTCAATGATAATGATAGCAGTGAATCCTTAGTACGTAGTTGCATATTTTTGTCCGATATGTGTATTCCTAATCCTAATAATAGCAGTGATATTTCTACCAGAAAAATCGGCATAACAATGGTACCGTTTGCTTTCTTGGATTCTTCTTTTGTGTTTGTTGTTTCTCCTCTCTCTCTCTCTCTCTATTTCTTTCTTTCTTTCATTCTCTCTCTCTCTCTATCTCTCTCTGTCTACTCTTCTATCATGTATTCAGTTACGGTTTTCTCTATTCCTTCGACTGATTTAAAACCAAAAAAAGTACTTCTATCCTTTCAGCTTTATCCTTCATCTATCTAAATTTATGTACCTGACAGCTACCTCATGCGTAGGAAGAGAGGCCTTGGAACCTCTAAAAATAAGGCCAATTGGCCCTCACTAGTTGCGAGAGACTAGGGCTAGATGGGTCCTAGGCGCTGGGGCGCGATGAATGGGATAAGGGTAAGTGTCTCGTTAACCCCTTCCCTGGCGCGTAATTACTGACCATTCCCAGTGACCGTTGAGGGGTACCTCTGGTAGCAACTGTCCGAGGTGACAGGCCTTGTTTCCAGGTTGGTTGCCAGGCCAACAAAAATCCTTGGGCCGAGTCTCTTGGTGTGGCTGGATATCCATTGAACGCTACGCCAAGATCCTGGCTTCCCTAAAGGGAACTAGTAGGAGTTTAGTATGGGGCATGTTCCGCTGTTCACCTAGTGCAAAATTAATACCCCCCTTCAGAGGCTGTCAGTACTGCTTGGTTGGGAGCCACAACACGCCGGGCTTGAACGACTCGGTCGGATGAACAGCAGTAAAAGGAGCGTGCCTTCTGAAAGTTCTGAAACGTCTCCGATGAATAGGCGGGAGCGACTCACGCGGGACGAACTCGGCAATCCACCTTTTTTTTATTCAGTGGTCGCAAAGTATTCAGAGATATAAAGTGTTCTGCATGAATGGAAAGAAAGAACCGGATACTCGTAAAAACATGTTCGGTATGAATAAAGGACAAGTGTTGTCTGGACCGGAGGGGTGTTACTAGAAATGTCAGCCAGCAAGTATCAGCTCTGATTGTGTCCTAAAAGGACTAGTGCAAGAGCTCAAGGATCTATATAAATTATCTGAGGAAAGATCTAAGATACTGGAAAGGGAAGCTGCAGAACCTAGAGTCTGAACACGCGCGTTAGCTTCTTCATCTCCAGGAAAGGATCGCCGAGTTGTCCTGAAGACTAGAGGTCCAGTCGGCTCACGATGCATCTCCCACCAACGTGAGTGGATCCGCCTACGAGACCCTCGCCCAAGAAGCGAGCACTGCATCGGCTGGGCCACGCCAGCCTTCCAACGTCTAAAAGCTGGAGTCAGCTGCTGCTGGACTTGCTCAACGGGCCAAAAAGAAGAAGAGAAAGAACAAAAAAAAAGAAAAAAGAAACAGAAGAAGAGAAAGCAGAAACAGAAATGAAACCAGAGGAAGATTAACAAAAAGGAGAGAAGAAGAATAAAAATAAGTAAAATATGGAGATTATAGAGGAAATCGAGAAGTCAGTTCCGAAAGGGAAGACTTTTTCCTCTGCAGCCGAATGTGTGAGAGTCAGCTTTATTACCAACTATCAAGCAGGGGTCTTGGAACCACGGTTAGCGGCTCGCCTTCGCAATAGTGTGAAGGTAAGCTGCCTGGTAGAACGGAAAAACCACCGAATCAGGGTAGAGGTGGAGAAATCTCAGATTTCTGAGAACTCAGTCTTTGCCCTGAGGGTAAGTGGCAACGACCTTTACCTCAAAGGAGGTAAGCTAGGGCTGAAAGAAAGATTTTACACACAATGCTGGGATCCGTCGGCGAATGTAAGTTGAAAACCCACAGACGTGTTATGGTCGGGATGCTCCCAAGAAAAACTCCAAACAAATAGCTCCCTCAAGAAACATCTCCTTGAACCGACGCCTAGCAGATTTGTGTACGGCGGAGGAGGTCTTTTTCTTCACCTTTAATGCACCTTTTATGGTAGAAACTATCTCTACCAAAGGGATGGAGTGTATCTTCCCTTTAAAGGAAAAGCTGTACACTGTAACATGATATTGGATGTCGTGGAAAGACCCAAAAGAGTGTCTGGCCCAGAGTGAGGGAGGATGCACGCCAGTACGCCCGTTTCACTCCTGGAACGATCTTTTCGGAGGTCAAAAAGATGGGGGCCTCCTCGACAACAAATAAGCGGGGAAACGGAAGAGCATAGGGAGTCCAACATTCGAGGACTCCCTGAAAGTTCTGTTTAAGGCGAAGTCGATCAGCAACAAGTTTCTTGAATTTCCTAGGATCGTAGCTACGGAAGAACCTGAAAAGGTAGCCATATGAAAGTCGTGAATAAAAACCGCAAACCGAAATTTTGAAGGTAAATTCATGATTCCCGGTTACCAACTATTCGAAAAATATAGGCCAGGCAGAAAGGGTAGTTGTGCGATGTAGTATGTCAAGGATACACTCAAATTGACAAACTGAAACATTGTATCCGACAACGAGCTACTAGGTGTTAACCTTGATATATATCCTATCAGATACAGGACTCTCCTGCTGTACAGACACCCTGTCCAACTATTTGAAAAGGACAGGGATCTGTATTGGCTGCTGGGTAAACTTGTTCAAGACAGAGTCCCCAAGGTAGAGTCTGAGACTAGTAAATCGAGGAAACTTGAATTGAGAAGAGCAGACTTTGCAGGTCTTCGTGCTTGATTGACTGATGCCAGGCTAGATGTGTAGAAGGATGTTGAAGATTCATGGAATAGATTCAAAACTACGTTCATGAGTCTTCAATTACGATTCATCCCTTTGAAAAGCCTTCGTCGGTCTTCCGTTCAAACAAAGTGGTTCAATCGAGAAATTGGTCAACTGCAGAGGGGGAAGAGAATGGTGTACCGGCAGTCAAAGATTTTTGGTGACTTTGAGGAGTACCGTAGACTAGCCTCGAGAATGAAGTCCAGCCTAATGGCAGCAAAGCGTGCCGAAGAGCTCCGAGTGGCGAGACTCTGCAAGGAGAATCCCAAGGAGTTCTTTGGTTATGTAAACAGCCGGTAACCAATTCATTGCACAACTGGTTCTTTAGTGAATGAGGGGGTAGGAAGCATTAAAGCACTCAGATGTAAAAAATGCTAACCTCCTGAACGACTACTTCCCTTCAGTGTTTACTGAAAATTGTGGTCCCATCCCCTAGGCCATGGATTCTTGCTTAGGGGAAAAGCTGGAAGAAATGAATTTCACCCAAAAAGAAATAGAAAAAAAAGATCACTGACCTAAAGACGAATAATTTCCCTCGCCCAAACGGGTTTCTACCCAAAGTGTTGAAAGAAGTCCGCGGTAAAGTGTCATGATATCTGAGCACCATCTTCAACATGTTATCATGACCGGATGCGTTCCTAGAGACTGGTGTGAAGCAGAGGTGACTTATATCTTCAAGAAAGGAGAACCTAGCCAGCCGTCGAACTAACGACCTATTAGCTCAACCTCAATAGTCGGTAAAATCATGGAAAGCACCATGGTGGTCAAAATGCCGTCATATTTAGTGTCCAACTTGCGCTTGAGGAGTTCCCAGCACGGGTTCCAAAGGCACCGGTCATGCCTAACAAATCTTGTGGAATTTTTCCACTTCGTTTTCATTGAGCACGACCGGGATAAGGCGGTGCATGTTATCTACTTAGACTTTTAAAAAGCCTTCGATAAGGTAGCACACCGCCGCCTTCTGGGAAAATAGGTGTGCTGGGCATAGTCGGAAATGTAGCAAGTTGGATAGAGAACTGGCTAAGTGACAGACGGCCTCGGATGGTGTTGAATGGACAAGCTTCTGAGTGGGTGCCCGTTACTAGCGTTGTTCCTCAAGGTTCTGTCCTGGGACCACTATTGGTCATCATCTACGTCAACGGCATGGACGGTGACATGGTTTCCAAGATTTCTAAATTTGCCGATGATACCAAGCCTGGTATGAACTCGCAAAGAATGGAAATACTGCCCGGCTTCAAGATGATCTTCGGAAGATTGGGGAGTGGTCGGACACGAGGCAAATGCCTTTTAACGTAAACAAATGCAAAGTGAAGCATATCGGCCACCGAACCCCCTAATCTTAGTATATCTTAAGGGCACTGGTCTTGAATCCACCCACACTTAGAAGGACTTGGGTGTACCTATCACTAGTGATCTCAAGTTTTCGATACAATGTATTGTGGCAGAGAAGAAAGCCCAAATAATGTTAGCTTATATAAAGTGACAGTTTGGATATCGGAAAAAGTATATAGTACTGCGTTTGTTTAACTTCCTTGTCCAACCACAACTGAAGTGTGCCATACAATTTTGGAGTCTTTGTTTTGAAAGGATATCGCAAGATTAGAACGTATGCAAGCCAGAGCAACCAAACTGATTCCCTCTATCAGACGAAAGAGTTACTAAGATAGGTTACAAGTATAAGACTTGTTTTTGCTGGAGACCCGGAAACTGCGTGATCATCTTATCGAAGTGTTCAAAATACTTTGAGGCTTCGACATTGTAGACTACAAGGATATTTTCCAGCTTAGCGAGGGCAGAACCAGAAATCACGGCTACAAACCTGAATTGAAGCGTTACCACCGTGATCTGTGTGGGAAACTTTTCACATATGTACAGCATTTGTAGTACTTGGAACACACTTCCAGTGGAAGTTGGCAACAGCAATTCTGTTGAACAGTTCAAGTCGAGACTAGACAAAGTCTTGAAAAATAGCCGCTTGGAGACTTGAAGCGTGGCGCGAGTGCTCTTCTAGAGCATCAATCTGACCCTTTAAAGCACTGCGCCTGCTCAAGTGTTTACTCAAAGGTACCCTCTTTGAATGGATCGTAAGGTCTACTAGGGTACCTCTTTTCCTTGTTACTCTCGGTGATCATGGTGGTGGTAGTGTAGTACTCATGGCGATGGCGGTGTAGTAATGATGGTGGTAGTAGTGTGGTAGTAGTAGTAGTGGTAATGGTGGTGCTCTAGTCATAGTGTTGGTGGGATAGTGATAGTTTTAATAGTGATGGTAGTTGTGTAGTAGTAATTTTAGTGGTGTAGTAGTAGTGGTGGTGGTAGTAGTGTTGTATAAGTGATGGTAGTGGTGGTACTAGGTATGGTGATGTAGTAGTGGTGGTGGTTGTGACGGTGCTGTAGTGGTAGTGGTTCTTGTCTATTGGTGGTAACATTGGCGTAGTAGTAATAATAGTGGTGGTTTGAGTCATGGTGTAATAGTGGTGGTGGTGGTGAAGTAGTAGTTGTGGTGGTAGTAGTAGTAGTGGTGGTGTGGGTGGGGGTGTAATAGTGGTGGTGGTATTGAAGTAGTAGTTGTGGTGGTAGTAGTAGTAGTGGTGGTGTCGTAGGTATAGTAGTAGTGGTAGTGGTGGTTTAGGTAGTGTAGTAGTAGTGGTGGAAGTAGTGTAGTAGTAGTAGTGGTGTGGGTTGTAGTAGTATTGGTGGTGGTGGTAGTCTCAAACTCAAAACAAGAACCCATTTAGCAGTTAAACTCACACAAAAATCCAATTAAAAAATGATTTAAAAAATCCTCGTGGCCAAACTATTGAGGTTAGAGACTTGTGTTTGTTCTCATTGAACAGATAATTATCAACCTTCTTTGGGTGCCCTCGTCCCATGGATGGGAGCATTATAATCCTTAGATTTCCCCAAGATTTCTGAAATGCCGCAAATGAAAGAGAGGAAAACCTGCTCTCTGAAATCGGGACAAAAATCGGCAAAAGATAATTTATTACTTATCTGCCGATTTTTTCCGATAAATAATGTGAATTCTGCGGGTAGTGCGCGATCACTGCCTATAAGTACGTACTAACAGGAACCGTCCCACTTTTGTGCTTTTTCCGTGTCGAACTATGTATACGTACTCTCATAGTAATAGCATTTGTATGTATAGCAGTCTAAAAAGGATGAGACCCAATTGTACAGATGTATGTGCTTATGAATACCAATGTTTCGATGTATGCGTGTGTGTACTAGCTCAGCGCTAAGAGTCATACACTTGCACAGGCAGACAGCTAGCCACAGGTCGCTTGAGATATGTTCGAGGGCGATTAATAAAGTGTGCGATTTACGGTTGACAGGATTTTAACTAATGGCTTACCACGTTGAAGTTCAAAGGATATATAAAGACAATACGGCAAAATATAATTTTAATATATATAATAAAAGGGGGCAATTTATATATATATATATACAAAAGAGGTGAACAAATGGCCTAATCAAGGTAGTTAAATGAATTATGTGAAGATTAACGAGGTAATCTGGGAATGACCATTCAAGATCGCTTTACCTTCAAGCGCGGGCGAATTGGAGGAGAGGTGAAAGAAAACAGTGCAGGTTTTTAGGAAGATACTTCGGGGAGTCCTGACGAAGATGATTGGAAGATGGGGTTGGATTACTTCGTGATGAAGAATGAGATTTTCTCTGCTCCAGAGAGACGTAATCTCAACTCGAGACGATTCTGCAGATCGTGCGGTCACTAGGGAATCCTTGGCGCCAGTCTAAGCAAATACATTTCATGATAACGCGTCGTTCCAAACGATGAAATTTACATCGCGAAATGGGGGTAGGGTTAATGTGGCTGCGCACGGTGTTATCGTAAGGGGAGGGGGGAGGGGCGTCTGAAAGCAAATACAGCTGTGATGGGTGAGTACGCGATAGACTGATTCTTTCTCGAACATTTTTAAACTTTTCACGTTGGGCGCACGTGATTTTGAAACAAGAGAGGGGTATATCCGATGGGGGTTCGTCTCACGGTAGTCTTTCGGGGGAATTTTCTCACACAAAGACCTGTACGAATAATATTAATTCCCCAGATCTTAAGACTGTATTTCGGGAGAGAAAACGAGCCGTTACTTCCCCCCCCCCTCTTTCCGACCTCTCCCTCTTTGGACCTGCTGGTAGGTTCTCGTGAAATTCACACCGAAGCTTCCTCCCGGTCGTCTCAACTATCTGCCCTCCCTCGGGTCGGAAGACTGCTTTGTATCATCGCCGTGAACCGCGTTTATGGCTCCACAGGTGTCGGAAATCTGGGAGGCACTTGATTCATTAAGCCCGATAGCGAAGGTTAAGAAGGTCTCATTCTCTCTCTCTCTATCTCTGTTTTGAATATCTCCGGATATATATGCACCCACTCCAGGTTGACGGACAAATTCGGTTAGACGCGACTTTTCCGAAAGGAGTGCACTTCAACGAACTCTCTCCCAAGAAGTGTGGGTGACGGTCGCAGGCAACAGAAGAGCTGGACGTCAGGTTCGTGTCTTCGTGTCTGGAAGAAGAGTCTTGTGAGGCAACGTCAGCCTTTCTCATCCGCCTTCGGATCAAGGATTACCTTTTACGGCCCATTAGCTCGCTCCAGCCAAGTTAGGAGAAGTCATATCCCTCTCCCTTCGAAGTTCGTTCGGTGACCTCCTGAGAACAGAAGGCCCGCATCTGATGACCTCTTACGACAAGAGGCACATTAGCTTGCTCAATCCGAGTGTAGAGAAGTCATACCCCCTTCCCCTGCCCTTCGAAGTTCGTTCAGGGACCTCCTGAGACAGGAGGCCCGCATCTCACAAATGCTAGTTCGAGAAGAGTAGCCCCACCCACTGTGGGTTCTGTGGCTACCTCCCGTGAGTAATCAAGGTCAGAAAGACCTCCCCCTAGTTGCCCCACTTTACCCTTGAGTTTCAAAGGATGTAAATCATTCATTAGCCTCAATATCCCATTATAACTATTCCCTAACCATGGTTTTATAACTAGTATTCGGAGTTTAAGTCCGTCTCATTTATGTATCTTTTTATATATATTTATTGTTGTCCCATTATAGTTGCTGTGTATTAAGATTATATTTTTGTCTTTGTGTTTGTTGTATTCCTTGGTTACGCTGCTGCCACTATCTACTTAAATCGCACTCTTAGAAACAATAACAGTTTTTGCCTTGCTTGGCCTACCTTAGAGCCTGTGTGCGCATATTCACGTAAACTTGGCCATACCTCGACAGTCTGCCTGAAATATATATTTAATATATATCTACATATGTATTTATATTGCTTTAGTTTTTCAGTACCTACATTACTGGCAAAAGAGTTCTGTAGGGTCGTTCTGTAAAATATGTAGGCCTCTGCCACCAAATTTCAGGATTTAATAGGCCAAGTGAGCAACTCCACAAATGCACGCTCGGTCGATTTATCGAATCGTAAAAATTGCTAACTGTGTAAATTAAGGAAATAATATGCCAAGTGTAATAAATAAAGAACCAAAGAGAATTAGGAAATATAACTATATATATATATATATATATATATATATATATATATATATATATATATATATATATATATATGCAAATAATATTGAGGATAAATCTCAGAGCCACGAGAAACGGATTCATCATCCTTTAATTTTTCACAACGTTTCGTAAAACAAGTTTTAATCTTCAGGCTAGAATAGGTTTACAATGTTAATACATATGAAGAAAAATTGAAAAGGCCAACAAGATATTTTTTAAAAGGTGACCAATTATAAAATATCAGTAAAATGTACTATAAGTTAAAATTTTAAATATGACTTGGCAACTGATAGATTTGCTTTAAAATTGACTCAAATAATTGTTAATACATATGAAGTAAACTTGAAAAAGTTAACAAGACATTATTTTAAAAGATGACCAATAATAAAATATTAGTAAAATATACTATAAGTTATTTTTTTTTTAAATAGGACTTGGCAACAGTTAAATTTGCTTTAAAACTGACTAAAAAAATTAGTTAATAAATTTAAAGTTTATTGCAGAAATTATTTAAAATCTATAAGAGAAATTGACCTGGCATTAGTTAAAGATAATAAATTTAAACTTTGTTTTTAATTTTGTAAACACTGTAAGAGTTAAAAAAACATTTACTATAAAAACGGTAAATTTGGGTACTTACTAAAGTTTATCCATCCTAGAGAGTGAATGGTGGTGAGTTTAACAAAGGGCTAGTATTTATAGGTTACAGTGACGCTTGGTTTGTAAAAAAAACAAACTAACTAACAAACTGTAATTAAAATTAGTTAATTAATAAAGATATTACACTTAAATCTTCATTGAGTGTAGGTTTGTAGTGTTTTATATATAAAGATTCGAGGGTTCTTAGGCAATGTTGGTTGTTGTTAAAGGCTAATACTTGAAAATTATCAATAGAAATGTCAGTTTTACAGTATATAGTGTGTTCCCTAATAGAAGACTTTTCCTTTAAGATTTTGCTTGTGCGCCAACTAATCCCCATATGAGCAGAGAACCTAGCTCCAAGAGACCTGACAGTGCTGCCAATGTAAAAGGCTCCAGTACAACTTGGACATTTAAATAAATAAACATTATCACTGCGGAACTGCAAAGAAATAGGATCTTTATTGCTAAAAAAACTTCCAATCAATAGTTTGTTTAGAAAAACTATTTGTGGGTTGATTTGGGGAAAATATCTTTTAAAAGTGAATAGGATTTTTCTTCTAAAAGTATGGTTAAAAAATCCATCTCTGAAATTAGTAAATATATGGGCATTTTAGGAACTTCTCTGCAGGGTTGAGGGGCATCAATGAGATTATTAAAAAAAAATTTAGTCAGTTTTATTGAAAATCTAACTGTTGCCAAGTCATATTTAAAATTTTAAATTATAGTACATTTTACTGATATTTTATAATTGGTGATCTTTTAAAATAATACCTTTTGGGCCTTTTCAAGTTTTCTTTATATGTATTAACTTTGTAAACTTATTCATGCCTGAAAAAAAAACTTGTAGTTTTCGAAACGTTGTGAAAAATTAAAAAGATGATGCATCCGTTTCTCGTGGCTCTGAAATTTATCCTCAATATTAAATGCAGGCTTCACGGCCGAGCTCTATATGGATATAAATATATATATATATATATATATATATATATATATATATATATATATATATATATATATATTAAACTGTACAAATAGAGCTGAGGCAAGCGGTCGTTAGAGTCGCGTGGAAGCCCACGAAAATGCAAAGATATCAGAGGTGACCACCTGGAAAAATACGAGGATTGTACACAAACAAACATACGCGTGTTAGAAACATTTATCAGCAGCTGAACAAATATAGGCTATAGGCTCTGACCAGAGAAATTTCACAGAGACCTGGAACAAGCAATTCCCTATAATAAACCTAAATCTATGGGTAATATGTAGTCACAACAGTTACACAGAGCTGTCGGAAACTTCGTCCAAGAGGTGGAAATAACTAAACTAGATAACTGGGTCCTCCCCACGGACAATTCAAGGTCACGCCCCCTGGAGTCGAATATATATATATATATATATATATATATATATATATATATATATATATATATATATAGAAGAGACAGACAGAAAGACTCTCAGCATTAAAAAAATTCATTACTACTTATTCGTTAACTCAAATCATTCCCTTAGTAGCGTTAAGGAATCCAGTTTACTCGCCTAAGTCCTACCGCCTTTAGACTAGTCACTTTGCGTAAAACACTGTGCCTACACATTGGCCAGCCATCATGAGAAGGGCTGCAGAAGGTGCGCCGCAACAGGGCCCATAAGAGTCTAGGGGGCCCATGAATATCAAAGTATAAAATTGAACATAACATAATTTCACGGATGACAAAAGCCACAAGGGCCTATTAAAGGTCATCCGCATCCGTCAAAACCCACCCACAGGATGCATCCATAGGATTAAGTCAGATTATGCATCTACAATCTACAATTCAAACAATCCATAGGATTGTGTCAGATCATACATCTACAATATACAATAAAAACCGTCCATAAGAGAGGGTCCTAAACAAAAAGCATCATCATCAGGGCAAGACAAAATCAAAATCACCAAAAATATACAATAAAAGAAACTGAATCCATAAGAATGAGTCAGGAGACCGACCCGCACACCAAAAAGTAAGAATTTAACACTCCCTGCCCATATAATCATCTAATCTGCCTTTGAAAAGATTTAAGTTTGGACTGTCTACTGTCTCCGGTGGCAAACTATTCCAATAATCTACCACTCTATTGGTGAAAAAATATTTTCTAACATCCAGTCTGCACCTTTGTTTTTTAATATTTAAGTGGTGACCCTTAGTCCTATTACTACCTTCTCACTTAAAAAAATTGCTAAACTCCAATTTATCCATCCCAGAAAAGATTTGAAAAAGCTCAATCATATCTCCCCTCAAACATCTTTCAAATGAGAACATATTTAGTACCCTCAGTCTATCCTCATATTCAAGGTGCTTCAGGAAAGGTATTATTTTTGTTGCCCTCCTTTGTACTGACTCTAACAGGTTGATATCATGTCTAAAATCTGTTGACCATGCTTGTATACAGTACTGTAAATGAGGCCTGAGATGTTAGTTGTATAGTTTAAGGATAACTTCCTTACTTTTGCAGTTAACATTCCTTTTAATGTATCCTATTACCCTATTTAATCTATTTCTAACCTCAATACACTGCTTTGAAATTTTAAGTGACCTATCTACAACTACTCCTAACTCCTTCTCACCTTTAACTGAATTAAGCCAATGCCCATCCATCTCATAGCTGAATTCCCTATTATATCTTCCCATGTTAATAACTTTGCATTTATTAAAGTTAAAAGTCATCTGCCAATTCTGAGCCAAAGCCAGTAACTTCTTTATGTCACCCTGCACTTTAAAGCTACCCTCAACTTTCTTCACTACAGCTGCCAGTTTAGTGTCATCAGCAAAAACTGACACTTTGCTATTTACACCCTCCCCAAGATCATTTATATAAATTATAAATAATATGGGGCCTAAAATGGATTCCTGAGGTACACCGCTAATATTTTCTTCCACTGTGACCTCAATCCATTCAGTAAATCTCTCTGTTTCCTATATTTCAGCCATTCAGTTATCCAATTCAAAACTTTCCCACATATCCCATGCATTTTTAACTTGTGAACTAGTCTCCTATGTGGAACCTTATCAAAAGCTTTGCTGAAATCTAAATAGATTACATCAATCAACTCTCCCCCCGTCTAATTGTTTAGTTACGTAATCCATAAAATGCAGTAAATTTGTTAAACACGATCTACCTCTTCTAAACCCATACTGAGCATCATATATTAACCTACTATTCTCTAGATAATCAGAAATTCCCTTCTTAACTATCTTCTCAAGAAGTTTGCAAACTATAGAAGTTAAGCTTACTGGTCTCAAGTTATTAGGGTCCTCTTTACTTCCCTTTATAAAAATTGGTACTACATTCGCAAACTTCCAATTATTAGGTATTTCCCCAGACTCTGGTGATCTAATTAATAGCTTCTCAAGAGCTACTGCAATACTATCTACACCTTCTTTGATTAACCTAGTATGAATGTTGTCAGGGCCAGATGCCTTACTAGTATCTAACTCCAATATAAGCCCTTTAATTTCTTCCCTGTTTACATTAAGAGAATTTAACACTACTTCCCTTGAACTACAATTTTCATCAATTGATCTATCTGGATTCTCTTCCTAAATACTGAAGAAAAATGATCATCAGCACCTCTACTCTTCCTCATCAGCCTCTTTCAAACCCCCCTTTATATCTAATAGGCCCTATTTTATCAGTAAATGGGCAATTATACATAATTTTTTTATTGTTATAGTTTTATTTATATATGTAAACAGTGGCAAACTACAGTATTGTAGGTCTCCTCGAGGGGGAGGGAGTTTTACTTCGAAAATTATTTCACTTAAGAACATAATAAAAGGAAGGACCACTAAAAGCCAATGATATTTTTTCTATATTGGTCTTTTTTTTACTATTTTGTCAGATGTTATTAAGTTATGATTGACTATGGGTGGTGCGCTTTGAATAAGTAGGATAACTGAAAATTATTGTTTGACTAAATTATATGCTCCACCCTAAAATTTATAATTTAATGTACACTATATTGATTGTGGTTGGTATTATTTTAGTGTTATCTTTGGCAAGGTTCCCAGGTGGAGCCTGAGATTTTGATCTATGTGCCTGTACTGTGATGTTGATTTTTGTTTATTGCTTGTAAGCCTACAAATTGTGTTATATTGATTACTCTTGATTCTTCGTAGATTGCTCCACCAACTTGGACCCCTGTGGTCTGTTGTAAAAGTCTATTTCTCATGTTCTAACTATTAACCACCTCTGCAGGCAAATCATTCCAAAAATTAACCACTCTGCCTGAAAAATTACTTACGAATATTCAGCTTAGACCTCTTTTTTAGTAATTTCCTCTCATGACCCGTTGTTACCTTTACACCAGACAATTCAAAAAGCCCTAGAAGAGTATCTTGCTCACACTCTGTAAACATCCTATAGGTATGAATCATATCACCTCTAAGAAACCTACGCCTAACAGAAAATATATGTAGCTCCTTCAATCTTTCCTTGTATTTCATTGTACTGAGTCCTGGAATAGGCTTAGTGGCTCTTCGTTAAACACCTTCAGCATATCCAACTCCTGCTCTTTATAACGGGCCCAGGCCTGAGCACAATAATTCATGTGTGGCCTAACATATGAATTAGACACCTTACAGATCACCTCTTGCTTTTATAGTTCGTATTTCTCTTGATTATTCTTAACATTCTAGTACCCCTGTTTCTAGCATTAAGACATTGTTTGTGAACCATAGCATTACTAGAAATGGTTACTCCCAAGGTTTTTTTTCAGAAACTTTTTCCAGCCACATACTATTAATATCATAACAAAATAAGATATTATGTGCACTCATATGCATTGCTTTGCATTTATTTAAATTAAACTTCTTCTGTTTGCTATTGGACCAACCTAGGATTTTTTCCAGATTCTTTTTAAGTTGGGTTGCTCCTTCCCACGCTTGTTACTCTGGCTGCTATTTTGGTATCATCAGCAAACTTCCAAACTTTGCTTTGCAGACCCTTCTCTAAATCATTTATATAAAATATAAACAACAGTGTGCCCAAAACAGAAAGAACCCTGAGGTACTTCACTAAGCACAGGGGTCCACTCTGATTTAGTACCATTCTGAGCCATTCTCCAATCCATTTGCATAAACTAAAAGAGGAACCACATTCTCTCAACTTAATAGACAGTTTTCTGTGAGGCACTCTGTTAACTGCCTTGCTAAAATCTAAATAAATACATAATATCCATGTCTTCACCCTTGTCAAAATTATCTTTTATGTATTCCAGGAAAGACAGTAAGTTGGTCAAACATGATTTACCTGGCCTGAATCCATGTTGAGATTTTTCTAGCAAGTTTCTCTCCATAAGAAACCCACCTAACCTAGATTCGATTAATTTTTCTAATACCTTACAAACAAGGTAAGTAAAGCTGACAGGCCGATACTTATTAACATCTCCTTTGTATCCTTTTTGTAAACTAGAACATCATTTACCAATTTCCAATCAATTGGTACTTCACAATATCGAACCGATCTGTTAAATATTAATCTCAAAGGTCAGGCTAAATAATTTGCTCCTTCCTGAAGTACTATCATAGAGATTTCATCAGGCTCTGCTGACTTATTTGGCTTCATACAGGATATAACACGCTTTATTTCATCCAAGTCAAAACAAAACTAATTGCTACTCAAATCTATCGTGCTATAAAAGTCATTGGCACCCAGTCTTGAGTCATCTTTGACAAATACTGAACTGAAGTGGTTACTTAATACTTCAACTATATCCTCATCCTTGAGAATTGATCTCTCATGAGACACTAATGGACCTATGCTATCTTTCTTCTTATATTTATTGAAGGAAAAAACTTATTTAAATCTTTGTTACAATTCTGAGCTAGATTAATTTCCACTCTCCTCTTACTAGCTCTAATTAATCTATTCAACGCATCTCTAATATTCCTATATCTCTCCAAGTTAATTGCCCCACGGGCACTTTTGAGAATTTTAAATAATCTTTTTTCTCTGATTTTCTGGCTAATTTCCTTATTCCACCACTGTGGTGGCATATATCCTGAGTTTTTTTATCTCTTTAGGTGGAATACATATTCTTTGAATGCCTTCTAATACTTCTTTAAACTTATCCCCCTTTTCAAGGGCTGGCATATTAGAAAACAGCTCATCCCAGTGATTTTTTTGTAACTCCTTCCTCAGCTTTGTTAAGTTTCCTTTATTATAATTAAATATTTTTACCTTATTATCTTGGATTAGTGCTGCCAGGCTTAACTCAAATCTTAAAATATTATGATCACTTTTACCGAGTTTGGCCAACATCTACCCTGATCGGATCACGTCACAAAACCAGATCTAATAATGAACCATTTCGGGTTGGTTTTTTAATGCACTGAATGAGGAATCGAAGTGCAAAGCAGCTAAACTAGCGGAGAAGTATTCTAAAGATATCAGCAGTGAATACATTGTGCAGGAAATGAATCACATAACAATGGTTCACAATGGCAATTTTGGTAGAAAACAGTTGGTGCATTGGAACTGTCAAATGCTTTGGCAGAGTACAGATTAGAAAGTATATTTCCTTACCTCAGTGTCAGCTTGCGGATGTTCCTTACAGCATCAGCCACAGTAGCATCAGCATAAAGGATCTTCAGCAAGCTTAAGCTCATCAGAAATTATCTCAGGTCGACCATGGGTCAGGGTCTGACATCGCAAAACATATAGACTTTGACACTGTAATTTGTAGTTTTGCCAAGAAAAAGACACTCAAGGCAACCCTGTTTTAATAAAATTAGTCTATTTACTAAGTTTACTATCATTTATATATTTTCTGTAGACTGTAGCCTTCATAAAACAGTGAGGATTTAGGTGGTGTATGATTTAGGTATATTTGTAAATAATTACTGATATGGACATGCATAAAGTTTGAATTGTGATTAAGATGTACATTCATGCATATGGATACTATTGGTTAGTATATAAGTAGGCTTACTAAAAATTACAAATGGCTAATTTGATTTGATTTTTTTTCCATTATCATGTATGAAATGCTTGTACATTTTTATGTTCATTATTAAGCCAAGAAGTAAAAATACAGGGAGTTTTTGCTAAATGCTTGTCCTTCTATTGCTGGTATTAGGGTTATAGAATTATTAAATTTGTTTTGCTAGTGAAAATTGCTATACTATTAATTTTAAATTTGATATATAGTTGTGAAATTTACAAAGCAACTGTGTTATGTGTATTCTTTGAGATTAGCCTGAGACATTTTGAAATTAACTAATAACATTATTAAATGGTCATAAGTAAAACTATAATAAAAAAGCAAATCATTTTCTAGTTCTAATATTGAGAAGCTGATGAAGCTCTTAATCATTTATAATTTATAAGAGAGGAACAAAAAAGGTCTCGCACCAGTGGCGTATTTAGGGGTGGGGGCATTAGGCCATGCTCCCACCCCCTCAGGGAATTGAAACCAACCCCTTACAAAATTAGCACATGAGGCCATGGTGGAAAAAAAGTGTTCTGATTTACCATCAGAATTCAATAGTAAAAAATATGTTTAATATTCAATTCCTTTCACATTTTAGACAAAAGTATGCACAGTCATTAAAAAATGTGATATTTTTCCCCGGCATTTTTCTAATCGGCCGGAACGCCTCGCAGGGCGCAGCCATCTTGGAACGTTTTCTATCCCATAATTTACGAACGTGAGCTATCTGTGCATGTCTGCACGTGCAGAAACGCACATTTTAGACGATTGCCATCTGCCTGAGAAGAAATTTTACTTGAAAAACACTTTTTATTGCTGACGATTTCTCTTCAAACTTGGATGAGTAAGATTTTGAAATATATCTAACATTAAGCAGCCAATATATTTTTTCTAAAACACGATGTCATGGGTATGGTATGGATTTTCTAGTACAGAAAACGGTTCTTTTTTTATTCGTACTTGTATCTTTGCCTCATCTGTAAGCACATTCAAGCCACTTTGATTTTGATTGTATAGGTTTATTGTGCAATAGTGTACATTTATACATAATCTTAATACAAATAAAAAAAATAATCCAATACAAATACAGTAATAGTATGATAAAATAATATAAATACACGTAGTATAAGTGTACACATTACACAAAGCGGGGAGCCCGTCAGTGTTGGCGTGTCTTATCTGCTGCAAGTGGGTGGCAGCGGTCTTCATCACCCGTCGCCCGGCAGGGCACGAGCGGCGATCAGCGCGGAGAGGGTGCTGTTCCCAGCACCTCTAGCAGCTCGTTTGTTGGGGTGTGGCGGATCACCTGGGCGGCTCTTGCCTCTCGCGCCCTGAGTAGGGCACCTCTTACAGTGGAGCCGGACACGCCTGGCCTGAGCTGCCAGGTCCTGCAGGGTGCCCAGGATGGTGGTGGTGAGGTAGATGTTGTCCCGGGTGTGCTTGTGGACGTGGGCGTGCTGTAGCGCCTGCAATCCCGACCGAGAGTCCGTGTGTAGCACCACAATGGCTTCCCGGCGGAGCAGAGTGTGCTGGAGGGCGTGCAGGATTGCTACTAGCTCCGTCTGAAGGGTGGAGCAGTGGTCTGACGTCCTCCACGCCTGTGTCAAGCCGCTCGTGACGAAGGCGGCGCCGGACCTCCCACTGTCGGGGTCTACCGGGCTGTCGGTGAAGTACACTGCGCTGCCTGGCTCCGTGACCTCAGACATGGCCATGAGGGCGTGCTGGCGCAGCTCCTTGGTGAGGCAGTTGGCTTTGCTGGCGGGCAGCTGTGTGGCAGTTAAGTGAGCAGCGGGGAAGTCCCATGGTGGTGGTGGAACGTAGGCGGGGTTGGGAGTGTCGGGGTCGCGCCACGGCCAGTTCCCTGCCTGGTTGAGGGAGTTGGTTGCTAGGCTGACGTTTACGAGCCACATATTGTTACGCAGGCACTCGATGCCCTGCGCCACGGCCATTTGAATTCTCCTCTGCGCAACACCCTCCAAGTCGCGCTGGAGAACTCTGGCAACCCGACAGGCCACAATGCAATCCACCCTGGCGGTGAGGGGCACCAGGTTGACCTCACTCTGCATGACACAGGCACTGTACCACCTGGGGTGCCCCCAACATGGTCCTCATGGCGTTGTTTTGCATCACCTCCAGGCGCTGTTGCTGCTGCCGGGGTAGCGCTACAAGGACGGGTGCACTGTAGTCCACTAGGCAGCGCACTGCCTGCAGGTAGTAGAGGCGGAGGATGGGGAAAGTTGCACCAGCGCTCGGCAGCGTCATGGCCCTCATCACATTCAGCCGGGCCTGCGTCCGCTCCCTCAGGTGCGTGACATGCTGCGTGAAGGACAGCCGCCTGTCCACTCACACTCCGAGGTATTGGTAGGAGTCGCTCCAGGCCAGGCCGACTCCTTGTACGCGAAGCTGCTGGGCAGCAGCAGTGCAAGTCTTGATGGCCATTGCCTGGGACTTTTCTGCCGAGATCTTGCGCCCTAGCTCTTCGCACTTGGCAGTGATGAGGTGCAGCGCTTCTTGGGCCCACGCGAGCTTGTCGCTGCGCCCGGTGACGACGAGGGCCAGGTCGTCGGCGTAGCTGAGGAGGATGGTTCCTTGCCGATAGGGGAGGGCAACCAGCTGCTCCATCAGCACGTTGAAAAGGAACGGGATGAGGATGCCGCACTGGGGTGTCCCGTTCTCGAAGGTGAGGTAGGGAGACTTGTGACCCTGGAACTTCACACGGGCTCGGCGCTGGTGAAGGTAGTTCTGGAACCAGCCTAGCAGTCTCCCTCGGATGCCCTTACTCACAAGGGCGGCTAGTATGGTGCGGGGGCTAGCCAGCTCGAAAGCCTTCTCGAGGTTAAGGAAGACTACGATGGTGGGCTGGTTGTTGGCGTGAGCCAGTAGGGTGATGAGGCAGTCCGCCGTGCTCCCTCCCTTGGTGTAGCCGAACACGTGGTGGTGAAGGCTTCCCACGCTCCACTGTAGGCGACTCAGCACAATCCTCTCTGCTGTTTTTCCGGTGCAGCTTAAGAGGGAGATTGGCCTGAAGGTGGCGTGATCCTTCGGCTTGGGGATGGGCTGGATGTCGACGTCCTTCCAGGAGGGCGGTAGACGGCCTGCAAACCAAGACGCGTTCAGAAGGGCTAGCAGCGCAGCGTCCCGGCCGGGCCCAGCGTACGCCAGATGGAGTCCCGCACTCCGTCGGCCGTCGCCGCTGTGTCACGCCCACGCTTCGCCCTGGCCGGCTCCTCGAGCGTGAAAGGCTGGTCCGTCGCGTGCGGCTGGCCCCGCGTCTCCCTGACTTTTTCATCGCGCTGTAGGCGTAGCTGCTGCTGGAGGTAGCGGGTGGGGGAGGAAGCTGCTTGCTAGAAACCCTGGCTGTGAAGCAGTTCGCCAGCTGATCTGCCTCTTGCTGTGGGCGTGGGTGGGCAGCTGGGTGGGTCGGGGCGGCGCCTAAGGCCTTCCTGAAGCTCCCCCACAGCTGGCCGAGGGAGGTGTGTTGGCTGAAAGAGGCGCACTACTCCAGCCACTTTGACTCCCTGGCGCTCAGGGACACCTGTCGCGCGCGGGCTACCACGTCCTGGAGGAGCTGCAGGTTGATGGCGGTCGGGCACTTCTCGTACAGCCTCCTGTGGACGTTGACGTGGTGATTGTGCTCCTGGACTTCCTCGTTATAAAACCACCACTCCGAGCGCCGGCGGCGGTTAGAGGTTGTCCTGGGCATGGCCGCGTATGCTGCACTCTCTATGGCCGCCGTAAGGTCCCTCTCCTGCAGGTGCAGGTCCACACGAGGCACATACGTGGACCACCATTCCTCCAGGACGGCTTGGAACTTTGCCCAATCCGCCCTCCTGACGTTCCACTGGGGCGGTGAGAGAGGAGGAGCTGGTGGGGCTACAGTGAGGGTGGTGAGGGTCCCGTAATGGTCGTTGGTGAGGGTAAAGTAGACCTGCCAGGTGGCGCCGGGCTGTAGGTCGCCTGACATCAGCGTCAGGTCGAGCCGCCCCCCATGGACGTGCGTGGTCTCCCCGGTGTTCAGTAGTTGGACGTCAGGGACTTCTTCGAGCAGGTCGGCCAGGTGGCGCCCGGTCACGTTAGTGGGTGAGACAGAGTGCAGCACGGGGTCATTGATGCAGAGAAACTGCGCGTATTCACCACACCTTGGGTTGCACCATTGGATTTTCAGTGGCCTTACAGCGAGTGTCAAGATGAAGGCAGAACCACACGTAAATATCTCGGACCACAACATCTAATCAAGCAGTATAGCGTTTTCTCCTATTATGTGTTAAAAACGTGGACTATTCTTTCGCCCTTGCATGTTTTTAGCTCCTGAAGAAATGCGAAGAAAACAAATTGAATCGCCTCGTCAGAACACCCCTAGAGAAGTTCGCTCCCCTAACCGGCAAAGATGGCTATTTTTCAGCGCATCTAGCGACCAAATTCCATGAAGACAGTGTCCGGGCTCAGAAGCGTTCAAAACGACGATGAAGACTGGAGACATAGAGCAGCAGCTGAACACCGCAGACGCTAAGCAACGTGACAAAAACCGAGCTGCTTCGCAGCGGATACTCTTTCCTATAGAGTTTCTGGGTAGATTAGGTCTACTGCTTTGGGGTCATCGCAATTCTGATACCATGTTGCTCCTTCCCGCAGAAACCGGCGCTGATATAGATTGCAGACAAGGCAATCTGAGAGCAACTCTACAGCTGATGGCGGTTTCTAACGATAACGTGCTACGGGAACATTCAACGAAAACGAGTAGGAATGCCACATACATTTTCCCCCAAGCCCAGAATGAACTGATACCAGCCATTGGAACAGTGATTCAAAAATCAACATTGAAGAAACAAAAGAAGCAAAATTCTTCTCTCTTCTAGCGGACGAGACCACAGATGTCTCGAGAAAGGAACAGTTAACAGTATATTTACGGTATCTCTTAGGCGGCCAAATATGTGAGCGGTTTCTCATTTTTGTTGAGGTTCGTGATCTGACTGGTGCCCGTTTTGGCTAAACAACTGCTACAGATTCTGAAAGATTCTGGAGTTGACAGGGCCACGGCTAAGTTGGGGAGCAAAAATGATGTGCAAAAGTACTTGTGTGAAGAATTCCCTTCAGCCAGCTACACACATTGTGTATCTCATTCGCTCAATCTATGTTTGCTAAAGTCGGGCGAGGTACCAGATATTAGAAAGGCAGTGACGTTGATGCACGAGATTGCGCTCTTTTGCTGTGGCTAAAATAAAAGATTGCTGAATCTTGAAGAAGCTATCAAGGAAGAGTGTAATGGAGCTGCACATTCGCGTCTGGAACTCCACTCCACCACTGGATGGGTGGAGCGCCAGGAAGCAGTTCGCATATTCAAAGAACTATTACCCGCCATTATAGTGTCGCTACAGAAAAATTAGCTTATGGCCACGCGCAGATTGCGTCAGTAAGGCGCTACTATTCTCTTCCACCATAGACAATGGTGGATTCTTGGTTACCTAGAGGTACTTGTATAAGTTCTGGAGATAACCAAGCCACTTTCCGTTAAGTTTCAGGCCGAAACCCAGGACATCCATAACGCGGTGGACAGTGTCCAGGACTGTGAGAAGATCCTGAGACAAATGCGATTAGACGAACAAGTCTTCAGGGACATTTTCATGCGTGCTCAAGAATTGTTTGGTGAAGAAATCCACATGCCAAGGACGACTGACAGGCAGACGCAGAGGTCCAATTATCCGGCGGAGACACCAGAAGTTTACTACAGACGTTCTATTTTCCTCCCGTACATCGACATCTGTATAAGCCAACTAGATGAGCGATTTAAATCGCATAGTGTGAAAGCATATGTGCTCAGTATGATACTACCGGCATACTTTCACGATTCCGAAGATTCTAGTGCCCACAAGAAAGACGTTAGTTGTACCACCAATTCCTTCCAGAACAACCAGAGTGCCTGATCGCTGAATTACTGCGCTGGAAGGCGTAATGGGCGCGATAGGCGACGACGGCATGAACACCACCAAAAAAGTCGTGGATGTGGTGGCGTTTACGGCTACTCTCGGTACTTATCCCATGATAGAAACCCTTTTGCGAATTTTCGCAACCTTGCCAGTGATAAATGCGGTAGGTGAACGCTCATTTTGTGCTCTGAAATTGATAAATTCTTACCTACGGTCCGCCATGCATGAAGAGAGACTGAATGGCCTAGCCCATCTGTACATCAGCAAGAACATTCCACTAGTTCATAGTGACGTTATTGATGAATTCAGCCGAACCAACCGTCGACTGGTTCTCAAGCGATACAATACAAGTATGAAAAAACACCGCTCACCCAGGGTCAAATTAAAATACCGCAAAGAAACTGACCATAGATAAGATTTCATCAATTTCAGATATATTATATTTGATATGTATTTTGGAACTAAAATAATACTAAAATCATCCAAACTTCAGAAGGCCTCGCATAAGCTTTGCTTCATGCCTTTTCTATTCAACAACAGAGGGGGTCGGCTTCCACGCCGTATCCCCTCTGTTTGAAGTCAGCGGGGCTCTACCAGGCGCTGCGTCTGTCTTCACGGCCGAGCTGGTGGCAATACACCACTCGGTACGGGAGATTACGCGACGTGCCCGGTTCGGAGACCGGATTGTGATTTATAGCGACTCACAAAGCGCCCTGAGTGCTCTCGGGGCATTGGAATCTCCGCATCCCCTGGTTCGCGAAATCCGTGACGCCACGGTTTTGGCGAGCCGGGCAGATGTCGAGATTATCTTCTGCTGGGTTCCTGGACATGTAGGAATTGCGGGGAATGAGCGCGCCGATGAGGGCGCCAAAGAGTCCGCGAGGACTCTGCGACCGGACCAGCGTTTCGCTCTTCCTCACACTGACTACATGGCAGGAATACGGGCAGCTCTTCGGACTGCTTGGCAAAGAAGATGGGAGACGGTCGAGGGGAACTTAAAGTTGCGTGCCATTGCGCCGCGACTGTTCCCATGGACCTATCCCCCAATGCCGCGGCGGCTTCAGGTTGCTTTCTGTCGTCTTCGAATCGGACACACTCGTGTGACGCATCGTTACTTGGTGGAGCGCTCGCATGTGCCCTATTGCAACGACTGCGTCGTCCCCCAGACTGTTCGGCATATTCTTGTCGAATGTCCCAGTCTGGGTGATCTTCGCGCACGATACCTGTCTCGGTACCGGGATGGGCGGGGTCGCTACCGCCTGTCCCTTGTACTCGAGACGAGTGCGTGCACCATGACTGGTGGACTTATTGACTTTTTGGGGGAGGCCGGCCTTCTCCCCTTTATTTAAGGTTCCTTTTTTTTGTTATTGTTTTGTTTTAGGTTGCACTCTCCTGCACCGGGGTGAGGGGGACCTCCCCCCGCTGCCGGAGATTGCTTCGATTGTTAAGTTTTTCCAATTTATATTGATTGTTAAGTTTTCATATTTTAACTTTAAAGTAGCCTAATTCTAGGCTGTCGTGTTTTTCGGCGACTTATGCCCAAGTGGGTAGTTGCCAGATGGGCTCTATAAAAAAAAAAAAAAAAAATTCTCTATTCAACAAACATATTATATTTAAATACACATTACTATTAAGTGATTTCTAGATGCAGTACCCAAATAGTGCTGTACGATCTACCTCACTAGATTATAAAAGTTCGAAAACATTTTTGCAATCTGTGCTTTGTTGTAGTTCAAGAAAAAACTTATTTTGTTGATGAAAAATTATATTTCATTTTATAGACTTACCTATATACGATGTTCTCAATTGTTAACGAATGTTCATAGGGTTTTGTGCTTGTATGTTTAGTATTTCCTGATTAAATTTATCATTTTTCTGTAAAATTTCATTAAAAACTATTTCAGTATATGATTTTGATTCGAAAATACCTCCAGATCGCTTCTTTGGTAATCTAGTTTTAAAAACTATCTGAGGGGAAACCCTCGGACCCTCCTCTAGTCACACGCTCACTTGTCCAATGGTTTGGCCAATATCCTCCCCCTCCCCCCCCTTCTACGCCACTGATTGAAAAAGAAACGAAATTGATTATTTGAGTGATTTAAATTTAACGATGTGTCATTCTGCAGCTTAAAAAAGAAGGAATGTCATTCTGATGTGTGAAAATCTTGCTTGGAAGTTTGTCCAATTTAGGATGGATGTGGGCTTCTTTTGATGGATGGGGTACGTTCTGAGATATGTCCAGAGGCGAGGAAAACGACACCAAATTTCAAAGTTTTCCCGGAGGAGGCTCCTCCGGACTCTCCGCATCAAATTCCGTAATTCAGACCCCCCCCCCCCTCCCCTCAACGGAATCTAGCTACGCCACTGTTTCGCACCAGCACATTTTTTTTCCGCTCAAGGGCGCTAACATTAACCACCAAAAACTCGAGACGTTTCCGCTTGCCCCTTTAGTAGGCCAATTATTCAAGAATAAAGTTATATTCTCTTTGCGCGTCTTTCCAAGTCCTTTACTTACCCCTATTACCGAGCTATCTTCGGTAGGCCCAGCCTAACGAATAACCCTCCTAAGAAATTATAAGATTCAGAACCAATTTGACCCAGGCGTAGAGTAGGCCCACTACCAAAAGTCTTCGTCACGCGTCGAGCGCAATAGCAACGAGGACTCTCCAGTACACGCCCTTATAATTACCGACCACGCACCCTCGAACCGGTAACATATAGTACCACATAAACTGGTAACTTTACCGGTACTATCAACCCCCTATAATCCGTCCACCTCCAAAGGACTCGAATCAGGTAGCAGTGCCGGAATGTTGTTCCAGCCCGGAACTGGTGACCCTGTCATAATCAATCAAAGTATCAACCAACCAACCCCTATCGCTACATAGATACACACCTACCACGCAAAGTTGCCAAATCTAAAACAGAGAGAAATGGAAGAAGTCATGAAAAAATCTAGGTGGAAAATATTCTACAATATTTCTCCAATGTGACGTCATCAAAATAATGGCATAGAAAAAATATGAAAATTCAAACTGTAAATATAATATTACAAAATAAAATATGTTTTTAAGTGATTAGAGGTTTCAGAATAATAACAAGAATTGGTAAATTTTCCGTAAATGACCGGTCACTATTTTGTGGGCGCTTTGTTTGAAATATTTCTATTTTAAAAAATACGCAAATGTATATAGTATATATAGAAGATATACACTATATAGCATTTTGACTAATTAAGGCGTGCACATTGCTATATAGTGTATATTTTTTTTTAATTTACCTTATATTAAGTCTGTGTATTTAACAAAAAAATAGAAATATTTATGCAAAAGCACCGAACATTTACGGAAATTTTACCCAGGAATTTGATAAGTCAATGATACAGATGAGATTTTTTGTGTTGGAAATTGGATTGATATAAAATTATCTAAACAATGGAACTCAACTTTGAACATAAACAATCAGTTCCCTGATTTAAAATAGTTACCTATTTTATTTACGTCTAAAAAAAAGAAAACTAGTTCTTTTAAGAGTAACAAAATAAAAAATAAATCTGTTTTCGCAAGAAGTGGTGACCGTATGTATTCACCAACATTAAAAATACCTTCCTTCTACTTACCCTTCCATATTAAACAAAAATTTGCCTATACATTTTATTATGCCATAAAACTTTCATATTGTTAGAGGAATATGTGCTGCAGCATTTTGACAGGGCAGAGTTCAACATCCGAAGCAATAGGACCACAAGCTCACCTTATTCCTCCTCTCCTAATCATATCCACAATACACAATAAGATAAACGGATTTCTGCTGCAATCGTCTCTCTTTTAAACTATCGCTCGACTTTAATCCACCTTGCACATAGTTTTCCAATGCTTCACACACCATGAAGTTAATTTTCGTATAATCTCCTCACCTAACATAACGTAATTTCACGGATGACAAAAGCCACAAGGGCTTATCAAAGGTCATTTGTCAAGACCTCCCTACAAAATGCATCCATAAGATTATGTCAGATCATGCATCTACAATATACAATTTAAACAATCCATAGGATTGTGTCAGAACATACATCTACAATATACAATTTGCACCATCCGCAGGAATGTGTCAAAAGCAAAAAAGCATCATCATCAAGAATCATCAAAATTCAAGTAAATCATAATATACAATAATAAAAAAACTACATCCCCAGGAATTAGTTCAAAATACCCCCCTCCCCTCCAAATTAACCCTCTCTTCCCATATAGTCATCTAATCTGCGTTTGAAAACCGTAAAGATTGGACAATCTTACTGTCTCAGGTGGCAAACTATTGCAATAATCTACCACTCTATTGGTGAAAAAAAAATTCTAACTTTCAACCTGCACCTATATTTTTTTAATTTTTTAACTGCCAATTCCTTATCCTATCACTACCTCTCACCTCAAATAACTTGTAAAATCTAACTTATCCATCCTAGAACATATTTAAAAAAGCTCAATCATATCTCCCCTCACACATTTTCTTTAAAATGAGAACATATTTATTACACTCCTCAGTCTATCTTCATATTCAAGGTGCTTCAGGGAAGGTAATATTTTTGTTGCCCTCCTTTGTACTGACTCTAGCAGGTTGATGTCATATCTAAAATGCGCAGACCATGCTTGTATACAGTACTCTAAATGCGGCCTGACATAAGAGTTGTAGAGTTTAAAAATAACCTCTTTACTCTTTTAGCTAATATTCCTCTTAATGCATCCTAGCAGCATATTTGCTCTTTTTTTGACTAAATACACTACGGAAACTTTAGTGACCTATCTACTACTACCCCTAAGTCCTCATCCTCAACTGAATTTAGCCAATGCCCATCCATTTCATAGCTAAATTCCCTATTATTTCTTCCTATGTTAATAACTTTGTATTTTTTTAGGTTAAAACTCGTCTGCCACCACTTCTGAGCACAAGCTAATAACTTATATAAGTTACTATTCACTTTATATCTACCCTCAACTTTTTTTACTACAGCTGCCAATTTAGTGTAATCATCAAAAATTGACACTTTGCTATTTACAACCTCCCCAAGACGATTTATATAAACTATGAATAATAAAGAGCCTAGAACGGCACCCTGAGGTACACCACGATAGCATCCCTCTACCCTGACCTCACCCCATTTAGTACAACTCTCTGTTCCCTGTCTTTGGGCTATTTAGCTATCCAATTCAAAACTTTATCACATATCCCATGCATTTTTAATTTGTGAACTAGTCTCCTATGTGGAACCTAATCAAAAGCTTTGCTAAAATCTAAGTAAATTACATCAACATTCTCTCCCTATCTAATTGTTTAGTTACATAATCCATAAAATCCAGTAAATTTGTTGAACGCAGTCAACCTCTTCTAAACCCATACTGAGCATCATTTATTAACCTACCACTTTCTAGATGGTCAGAAATCACCTCGTTATCTATCTTCACAAGAATTTTAAAAACCAGAGAAGTTAAGCTTACCAGCTTAAAGTTATTCGGGTCCTCTTTACTTCCATTTAAAAAATTGACACTACATTCACTAATTCCCAATCATTAGGTATTTCTCCAAACTCTAGTGATCTATTATATATCTTCTCAAGAGCTACTACAATACTATCTTCACCTTCGTTGAGTAACCTAGAATGAATGTATTTAACTCTAATATCTTAATCTTCGTTGAGTAACCTAGAATGAATGTATTTAACTCCAATATCTTAATCTTCGTTGAGTAACCTAGAATGGATGTATTTAACTCCAATATAAGCCTTTTAATTATTTTCCTCCTTCACATTAATGGTATTCAACACTACCTCCCTTGACATAGAATTATCATCAATAAATCGGTTTGGATTCTCTTCTGTAAATACTGAAGAAAAATGATCGTTAAGAACCTCTACTCTTTTCTCATCAGATTCTTTCAAATCCCCTTCATATTTAATTACCTCTATTTTATCACTGTTAGATTTGTTATTAAATCTATAATGGCTAAAGAATTTTCTTTGATATCTATTATTAATTTGAGCTAAATTAATTTCTGCCACCTTTTTGATTTTCTTAATAATCTTATTTCGCTCATTTCTGGTCGACCTATAATGATTTGAATTATGAAAAGTACTTTCTCTCTGTAATCTCTGGTATTCCCTTTTCTTCTCAGAAATTTTCCTAGCTATCTCCTGATTCCACCACAATGGCTTTCCACATTTCTTCCTAATAGCCTTAATTCGAATATACTGCTCCTGAACTATGTTTAATATAATCTTAAAAGTGTCCCACAACTCATAAGTATTTTTTCCCCTGAATTCTATATCTCACCTAATCTGATTTGGCAAGTTGCGCAATTTATCGTAATCGCCCCTATAAATATATGGAGTTTTCGTGGAGTTTGTTGATGTTCTAACTTTCACTATTCCCAAGTTAAAACGAACCATCTGATGATCACTATGTCCCAATGCTTACCCGACAGTCAATTCATAAGCCTAGTGATTATCATTTGAAAGAACCAGATCTAATATATTTGCACCCCTTCTTAGTTTATTAACAAATTGAATCAAAAATTATCCTCAAAGCATTTTACAAACTTACATATTTTCCAAGTACACAGAATTTCTATAAACTTACATATTTTCCCAGTCCACAGAATTTAAATTAAAGTCACAAAGAATAACTGTATCTACTTCACATCCTTTACTTATTTCCATGATCATTAACTCATCAATACAAGCAGTCTGTTCGGGTGGTATGCAAAAGGCTGCCAAGTGTATTATCCCAATTTTACTGACCCTAGTATCTATCCACAGTGAGCCAACTTCTCCTTTCTTTAGAGAATTATTTAGATTTGAAGAAATGCTATTTCTGATATAAATAATCAACCCACCAGTCCTATCTCTCCATTGACTAATGTATATATCATTACCCTGTAGTTTAAATTCACTCACGTCGTCATTAAATTTATTTTCATTAACCCATGATTCTATTACACATATTATATCTATATCTTCATCAATAATATAACTAAATAACTCATTTTTCTTCTTTCTAAAACTAAGAGCATTGGTATAAAGACAACTCAGCCCTTCTATCCTTGAATCACCTCTTTAGCCTGTATACCGTCCGCTCTATCTCCTCTGTATCTATTTCCTTTCCATGACCCACCCTGTATTCTTATATACCCCCTGACCACTATCAGTAACTAGTTTTCCGTCTGCAAAGACCCAACGACACTATCTAACTCATGCCACAACACGTCAACCCTAGCCCAGCTTAGACGGAGTCCATCCAGTGCATACAATGCCTTATTCCCACAAAACCATTCTAAACATCTGCAAACACTAATCCTGACTTCTTAATCAGGCCTTTAACATACTCATTCATTTCATTTGCCAGAGACAACACTTCTATTCCCACATCCATCCTCGGAAGCACACCTGAAACAACGCCTTTCACTCTACCTCATCCTTCCAACTAAAGTTTTGTACCTCTCTCGTCTCACATGAACTCAGCTTCTTTACATCTTTTACTCCCACATGAATAATCACAACTGCATCCCTCTCACACCAAGACAGCACATTATCATACCTCACAGACAGATCATTTACACCAGAACCCGGCAAACAAACTAAGCATTTCCTTCCATTTGCTCGAGCTCAATTTCTTATCTAAATATCTAATCTGAGAGTCACCCATCACAAGCACCTCAGTCATCCTCCTAGTCCCCCTAACCCTAGCTTCACCCTCCTTCCTATGCTCATTCAAACTACCACTTATTCCACTTTGTGCCACAACCGCATCAGACAAATCACTTTTAACCTTTTCCTCTCGCAGGGCATCGAATCTGTTAGTCAACCAAACAGGTTACATGCCTCTCTTACTCATACACCTAACCTGTCCTAACCTATCTATTCTATCCATATTCACCCACCATTCATCTTCATTTACACCAGTCACTTATTTCTCTCCAGTCCTTAGTCTAAGCATATCTTTCACCCTCCTGGTCCTAGCCACATTCTTTTTGCGTACACCCACATCCCCTTACTTCATGTACCAACTTACTTAATCTCTTACACTCATCACGCAACCGACTCATCTCCTCTAACAAAGCCACATTTGCACGAGTCACATAACACACCAAGCATTCAAATACATTTGCTCTTTTACAACACCACAAAAATCACAAACTAAATACACACTACTTACATCAACGGGCATACTCACTTCATCCAAACAACAGCCATACTGAAAAAAACTTTCAAATCCCTTCAATTAAGCGATCAAGAAAAGTGTAGACAAAAAGGAGGGAGAAAATTAGGCCGCTCTGAAACGTAAACAAACGGGAGCTATTTCACAATTTAATTGAAAATATAATTAAAGATTTCATAAATATTTTGTCAAACACTCAATTTTAACTATTTTCCCGAACTTAAATACATTACACCGAAAAACAAAACAACACAAAACACGTCACTGAATAGAGAGCTCGTTGAGAACACGTCCGATCGCTACCAACTTTACATTGCCACTTAATCTCTGCCATTCTTCTTATACATGTTAATGCCATCTCCAGGCATTCTCATCCACTACCTTATTCACGCATACCAATCGTATAATATAACCTACTATCCATTCGTTTTTCAATCCTTTGAATCTTCTCACACCAACATTCATTTCAAATTGATCATTTGCATTTCTTACACTTTATCTTTTCTACTTTCTTACCCATAGTCTCATTTATATACACTAACCTTATAGAAACTGGCATATTTCACAATTTAACCCTCAATATTCAATGACAGCCTTACCTTTCTCTCTATTCAAACTTTCTCGCCAAGCAAACCCTTGTTTCCTTAATCTGTTGCATAGAGCTCAGATACTGAATACATCGCCTTTGTTCAAGCCAAAACAATAAACCCATAGTTGTCAGATTTTATTGGTTAAAAACTTGTTGGATTATTTATACCTAGCAGACCATAATAACACACCCAACTCATTTTTTCCTTAACTACCTCACCTTAAAATACAACAGACTACCAATATGTAACCGAATTTAAATTAATTTTTACTTGTTACTAACTAAATCTGCAAAACCGATTTGAAATATCGAATGCGTTTTGTTGTTCCATCGACCACTAAAAAGTTTTGCTATCAGTTTTCTTGTGCTTTAAATTTTTTTGGCATTATATGTTAATATCAGTTTTTATAAATATGTACTAACTACGTACCTATAATATTGAAAAGAATTTAAGATCAATTACTCATCTGAGTAATGGCACAAATTTAAATAAGCTTTTCCAACGTATATCATATAATAAATTAAAAATACTTTAACGAACAAACCTTTCTCTTAAGCGTCTTTCTCTTATTTCTGACTATTGACCATATATTATCGCTTATTATCGAGGAATACCAGCAACCTTGATATTTATTCTCCCTTTGCTCGAAGTCGTGAGGGAATCTTTCGCCAATTTCTTCACTCACATTGCCTAAGTTATGAGAGAAAAAACAATAACTGTGCACATAATGTAACTAGATGACATGAGACAACACGTAGCTTGAAACAAGCTGGTGAGGTTAAACAGTAGATTTTTGTAGTTGATTGTTTTACGATTTCCAAGAAATTCGTAAGCCTGATTTCCTTTTCCTCTAGTCATTTTTTTTCATCATAAAACATTTGCATCTTTCTCACTTGTGCTCTCTGTCTAATATGTTGAAAATATTCACTTTTAATCTATAAAGCCGTCGAAATTATGTATATGAGACGTAGAATAATGTGCAGAGTCAGTAGCAGAAGTTCTTTAGCTTATACAAGTGGCTCATTTAACACGTTTGACGTTTGTGGATCAAAGTTTTGTCATAAAGGACATGCTACTCTACTTAAATGCTCCTCTGAAACTCCTACCTTACCACATGGAACAAAATTTTATATTTGGTGAACCATAAATGTAAATTAAACCTAGCCAAGTATTTAATAATTGCTTTGCCGAGCCTATCCCATTGCCGAGCCTATCCCATCGGCAACCGAGATTGATTCGATGACCAAGCGTCACTACGACGTCAATTAAATGTGACTTGACAAACTAGAGATAATAGCCCTATCAAGGCCTTTATTTTCAAAATGCACGCTAAAACTCATGCCTGAACCCCTTGGTTTTACTGCAAAATATTTGGAGGCTTACAGTATGGCGAAAAAAATTCTTATTTTATTTAGATAGGAGATAAGTGGAATAGTTTGTAAAAGGTTGCGTACCTTTCTTGTGATTTCGATACTTTAGTTGTGTGCAAAATTAGTTGACAGACTAAAATTTTGCTCAAAGACTACTCTTATGACGAGGCAAGATGCATCATCTACCACTCAAAGCTCTGCGTCTCGCATGGTGCGCCAGTAAGTTGGCTTAAATGAGTGTGGCTTTTAGAACAAATCAGGGACATTTGAGTTCCACTAGGACTGGACCAGAGATGTCGCCCAAGTTACTGTTATAAATTTACATAATCATTGATGCAGGAGTTGTAGCTACATTGTTAAAATTAATTGAGGGTACGAAAGTACTCTTAATGCATGTTCATGATAAAAATGGGAAAACTACTCAAATAAAGTATTGTTTTGTACAATATAATTCATGCCACCAAAAGAAAACTAAATAATCATGAAAACAGATTAAAGGGACAACCGGAATACTTTTAAAGACTTCATTAAACAATCAAATAAATAGTTAATAGAAAATGTGAGTAATCAAACGGGTATGAATTTGTACGTCTAGATTTTTCCATGGGATTCTAGACTAATTTGTTTAAGGTCAATCACAGAAAAGAATACTGATAATAAAAATTGGAAATAAGGTCATAAAAATAGGGCATTTGATAACATTTAAGTTTGGTAATCCTGAAGATTGCGTTGAGTCGTTAAAGTTGTCGAAAGCTTTTATCTTTCCTTTCCACTAATGGTAAAGGATAACAGCGTAAGAATGCTGACAGGCAAACCATCTCCTCCTTCTCCATCCCCGAATATTCTCCTTTCCCTGCTCCTAGTTTACCAGGCTGTACTATGAGAGGGTTATAAAACACTGGCTATAGAACACTACTCGACAATTAAATCTATTTCACTGGCACATTAAGTGTGAAACAGGGTCATTACGTGTCATAGGGCTATAGAAAAAAGGAAAACAGAGAATAGTACACCTTGATTTCCTTATAGTAATTCAATTGGAAATCATTTTTATTGCTAGGTAGGGAATGGGAGGCATAAATGCGGGAGGAAAATGAAAAAGGTTAGAAAAGAATGTTGTAGTAGAAAACCAATAATTATATTTCTATTAAATAAACATTAAATAAGCAACTCTTCAGTGAATTTCAGGAAAGACGTCCGGTTCATAGTAAAATCTCGAAAATAGAGACAGGCAAAGATTTAGGAAAAATTGTGAAAACATGAGTACGCCTTCGCCAAATACTGACTGCTAAATGAATTGATGAAGTAATTTGAGTTTTATCTCAATAATGCCTGATTAACGGGATAATCAGTATTGTTGGGTCATATAATTTAAGGACTTTAGTGAAATGATGCCATCCACCGACACTTATGGGGAAGTGCAAGTACGTTCCCTTGGATTATCCTGTGGTAAAACATATTTTCGTACTAGATGGTCTTTCTGTTTTCTCGCTTCTGTCAGAGCTTTCCGACTAAGTCGTGAGAGCGAAACGTCTCATGTTTCTCTTTCTGCTCTTTACTTTCTTTATTAATTTATGCTAGCCAGATAAAAATTTTGGCTCTTTCTTCAAAAGATTTAAAGTAGTTTGTGATCCTATAATAGCAAGAAGATAAGAAAGGATTAGCTCATTTGTAAGTAAGAAATGTCTGCTCCATCACCAAAAATCTGCATCAAAGAATATCCAATTTTTCATATAAAAACCTATATTTCCTATGCAACTATCCCACCTCTGCCTCTTTGACGAGAGCTTTTTCGAAACTAATAGGTACGAGGGGCGGTCAATAAGTTTTGAGAATCGGTAGGGCAAAACAAGAGGAAGGGGGATGGCTGTTTGTGGGGGTGTTAGGACAAGTTATGGCAAGTCAGGACCTGCAGCCGCATGCTCCTACCTCGTCTATTTAAGAAGCAGTAGTTGATCGCAGATTGTCAGTCACAAATCTTTTTAACAATGGAGAAGGTTGAGCACCGCGCAGTGATCAAATTTTTGACCAAGGAAGGCAAGAATGCAAAAGAGATCCATGAATGCATGGTTTCAATGTACACCGACACTGCCACTTCCTATGCAACCATTGCATAGGAAGATGACCCCCGTCCAGGACGCCCATCAGACGTGACCAACGAGGACAATGTGGCCCGTGTGGAGAGCATGATCCTCAAAAATCGACGAGTGAAGGTCGAAGAAATCGAGCGAGAACTTGGAATATAACATGAAAATATTATCAACATCATCCACGACAATTTAGCCATGACCAAGGTCTCTGCCCGTTGGATCCCTAGAAACCTCACGAAATCTCACGCCCCATGATCGACTTCAACGTCGTCAAAGTCTACAAGGCCAGAGTTGCACAAGCTGCCCTGCGCGAGTGCGGATTCGAGGAGCTCAACCATCCCCCTACAGTCTAGATCTGGCCCCCAGCGACTACTTTTTATTCCGCCAGCTCAAGGCTGCACTGCGTGGATGCCGGTTTGGGGACGAACAAGATGTCCAGCTCGCCGTCCAGGAGTGGAATTCGAAGCCTCAGGGACAAGTAGCGCAAGCGCATTGAAGTCGAGGTTAGTTATATTGAAAAATAATAAAACACTTTTCCTCATATCTCGTTTCTTTATATCCAAATAGCAAAACTTATTGACCGCCCCTCGTACTTTTCTCGTTCTTAAATCAGATAAAGTTTCTAAATTTCCCATAAATTTCACCATAATATTGACATATGTCAGATGTACTTTTGTTTTAGGTGAAGTGATTTGGATATTTAAGAAGTAAGGTTCACACAAGTGCAACAAGTGCCTAAGTTTGTCCTCCATGAATTATTTGGTAGATCAAGACGGGAACAAAAAAAATCCTACCATTAATGTTAATAAATGCGAAATCTTGGTTCAGTCGAAGATTTTGATGATGCTTGCGAGTTATTCTAATCGCCTTTTTAAATCGCAGGACTCCTTTATAATATGCAAATAAGATTCACTGATTTTGTTGATAGAATCACAATTAACAAAAGGTTGTGTGTGCATCTGCTAAAGCCCCTTTGACCTCGAATATAGACCCCAGTCTCCAAATGAGATTCGTAAGTGTTATGGTTGCGATCTCAAACTAAGTATATGAGAACTGGTTAGGTGAATTTCTTGCTTACCAGCACTAAATAAGTGAATGTCAAGAGCCCGTCCCAGAAAGCGGTCATTATTCGATTAGTCCGTGTGTCCGTTGACTCGAGTTGTTGGTGTCCTTGATCAGTTGAGGTTCCTAAGTATTAATTAATATATTTGTTGCTCATGGATATGACATAATTTAAGTCATTGTTGGTAATTCTCTTCGTGTTTTTACAAAAGAATTAATGAAACTTTATTTATTCCTTCTAATGTAATTCTTTTAAATATATTCAAAACACTGGTATTAATCTCGTTACAATGAAACCGTCTTCATATATTAATTGTTATGACGTACAAATTTTTACTCTAATACAAAAATTTGGATGAAAAAGGTGCGTTTAAAATTGAAAATAAATTTAATGTTCAGTAAACACTTAATTAAAGAATTTTGAAAGTTGATTAACTTTTAACGTCCATTTCTTTTCATATTTGATACCTCTGTTGTTACTTCCTGATTAAATTCGGATTCCTAGCAAGGCTCGAGTCTGTATTCTTCATTGGGCTTATTTTAGCTATTCTCTTAATATTATGAGTTTCTTTACCGAAATAAAATATACATGAAACATTTAATAAATACAAAATATTATTTGATTTTAATCATTTCATCTTTAAATAAAATACAGGCTTTTTAGGTTAAATAAATCACTTTTAAACTACATTTTAACTGTACGAGCCTGTTTTACAAGAATAATTGTAATAAGAACAAGCTCGCTGCCACGTATTTGTGAAAAAGATTTGGTAACAACAAAAGATAGATCATTATTCCAATCTGTATTGTTGCCTATGATATTAACATAAGACACTTTAGTGATTACAAACTGGATGAAACAGCATCGCTTTCTTGCAAGTGGTATGAAGTGTAGCAACCGGGATCAAATTATGAATTGGATTAAACATTCTTCAGCTCTAGACAAATTTAAATGGCCATGACAAAATAAAGACTGCACCAAAGGACAAAATTAGAACATGCATAAGTTCTAAGTCCATTATTTGTTAATTCAAATTTACCTCACAAGTCATAGATATTCGGTATTTATCTTTGGAGTGAAAGAACTTGACTGCATATATAGCAAACAGCTCCTTCAACAGGAGAGATAAGAAGGAGATCACTCAACTCCTTATCCTCTTTCGACTTCGGGATAAGTTAACAGTCGACAAAGGGTATTATAGCGACTCAGGCATTATTATTGTGTCATCCATTATGTCTGAGGCCAAGACATAAAAGATTGCCGGAAAAAAGCGACCCAGCAGTCTAACATCCAGTTATCAGAAGCCTCCCTCTCCACGAGAACTGAATAAGTTCGACGTCTTCCGCAGGTGGTTACTGACTACAAAGCGATCCCCATGGCTAGAGGCCTCCTAGAAAGATATGGGTAGGGCGGCTTAGACCTTGCAATACGAATCTTCTACGAGCTGTGAGATAGGCACTGCGAGAACAAATGGTATATGTTGGTCAAGATCGCTCGACGATGCATCGGCGACACACCGCCTTCCTCTCCCTCACTGCACAGCCATTCGACCCGACCACCTTCTCCGACATCCTATTCACACCATCCATCTCGTCGGATAGCAACAAAGACAACGGCACCGAGAATTATGACTCGAATTACGACGACGTCAACGAGACTCTCTCAGAGTGGGACTTCTCAGATATCTCCACTTAGGGTCACAGCCAACCTTCGCATGCGAATGTTCTTTCCTACTCCGGTAGTGACGTCTTTGAGGAAAGTTGAGATGTTGTCTCTTGGGCTCCACCTCCGTGCAGCATTATTCAAATGATAGACGTGAATCTCGATCATTTTCTTGCACTTAGAGTGGATTTCTTGTGTCCAGTACGACCGGTGCCATTATACAAGATCACGAATGACACGACATGCCTGCCCCTACACGCCTACTTCAAAACGATGGCGGCCACTCTTAAAGACCTATACATTGTCGACACAGCCTTTTCTCCTATACACCAGCAAGCACTAATGGAGTTAATAAAAGTTATTGCACAGCCAGGCCTTGTGGTTCCGACAGTCCTGACCATTAACAAGCCACGGGAAGAAGACAGTGAAGTGGCATCAAGAGCTCGAGCCAGTAAGGGGATTAACTAAGTGGTTCCCCGACATTTGAGGTATATCAATGCCCTCTAGCATGCCCATAAAATATTACATAAATCAATATTCAATTGCATTAATTTAAATATTACCATTACCTAATATCATTTTAACGTAATATACCTTGTGCATAAATATTAACATGCTTTCCTTTTTAAATTCGATGTAAAATTATCCATTTATTTTCCCAATTAATTTCTACAATTTCTATTAAATATTATGTAAAATCTCAACTTAGTTATGTATAAACAATCAATCATCTTAAATAATCCTATTATTAATGTATCAATCCAAAATCTCAAATATTTTGTCTATGTATTTACAATATATCTTTTGTAATACATAATTGCTATCCAAAAATCATGGCTAAGATACATTGTTTTTGGCAACACTTATTTTGGTCAAACACCAAACTAACACGCTTTCAGCTCAACCACATTGAACACAACTATTCCTCACACGTCTCTCGTCATTCTAAGCATAAAGGTCAGTAATCATTCCTTCTCCCTTTAATCACTTAACTCCAAACAAATCATACTTAGTTTAATTCCACGTCTTCTCACACTTATTCTCTGAAAACTGCCATACGAGAGTAGGTCCTAATTCTGGTTACTTCTCTCATTGTAGATCCCAATTCACAGTCCATCAAAGTTACCTTAGTTACTTTACCATACCTTACCTCACTTCACTTTATATTTCACTCTACTTTTCATTACTTTCATACATTGCATTGCGCTGTATTCCTTAACCGCTCACTAGTTATTTCCTAATTCAATTCTCTCATTGTGCATTCGTTAATTTTATAAATACATTTATTTTGTTTATCGTCCGTTTTCTGGTAAACCTAGTGCCTGAAGTTCTCTAAATTCAGTTCACGTCAGTCTTTAGGCCTAAATACTAGTAGACGACTATTCTATCCAATTCAACAAATTTATGGTAATGGGTTTCCATTAGCTATCTAGGCTGATTTATTAACTAAAATCAATCCAACTAATAGCCAAATACCTTAGGAGTATAGGTAACTGCGATCGCAATAATAACCATAATGGGAACTACTACAATGGAAATGGCAAGAACCGTAACGGTAATCACAACAACGGCAACAACAGTAACAACGATGACTGCAACGATATTAATGAATGATCAACCTGGTGATAGACCCATTACAGCCCGAAATCACGTGGATGGTTTTAGAAAATGAAAGTTTCAAAGCCAAGATACCTTTCCAACGCGCCTGCGGCGAATAACATAATTAAAATTTCCCCCCAAAAAGGAATCAAAATCTCCCTTCCAAAAAGGTACTGCCACTTTCAGTCAACTACGCCTGAAAATATTGAAGCAGTCAAGCCACTTACCGACACCCTGATATAAGAGAAGTTCCACTGGTTACAAGAGAGCAGCCTATGGTTGGAGTGCCGAATCCAGATGGGTTCATGCGGGTGGTCTATGATGTGTCGGTACTAATTCCCGATTCCCGATTTTACTTCTGCGAACTTCAGACTACCGAACATTGCCAAGGTCCTCCGACACAAACGACGCGGGAAAATAGCATTCAAGATAGATGTGAAGAATTGTTCCTACCATTATCCATTACACCCCCATACACACCACCAGTTAGGGATTAAGAGCAAAGAAGTGTTGGCAGTTAACCAGACTCCCCATGAGATTTGAGGGTGCTTATTTCCTCATGCAGACTTGCCTCGAAAGCATACCTAACCACTGGGCAAGGATAAAAAACGTACAACCCTTTACATACTTCAGGTGGGGGTTGTTAATGGCCTGTTCGACCCCCTGCAAAACTTCTTTGGCAGTTCGTTACAAATAACCGTAGTAAAATCCTGCTTCGTTGCTACGAGCAGAATAGAATATCTCAATCTCCGTCTAAACATCATCAACGACTCTGCAGCCTTAATTAACGAAAGGAATGTGCGACAAGGTGCAGCGATCTCTTGAATTTTGTGACTTCCCTTCACTACACCGGAAATAATGGCAACGACTAGGAGGCTTAATCAACTCCTTCTCTCCAATCCACCAACTGCCATTCCTTTAGACAACGTTATGCAACACTAAAGACTGCCACCACCTGGAGGATGATAGATTGCATGGCTTCCGTTCTCAAATTAACACCAGGTGACGGTGTTGGTGGGGCCAAAAGGCGTCCCTTCTTACACTCTATTGTGATGCCTCACTAACCGGCATGGAAATTACCTGCCGATTCGCATACATGGTGATTACCTCAATGTGTTTGATGATTCGGGCTTTCTCATCCCACCTAGAGTCACGAATTCTTGGGTAAACGATACTACTCCTCCGGGAGGTCCGGAATCTATCTCAATCTATACCCAGCAGCCATTTCCGATGATCCTCGCTTAATATTCGTTACGTTCCAAGCGCCCAAAATGTTGCCGATGTGGCGTCCTGGTCTTGGTGGCCGTACCCTGAGGGTATATAAATTTTTCACCTTAATTTTGTATGATCCTCCCTTAATCCCTCCAATATATATTTATATCATTTTCGATGACATATAATTTTTTGTACTTTTTGATATAAATAAATTAAGGAAGCGATTGTGGCAAACCGTTAGCTGGTTAGTAATCCATTGCCATCAACTCGGGTCAAAGATGCAAATAATCCTTCGAAAATGAATTCAATGTCGATCAAAAATAACAAAAAATGCCTCAATAACTGCTAATGAAAATGAACTTGCGGATTTGTTTTGTTTTTTTACAAATTAAGTTGTATTCAACAGAATTGAGAAACCAAGACATGATCACTAACGAAAAATAAACACCAAACTGTATTTCAAGCATTTTTGCTCCTCCGACCCCTATTGTTTTAATTCATCAACTAAACCCTTAAACTTGTTCTGAATTTGTGCAAAATGATACCTAAATAAACACTAGTTTCAAGCAAGAATTGATGAATGTGTTTGGCAACAGATAGGGAGGAGAAAGATGGGAAAAAAAGGTCCGAGAAAAAGATGAGTCCCTTATTGTCGTTTCGCCTTTCCCGTCGTCATTCTGAAGAAGCTTGGGACGAGCGAAACCTCAATAAAGAACTCTTCTCTTTGCCAGGCCCGTTTCCTTATCCTATTTCCTCCCTTAAACAAAGTTGCAATTCACATACTTCACTTCACAACCTTACGAAAAGTATAACCTAAGATGAAATCGGATGATATGAACTCAAATATTGGAAAGTGAAAAGAAAGGGATCGGGCATTAAGGAAATTAAAGAAAGTTGGGAAAGGGTATTATATTGATAATCATGAGTAGGTTTAATATCACTACCCAGAATGCAATGTTACAAAATTGAAATCACTTATTACCCATACCTCCTCCAATGATATTTTTACTGCTACTTTGTTTGTAATGGCAGAATCAAATCTGATTTCTACTCCGGATCTCCCATAGGACGAATTAAAGAAGGCCATATAATTCTTTCACTGTGGAAACCAACTCATCATATTAAGAATCATTTTTCTATCATCAGTAGTTGGTGAATTATTAAAAAAAATGATTTTTCATAATGCCCGACCCGGATTTCTTATTCATCCAGATATAACGTTATACTTTAACAGATAGAAAAAAAATTGTTACAAGTAGTCTAAATTTATATCATCTCCACTAGACAGTATTGGAAAAATTATTTCTTCCCCTCACTCTCCAATACTTTACTGTGATTAGGTGATAAATATTACCCTTTAAAATATATATTTTGATCTCAGAGATCGAGAACAACTTGTGTATGTTGATAGAACGTCGTAAGTTGTCCGTCCTTCGGAATTTTCAATTTGACGAACCAACTCCTTTTTTATGATATTAACTATAAATGTCAGAAAATTTCCTATCTCGCAATGTTAAAGAAAGTGAATCCTAAATAGCATCTTCATCTAGAATCAGCCAATTTCCAATTTTCTTGGTAAAGGTTTACACTTCTACAAATTTCATCGATATCTCTTAAGATCTTGTGGAGATATCTTGTTTACGTTCAGACTCACAGATAAACAAACATCGGTGATCATATACCTTTTACGCATCTCTTTTGCCAGAGGTAATAGGCAAGGTAAATTCTTTGCGAACTTCGGTTCGCCAAGATTCAAATCTCCCTTAACGAAAGATTATAATTCAAGAAAATTGGCTAGTCAGATACTAAGAATTCGACAAAAAGAAGGAAACTAAACAAAAATTAAAGAAAATGGGAAAGAGATATCTACTGACAAATTAGAAGAACAGGAAAGTAAAGTAGGCCCAGCGAGAAACCTCACAAATGAACACCCTATTGTATCTATGAAATCCTGAAAGCTGGCATAAGTATTAATCGCAGAAATAATATATTATGTAGCAGAGCTACACATGAGTGTAAGAACGGCCATTGAAGAGCTTTGGAGGTTCCCATGCAAACATACGAGCATACACATGCGAGGAAACAGCTACGAGCCAGATAGTTCGCAATTCACAATAACCAGGCATTCGGAACGAGGTTGTGTTCCCAGCTCAAATTGACTTGGATCTGCGAATCTACAAAATCAACAGCTGTATCTCTGGCAATGAATGCGACTTTGATAAACCACGATCTGGTGATAAAATACAATACACACGTAACCGTACTGAACACGTATACACCCATTTAACTGCACCCAACAGTCATAACAAAGCACACACGAACACACTTCTCACACCATAAGCTCAGCCCAGCGTCCAGATTAGGAAAATGAAGTCACGCCCCTTTAACGGGGGAAATATAAAATGGGCAGGTTAAAACATTCTACATTTATTAAGACAGAGAGCCTCAGAATAGTCATTCATTCATTTAGTCAGTCAGAGAGACTAAAGAAGCGTCAAGCGAGTCGGTGGGGGAAGACGGTGCTCTAGTCAGAAAAGCTAATCAAAACTAAACTCATACGTTAGTAGGCCTGCCACAAATAGCCATCACAAATTCCATCAAATTCTTTCTACTTAAGCCTACCGAGTCCTCCGCCCAATGAAGAGTTTTGGAGCACTTTTCATGAGTACGCATCCTAGGAAGAATCCATTCGATCCTCTTACCCAGCCTACTACACTAAAATCAAGGAAAGAGGAGTATTTTTCCACAATTGTAGTCAGCCCAAGGTCAATTGCCCGTTATCCGAAACACCCCGAACAGTTGCATCAAGGTTAACAACATCGGGAAAGGTAACCACAGAACTAAGCCACTACAAAATACCTTAAACCCATATATCTGGGTATTTTTGTCGATACATTGATATATTCATGCAGCTCTGTGTATTTTAATCTCTCTTTTTTATATGTTCCTTTTTTGTCTGTCTGATTTGCTTTTTATTTCAGCATGGTGAGTTATCTGAGATTTAATCATAAATATGATATCTGTTTAGTTTCATCGATACACGGGTGTTTTCATACATCACTAGGTATTCTCACCTGACATTTTATGTGCACACATAGAAAAGTTCATTTATTCTTGTCTGTGTGTTATGCATTTTATTTTAACATATATATATATATATATATATATATATATATATATATATATATATATATATATATATATATATATATATATATATATATATATATATATATATATAGTCTGATTTGTGTTTTATTTCAGCATGTCGAGCAATGTGAGATTATATGTGGATAACATATCTGCGTATTCTTGTCGATATTTCTATAGTCATACATATCTATGTATTCTCTCATAGCATATGCCAATTTGTATTCGTTTGTTTTGTGAATAATTTAAGCATATCATTTAAAAGCTCTCTCTCTCTCTCTCTCTCTCTCTCTCTCTCTCTCTCTCTCTCTCTCTCTCTCTCTCTCTCTCTCTAAATATTCATATTTTGTTATTTAGGCGTAAAACTCTCCCATAATTCTCTGCCTCTAACTCTCATGCAAATGCCCCTTCTCCAGCCTCTCCTTTTCAGGTTGACGTGTAGTTTTAGGCGCTTCGTGATCCTACCTCTCACAATTTGACAGTGAACGATTGACCCTTTAATCATGTAGGGTTTAATCTATACGTATCCATCAATCATCCTTCCTTATTTTGTGGTATTTCACTTATTTTTAGTTAACAATGATTGAGTTTATTCTAGACTCTTGTTCTTCTTTTATAACTCTGTCTTAAAGTTCTTCTTCTACTAAAATATATGGTTGTTTGGGAGTATGTATACACTTTGTTTTGCCACCTGGCGTGTGTACATCCTCTTACTTCGTATTTACGGTGTACATTTGTGTGGATAATAGGGCTGATTTATGTGCATGTCTGTTGATGCGCGATTTTGTATTCCTCTTGCTGTCGGTCCATGGCGGTATTTATGATACCGATATTATTGGACTCGCGAATGCACATATTGGTGGAGGGATCCCAGAGATTACTAATGTGTAATCGATGATAAATGTGCTAGCGGGGTGGAGAAGATGCTCGATGGATTCTTTGTGCAGAAATGAGTGAGTGAATTTCGGGGGATATTGGGCCACTACTCGTTCCTGAGGAGGGCCCATCCCAGTTTCCTCATTTGGCCTTTATGCTCAGGAACTTTTGCATTTACTATTATTTCCACAAAGGGTAGAGAAAGTTTTAAAGTATATAAATTATTTCGTTTATTTGTTTATTCCTTTCTATTTCCCCTTTTATTCCCTTTCCCCCTTCTCTTTCCTTTTTCCTTAGTCCAGTATCGCTTTCCTTTTCCATTTCATCTTCTCCCACCCCTTTTACTTTCCATTACTATTTTTTTTCTCTTTCTCTTTGTGAGCTTATATTTGCTAGGGAATCCGCTTAAGATATGTATTATATTTTTTGTGTCGTCAGGTGCCATGTGTCTCTTTATTAACTCTGGGGTCTAATAGGAATTTTCTGTGTAACTTATGACCTATTGAAAAAAATCTGTGTGTATAGTAGATACGTGTTTTAGAGATAAATATGATACAAATTAAACTATTGCGAATTAATTCGACACCTACTAAGAGTTGAATTCGACACTCCGACACGCTTAATCGCCTACATTCTCTTTCTGCACATTGCAAGATTAGTCGAAGGCTCGTTTAGATTTTCTTGTTTACACATTCTTTCTCTATTCCGTTTCCTTCTACTGTAATACTATTCCACCCTAGTCTTTTCCCTTCTCTTGTATACACTTCTCTCGTGTTTTTACTTTTAAATTTATATTTCCTTATTCTACTTTATTCTTCTAATAGATTCCTAAATATTCATTTCCTATTTCAGTATCTCCAAATATATCTCTCTTAATCTATCGATATCTCTCTCAATATATCTATCAGTATCTCCTTGTCGATAACCAGTACCATCTAACGATAACCCGTCCGGGAAGGAATACGGTGGTTAGCTGAAATGGCCGGCGGGTTCTTTCAGCGGGAGTCCCGGAGACATCGGGCCGGAAGAGGAAGGTTTGATATCACAGCCCGCCCGGAAGGGAGGTGGGGAAACGTAGGAGCATTAGGCTATTCTACTACAGCCTGTTTAAACTAGCTCAGCGCACAAGGGCGTACACAAGCACTGGCAGAGAGCTGACCTAAAGTCGCTTTAGATATTCTCTGGGACAACTAATAGAGAGTGCGATTAACGGTTGACCGGGACTTAACTACTGGCTTGCCAAGTTGCAGTTCAAAGGATATATAAAAAACAAGACCCCACAATATAATTTAAATATATATAATAAATGAGGCAATATAAATATATATATATATATATATATAAATATAATATATATATATATATATATATATATATATACAAAAAAGGAGAACAAATTACTTAATCAAGGTAGTTAAATGAATTATGTCGATTTATGATATGACGGACAACAAAATTAAAGTTAACTCGAACGAGAGGAAATTAATTACAATTTAGCGGCAAGTCAAATCAAAGGTGAATGCGAGTGAAGATTAACGAGATAATCTGGAGATGACAATACAAGATCGCTTTACTTCCAAACGCGGGCGTATTTAAGGGATGTGGTTAAAGACAACAACGCAGGTCTTCAAGAAGATACTTCAGCGAGTCCTGACGAGGAGACTCGAAGATGGGGTTTGATTACTTCGTGATGAAGAACAAGATTTTCTCTGCTCCAAAGAGACGTAATTTTAACTCGAGACGATTTTGCAGATCGACAGGGAGTCTCAGGCTCGAAAGAACGGGAATTTTGAAAGGGTGGTGAAGGTGAGAGGGCCGCACAACTCTCCGGGAATAAGGGAGCTCAATAGCTTTCGTCTGAACAGGGGCCAAATCTTAATGAATTTAGATCTGCTGGCAAGATCTTCGATGAGGTACGACTTGAACACCGGTTACAGGAATTCACGGGAAACAGACAAGCAGTCTGAACGGAGGGAATGGAAAGCTTTTAATCTCCTCGAGAAATGGCTAACCTAACCTCGGGTGACTGGTCCGATAGATAGCCGCAGGGCACTGGCCGTCCGTGGAGGATTCTCAGCGCCAGTATAAGCAAACACACTTTGTAATGACGAGTCGGTCCAGACGGTGAAACTTTCCTCGTAATATGGGGGCAGGGTTAGGATGACGGCGCACGGCGTTTTCGCAGGAAAGGGAGGAGAAGAGTGGCGCCAGAAAGCAAATATTGCTGCGCCGGGTGGTTCGGCGCGGTACTGATTCCTTCTTGAACTTTTCAAATTTCTCACACGAAGCGCACATGGTTTACAAAGAAGGAGCTGAAAATGTGTATTTCGGATGGGGCTTCCTCTCACGCTATGCCTTCGAAGGCATCCCACCATACTCTCTCAATACCACTTTCAATATATCTTCCAATATCTCTCTTAATATCTAAATATCTATCTCAATATATCTTTAAATATCTGTCTCAGTCTCTCATTCTCTTAATCTCTTAATCTCTCAATACCTCAATCGCTCTAGCTCCTCTTCCCTCTAACCTCCTTCTCTCCATATCCCCTATATCCCCCCTCTCCCCTCTTGCTCCCCTCTCGCACCTCTTTCCGACAGCTAGCCCCAATCTCCTCTCCTCTCTCCTTCCTCTAGCGTGTTCATGCATATATCCAATTTACTAAACTGGATCTTCATTGTCTATGATGGAAACTTTTAAAAAATATGCTCCAAATTAGTTTTTGACACGGATTTTCTACAGACACCGATATAAAATAACCCAATTTCCCTGCGTGAAGAACCGGTGTAGGGTTAAAATTCAGGCTCTACTCTTAATTTCTAATCCCTATTTCGCCAGATTTGGCTCTTTTGCCACATTCCGCAGCCAAACCAACATACCCTATTATACTCCTGTTTTCCCATCTCAGCCGCTCCTTTACTCTCCGTCAACATCCCTTCCCTCCTTCATCAGCATCCTAGCCCAAGCCCCACCCCATGAACATCCCTGCAATGGACTTCCGCCCTTCACAACTCCTCTTCAATATACGCTAAAAAGAACGAATCCATAAAAAGTTTTCTGCTTTTAAAAACAGCCACCATGCCCTTAAACCTGGATGGTCTTTTTCAGGCGATCTAAACAAAAAACGAAGTGTACTTTTTCCGTGACACAGCGCAGCAGCCACGACTCGACTGCTACCGAAGTACCATTTTTGCCGAAAGCATTTGTGAAATTCCTGCAGAGAATCTCTTAAATTAATTCTATCGTCGAGGAGTCACGAAAGTCCACCGCTTCCAACAAGACAGCAAAACAAAAGTGCCTATCCCCATTGTGCTACTAAACTTACGATCCCCTATTCTAGCATCTACATTTACTTGGAAATAGCTCTAGATTCGGTGTCCACAAGTACGTGCCACTATAACCTATTTCTCTGTTTCCGAACTATGCCTCTGTTTCCGAACTATGGCTCTGCATCTGTTTCCGAACTATGCCTCTGTTTCCAAACTATGGCTTTGCATCCCACCCTCCTTCTTGCCGAGCAAACTACCATTATTCGAATTTCTCTGTGAAGGACAACCTCTTTACACGAGTGTCTGACATATAAATTCAAATCGGAAGTGCAATCCCTCCGAAAGTTTTCTTTGCTGAGTGCTGAACTGGTGCGTGAGCTGGTACGTGCCTATGACGGCTCGTCTGGCTAATGCCACCGTCTTCTCCCATCCTGTGTAAGAACTCATTCGCTCCACGAGCTTTGATCGTCCGTCGATCTATATTGCGCCCCTGCACCTACCTACCTCATTTTTGTTACCTAAAGATAACCTTACTAGCAAAATCCGCATCGAAACAATCTGCAGCCATTTTCGTAAGCCCTTTCACCGGCAAAATTCCTGCCTTACTCCTTCATATATGAAGGCCATCCTCCCAGAATACCTAGGTTACTCATTCTGCTAAGCGTCGCCCCCTCAAATAAATCTCTCATGTCGCTTATCTCGAACGATTTACTACTTCTGCAGCAAACCCTCTAAGCCCATAACAACGCAACCCTAGTAGAAGTGGGTGCACTAAAAAGTTCGCCCTTACATACCTCATTCTTCTGTTGAATAAGCAATAGTAAACCTCTTCAGGTCTTCATCGCTAACTTTTCCCCTTTTACTCTCTTTTTTCTCATAGCTCCTGATTTCAAACCTTCCCTCAAGCTCCTAATCACCCCAAACTCTTCATCCCCTCCCAAAACCCAACTCGACAGGACTATCCCCCCAAACAAAATACCCAGGCAGCTCCCCAAACCCCTATCATGATTCCTATCTCCAAACACCATCTCCCAATGCCCCGTCCCTTAATACCTCTTAACATACCATCTCCCCAAACTATATCCCTTTCCCTATTCCAGACTCTCCCATTACTGCTCCCAACATTCCACTAATCTGGCACCATTTACTATTGTCCCACCACTCTCCCATGCCCTACCTCCCACCTTCCTCATCTCTTGATCTGCCTCGGTCCCCACTCTTTTCGCATCCCCTGACATCGTCCATGCCCCTGTCTCTCACCACTTTCGGGCCCCTCACTCAGTGACCTGAAGTTAACTAGAGTCTCAGAATCGCCTAGTCCTTATCCCAGGCAACCTATCTCTGGCTTTGTGTCCAAACACTAACCCTCATTTCAATTCTACTTTCCATTTCACCTCTCCCACAGTAATCCATTGAAATTGACTTGCGCTACCTGCTAAAGCATTACTTATATACCTCTTAGCCTCCTATTAACTTAGCTTCCTCTGCCTTCAAGAACTAATCTTAAACTGCCTCTAGGTCCCTAGAATCTCCAGTTACCTTTCTCTCCTCTCTTCTGCCCGGGACTCATGCTCTACTTATCCCGTGCCCACTCTCATATTCCTTATGGATGAGCACTTCTGCTCCATTTTTAATTTTGGGTCACTCAGCAATCCTTACCCTTATATTTACACCCATTCCTATCTTCCTATCTTACTCTCACTCTCTTGTCTCTCATGAAGCGTTGCTGGACGTTTTTTGTGCCGTGTCCCATGAACATTTCGGTATCAACTCTTCATAATTACTCTATTACTCCAGCACACCAGCCTTATCTGTCGTGTGACAGAATATCTCTTCTGCAGTGCAGACTAGGCCGCCTATTTTTCCATCCTGCAGTTTTCTATCACAGTCCATCCTCGGTAGGTTCTCAGGTGGTACCCTAAGTGTTGTGAAGATGTTCAGGCTAAGAAGAATACCACTAGTCGATATTACTGCAACCATCTTCCCCAAAATAAGTTACACCAAGATGGTCTTTTAATTAAGGCTTCTTCAGATACTATCAAGCGCTCCGAATGTGTTTTTCATAATTCTCTCTCGACCTATCACAAAACAGGTTTATGTAATGTTGGCAAACCAACCAGTAGGACAAGGATGACATCAAAAAAGAAAGACCGAGACATTACCCAAATTGGAGAGAATGGCCGTTTCAAGACAGCTGCAGCCGATTCTTTAGAAATTAGGAGATATACGTGTTCAAACCTTCGATCAGTCTGAAGAACTAAAGAGGTTAGGCACATTTGCCACTGAGTACTTTGATGGAAGGATGACCAATTAAGCAAAGTCCATTTCAGTGACGACTTTAATTTCAACTTGTTTGTATCCGATCGCAGAAGAAGATAAAGATTATCTGTGAATCTCACCCAAAAGAGTATGAATTTAAGAATTTTGTAGTAAAATGATCACTTTCACACAATCTATCAATATTTAGGAGTTGATTAAGGGAGAAAAAATTACTACTTTACACATGATAGATAATTCTATACCCGAAGATAATTTCTGGTTACGCAAGTGGTCATACTCTTAAAGTTTGAGAAAATTCGTCGTTGTATTGAGTGAATTATTCTAAAGGTTGATTTGAAATAATTATAACAATTTGTTAAGAAGGTGGCCTTGAATCTCGTAAAGCTTCATAAATGATAGTGCAGTCATTAGCGACATGTTTTTTTCGTAATGAATATGGTCTTAGGATGGACAATCACCTATCGCTTATCTATGTAATTTTTTATTAAACCTTTTGAAGTATCCTGAATCCCTTTTGTTACTCCACAAAAAAGTATGGTATATGTATGTAGATGATGTTATCTAATTTTTGCATTTTTAACAGTTTAATGGCATTTGATATCCCCTTGAACAAGCTCAATGACTTCTATACCACAATTAATTTCAAAGTTGAATGGTCAAATGAATATTGTTTATCTTTTATTAATGTAAAGATTGAAACATTCAATGACTAAACCTGTTTCATTGTCTTTCGTAAACCAACACATTCAAATACTTTATTCATTCCCTTTTTCTCAAATCACGATGTAAACTTTGATTAAGCTTACATCTTTTTAAGGACATCGGTTACAATTTGTAATCTTTGCTTTTGGCTAGTAGAAATTATATCAACGACCTGAACATTCATAGTATTGAACTATCCCTTTCACCTTATTTAAGAAAGTTTATCAAAAGCCCCATCCATAATAAAAATTGCGTAAAAGAAAAATTGTAGAATCGATAATAATAGGAGAAATTCTCCATTTCAATCTTTTTGACGGTCAAATCAAATGTAGCTCGTATTCCCGGAACCTGATCGAAACAGTATAGTTAATGTTCTGACTCGTAGAACCACACCCTCTGATTAATAACCCTTTTAAAATTATGAAATTAAAGAGAAATTACAAAATAATCATACTGATTAAATTTTGGTTGATCTAAATTAATCACACCGAAGTAAAATGCATCAAGAGAGTTGAAAAGATTAAAAGGGTTATTCAGACAAAGTAGAACCGATATAAATTAAAGATCAGCGCACCTTAGATTGCGGCGTCCATTCTGAGAATGAAGGGGAAAGCAGACAATTAAGTTGAAATTGTGATTAGTTTAATGTTGAGTTAGGCAATATTGAGGGGAAAGAAGTTTGTCTCATTAAATGATGGCATAGTTTTCTTTATGTAGAGTGATTCTTGTATTTTAAGCTGGAACATAGAAAGAGCAGAAGAGAAAATGGTATGTTGATAATAGGGTTTTTTCCTGTAATAAACGAATGATTCCGCACAGTAGATAGTTCTTACTCGTAGAACCCCACCCTCTGATTAATAAACCTTTTAAAATTATGAAATTAAAGAGAAATTACCTGCTACTGAGGAGTTCCCAGCACGGCTTCCGAAGGCAACGGTCATTCATGCCTGACGAACCATGTGGAATTCTTCCACTTCGTTTTCAGTGAGCACGATCGTAAAAAGGCGGTGGTTGTGGTATACTTAGACTTTCAAAAAGCCTTTGATAAGGTACCACACCGCCGCCTTCTCCGGAAAGTGCGAGCGCTAGGCATAGACGGAAAAGTAGCCGGCTGGATAGAGAACTGGCTAAGTGGCAGACGGCAACGGATGGTGCTGAATGGACAGGCTTCTGAGTGGGTGCCCGTTACTAGCGGGGTGCCTCGAGGTTTTGTCCTGGGACCACTTCTATTCATCATCTACGTCAATGACATGGAAAGTGACATGGTTGCCAAGATTTCCAAATTTGCCGACGATACCAAGCTTGGTATGAACGTTGCAAAGGATGGAAATACTGCCCGCCTGCAGGAAGATCTTGGAAATATTGGGGAGTGGTCGGACACGTGGCAAATGCCTTTTAACGTGGGGAAATGCAAAATGATGCATATCAGCCACAGAAACCCCCAATCTTAGTATATCTTTAGGGGCACTGCTATTGAATCCACTGACACTGAGAAGGACTTGGGCGTAACAATCACTAGTGACCCCAAGTTCTCGAAACAGTGCATTGAATCGGAGAAAAAGGCCCAAAGGATGGTAGGTTATATAAAGCGCCAGTTTGGATATCGAAACAAGGAGATTGTACTGTGTTTGTACAACTCACTTGTCCGACCGCACCTGGAGTATGCCGTACAATTTTAGGGTCCTTCATTTCGTAAGGACATCGTGAGATTGGAATGCGTACAAGCCAGGGCAACCAAGCTGATTCCCTCTATCCGACATAAAAGTTATGAGGATAGACTAAGGGAATTAGATCTGTTCTCGCTGGAAACCCGTAGATTGCGTGGTCGGCTCATCGAAGTTTTCTAAATATTTCGAGGGTTCGACAATGTGGACTACCGCAATCATGGCTTCAAACTTAAAGTGGAGCGTTACAACCGCAATCTGTGTGGAAATTTTTCAGGTACAGTATGTGCGGTAAGTGGAACGCACTTCCAGTGGAAGTTGTTAACAGTGAATCTGTTGACCAGTTCAAGTCAAGACTAGACAAGGTGTTGAAAATTGGCCGTTTAGGGACGCAAAACAATTGAGCAGCCATGTTCCCGCTCGATTGCTAGTCCAAAGGTACCCTCTTTGAATGGACAATAAGTCTTCACCAAAATGATATTTCACTATTACTTTTGAAAAATTATAAATAATTAACTAATTATTAAGGTGATACTCATAGTGTACCACCGCCCAAATTTCCATAGTAAAATTTTCCCCCTTTTAAACAAACAAAAATGAAGAAAAAAAAACCTTTAATTTCCTTTTAACTTCTATAAATTTAATTCCTGTTTGATAATTTTTTTTATTATTTTGAAACATGCATAGTAGTATGTTTACTTATGAAAATCTTGAAAGCAAGTTTTAATTTTTCCGACGCAAAGGGCCACCTTGCAAAACGAGCATTTCAACTCTGTTCTGGGTGGTTTTGCTTTAGTGCTGCATAAGCCACATGTTCTTCTTGTTCCTCTTCTTGGTTGATGAGTTGATTCTTGCTACTTGATTTCAAGTGGCATCTGAGGCTTATGCTTATTTATTTTAAAGGATGGCCCTTTCTCTCTTAGCTTTGTGGCATAAGTTGCTGAAACAAGTCCGTCAGCAATTTACAAACGAAAGTTTTTCATATTGATCTTTTCAGGTAATATATCCTTAGAGATTATTAAGGTATTTACCACGGCTGCATCGAGGAAATAGAAAAATATTCTGTGCCACCATTTGTGGCTTTTTCGATCTATTTCATATAACGCCCTTAGCTGGTCAAATATGTCTACACAAATATATGACTAGTACTTCCATCTCGTTCTTTTCTTGAAACTTGTACTATGACAGTTGGGCAATAATTGCTAGATGTAACACGCACCATACGTCTATCTTTCCATTTTTACACAGATAATCCATCTTCACTTACATACTAGTCATATACTCCTCGCTTCCTGCTTTTGCCTTCTTTGAAATTAGATGGAAATATTTTCCTATTCTGGTTTACTGTACCACATGAATGCAGAGACTGCTATTTCAGATCTTTAACTAAATCGTAACTAGTGAAATAATTGTAAAAGATTTTCCCCTTGAAGTGGTTGCGTAAGCTTCCCAACAACACTACCTCCTAAATCTTTAGTAACATTTCCTTGTGCCCTACCAATATATTATATTTCCCCATCAAGAAAATAATCTGACTTATCAGCTCGAACCCATACTTTATAACCTCTTTTAATTGGTTTCATCGGATTATATTGCATTAGGGTACTGCGACCTTTGAATCTGACCATTGACTCATCAACAGCAACTATTTCGCTAGGCAGAAAACATTTTTTGAAATTTCCACTAAGCATTTGAAGTAAAGGCCTCACTTTATAAAGCTTGTCTAACGAAGTCTATGGAATCTCTTTGAGGCATGAATGGATTATCATTCAAATGTAAATTGCCTAAGATCCAATCAAATCTTTTTACAGACATCAAATTGGAAATGAAGTAATCATTCAATTTTGAATCACAACTCCAGTGATCCCTCTAACTGGGGAATTTTTTACAACAACAAGGAGTAACAACAAGGAAAGAAGGTACCCTAGGAGACCTTACGGTCCATTTAAAGAGGGTACCTTTGGACTAGCAATCAAGCGGGTACATAGCTGCTCAATTGTTTTGCGTCCCTAAACGGCCACTTTTCAAGACCTTGTCTAGTCTTGACTTGAACTGGTCAACAGATTCACTGTTGACAACTTCCACTGGAAGTGCGTTCCACATACCGCAGATACTGTAAGTGAAAAAATTTCCACACGGATTGCGGTTGTAACGCCTTAATTCAAGTTTGAAGCCGTGATTGCGCGTTCTGTTCTCACTGAGTGTGAAAATATCCCAGTAGTCAACATTGTCGAACCCTCGAAGTATTTTGAAAACTTCGATGAGCTGACCACGCAGTCTAGGGGTTTCCAGTGAGAACAGATCTAATTCCTGTAGTCTATCCTCATAACTTTTATGTCGGATAGAGGGAATCAGCTTGGTTGCCCTAGCTTGTACGCGTTCCAATCTCGCGATGTTCTTTTGCAATGAAGGACTCCAAAATTGTACGGCATACTTCAGGTGCGGTCGGACAAGTGAGTTGTACAGGCACAGTACAATCTCCTGGTTCCGATAACCAAACTGGCGCTTAATATAGCCTACCATCCTTTGGGCCTTTTTCTTCGCCTCAATGCACTGTTTCGAGAACTTGAGGTCACTAGTGATTGTTATTCCCAAGTCTTTCTCAGTGTCGAAGGATTCAATAGCAGTGCCTTTGAGGATATACTAAGTTCGGGGGTTTCTGTGGCCGATATGCATCACTTTGCATTTCCCCACGTTAAAAGGCATTTGCCACGTGTCCGACCACTCCCCAATATTTCCAAGATCTTCCTGCAGGCGGGCAGTATTTCCATCCTTTGCAACGTTCATACCAAGCTTGGTATCGTCGGCAAATTTGGAAATCTTGGCAACCATGTCACCGTCCATGTCGTTGACGTAGATGATGAATAGTAGTGGTCCCAGGACAGAACCTTGAGGCACCCCGCTAGTAACGGGCACCCACTCAGAAGACTGTCCATTCACCACCACCCGTTGCCGTCTGCCACTTAGCCAGTTCTCGATCCAGCTGGCTACCTTTCCGTCTATGCCGAGCGCTCGCACTTTCCGGAGAAGGCGGCGGTGTGGTACCTTATCAAAGGCTTTCTGAAAGTCTAGGTAGACCACATCCACCGCCCTGTCCCGATCGTGCTCACTGAAAACGAAGTGGAAGAATTCCACAAGGTTCGTCAGGCATCACCGTTGCCTTCGGAAGCCGTGTTGGGAACTCCTCAGTAGCAGGTTTGACTCTAAATACGACGTGACTTTGTCCACCATGATGCTTTCCATGAGTTTACCGACTATCGAAGTCAGACTGATAGGTCGGTAGTTCGACGGTTGGTTACGGTCTCCTTTCTTGAAGATAGGAGTCACCTCCGCCTCACGCCAGTCTCTAGGAACGCATTTGGTCCGGATTGACATGTTAAAGATAGCGCACAGATGTCGTGATACTTCATCGCACACTTTCTTCAACACTTTAGGTAGAAACCCGTCCGGTCCAAGGGACTTATTCGTCTTTAGGTCAGCGATCTTTTTCTTTATTTCTCCTTCGGTGAAGTCCAGTGCCTTCAGCTTTTCCCCCGAGTAGGAATCCGTCGGCTGGGGAATGAGACCACACTCTTCAGTAAACACTGAAGAGAAGTAGTCGTTGGGGAGGTTAGCATTTTCTGCATCTGAATGCTTTAATGTCCCCTCCTCATTCCTTAAAGGGCCAATCGTTCGACTGATTGGTTTACGGCTGTTCACATATCCAAAAAACTTCTTGGGATTTTCTTTACAGAGTCTCGCCACTCGGAGTTCTTCAGACCGCTTAGCCGCCCTTATGCTGGACTTCACTCTCCTGGCTAGCCTCCGGTATTCGTCAAAGTCACCTGAGATCTTCGATTGCCGGTACATATTTCTCTTCTCCCTAAGCAGTTGCCCGATTTCTCGATTAAATCACTTTGGTTGAACAGAGGACCGACGGGGGCATTTCAGAGGGATAAAACGCGATTGAAGACTCATGAATGTGGTTTTGAAACTGTTCCAAGAGTCTTCAACAGCATCGCAGTCCCGCGCGTAGACCTGCAAAGTCTGCTCTTCTCAAATCGAGTTTCCTTGATTTACTATTTGCAGGCTCTGCCTTGGGGACTTTGACTACAAATCTAATTAGTCGGTGGTCACTGCCACCGAGCTCTTCGCCAACAGAGAGGTCCTCAACGATGTCATCCTTAGAGGTGAAAACCAAGTCGAGGATATTGTCTCCTCTCGTTGGCTCTCTCACCCATTGAGTGAGGAACTCGTTGTTCGTGAACTCCAGGAGTAGTGCGTTCTCGCCACAGGGTTCTCTGGTTTTCCAGTCAACTTGTGTGTTGAAATCACCCATGACGATACACACTCTGTCTTCGACAAGTTCTCCTAGTAGCTGGTACAGATCTCTGTCCTTTTCAACGAGTTGGGCAGGAGGTCTATAAAGCACCAGGGTCCTGTATTTGGCAGGACCTATCTCTAGGTCAACACCTAGTAGTTCATGGTCGGATACGATGTTACAATCCGTCGAGTTGAGAGCATCCTGGCCAATATGAACTTTTATGATGCATTTGTGCGGAGGTACAGATAACGTACCACCTTCTTTTTCGAATTACTTGAGCGTGTGTATGATTTATTTGATAATATCAACATAAATACTTTAATCCTATCTAGGAAGCAAAAATATATCAAAATAATTATATTTACCTTACAAAAAACTGAAATTTCTACTAATTTCAATTAGGTAGTGACGATGACGCAGCATTCTCCTTCGACGGTTCAGCCACAATGAGGGTAAATAATTTTGGCATCCGAATTTGTAGCCAATTGCATCCAAAAGCTCCACAGAGTGCATTTATGAAGCTGGTAGAGATTCTGAGCTGCTGCTCAATTCGGAAAATGCTTTTTTTGACGTGGTACTCTTTTTGCACCACCACGCATCAAACGCAGCCAAACAGGTGGTACATTATTTGAACCACTTCCCTTGAAAGGGCTAAAGAAATGTTATAAAATGAAGTGAAATGGCAAATGAATGGTGTAGAGAAATTATAACCTAGCTGCACCCAAAGGGCCAAGTGTACATATATGTTAAAGTCCTTCTTCGGAGACAGCAAGAGTAACGTACCTAAAGAGGAGGGGCGTGAGAACGTTAGTTGTCAGACTAACAACCAAACTGACGAAGCTTTGATCTCCCCGTCACAGGGGTAGTCGGGAGCGAGCTGATGTGCCAAGATGACCACTAAATGTCATTACGCAGCTCTTAAAGGATCCGATTACCTACGAGGCCCAGAAGCCTGCGGTTAAAGCGCCCAAAAAAGCGGTGCGAGATCAGAAAGAACACCAAGGATTGTGACGGTCGTCGGTGCCTCTGATTAAGAAGCCGACCTGGGCTCCGCGGTGCCACCTTCCCATCACCCCTCGCTCTCCACTCTGCTGCCTCGCCCCGTCCCCCTAAGGTGGGTCGGGCGCCGGATTATAAATAAGCCCGTAAGTAAAGAAAATGATTATTATTATTATTCGGTGAGAGACGATAGAGGACCAGATCGAGGAAATTGGTCCTTCACCCAGTTTCGAAATCATTCTTTTACAACTTAGAAAACGTCACGATTTTATAACGGTGCCACACCTAAGTATCCTTCACAGGCTTAGTAAAAAGCCTGGCTGGACCACCATTCATAGTGCCAAACAGGAATTTCGCAAATAAGAGAAAAGAAGACCCGGTCACCCTCGAGTGACTCTCAAATTGCGATCTTAATAACGGAGAGAGAAGAAGAATCAATACCCGAGGGAGATCCAATTTAACAAGTACATTCAAAATCACCTCGTATATCCAAAAATCCAGTTGGGCAACCCCTCGAAGAAAACTAGGATACAAAACGGCTTCAAGAGCTATCCAGAAGAGCACTCCGTGAGCCAGAGAGTACAACTCTTGTCTCCGCTTTTTAACGTAGAACCGAAGAATTTGACATCGTGCCCCCCCTCCCCCCCGTCATCACGTGGAAAAACTAGAATCGGCCTCTGCCACTCAACGAAGCGGGATAAAGCCAATATAGCGACCTCTATCAACTCCTGATCATTTCAAGTTCATGTAAGTCAAAATAACTAGTTACATTCGTTTTTATTAAATAGGAATTATAATACTGTACCCAAGCTAACTAAAAGAGAAATAATATTTAGTAATGCTTGTCATATTGTTAGTTAAGAATTGGGGAACGTATATTGTGGATAAATGCTGTACAATATGTCTACCTAAATAACTAACTGGCCATTGGTTTATTTACGTGGAGCCTACTTTCTTTGCGTTTAAAAGAAATCACATAAGAAATAGGCCCTAGTTCAAAGCTAGATAACTATATTAACCCTTTTGAATCTAGTGTAAATATTTTGTGAGTTTATTGGTAAATTTGAAATATATATTTGTTTTTGGATAATGCTTTGTGTTTCACTGGATCCTTTACGCGTTGAATGGCTCTTTCTTTAAAACGTATTAAACGTTGTGGCACTCTCAATAATAAGGTAATTAAAAAGTCCACTCAGCTTGCCTAGGTATTGTTTGCCTCCCAATTATTAGTGCCAGACGAGGCGCTGAAGTCATTGAATATATAGCTCTCTGACAAAGAAAATAGGAGGGAACTAAACAACTACAATACCACGACAAATGGAAGTTTTATGAAAACTTCCTGTTTTGGAAGAGTAAGATATACCGGATTGGGTTTAAATCATTTATATAGGAATTCTTTTAAATAAGTGTTAAACGAATTGAGGCAATATATAGTAGATGTGGAGAAATGGCTACATTAAGCATCCTGGAGGAGTATAGGTACATTCAAGCCCCCCTCCCTCATGAGGAGAAGCGTGGGAAAGGTAGCCGGCGAAAATGCTTACCATGTGTGATCTCCTTGCCGCTGTGGGCAGTTGGAGCTATCATCTGTTTGAAGGCGACCACCTAAGGTCCTTAAACAACGCTCTAACGATCGAATTACCTACGAGACCCATAAACCCGTGGTTATGGAAAAAAAAGCGGTGCGAGTCAGAAGGCACGCCAAGTAGCGGTGCGGTTGCGAGCCTATAATTTGCGAGCTGACTTGGGCACCCCAGTGCCACCTCAGGAATTCTCGCTCTCCCCAGATGCTAACTCACCATTCGCTCCCCTCCCCTCTTTTGCCTCTGTGGCCTGGTCACTTCCCCCTTTAGATGAGAACAGGATTATCAGAAGTCGATACACCAGAGGTGGATTAGTTCGTGAAGATCGATCCGTCGGCCAGACAAGAAGATTATTAGTAGTCGATTCGCCAGAAGAAAGATTAGTTCGTAAATATCGATCTTTCAGTCAGACAAGAAGATTAGAAGTCGATACGCCAGAAGAAGGGTAGTTCGTGAAGATTGATCCTTCAGTCATACAAGACTCTTTTAGTGAGAAACGAGAGGATCAGATTGAGAAAATCGATCCCCCCTTTCAGGGCCGTATTAACCTAAATAGTCAAGTTTTATATCGGTGTCATACCGAAGAAGCCTTTTCAGTCTGCAAAGAAGTCCGACTGAAGAAAAGCAAAGCCGCTCACACTCGAGTGATTCTCACATCTCAAGCACCGTAAGAGTGAGAGGAGAAGAACCCTGCCCCAACGAGCTCCCGTTCTTTAATTACGTTGAAGAATCAGCCCCCGTCACAGGCGAAGAAAATTCCACTAGCGAACACCACACTTCAAAGCGAGAGATAAGTCCTCCAGCGACACCTGGCAATCCCTGTAAGTTAACAATAACATTTATATCTCTATTGCGATAGTAGAAGTTTAGTACGTCCCACGTTTTAAAGGAGAGTAGAAACCATTATTCTTGAACCTAGGTCATATGTGTTTGTAGATGAGAGTACGTTAATTTAAGGTTTTATGCTAATCAAATAGGGTCGTAATAAAAATACTAATTGGCAATTATTATGTTTACTGGAAGCCTACTGGTTTATGTTTGTCATTGAAAGATCTTTGAGGCCAAAGATAGAAATGTGTTTACAGTTCGTTTGTAATATTTAATTTAAAATACATGTTTATTTTGGTAGATTCTGGTGTTTCCTCTTATCCTTATGTGTTTAAAAATAGCTCTTCCTTAAGAACTAAACCACTAAAATAGCACTCTCAGAACAAAGCCTACTTCATCATAGAAGTAACTCACGCCCCTTAAAGCATACCGCTACTAAAAGGGTGTCAAAGAGTAGAGGGATCAAAACCAAGGGTCATTCTACGACTTATAATAAAAGTGGTGTCAGGTCTAGAGGTTTTATATTAGAAAGAACTCAGCAGTGTCTATTTAAGGAAGAGCTAACACATAAAAGGAACACAAGGAATAATAGAATATTTGACGAGTGGAAAATTGGTAAAGTTAGAGGTGGATACCATCTAAAGGTAATTGTTAGGCCAAGTGGTAAGTTTCGGTGGTGGAGTAGGTCAGGCTTGATTAAAAACAAGGTAGATGACTGACATAAGCGCGATGGCATTGTTTGACCTTTATCGGAAGCAAGGTCAAAGCCTCGGACTGGAAGGAACCGAGCTAAACTCGTTTATTCAGGAGAAAGAGAGAAATGAAAGAGAACAAAGAAGAGAGGAACGTGAAATGAAAATGGAAGCTGATGAAAGAAGAGAAAAGGCGAAAATGAAAGCTGATGAAAAAAGAGAAAATGCGAAAATGGAAGCTGATAAAATAAGAGAAAAGACGAAAATGGAAGCTGAGGAAAGAGAGAAGATAAGGGCCCACGAAAGAGCTCTTAGCAAAGACGAGTTAGAGGTGCAGTCAGTGTCATCCAGAACAGGAGTGTCACCAGCGGCCAGCATGAAACTCCCGGAGTACAGGGACGATGAAGATTTATGCTCATATCTCTCCCATTTTGAGAAAATATTTGAAGTCAATAATTGGGACCTAGAAGAAGATGGGGTCGCCAGACTGTTACCGCTACTCAATCGTAGGATGAGAGAGATATTCGTATCTTTACCCTCAGAAGCGACTGTGGACTATTCCACTCTCAAAGCGGAACTTCTCTCAGCAACAAACCTTAACCCAGAAGAATATAGGATGAAGAATATAGGATAAGACCTGGACAAACATACAAACATTTTGGCTTTGAGCTTCGTCGAAGCCTACAGTTTTGGATGGAGTCAGAAGGGGTAGAGAACGAAGTCGCTGCGGTCGTCGACTTCATGCTTAGAGATCAGTTACTAAGTACACTACCCCAGGAAATCCGTGCATTCGTTAAGGACCAAAAAGCTTCTACCTTCAACGAGTGTCTGGACGAGGCTGACCTCCACGCGGTAAATCATCGGTTATATCCTAGAGAGTAAAAGAAAGAGAAGGCTCCCTCCCCAAAGAAAAATGGGCCGCCACCCAGGCATTTACAGAAGAAGCCCTTTAAGTTCTCAGCAGCAAAAGGAACTTATAAACCAAATTTTGGAGGAGAAAAAAATCAAAAAGAAGGTAGGATTCCACAAGGATCATACCCTAATACCGGCACGTATCCCAGGAAGCCCGTCACTTGTTATACCTGCGGGATAATAGGTCACCTGAGTTTCCAGTGCCCACAGTACTCCCAACTGAGGGAGACCTCGAGACAACAGGTGCAAAACCTGACTGCCGCGATCCCAGCAGGACAAGCTGATTCGTCCTACGTCCCCGCGCCAACATCCGAAGGGCCCCAGCAACAGGTAAACTTTCTATTCAACAAAAGTTCGCCAGGCGGCCTACAATTTGAAGAAGGCACTGTTAATGGGTGCCGAGTATCCACTTTAGTCAGAGACACCGGATGTACGTGCATAGTGGTATCCGACAAGTTGCTGCCCCCAGTAAACCCTATCCATGAGAAATTCGCAATCGTCCACGACTTTTTAGGACACGACAATCGATTCCCCGTCGTGAGATGTCATATACAATGCAGATATTTCACCGGTTGGACGGACGTGGTAGTAGCCCCGATTAAGTTCTGCGCAGTACTAATCGGACAAAACCCCCTAATTCCCCAGCAAGAAGTGGCTCAACAAGTAGTCACCCGGGCACAAGAAGCCCAGAGGAAAGAGCAACCTGCTAAGTTGACCCCGAGGATTACCCTCGAAGACAATGGGTTCAAATTGACTTCCTTCGCCAGTGCTCAGGAGGAATGCCCCACTCTTAAACCTCTATGGGAGAAAGCTATTAAAGGTGAAATTCTCCAAGTGAAAGAAAAGAAGCCTATCCAGTATATCGTAGAAGACTCACTTCTCTACCGTACTATCAGCGAGGAGGATAAGGAGAACAAGAAAGCACTGTGTGTACCTCAAGAATACACGCAAAGAATTTTGAATACCGCGCATGATGGAATATTAGCCGGACACCTTGGGCACAACAAAACGGCGTAGCAGATATTCCGACACTTTTATTGGCCCCAGGCCGCCAGGGAAATTGTGGCCTATTGCCGATCATGCGACGTGTGTCAGAAGGATCCCTCCAGAGGACGGGTACCTCCCGCTCCCTTACAAAAGGTGCCCGTTATAACCGAACCATTCTTTCGAGTGGCAATTGATTTGGTCGGACCAATTCACCCCCCTTCAAGTGGAGGACACTCCTACATCCTCACCCTAGTGGATTGTGCCACCCGGTTCCCAGATGCCGTGGCCCTACGAAAGATTGACACTATTTCCTGCGCGGAAGCATTAATTTCAATTTTCGCACGAGTAGGCCTGCCTAAAGAAATTCTATCTGATAGAGGGCGCCAATTCACCTCAGAATTGATGAAGTATTTTAACAAACTACTGTTAGTCAAGCCAATTTTTACGAGTCCATTTCATCCCTCCGCTAACGGAATCTGCGAGAAATTAAACGGGACTCTCAAAAATATATTGAAGAAGTTGTGTTAAAACAACCCTACACAGTGGCACAGATACCTGCCTGCAGCCCTTTTCGCCTGCCGAGAAATACCTCATCGGACGTTGGGATTCTCGCCCTTTGAGCTATTATACGGGAGAAATGTGCGAGGTCCTATGAGTATTCTTAAGGAATTATTTTCCAACGCGAAGCTCGACCAAGAAATCAAATCGTCTTACGCCTACGTGATGGATATGCGCGAGCGCCTAGAATACTGCTCTGGCTTAGCTCGAGAGAACGCCGAGAAAAATTTAGCCAAATATCGGGACTACTTCGATATGAAAGCAAAGGCTCGAAAATTAAAGGCAGGAGATGAAGTCTTATTATTACTCCCGACCGAAAATAATAAGTTATGGGCCCAGTGTAAGGGACCGTTTGAAGTAATCGAGGCACGGGGTCCAGTCGATTACTTGATAGATACCCCAACAGGGCGAAGAACCTATCACATAAACATGCTAAAAAAATATCACCGCCGCGCGTGCATAAAGAATATTACCCTTCTAGACGAAGAAGAACCGATGGATGCCGTTTACCCGGGTACGCCCCTGCAAGTCATACACACCGTGTGTGTGGAACAAGACGAGGAATACGAACTTCCCTCGCTCTCACCTACCCCGGAAGACCCTCGGGTGGATTTAAAGATAAATCCCCACTTAGAAATTCAACAAAAAGCGGAAATGTTGAACTTGCTCATGGAATTCCCAGAAGTCATTTCTGAAAACCCCGGATGTGCCAAGGATTTTATCCATGAAATAAAACTAAAAACTAATTCAGTGGTTCGGAGCAAACCATATCCTTTACCGATCCACCTACGAGAAGCCTTCAATAAGGAAGTCCGGAATTTACTAAAATTGGGAATTTTAGAGCCATCGGAGTCCGATTATTTCTCCCCCATAGTAATGGTTAAGAAACCGGATCAATCATTTCGGATGTGCGTGGACTTCCGAAAATTGAATTCAGTGACCGTTTTCGACGCCGAGCCCATCCCACTAATAGATCAAAATCTCCATTTATTTGAAGACGCTAAATTCATCACCGAATTGGATTTGTGTAAAGCGTACTATCAAATACCTCTTGCTAAGGAGTCCAAAAAACTGACGGCGTTTGCGACCGAGAGAGGTCTGTTACAGTTTACCAGGCTACCCTTCGGACTACTAACAGCCGGTAGCAATTATAATAGGATGATGAGGCGAATTATCGCTGGACTAAGTGACGTGTCGTTTTACCTTGACAACGTGTACGTAGCTACCCGTACATGGGAGTCACACTTACACGCCTTACGCTCATTGCTGGAGAAATTGAAGGAGCAAAGTCTAACCACCGGACCGACCAAGTGTTATTTTGCCTAAGAATCCATTGACTACCTGGGATTCAAAATAGGACAAAAACACTTGACTATCCAGCAAGAAAAAGTGGACGCCATAGTCAAGATGCCCCGGCCGAAAACAAAGAGACAACTCCGATCGTTTATGGGAGCGGCCTCTTTCTATAGGCGTTTTGTACCACACTTCGCTTCCATTGCGGCCCCACTTAATGATTTGTTAAAAAAGAGAGCATCAGACCCTGTCACGTGGAACCCCCATGCAATAACTCAGTTGGAGGTTCTAAAAGGAAAACTCGTAACTGCGCCCATTCTTCGCTTACCAAATCCCAACAAGATCTTCGGCCTTCGCACGGACGCTAGTCGGGACGGGTTAGGCGGAGTATTGCTTCAATACGAAGATGACGAAACAGCCTATCCTATAGCTTATGTCAGTAGGAAACTGATGAGTAGAGAAAAAGCCTACGCTACTATCGAAATCGAAGCTTTGGCCATAATATGGTCCATAGGTAAATTCAAATATTATCTAATAGGGCGCGAGTTTAAGTTGGAATGCGACCATAAACCGTTGTCATACTTAGGTAAAAATAAGTGTAAGAATGGAAGACTCCTGAGATGGAGTTTACTCTTAATGGAGTACCAGTACTCCATTCACTATATAAAAAGGTCCAACAATTGTATGGCCGACTCGTTAAGTCGGAACCCTGTCGACGATTAAGGAGCAGCCCAACTATTGTATTATAGCAAAGTTAAGTGTAAATCAGTAGAATTGTGAGTAAGTAGGGGCGAGTAACCCCCTAGTGGTAGGTAAGAAAATCCTAAGTTGGCACAGTAATATAGGAATTAATGTAAGGTCAGGTGAAATGTTATCGAGGCATTCCTGAGTGAACTAGAATTTATTGTATAATATAATGTTCCGGAAGTTACCCATGTATATTATTGTAAGCGTCGGATTGGAACCCCCCTCCCTCCCGTTATTTTCTTAAGGATGGAGGTAAATGTGAAGAAATGGCTACATTAAGCATCCTGGAGGAGTATAGGTACATTCAAGCCCCCCCCCCCCCTCATGAGGAGAAGCGTGGGAAAGGTAGCCGGCGAAAATGCTTACCATGTGTGATCTCCCCGCCGCTGTGGGCAGTTGGAGCTATCATCTGTTTGAAGGCGACCACCTAAGGTCCTTAAACGACGCTCTAACGATCGAATTACCTACGAGACCCATAAACCCGTGGTTATGGAAAAAAAGCGGTGCGAGTCAGAAGGCACGCCAAGTAGCGGTGCGGTTGCGAGCCTATAATTTGCGAGCTGACTTGGGCACCCCAGTGCCACCTCAGGAATTCTCGCTCTCCCCAGATGCAAACTCACCATTCGCTCCCCCCCCCCTTTTGCCTCTGTGGCCTGGTCACTTCCCCCTTTAGATGGGGCGGCAATCCGCCTATAAATAAGCCCCGCAAAGAAAGAGAACAGGATTATCAGAAGTCGATACGCCAGAGGTGGATAAGTTCGTGAAGATCGATCCGTCGGCCAGACAAGAAGATTATTAGTAGTCGATTCGCCAGAAGAAAGATTAGTTCGTAAAGATCGATCTTTTAGCCAGACAAGAAGATTAGAAGTCGATACGCCAGAAGAAGGGTAGTTCGTAAAGATCGATCCTTCAGTCATACAAGACTATTTCAGTGAGAAACGAGAGGATCAGATTGAGAAAATCGATCCCCCCTTTCAGGGCCGTATTAACCTAAATAGTCAAGTTTTATATCGGTGTCATACCGAAGAAGCCTTTTCAGTCTGCAAAGAAGTCCGACTGAAGAAAAGCAAAGCCGCTCACACTCGAGTGATTCTCACATCTCAAGCACCGTAAGAGTGAGAGGAGAAGAACCCTACCCCAACGAGCTCCCGGTCTTTAATTACGTTGAAGAATCAGCCCCGTCACAGGCGACGAAAATTCCACTAGCGACCACCACACTTCAAAGCGAGAGATAAGTCCTCCAGCGACATCCGGCAATCCCTAATACCTACCTGTAAGTTAACAATAACATTTATATCTCTATTGCGATAGTAGAAGTTTAGTACGTCCTACGTTTTAAAGGAGAGTAGAAACCATTATTCTTGAACCTAGGTCATATGTGTTTGTAGATGAGAGTACGTTAATTTAATGTTTTATGCTAATCAAATAGGGTCGTGATAAAAATACTAATTGGCAATTATTATGTTTACTGGAAGCCTACTTGTTTATGTTTGTCATTGAAAGATCTTTGAGGCCAAAGATAGAAATGTGTTTACTGTTGGTTTGTAATATTTAATTTAAAATACATGTTTATTTTGGTAGATTCTGGTGTTTCCTCTTATCCTTATGTGTTTAAAAATAGCTCTTCCTTAAGAACTAAACCACTAAAATAGCACTCTTAGAACAAAGCCTACTTCATCATAGAAGTAACTCACGCCCCTTAAAGCATACCGCTACTAAAAGGGTGTCAAAGAGTAGAGGGATCAAAACCAAGGGTCATTCTACGACAGTAGAGAAAAGGAAGTTTCCAAAAAATTCATATATTTATTAAATCCTAACCAGGGGGAGATTATTTTGTAGGTTTTAAATGTTTCTTTTTTTATAAAAGTTACTTTGAATTTCATTTGTACAGAACTAAAAAAAAGTACCTTTAGGTTTTATGAATATTGATGTTTCAGAAGCTCCAGCCCCCCTATTGACTGAAAAGTCAAGGAAGTTAAGCCTACCGGGTATTACCAAAATATGTTAGACTAATTATGACGCTCTCAACAAAGGACACTGATGGTTTTGATGCAGTTAGGCACGTTTTTATTGTTTTAATATACAAATATATGTTTATATTGTAATATTAATCAATTTGGCCGCCATCGGTGGGAATCATATTCTCCAGGTGAGACCTGAAAGTCCTTCATCATGTTGACCCACACGGGGTTGAAGAGGGCTTCGGCTCGTCGATGTTGCCTTTGCGGACCTAGCAGGCCTTGCCCTTGACATGTGCCCACACACTGTAGTACAGACGATTGAAGTCAGGAGCTGCGGGGGGCAAAGTTCCTTGGACCAGAAGTTCATATTCGACAGAAGGAAAGACGCATTCTGATTTCTTTGTGATCTTTCTCAGCCAGCACAGGACTTTCGTTGCAAAGATGTCACTGTAATCGGCCGCCGTAGTGGGCCTGTAACAGGCCACAAACCACAACGGTGGCATTTTCTCATCATTCGAAGCCACGATGCCGAGCATCATCACGGAAATAGTCCTGGTTACGCAAAAGGAAGAAAGAGTCATCCGCAAATCTTTTATAAAAACGGGTTTAAATAGATTAGGGGGTCATCAAGCCAGATATTTTCGTAATGACACAAGAATGAATTGGCAAAGGTTAGTCCCAACGAGGACACCATTGCCATTCCATCTATCTGTTGGTAGAGAATACTATTAAAGAAAAATATAGTATCTTCCACTTCCCGTTTTAATATTTTTACAAACTAGAAAGAAATCTAGTAGAGTGGAGCTACAAAGTTTACCACAAATGATATGGACAGTTTTAGAAACAGGTACATTAGTAAAAGGGAACTCCACCTCAGACGAAACGATATAATCATTTGTTTGTGGCAAACTATTGATCAAGTCTACAAATTCAAAGGAAACCTTTAGTGTATACATATTACCTGTTAAATATTCTAAAATAGGAACTAAGACTTTAGCTAAATTGTAACTATGTGGATTGGTCACAGAGAGAATGGCGTGTAGAGAACACCTGGTCGCGATCCAGTGACAAATAATCCATCATCAGTGGCTAAAGAGAGAGGGGGAAAATATTGACACTGAAAACTATTAAAATACACTAATTAATTGTTTGAATTAAAAAAGCGATGGAATTAATATATATCAGTAAAAAATACATAAAAATTAAGTGGTATGTAAAACATAATCGACAGTATGTAAAATTACTCAAGGAAACAAGATCTGTTGTAATTTTACAAAAACAAGTGGGAAGAAAAAAAGATTTCAATACAAGCCTACTTCACTGTTAGGTATTAAAAACAAACCGAATGAGTTTAAATGAGTAAAATAACACATTTAATATTATAAACCAAAAAATATGTACAAATTACAAAGGGAGACTAATTAGTCCCTTTGGAGTTTTGAGCGCAACTAATTATCGCTATAAAACTAAAAACCAAGAATCTTCGGTTGGTCTGTTGGTGGGTTGATAGATTGGTTGGTTATACGGTGAGAAATTTAATTGAGGAAAAAGGGAATTATTTAAATTAGACATTGTTTTTGATGAACAAAGATTTAAGGATTTTTACCTCTAAGGATGTTGAGGCAGATGGCAAGATGTTAAATGGACTCTGGATTAAGAGGATATTGGTGATTTTCACTGTTCCCTAATGGATGAGGCTTCTGGGTTGGAAAGGTGAATACCAGTCCTGTGAGACCAACCGATGTGATTAGCGATCCTGCATTTTAGTTGCAAGGCACTTTGGCCCACATAACGACTATGGCAAGTCGTGAATTAATAACTGTAAACTACATGAGATCACAACCCCATAATTGAAGAAAAACCCTGAAAGATGCTCGTACAGGTCCTATGTGATAGAAAGAGGTCAGTTCATATCAGGTAAGATGAAAAAGAATCGATTTATCCGTGCAAAACGCTTGCTCTCCATGTTGAAAACTCAAGAAGCTGGAATGTTTTAGTTTTTTCTCTGATGAGAAAAACCTTGACCATGACCAAAAGGTAAACTCAAAGAGTTATAGATGCATATGAAGAGTGCCAAGCTAGGTTCCAACTATAAGGCCTACCAAGTTTCTCGCAACTGTGTTGGTTCAGGAAGTCTTTAGCAGTGAGGTATTTGTCATGCCCACTCACTTTTCTGCGCAGGGGGCTTAAGAGTTACTGCTGCTGCCTACAGAGAGGTTTAGATAAATGTTGTGAGGTTTTGAACAGACACAGTATGCTACGAAAGCTCTTATATAATTCAAAAAGACTCTGTGTTATCTCATAAGGCTAGAACAAACCAAGAATGGATGCTTGCCAATTAACCCGATCATGCTCTATCAGCTATATGTAGTCCCTCTCACCCTACCTCAATTCACTAGGCTATTACGTATGGGGCTTCATTGATAGAGGGGTAAATCAACATCCCTATAATACCATTCAATATCTCAAGTCCACTATAACAAAGACTATGTCCGAAGTTGATAAAGATCATCTGATTCGGGCATGTTAACACTTCAGACCTCAAATTGAAGGAGTCAATGAGGCTAATGGTATATTCATTAGATAGGCGTGTTAGAAGGATTCTCAAGATTATTTGTGCTGATTTTCAGTAGTCAATCAACGCCCAATTGCTACCTATGTTGTAGAAATCGTTAAATGATTCCCCTACATGCTTCAGGTTTTCTTCCTATTTGTCGTTGCCTCATGATATGTAGCGCACTAGATTTGCATTTATTGAACAATGTTGCATTTATTCAACAATGTTGTAGTCTGTGATAGAACGGGTTGAGGCAGCGTTATTTTCAACTCCTATCACATGTTATTTAAAACCACGATGCTGCCCACGTGCATCTTCGCTTCGAAGCTTGGCGTCTTATCGCAGCCACCGGATGTCAATGTTTAAACAAGGAGGTTATCGTCCCCCCGTTCGCCCCCATACGCCGACCTCGCCAGATTGAGTTAGGCTTATGGGCAGATAAGGCATTGTTCCAAGCCTCGGCTGTGCATTCCCTCGAAGTTCCCACTCCATTGTCCCCCACGCCAAGGGAGTGTCTCGACTATTTAGATGGAAACTTTACCACTAAGATCCGATTGGAAATCCAGATTTTCGTCGCGAAACATCACCACCACCCTCTCTCACTTTGTGCGCCAAGGGACCTCGACCTCGAGATTCACCATCACTTGTCCAAAAGGAGGACAAAATCCCTTGAGTGCCAAAGTTTGAGCCTTTGCGACGCCGAGTCCAAAAGGCTTCCCACTAGTTGTTCAGAAAGAGAACAACGTTAGAACAGCCATTGTTCGTTCGAGCCCCGTTGACAAGAAACGGTTCTCACCCTTCCCCCTCGTTGTTTAGAAAGAGAACAACGTTAGAACAGCCATTGTTCTTGAGCCCGTAGACAAGAGACGGTTCTCACCCCCCCCCCCTGATTGTTCAGAAAAGAACAACGTAGAACAGCCATTGTTCGTTCGAGCCCCGTTGACAAGAAACGGTTCTCACCCTTCCCCCTCGTTGTTTAGAAAGAGAACAACGTTAGAACAGCCATTGTTCTTGAGCCCGTAGACAAGAGACGGTTCTCACCCCCCCCCCTGATTGTTCAGAAGAGAACAACGCAGAACAGCCATTGTTCGTTCGAGCCCCGTTGACAAGAAACGGTTCTCACCCTTCTCCCGTTGTTCAGAAGAGAACACCGTAGAACAGTCATTGTTCTTTTGAGTCCGTTCGCCAAGAAGCGGTTCTCACCCTTCCCCCTTGTTGTTCAGAGGAGAACAACATTAGAACAGCCATTGTTCTTGAGCCTGTAGACAAGAGACGGTTCTCACCCCCGCCCCTGTTGTTCGGAAGAGAACAACGTAGAACAGCCATTGTTCTTCAAGCCGTTCGTCGAGAAACGGTTCTCATTCCCAAGATGCCACCTCAGGATCATCTTATTCTCCCCTTTCGGCTGGACCTCACCAGCGGACCGAATATTCCTTCAAGTACCTTCCACTGCACCCTAATGAAAAGTTACTTAAGCCAAACGTCGCCTTTTGAGTATTGATCCCTTTTTGTCAATTCTATCCTGTGCTTTAAATTGTTTATCGAACCATCCCATCTCTTTAACTCTATATTTGTTTTACCTTTTTAAATCCTTTAATCCTCGGCTTAGGCCGAGCCCCCACGACCCTTCTCATTCTCTGTTTATGTCAATATTTTCCGTCTTGTGTTTGTTGATAGTTATTATTAATAAAACTCTATTTTATTAATGATGGCAATATTATTATCCTTGTGCTCAGTTCCACTTCTTAAGCATATCGAAGATACATAATATCGGCCCGCCAGACATCAACGCACTCTAAAGATAATTAAAGAAGTTCCCTCAACGAATAGTTATATATGGTATATCGTCAAAAGTCCATTCTACGACATATTCTTATATTTGTACTTATCATCCTATAAATATTAAAAAGAGAGTAAAGTCCTTTTTAGAATACAAAATTACGTTTATTTAACAAACTGTTCTCATTATATTTGTCAATGGTTTATCATCGGGTAATTGTAAAGTAGGCTCCTCTCTGGAAGAATTAATTCGGCTTTTATGAAATATTTTAATTGATTTCCATTTGCACTACTTGCCTATCAGAATAAAATTTCGTTTACCTGATTTTTTAATGACTTAATAAAAATCCCTGGGTGCAAAGACTGCTGAATGCGAAGAATAAGGAAGAACTTCCCAAACTAACGCATTCACTTATTTTTCAGTCAAACGTGCTAAATGTTGGCGTGTATGGTCATGAGGAGGAGGAAACTCTTTGGGTTGACTAATTAGGGATTTTTTGGCGAAAAGAGTTTCATTTAAACGTTGTGATTGTTGAATACATATGTCTTAAATGAACATTTGTTTATTGTTAAAAAGTTCTTAATGAATAACTCCTTTCAAATCCGACTAAATAAAAAGGTAGGTCCTCTGCTGTTGTAGACCACCTCTAGGAGTAGAAATGATTTTTTCTATTGCATTTAAAAACACTATTCATCTTCGGTAATAATTCTCTTAAAAAATGACTCTTGAGAATTTAGAACCAATTAAAAAATGAAACTTTATTCAGACATTGATAATGTTGTATGTACTTCAAACATTTTACGTGGTACCCAAACACCATTTGTGTGTACATTTACCTTGGTCATATGAGCTTCAAAATGTTTAAAATTGCTACAAGATCTAATAACCTGTTTTTAGCAAATCCAGCAATGTAAATAACTTTAATAGGATTTTTTATTTCTTCTTTAGACGAAATTAATTTCCCAGCAACTTAAAAAATTATCATTTAATTTTAATTTAAATTGCAGAGTAAAAAATCTATAGTGTTTATGATGAGCGTTAACTAACATATAACTCGACCTTTGGCTTTACCGTTCATTAAGATTACTGTTACTTGATCTTTAAAATGACTTCGTTGCTATTTATCTATCGCTTCCGCTTCTAATTCGATTCAGACTAAAATTCTAAAATAATATTTTCAGTTCATACCATTATCATAATGTCTTTATTGCAGTAGAGGTATCACATTTTCATGATTTAATCCCTACTGCTTACTCTGAAAAGTTGTGTGATTTAAGTAATATAATAAAGATATTTCGAATAAATGTTCTATCTGTTATATAAAAATAAAAACCATTGGAAATTCAAGCTTAAGGTTCATCGATAAAAATAGATAAATGTTAACCGAGGAAAAATATGTTTACTGTCGACTAATTATGTGGTGATTGAACCTTCTGAGAGAGAATGCAGCTTTTTTTTTACCTATTTTTATGTAAGAATTCCTCACTTCCTTAGAGAGATCACCAATAATGTGAAACATTTGTAGTTGTCTATTATCTAACCTTGGCTTTTATTTGCCTCCACAAATCTAATTCGAATATAAATCTGGAATTTAAAAATTCCACAGTATACGTTCTTTCATTTGTTTCCTTACACTATTTTTGACGTATGGTTTATAAAGATATCAATATTGAATGTTCAATGAGTAACGAGTTTCAGCTGTCTAGATCATTCCTTCAAACAATTGGTTGAAACTAGCAAATTATTTTTCCCTTCAACTGGTTGCTTAAAAATTAAGGAACCAGTTCGCCGTCTTGATCCCAAAGCATTCCTCAACGTAAATTTTCTTGTCTCCTTTAGTACTAGTCATATAATGTTATGTGAAGAGTAGGTTTCATTTCAATAAACACTATAAAAACAGTGTGGTGATTACTTAATTTAATTATTGCTAGATCAAATCGAATAACTTTTTTTCTTTATTCATTAGCTTTCTGGATATAACTTTTTTTGAACCTCAACTATATAGAGGCATATATAGGATTTTAGCAATGGAGCAAATCTGAAGTGATATGCATCAAGAACTTGTAAACCTCTTATCTACAGACCGCTGGACGAGGTGTTACCCTTAAAAACTTCCTATCTAAAGTGCTCTGAGAGACATGTTGAACTTGCAAGCCTCTTATGTAAAGTCGTTTGAACTTTCAAACCCCTTTTGTAAAGTCGTCTGGTGGAGACGCTGCGTATAATTTCTTGTTAAAGAATAATTAAAGATTTTATGTCTGAATGATTTGCCTGATCATCAAAAATAATAGGACACAAGATCTTTCAAGTAGTTCTCTTTTAATTGTCATTCTATACTATTTTTCCTCCACTATTCACATTATAAAGTTTTAAATTAATAAACAGTCAAATAAACATTTTAACTTTAATTAATATAGTTGGGATTTTTCTTAATATATTTGAAAAGTACAAGATTTAAAGTATATATATAATCATTTTGGATACTTTGGGAATATTGAGAATATATTTATCTATAGCATAAAATTAATTATCTTTGGTTAAAAAAAAGAGACAAACAAATGATATTACAATAATTTAATTAACATGATTAGCAATGTTTTTAGCATAAAGGGACGGCAATTTTTCTGATTCCTCTTTTTTTTGAATCAGCGTTTTTCCCCAAAAGATTTTGAGGGTCTGTTCCTAACCCTTTCTTTTTTTTAATGTTCAGTCACACCTTAATTTGCACTTATCATCAAAATAGCTTATTATAATCCGTAGACAAAAAATCCACGGAGCAAGGGGAATTTAGAAGAAGTCCCTCTCCTAACCATTTTATCTATTCCTGGTTATGTCATACATTGAGCCCTTACATTATATCTATGGAGGAGATCAACACCTTTTCGTGTTACGAAAGCTTGCTATTAATGATTTAATAGTTTGTTTACCACACCAATAAATTGCTAAAAAAAGTCTGCAGTAATAGTCTTTCCCTTTTCCAATAGCTCATAATAATGATCACCTTGTAGCAATTCGGCTACAAAAACCTGAGTAGTATTCCTGCTAAAGAGAATAATGGTTAACCTTTTTAGACACTAGCTTGTATTTAAAAGCCTAAAAATCATCCGGATGCACTCCTCAAATGTTTTTCATTCCTTGTGTAACATTTTTAAACATACTTTAAGAAGCAAACACGAATATATTTTACTTTAAAATCTCAATTTTCCCCGCGATTTAACATCACTATAGATACACTATAAACTTTACACTGGTTTTTGAAAGAGATGAAACTAAATCGAGGCGTCGTTTTCTGCCATTTAATCGTTGTTTTATAGTTTATAGCAGTGGAATAAGTAATTCAATTCCAAACATCTTAATATATAAATAAAAACCATACTCATTGTGGCATAATGGACTTTATTAAAAATCTCTTTTCGACGAAATCTCTCTGTAGTAATGAACCATTCTCGAGTTCCGAGATATGATTTAGATTTAATGGAAGAAAGTCTTAGACCCAAACTAATACAAAAATTACAAGATTAAATTTACTTAAGTCAGAATCAATTAGGATGGAGAAATTAATATCGGGAGCTTATAAACAAGAAACGAAAAGAGAGCTTATATGGAAGACTTCAGAAATAACTAAACACTCAATCTAATACCCTCAAAATTCTTTTTTACGTATAATTTGGCAGCTTTCAAGTCGACCAAACTATAAATGTACAGAATTCACGAATATTCTTTTATGGCATACCTTATACAAATATTTTACGATAAACAGCCATGCATTTTTATTCATTATTTTTACAGACTTAATTTATGAAAGCTGTTACGATTTATGGAAAGCATATTAAATATGGAGAACAAAAACTAACGTGTGGGAAACTAATTCAAAAATCTCCAACAAAAAACTCTAATAAATTTACAAGAAATTACTACATATATGATAAAGGAAAGTTCTGCCTGCAAATGAAAAAAACATCGGAAAATAGAGAGTGTATGAGCGAAAAAGTATAGACATAAAACCTTGTCTTAAAAGGAAGGAAGCCCGACGAAATAAATAAAACATTAGAACCAAAACAAAGGAGAACAAAAAGAAAAGATTAAAAGCGTAGAAGTCATCAAAATCGTGGGAGTCAAATGCACATATATCGGTATTTATACATATAAGATATGAAGCCAAATTTAGTAAATATTGAAAAAGATATAGCTTACAATAAAAAATTATTTAATTTATAGTAAACATCTTAATAATAGAAAGTCTCTAAAATTTTTGGGTAAATATTTATATTAGGCAACTAATTAATTAGGAAAATTTAAACAATATTTCTAGATAACAAGGTATAGGAAGTGTATATGATTACTCCTTAGAGCTTTTTATAAATAAAATACCTTATTATTACAAAACATCATTATTTTATCATCTTTTTCTTCATGTTATATGCAGTATAGAATTGTTTGTATATATATCCTAAAATTTGTCTATTGTATGACTTTTTCTCTCTGTTTAGCGCTGACACACAAACACTTCTGCCTCTCTCACTCTCTCTCTCTCTCACTCTCTATCTCTCTCTCTATCTCTCTCTCATACTCTCTCTCTCTTGGTGGACAAAAGGACGTCATATTTAGAGTCCAACTTGCGATTGAGGAGTTCCCAGCATGGGTTACGAAAGCGCGGGTCGTGCCTAATGAATCTTGTGGAATTCTTCCACTTCGTTTTTAGTGAGCACGAGCGGGAGAAGGCAGTTGATGTTATCTAATAAGACTTTCCAAAAGCCTTCGATAAGGTAGCACACCGCCGCTTCCTTCGGAAAGTGCGTGCGCTGAGCGTAGACGGAAATATATCAAGTTGGATTGAGAACTGGCTGAATGGCAGACGGCAACGGGTAGTGTTGAATGGACAGGCTTCTGAGTGGGTGCCGGTTACTAGCAGTGTTCCTCAAGGTGCTGTCCTAGGACCACTACTGTTCATCATCTACGTCAACGACATCAACAGTGACATAATTGAGAAGATTTCAAAATTTGCCGATGATACTAAGCTTGATAAGAACGTAGCAAAGGATGGAAATACTGCCCGCCTTCAAGGTGATCTTGGGAAGATTGGGGAGTGGTCGGACACATGGCAAATACCATTTAACTTGAACAAATGCAAAGTGATGCATATTGGCCACCGAAACCCCCTAGCTTAATATATCCTTAAGGGCACCGCTATTGAATTCCTGACACTGAGAAGGACTTGGATGTAATAATCACTAGCGACCTCAAGTTCTCAAAACAGTGCATTGAGGCGGAGAAAAAGGCCCAAAGGATGCTAGGCTACATAAAGCGCCAGTTTGGATATCGGAACAAAAAGATTGTACTATGTTTGTACAACTCACTTGTCCGACCGCACCTGGAGTATGCCGTACAATTTTTGACTCCTTCGTTTCGAAAGGATATTGCGAGATCGGAACGTGTGCAAGCCAGGGCAACCAAACTGATTCCCTCTATCAGACATAAAAGTTAAGATGATAGATTAAGATAATTAGATCTGCTCTAGTTGGATACTCGGAGACTGCGTGGTAAGCTTATCGAAGTGTTTAAAATACTTCAAGGCTTCGACAATGTTGACTACACGGATATTTCCTAACTTAGTGAGGGCAGAACGAGAAATCACGTCTATAAACTTGAACTAAAGCATTACAACCGTGATCTGTGTGGTAATCTTTCACATACAGCATCTGCGCTAGCTGGAACGCACTTCCAGTGGAATTTGTCAACAACAATTCCGTTGATCAGTTCAAGTCAAGACTAGACAAAGTCTTAAAAAGTGGCCGTTTGAGCACTTAGACGTTATGCAGAACTGTTCCTAGGAGACCGTAAGGTCTCCTAGGGTACTCCTTGTCCATGTAGCTCTTTGTCGCTCTCTCTCTCTCTCTCTCTCTCTCTGTCTCTTTCTCTCTCTCTCTCCTTTATACGTATCAATTATCTATCCTATACCTTCATCCATCCTCTTTATGTTTTTAACTCAACATTTTTAAAATCACTTTCGTTTCTGATTTCTTGTAAATTTATTGAGGTTTAATTCGAGAATAACTTGAAAAATTTTCCAAATTACTTTTACTTTGTTTTTCATTTTTCAGTTGGCGTATTTTAGCATATATATATATATATATATATATATATATATATATATATATATATATATATAATATATATATATATATATATATATATATATATATATATCTATATATATATATATATATATATATATATATGTATATTGAATTCGCTGTCGCATACTTTTACTTGTGGTTTTAAATTTTTAGGTGAATTAAATTTTATTAAATGAAACCTTAAATGTTCCAGATTAATTTAACATTTTATTTTTTTTCCATGAATTTTCAAAAGGCACATCTCTATTTTATCTCTTCAATTATAAGGTGCCTTAACGGAACAATTTCCTAACAGAATGACTTCGACAAACTAACCAGAGAAGATAATAGGTCAAATTTAAATATATATTCTCATTCGCTTTCTCAGATTCTCTTTCTTCTTTTCTAGTCAGCCATTTTAAAGATACAATTAGAATATTTTATATAAACTTGTACATTTTTCATATATTTAATCATAATTAGGCTAACATCTGCCTCACATTACATAGTCCCAAGATGGGTTGATAAACTGCTTGTATAACATCGAAATTAAATCATGCAAAACTTATAAATGTCTAGGTATGCTACTATTATAGGATTGAAAAGAAAGCCTAGTTGGTCACGAAACCACCTTTACTATCTACTACAGACCAGAAATTAGTCAGGGCATGTTCCATAAATATATATATATATATATATATATATATATATATATATATATATATATGGTTCCTAAGGCTTATATCAAATCAAAACCATACGAAACGGATCTTTAATTAAGCCACTAAATTTGATTTAAAAGTTTTATGAAAATTAAATTTAATTGACTAAGCAGCAAATATTAAATAAGATAAAACAATCTATTAGCATCCACTAAACGCGACAGGAAAATCAGAAAATGATGATAATTATTGATCGTATTTAAACTCTGTTATTTAATATATATTAAGAGATTAAATACTGTTCCGTCTGCTGCATTACATACTTCAGGATTTTAAAAGGACCAAGTAAAGGCATATTAGTGAATACGTTGAGGTAATGTTCTCACACTGCTCCCTTCTTAAACTTCCCGATCATCATCCGCTGAGTTTGTGCGTTTCGAACCGAGGTGCCTCTTTTCCTTGAGAAGTTTTTGACCGTAAACCACGCTACAGACTCAGAGATGGTGGTCAACACTGCATCCTATAAAGGGAAACGAAAATTAGATAATCAAAAACATCATTTATCCTAACTAAACTTGACATCCCTCTCCCCCCCCCCTTCACCTCCTTTGATCTACTCCGCTCCCTAAATTCGTTCCGAAGATTAATTACACTTCACGTATAATAGCAAATCCGACAGGAAGTAGACGGAGAACAAATTAATGCGACAACATATAGATATTGAGTATGCGGCCAAAATTACGATCATCTCATTTTTCGTCTTCGTTTATCTTGCTTTAAGAGAGAATTTGGTTTCCTTCTAAGTATTTTGGGGTCCCTTTATTTTAAAATTCTGAGAAAGTTACTGATTGTATACTTATTTAACTTAGAGAACTTCCACCCTCTGCCCTTATGTGTGATATTAGATTTATGTGCATTAAATGACAGCTTACGAAGTTATATGGCACTCTTGGATAATACTCTCATGTAGGTGCAATTCCTGCAAACACGTAGGTCTCCATTTTTCTTTAAACTGCTTAAAATTATTTATCCTTTTCTCTAATCCTTTGCTGTTCCAAAAAATGTTTCTTATCAAAAGTTTGACAAGGTTATATCCAAACCCAATAGACCTAATGATAATTTTTCTTATAATGGGATTATTTCTATATATTCCATTATAGTTTTAAAATAAATTGAGATATACGAGTATATTTGTCTTATTATTGGCTTAATTGCTAGTTTTCTTCCCCCCTTGATTCGTTGCTAGTTTAGGTTATGCCCCTCCCCCTCCCTTTGCTTTAAACGAGATTACTCAAAGATATTCTTAGATTTTTTATAGCTGTTTTTCCCTGACCGATCTCCTTCACATAAACTCAAAAGTTTTCCTCTTAGAAATCATAAATTTATTTTATTTTTATTTATTTGAGGGAGATATCCTTAACAAAAAAAATAAATGAAAGAAAATAATAGCAAATTAATGAGATGCATAAATATCTGACCGGAAAATTAAAGGTGTTTAATTACTTTATATTTATCCACTGCATGCGTGACCAGCCTTCCAAATAAGAAGTAATGCGGTTTCTATAGCAACGGCCTCACCGATAATACATCGCGTGCGCTCCTCATTCACGCTAAGGTGAGCTCGATCGAGTGTTGAGAAGGGTTACGGTTGATATAGTATGCGCATTCCAGAGCAGTGTAAGAAGACATTCAATTTCAATCCAGAATTTATGTAGTAGAGAAGATCACTAGACGAAAAGAAAGTGATAGATATAGAAGACACTCATTCTTTATTCTCCCACTATTGTTGAGAATCGACCAACTCTTCGGTTCCATAATACACGTATCTTTGCAAGCTGATTTCAATATATTTTTCTCCTTTCTTTTATTTTTTATATGTTTTCTATGCGTTTTATTGCATTTTGTCGCATTGAAGGATCGAGATAACAGTGCACCAGTAATCACTTGATTGTTACTGTAGGAAAATTGCTGAGAGTCTTATGAATCTCCTAGGCTGGGAAAGTTAAGATGGAAACAAGAAGATGGAATGAGTGGAAAGAAAGAGGGCAAGATTTATGTTGAAAGAGAGAGGTGACCTATTTATTTTAATGGCTAATGGTAAATGCCTTGTAGAATACAATTTAATAGATGACAGAAGGCCTCTGTTTTTTGTCGTCAGAGCATGTACAAAATAATACAAAACTTTTAAAAAGTGGGGGACGCTGTCCTTTGGCTTTAACAAGCGGCTTTCTATCATACGCATAGGATTCTTGCGAGACTAGAGGCACTTTTGGTCTAACTCTAGGCTATTCCTGGGAGCGATAGAGAGAGAAAGAAACGAAGGTACTTTGTGTTTTCTCAGATAAGAACTTTGTTCTTTATCCATCTATCTATATATCTATCTATTAATCTATCTATTTATCTTCCAGTTCCGAAGGAAGAAATTTTCTCTCAGAAGACATTCCAATCCAAGTAAGGGATATGCCACACACCCGTGATTTAGGGGACAAGAGAACAAGCTTGTTGCGAGGCGTGAACTTTAGTAGGGAAGACCCGGGATAGGTGCATAGAGGGGTAGGTTTATATATTGCCAATATCTTCATCATATGTAAACAGTTGGCGCCGAGGTTCTTGAGACGTTTAGGCATCAGTACTAGCCTTGTCCTCGTTGAGTGCTTAATCAAGTTGATGACCCATCAGCGAAACTACAAGCAAAAAACTGTTTTTGGATACCCTGAGTAAGTATTCTGACTTTTTGTATTATTTTCATAGACCTTAATGAAACTCATGTTCATGAAATGTTATTTGATTTTATGAAATAACTGTCTTTATGCTTCATATGTGATTAGACTTCATTTTTCCATATTTTAAGGGAATAACAATATTTATGAGGAGAATGAAAATAATTCCTTCGGAGATAGTAGTTACAATCAGTAACAACTTTCCCCCAAATGGTGAAAACTCATTACAGCCTACTGAAGTTTTCATAGGCTCAACAAAAAAAACCTCAAGACCATCCAACCTCTTGGCACTTAACAAGCCTCAAGAATATGATTCCAGACCTTGTTCCAAGTACAAGCAAGGATGGTTTAGATAAGCCTTACATCTACCAATCACCTTCTTCTATAAAGACAGAACAAAGACCTACAGGAGAAATCAAAACTCCAGAGGAGCTGCGACCATTTAAAAAAGCTAGCCCGAGAAAGACTCAAACATGCAACAAAAGAAAACGCCACACAACAATCCTAAAACCTGTGAAGATGAAACTACCCGAACAAAATGAGGATTCACAAGGAAAAAGGCTCAAGAGTAAAACCTGTAAAAAGAATCTGAACAATAAAGGGTTTCTGAAGTCTGGTGGAGATAAGAACAGAAAGAACATCAAATGCAAAGATTGGGCTCATGAAAGTTGCACAAATGAAAGTGCTCATTATGTATGTGACATATGTCAAATGGCGTGATAACTGATTTCTTTTGGTTTTTAAAGCATTGGATTCTTTTCATATTTTGTAACAATATACACCATGGTCTGTAACAACTTGCCTCGCATATGGGGCGAGTTGTATACAAAAGGTTTTTCTGCTATTTTCAATTATATCGCAGGAATTAAAAGTATATTACCTTTTTGTTACATGATTATGATAACGCACATAATAAACTTTTCACAGCATAAATCTGTTTAAGTTTCCTTCATTAGTTATTGAGTTAGAGGTAAAAATAATAAAATTCTAACAACTAGCCTCTGTCTCCCCTACATTCCAATTGACTTCCTCCAAGCGCCAAGATGACTAGAAATAATGCCAGCCTCACAAGACGATTATATTTCTTCTCGAATAACAGGTTACGGTCATCTTTAATTGCTAGTCCTTCATTACCAATGCGACACTCATCCAAGTCTACTCCTCAATTTCCCGTCAAGTTTCTGTTATAACCAATGAACTAAAAGAACATTTAATTCACTCCGCGCCATATCACTAAATTTAAGATGCGGTGAAAAGCAAATAATTGCAGTGTTTGCACAGTTTTAAAATGCGACGCGATATATTAAAGACAATAAAAGTAAATTAATACTCATTAATAATTTAGATGAATTGAATAATTTAATAAAGCACAAAATCCAATCTCTTTCTTCTCAATCCTCCAAATTAAAGAGCCAATTATACTCCGAGCAATTAAGCTCGTCGTTGATTTCGAAGGCGAATCAAAGCAAAAGCAAATATCTCCGACTAACATAAACTTAGTTAATGCAATGCCGCCACTGCCAATTATCCTACAAAGAAGGAAAAGAGAAAGAGGGCATGCATAGTAGTTGTCGCAGTGTTTGTAATAGGTTTGTAATCATTAATTATCGATATATATATATATATATATATATATATATATATATATATATATATATATATATATATATATATATATATATATATATATATATATATATATATTATATTTATATATATATATATATATATATATATATATATATATATATATATATATATATATATAACAAATTTTATGGTAAAATCTTTAGTTTGTCAGTGAAGATGATACGAGTTGTATAAAATGCATCAGTTTAAAGAAATTTTCGCTAAGGTGTTATACTTCATAAATTCTAAATATTAAATTACTTGTTTTCTTAAACACGGGTGGAATCTACACATAGTGTCACTTTAAAAAAAAAACTTGCTAAGGTTAATTATTAAAACTGCATATAAAGGAAAACATTTAGTAACCTATAATGTGACGGAAAAAATTAATGAATTAAATACAGGAAACACTTCATCATGAATATTACATTCCAATAAAATAATAGTGAACATTACATATAAAACTAGAGAAAAATATGTATTAAAAAAACATTGGTAATTATGTTAAATGTTTGATGTTAATTATTTTTGGTTTGTAATCCTCTGTTTTAACATGACATACTGTAATATTTCTGTAGTCGCAATAAAGTTTAAGATATTCCACTAGTATTCGGCATTTTTCCCGGTTTTTTGTTGCTTACAATATCATTAATCGAGTTCCCTAGTGAATTATTTTCTACGTATTATAGCTTATGACTTATAAAATTGACTGTTCTTACATTACATTAAGGTAAGCTAGCAAGACCACTTCGCCTCGCAGTATTAGTTACTACAATTTAGACGTATTTTCTAATGAGTTGCTGTAGATTCTTTTGCATTATATAAATATATATATATATATATATATATATATATATATATATATATATATAAAATATATATATATTTATATATATATATATATATTAATTAAGTCTAATTGTTTTCCAATTTTCATTTTGAATATGACGTAAAATATTCTTCTAGAACACTGTAAACTGTTTAAACTGTTACATAAACAATTTTATATAAATAACGGTAATATATACATCTATTTAAGGTTTTAGATTGCCAGTGCCTTTTATCAGCAAAAGCAGAAGAGCCCTGAATATTCGAACAGTCTAATCAACTTCCTTCAAACGCCGACACCAGTACATCTCTCCTGAATTTCATGTGGCACGACCAGCCCAAGAAAACAATAATTCGTCATCTGATTACTTATTTCGATCACTGCAACGTCATCTCTTGGAAAGAGATATGAATTAGGTGGTCGCGAGGAATATCAATTCTATATTTTATCACAACCAGCAAGTATTTAATTAATCGTATTTTTTACAATTCTTCCCTAAATCACAAATTGACGTGCGGCTGATTTTTTACAATTCTTCCCTTAATCACAAATTGACGTGCGGCTGATTTTTTTACATTTCTTCCTTAAATTTATAGATTAACATAATATATGTTAATATTTTATATATATTGAAATTCTTCAATTTCAACGCTCATCAATTTCCCAAAAGGGGGTCGGTGCCTTTTAACGCCACTAAACTACAATCCCCTCTTATTCCTTTTATAGCCCTTAAAACACAAGGTCCGACATCATTTTCTCCACTTCAAAGGGTAATTTTTATAGGAAAAAATATCCATCCAGGATCGATAAGTTTTTCCAAGGGAAAGTGACCTTCTTACTAAACTATGATATAACAACACGCTAAAGAAATTTTTAACTCATTCAACATATATCCATTCAACTCATCAACACATGTAAATATCCACTCCATCAAACATCATCTATCGATTGTCATCTTTTAAATTTGAAAATAGAATCTTAAAAGAGATTCTTTTATAAAATTGAATTAAGGTGTGATCACCGTGAAGAACGCGCCATAAGACCAGCATCAATACATCCATCCCTAAATTATAATCCTCTTCTTTGTACATCTATTGCAAATAGTATCATCCAATTCTTCCTTCGCACGCTTATTCTCTTCCCTTAACACACGCATTTATCTATTCAACCCAAATACACGTAGTATTCGATCGCTTTTCTCACACTCTGGCACTCACTCTGCTATATCCTCTCCGCATTCCTATCTCCTTTTATTCTCCTTACATCTCCATAACACCTCGGAACGCTCTCATCGCAATTTTGTTAACAACGTTTTTCATAGATTAAACATCTCTCACCTAGTCGTTCCTCACTCTATCTTTCGCACACCAAATATCCATCTGAAGTTGGCCATTTGCACTGCCATCAATCGCCTTCTTTCCCTCTAATTTCTTGCCATAATCTCACTCCCATACATTAAAGTTAAACAAAAGAACAGTTTATTGGTATTTACAGGTAGCTATATAAGTTCCTATATAGTAGGCACTATTAAGAATATGGCTATTTGCGTAAAAATATTTTTATTCTTTTTCTATTATATTATCTAATATTTATGAATTATTTTTCTTCTTTTTTCGTTTATGAATTCCTAAAAATTATTATTCATGATTTCTGTGCTGGAAATTCTGACTAATACTTGTCGTAGACTATTCCAAACTTGAGCGGAAGGGTTGATGATGGCAGATTTTCACATCCATGGTTTAAATTTCTACTTCTATCTTTGTTTATTTTGTGTTCTCTCTTCAGCTCTCTGTCTAAAAAAGCAAGCGAATTTTCTGCAGTATCGGCATGTTATTTAATTACCTATGAGTTTCTATTTGATCCTCACTGCCCTCCTATGCTCAAGGGAAAATAAAGAGATTGAGTTCTCTAAGCATCTCCATGTAGCTAAGATGTTTCATTCATTTTCCTATAGAGATGTTCAACTTGTTGTATTATTGCTATATTTCTAGTTAAATGTGAAGACCAGGAGTGATTCGCATAATCTAAGATAGGTCTGACTAATGATGTGTATAATTATAACTTAGTCTCTGTTTGTCGTATTTAAATGGACGCCAAGAGCAATGCAGAATAAATACCGAGTCTCCCACTCCCCACCCTCACCCCTTACTGTGGAGGCTGAGTTTCCTCAACCTCCACCTAACCCAACCCCTCGTTATAGTGAATACCGAGTCTCCCCCTCCCCCACAATACTTTGGTCAGTGACCTTTTTTCGAAGGAATTAGAGTCTACACACTGGAGTTTTCTAAGGAATTAGGGTCCACACATATACACACACAAACACATACATTGGGTTAGGTCAGGAATAAAATGCTTGCCCCCCTAGCATTCGTCACTACAAGGCCTTGGTCACATAGAGGTGTTTTCTCGTTCCATTGTTAAAATAATTAGTATGTTTAATGATGCGAAGGTTAGAAATCGGAGTATTAATCTAAAAGAATACTAATGCCTAGCCAGTTTTATCATATATAGCATCAGCAATAGCAGACAAAGATCGCTTAAGCGACCTTTTTTGAAGGGTTTAGAGCCTACACACACATACATTGGAGCAAATTATACCTGTTCATTTTACTTTTGTAACTTGTTTAAAAAATGTTAAAGTTGTTATAATGTTTTATTTTACAGTGTAATTCAAATATGCATGCATTTTCTACAGATTAATAAATCGAAAAAAACATTTAATTGATGCTAACCATATTATATAATGGTACATAATAAATAGAGTTTAGTTAATAGGCTACACAATTACATATTTTCCAACAATTAATTTTATTGACTGTACCCTATCATTATTTTCTTTACATTGTATTAAAAGTATTCTTTACAACGATTTCTTTGATCATTATATAAATCAAATTGTTCAATAAAAGATCGATATGATTACCGTTTGTCATTTGCTAATGAAATAGACACAAAACAAGCCACATAAGTTTGAAAAGTAACTCTGAACTCTGAATGGATTGACGATAATAATTGTATTCATTTTTACTAGGTTTTGCGAATATAAATATCATTCTGGAACCATAGACATTGGCTGTCGGAATAATACAAACTTTTTTAACAAAAAAAGCGATCCAATGCAAACCAGGGCGATGGCTGCTGTCCAAATTAATTATATAAGCTGCTGGCAGTTTTAAAGGTTGACATAATTGAGTGTCTCTCGCAAAACAGCCATGAAAAAACTTGCTCTGTAGTTTCATTTCGATACAATAGTTCTTCTATTTCTATTGCATTAATTTTATTAAGAATAAAATAGTACCTTTCTAGACTTATTTCTCTCAATAGAAGACTGAAACTCTGCATATATAACAAGGAAAGCCGCGTCTATTAATGGAGATCTCGATTGTAACTGTATTGATAATGTACCTTGTTGTATAGGATTGAAGAATTCACCAGGGCAAGTAGTACTCTTATCCTGATTTAGGGTAATACAATAAATATTTTTACTCTTTAGAAACTGTACATATGTAATTCCAATACTCTGCCAACCTTCACGGTTCACATTATAAGGTTTAAATTCAGAAGGTGATGCATCATAGCTACCAGAAATGCCAAATGGTCAACCATGCCAATTACCATCTTCGTAGATATTCTTCCCATGAAGATATTATCCACACTCTTCATTGATATTCCATTCACAATTATAAAATTTCGCATACGAACTTGTGTGACAGGGTACTTAGCGTTTGGTGTAAGCAACCTATTTTCCATCTCTAGATGAGTTGATGCTGAAAGGCGGACTTTTCTTAGGTAAAGGAAACACTCTAATAATTCTATTTTAGCTTCAAATTCGGTCTGGTTTCTAAATAGTGTAAATGAATGTGGGGCTCTTGATAACTTTATATTTAGTAAGACTCCCTTTATGAACAGCTTATGTTGCGAGAAGAAATCGTCGAAGAGTTTTCCATATACATCAATTAGTTTTTTTTCTTTTATCTGCTATATTTCTTTTCTATACGTTGTTTACTAGAATACTCTGCAGTGGAAAGAAATGTAGAATTTCCTTCTTCAGTTAAATTCAACAAGGTCTCTAAATATGCACGATGAGGATAATTATTTTCAATGGAAGTTACAGATGTTTCAGTGAAATAAATATAAACATCGCTGAACAAAGTGTGAAGAATATTATTTTTAGGAAAAATATTCTCGCCATCTTTAAGTTCGCTTCCATCTACCTTCACAATTCTTGCTATAATATAAAGATAAACCTCACTCGTATCTATATAATACTGTCCGCTACCAGATACATAATATTCAACTGGGATAAGATCTGAAGAGATATTGCTAAGTGGCGAGTAAGACTGATAATTGCTCTCAACGTTGGAAGTTTGGGTTAGTGGAACGGTAAACAAATCGAGTTCAGTCTTCGAACATATATTGCTTGCTGGATGAATAGCATTCATTTTTATTGGTGTATGAGTTACAGCCGATGATGACTTTATGAGGACATCTATGAAACGTGTACTTGTTGATATTATGAGAAAAAATCATCCCCTCTCTCTTCATGATCTATATTCAACTTTTTTTCTCTTCTTCGACTTTTTATTCATCCATTTCCCCTTATTTATTACACCAATTTTTTACGACTTTCTCTCATTACCACTGAGATTTTAACTTCATTTTAATATATTGTCTAGTATCTTTAGTAATACTATTTTTCGCCCTTTTCAGCTGATCTTTCCAAGCCTGCTTCGTGGTCTTTCCATGCATAATATCCTGAATGGTATCGAAACCGGCGGAAATGGCCTTCTTCCATAGATAGTGAGCACCACTCTTAAGATAGGGCGTTGCATTTCGGTATAGGGAGCGGAATCGAGATCCGAGACTATGTCCTTTTTGAGCTCTTAATCTTTTAAACACGCCTGGGCCATTTAACATTTTTAATTAATTTAATGTCTTCTGCTAATGTGTAGTTTTATCACTAAATGACCGAGAAAGAATGGAATATTTTTCACTTTAACTGTTTTTATATAGATATAAATTGATCTTAAGTCACCAGAACTTAGATTCAGATAGTGTAGATTTTCAAAAGTTATACTGAATGACACATCATTGTAAAAGGAAGGTGAATAACACGGGAACATTGTTTTTGGTAAATTGACAAAGGTACATTTTCCTACCTAATTCGAGCATACTGAATTCAAATCTGAAATCAGATTCTTTCTAAATGATACAGATTTTTCGTAATATCAATAACTAATATTATACAATATTTTTCATTTTATCACGCCTATCATCATGCACTGAAGTAATTTTGAATCATCCTTTTGCGTTATTTATAGTAAAGCAGGTTTTTATGAACAAACATTTTATTGCATATGAGAAGAAACTTGAATTACACATTAGGATTACAAATACTGTTATCAAATAGATGCTAGTTTATTAATGACCGTTAATCGGGCTGAAGGACCTCTTCTTGATTTAAATGAGGCAAAAACTTGCGTTTGTAACTCTTTCTCTTGTAAGTCTTCTCTGGATGATCTTTTTTAATCATCCAGCAGTAGTCCGCCATCATGGGTCTATCCCAGTGGCCTTGGTAGCGCTCTTCCATCGTCATCAAATTCTGATGGTAGCGTTCCCCTTGTTCGTTGCTCACGGCTCCCAGATTCTCTGGGAATCGGTCAAGGTGACTACTTAGGAAATACAGCTTCACACTCATGTTGCATCCTAGATCACAATATGGTAAAAGCATATTAGTAACCAGATCTTCGTAATTATGTGGTTTTTGTTTCCCAAGAAGTTACGAAAAACCGCAGAAAATGAGAGCCATGCTTTCTTCTATTTTTCATTCATGGTGTTCTCGAAGCTAGACACATGATGGCGGACTACTGCTGGATGTTTATATCATCAAATACTCCGGCTTTTATTTTTTCATATGACAAAGCAGCAAACGCCGATACTATGTACTGGAAACAATCATTTTCAGTGCTCAACGCCTTGACATACTGCTTCATCAACCCCAGTTCGAGATGAAGTGTAGGGAAAACGATCTTCTCTCGACTTACGATTGGTCTATTAACAATGTTTGGCATTCCTGCTTCCAAAGTTTCCCGAACTGGCAAATCTTTTAGAGACCAGTGTTTGTCACGGGCTTGACTGTCTCACATACAGATATATCATGGAAATTTTATATATACATTCTGCTGGCCAAGGAGGAAGTTGACCATCGTAAGATCTACACATATGATCCAATTGTGTCCATGGTACTTAAGTAAATCTATGACCATTCTTAAAAGTCATCGTGACTTTCTTGCAGATGGACAGAATGACCGAAAAGAACTGCACCAAAGTCATTGCCATTATGCAAAAGACACACTTGAGGCTCGGTTTGGAGCGATCCAAAACAGTCTCCACTCAGCAGGGTTATAGGTGCCAAGTCCCAACTTAGTAAAAAGACCAGGAACATCGTGACAGTATACAAATTGTTTGTCTTTAGTGAAATACTTAACAAATATACTCTCCATTGTATGTTAATATGACACCCGTACCGACATGTTAAACATATGCCTTTCACTCAACCTGAAGGCTAAAAGTTCTGCAGCTTTCTTGGAAAGCGCCAAATCACATATCAAGTCATTCAAATCCTCTTGATTAAAACATTAAGGAGCTAATGACTGTTTATCATCTGATGATGAATCTGCTGACTCTGAATCCATTCCGTGGACGTCCATATTAGGTACATCATTTTCATCCTCGGAGGAAGCATATCCACTTAAAATTGGACCTGGTAAAGACTCAGAATAGGGTACTGGCCGGATCGCCGAGAGAATGTTGGGGTAGTAGATCTTGTTTGTGCCAATTTTTCTTGCCAATCCCTTTAGTATTCACCAGACAGAAATAACATTCAGATACATGATACTTTTGGCTCTCGCCACACCATGAGGATTCCAAAAGGAAGACCATTCCTCTTTCCTCTCGGCCACTCACGAAGATGTTCCACACAACTATGGAAAACAGCATGTGGGGCCCACTTCTTATCTTGATCGCCAAGAATAACATCAAAATATGCCTTATAAGTGCGCATCACAAAGTTTGATATATTGCGCCTTTGACGAACTAGCATGTAACAGCCACATATGTAGCAGAAGGTGTCTGGATCATTAACGCAATTTCCTCATGACGAAACCATCACTCTAACATGAGACCTGAAAAAAGAAACAATAATTTCAATATTTTGCACAATAACACTTATTACTATCTTACTACTATGTACTGTGAAGTATTTGCTTTCTACAAGCACCTTCTCTGTTCGTTCGGAGGGTAGGGTTCGTAGATACGAGAAAATAGAAATTACAGAATAACTATAGCATGTAGGTAAAAATGGATTATATATTTGAAATCAGCATGAAAAGACAAATTAAAATTGGCATATAAATCTAAGTCACCAGAAAATGGGATTAAAATTGTTTCCCTGTGTATTTCTCAGCAGCCTCAACTGGCTCCCACCTACTAACTGATAGTCTACAAGGTTAGAGTAAATATAACATGATCTCGGATGATATATAAGAGCCGCGGAAAATCTATATTAAATGTTATATAATTATTCAATTAGGTGATATCTTCTCTGATAGATCTTTTAATTATATTGGAAAAATCTTCTGACCGAACAAATAATAGATTTTCTTTCCTTTTCACATTTAGCTATGAACGTGAAATGAGCATTAACACATAGTCAGTAGACATTTTCCGTTGCGTTTTGTCAGATTAAAACAGTAAATCTTAAGATGATAATTTCTGTCTCATTTTCAGATTTATTTTCTCTATTCGGCGTCTATCCATATCTCATCATAAGCATATTCAATTCATTTTTTTTTTTGTTTCCTTTCGACCTGCCAATATAGTATTTGATGCATAATTATTTACTTCTGTCATTTTCCGATGACTATGAATGCGTTTGTAGGCTTAGTAATATTATAGATATTCTCTGTAAATGGAAATTCACAAAGCTCTACCTCATACTGACTGTTGTCTGTTATAATAGATTTGAGGAAGGAAGGATAACATAAAAACTCTCTGACTCCATCTTCACAAATGATACACAGCTTCTCCATCTCCGACCTTTATATAATTCCACGAATGCATGTGCTCAAGACTGGTGTGTGATATCACATGCCTTGACGTAGGAATTAAACAATTTTTGGTATCCTCGCCATTTTACTAAATATTTCTTGTTTTTCCATGCCCTTTCGCTTTAACTATCTTATCCACTACATATTTCTTACTGGAGTCAAACTTTACTTTCTGTAGTTCTTCTTCATAAACTCCACCTTCAATATGTTATCCATTTAAATTTTCAATATAATACAACTCTAATAGTTTTGAAATCCTATATATCTTGTAGATTTCCTCACTCCACCCAACGCGTGAGATTCGAACATAAGCACCGATTTTATATAGAAACTTCTTTTTTTAACTTCAGATCTTTGTTCCGGCATAGCAACATCATGTATAACTTTAAATGGTGTGTTCCTAATCATTATATGTCTAGAATTATTATAAGCCTTCGTAAAATCATGTAACACGTCGATGTATTTCCATGTATTATTAAAAGTAAAATATCTGAAAAGTCTTTCCTTTATTGTTCTTTCTACACCTTCTACAAGACTCGCTTTGTTTAATGAGTGAACATGATATACGCCGATATTATATTCGCTCAATAAGCCTTTCATCTTCTTGCCTTTAAACTTTCCTCCATCATCAGAACATATATAGCCTGGAATCCATCTGGTTTCTTCCATGAGATTTCGTAAATCACTTGTTACCACCTGATCCGTCTTCTTCTTTTAAGGAATTAGCCCGAGATATCTATAATATACGTCACTTACAAAGAGTATGTAACGTACACCATTATTAAAACTTTTAAACTTAGACATAATAGTTAGATCTAGTTGCCAAATCTCGTTTGAACTTTGTGCTTTTACGTGTTTTGTTTTGAATCTTTTAGGTACGGGTTTGTGTAGTGTCTTGCTATCCAAACCTGAAAGAAAGATTTTCACATCGGATCTTTTAGCGATCTTTTTTACAGATTGGAATAACCGATTTACCCCACCAAAAGATGTTGGGAGACTCGGAGATGTATATAAATGTAACAATCGAGGGCTCATTTTTAACTGAATATCTAAACAGTTTACCCTCTTATATAACTATTCAATAAAAGACAGCTTAACTTAAAAACAAACTCATTTTTATTTTACATCTAGGTTAATGAATCTCTGAATCAAAAGAGCTGGGTTAATCCAGTCAGGAAAACGGTATTCGATATGCAACGGATAAAAATTATCAATAAGTATTTTTAATCCAACTTTATATTTTTTAAAATTAATATCAGAAGGTTTTTTATATGATCTAGAATTTGAATAAACATATCTGTTAAGGAATCGTGCTCTAATAAAAAATTATTTTTATTTGGGCTGAACTTCCATGGAGAGACTGATTGATAGATAGATATTCTATTAAATCTTCTTTACAAGTAATGGCAACGTAGTCATAAAGATCTCTGAGGAAAAATTCTTTCAAAAGGTCGATAGTGCTCCCTCTCCTGTTGAGAAAACAATGGAACTTATCAAACGACACATTTTTTATATACTCATCTTCTTTGATGGTAGGTTGAAGTTTCCGACAGTCATCGAGTCCATCGTTGAATGCAAGATAGCAAGCATCAACCGCATTCGGAAAACACTTCATCCGACGAAAACTTTGATAAAACTCGTCTTCAAGTTTAAGAAAAGTATCTACTTCATACTCATTGTACAGTGCGTTTTTAAATCGTGTAGGAATGAACTCTTCATCCATTTTCCAGTAAATCCCGAAATGTATATTTGGAAATAGACTGTTTTTTTATTTGCCCTCACTACACACTTTAGCTTTTTTACACCGTAGTCCTTGACCACTCAATCTATATAGGGGAAATTTTCCTGTTTTAACCTGTGTAATGCCCCGAACACGAGTCAAAACTTATCCCTACTAAGGAATCTTCGACACGATTTAAATATTCATGAATTGCCTTGTGTATAGTTGCTACTTAACTTTTTACAATCCCTTGATTGGTCCGTCTAGTTGCTATCTTTCAGCGGTTAAATTGATTAATAATTCAAAAGGCTGAATATATTAATTTTATATTCTTGTTGTATAATTTGCTTTACTTGGAATCGAGACATAGCTTCTTACGTGTGAGTATTTGAGGAGATCTGGAACGCCACTGATACAAACTCCGATAGGATAGGATTTCTTGACATGATTTGAATATTCATGAATTGCCTTTTGTAGAATTTTTACTTAACTTTTAACAATCCCTTGATTGGTCCGTCTAATTTCCATCTTTCAGCGGTTAAATTGATTAATAATTCAACCAGTTCCTCCGTTTTTACTGTTGATGATAAAGAGAAGTAGAAGGTGTGTTTGCGTGAGTCACTAAGCTTGACGTAGAAAAAGTTGACGTGTGAGTAATATTTTCTAACTCTTTCCGCATTCGAGTTTTTTAGGATAGAATTAGGGAAATTAGAAGATATTAATTTTACTTTTACTTCCTTCCAGTAGGTAGGTGGTCATCTTTTCCACGTCCTAGCTAAATCATTCAATAGCTCGATAATGTTAGATTGTGGAAGTCTTTTACCATCGATGGCAATCACCCCATCATTACCCCTAACTAAATCCTTGTGTATCTTTTAGTGTCTGGTAAATTAATCTACTTCTTTCACGAACACTAGGCTCAAGTGTTTCCAGTAATTGATCTGTATAACCGTTTATTTGATCCTTGCTACTCTCATCGACTTTAACGGTAGATATGTTCACAACCTTATCATACTCTTTCAAATAGTGTTCAAGCGTGTTCTGGTGGAGGATAACACGTCTATCTAGTATGATTGTGAATTAGTTAGAATAGTAGTCAACTGTTTCTCCAAAGATAAGTCTTTCTTGTGGTGGTATTAAGTTTAAGGGTACTTCGTTCTCTTTTTCAAGATAAACAATAATTTTGTTCATCTTATGAGGTTTGAGAGGATAGGTGCTAGAAGAGAGAATAAGATCGGTGGAAACGATCCTCCACGTTGATTTATTAGTTTTTGTCTTTAGATGTATATGATCTAGCTTCCGAGCTAACATACGTATCAACTGTTTGAATTGTGATATATTTTGTTTCTGCGATGATGTCAGAAGAACATTACCTTTATACATTTGACAAAATCACTATCTATGATAGAACGGTCTGAGCCTGCTTAAATTCAGCTGCTATCACATGGTTATAAAAATTGCTACCCACGTGCATCTTCGAGAGCAAGCAGGGCGCGGCCTCGCCACCTGAGTCAATATTTAACAAAGGAGGTCATCCCCCCCCCCCCCCATTTCGCCTCCATTCGTCGATCTCACAAGATTGAGTTAGGCTTACGGGCAGATCCAGATTATCTTCGCGAGGCATCACGCCGATCCGGTCTCACCCTGTGCACCTCGAGAACCACCATGATTGTCCAGAAGAGGACAATATCTCTTGAGTGCCAAGGTTCGTGCCTTTGAAACGCTAAGTCAATAAGCCCCCCCCCCCCTGTTGTTCAGAAGGAGAACAACGTTAAAGTAGCCATTGTTCTTTGAGCCCGTTTACAAGAAACGGTTCTCACCCTCCCCCCCCCCCCTGTTGTTCAGAAAGAGAACAACGTTAGAACAGCCATTGTTCTTTGAGCCCGTTGACAAGAGACGGTTCTCACCCCCTCTGTTGTTCAGAAGAGAACAACGTTAGAACAGCCATTGTTCTTCAAGCCCGTTCGTCAAGAAACGGTTCTCATTCCCAAGAGACTACGTCAGGATAATTTAATTCCCCCTTTTTAACGTTCTTCAAGAGGACGATTGGTTTCAACGATAACCTCCATTGTTCATCTAGAACATCCCCGATTTGCTGTCACAAAGACCACTTGTATCTGCGAGTCCCAGTTGGCTCTCACTCTTTGAAGACAGTCCTTTCCCTTCGCTAAGGACAACCCCCGAAGAACCCTTCTGCTGGAACTCGCCAGTGGAGCGAAGATTCCTTCGCATCGCCTTCCTCTGCACAACAACTTTGTAATTACGTGAGCTGAGCATTGCCTTTTATTATCTAACTTTTTGTCAACCCTACCATGTGCTTTAAATGGTTTAGCGAACCATCCCATCCCTTTAATTTTTATTTGTTTACCTTTTAAAATCTCTCCTAATCTTAATCCTCGGATTAGTCAGATTTTCCCACGACCCTTTCCATTCTCCGTTTATGTAAACATTTTCTTTTGTTTGTTGTTGATAGTTTAATTAATAAAACTCTATTTTATTAATGATAGCCATATTATTATCCTTGAACTCAGTTCCACTTCTTAAGCTTATTGAAGATAAATAACCTCGGTCAATCAGATTACCACGCACTCGAAATATTTGAATAATTCCCTCAACTAATAGTTATATATGGTATATCGTCGAGAGTCTATTCTACGACATATATATATATATATATACTATTTAAATTTGGTATCAAGTGTGTAAGGTTTAACGCTATATCTTTGCAAACACTATTCTCAGTCAAGAAAAGCATAGTAGTATTCGTTATAAGAATAGAGTATAAAAGTTCCCTTTTGTTTTAACGATTGCTATCCCCTTTTTTGAACCTTAAGAAGCTGGAGTAGCTCAAGGAACTGTTATAATAATTTGTTTGTTTTTTTGTGTTATTTTACTCATTGGTTATCTAGGTCGAGGAACCAATTACGAATAGGTCAGTGCCCATATTTTAGGTAGGCTACCTTTCCAGAAGGCTTAATTCTTATTGCAAGAAAACTAGTTGGTTGACTATTGCGCCCCCAAGTGCAAATAGGACTCGGTTCGAAATCTTCAAAGCGCAAGGAGAATCCTTGGAACTTTCCGGAAGAGAATTGATGGAGTACGTTCAAGAGGAGCAACGAACGGAAAGAGAAAAGTTAGGAGAAAAAAGGCAAAGAGAAGAAGAAATCAACGAGAAGAAAGAGAAAGAGAAATCCAACGAGAAGAAAGAGAAAGAGAAATCCAACGAGAAGAAAGAGAAAGAGAAATCCAACGAGGAGAAAGAGAAAGAGAAAGATAAATCCAACAAGAAGAAAAAGAAAGAGAGGAACGGAAAAGACAAGCTGAGCTTCACCATCAGATTGAAATGGCTAAAGTACAGGTCGAAATACAATCAGTCAAATCACATTCAGAAGCCCCGCCCAATCTCCCACTTAAGCTGCCCAATTTCAGGGATGGAGAGGATTTCGGAGCATTTTTAGCCCACTTCGAAAAGATCCTTAAAATAAATAACCTGGATCTGTAGGCTGAAGGTGTAGTAGGATTACTTCCACTGTTTAATTGTAAATTGCGCGACATTTTCGTATCTTTACCATCTGAATGTACAATTGACTACAGCACCTTAAAAGCTGAGTTATTGGTCGTATTAAACCCGGACAGACGTTCCGTCAATTAGGATACATTCTTCAGAGGAATTTTAAATTCTGGTTAGAATCTTCAAAGGTTGATCCTAACTACGAGTCCTTAACAGACTTCGTGTTGCGGGATCAATTTTTGGCGTTCCTCCCGATGGAGATCCGCGCGTTTGTCAAGGATCGTTGGTGCCAGACCTTTAAAGAGTGTACCGAAGAAGCAGATGTCTATGCCACAAGACATAATTTATACCCCAAGTAAAATCGAACTTCTCACTAATCTTCCTACCAGGAATGAAAGAAGAATTCGTGCCCCTTCTTAGGAAAGCCGACGAAGTTTCCCGGCCCCGTAAAACCTGAAAACTTCTTCCCCCCAAACCAACAAAGGGACACCAAACCTCCCGTTAAGATTTCTCCTCCATCACTCTTCCTGAAGCGACCAATCATATGCTTCACTTGTGGTGTAGAAAACCACATGAGCTGGAATTGCCCCCAAAATTCTAGTCTTAAAAGTTGACCAGCCCACCAAGTTCACCAGATTAATGCCCTCCGGCTTTCCCAGGGGGGCGGACCCAAGCAGCAACTTCTTCTCCTCCGTCATGCCACCAGGTAAATTTTATTTTTGATAAAAGTTCCCCGGGAACTTTGAAATTTGAAGAGGGCAGCGTGAACGGCTGTCGAGTATCGACTCTCGTCAGGGACACACGATGCACGTGTTTCATCGTGTCCGACGAGCTCCTGCCCCAGTGGACCCTAACCACGAAAATTTTGCGGTGGTACATGACTACCTTGGGCGGGCGAACCCATTCCCCGTCGTTAGATGTTACCTGCAGTGTCAGTATTATGATAAATGGGCTGAAGTCATTTCAGCACCCATAAAATACTGTTCCGTACTTATAGGACAGAGCCCTCAAGTAAGTTCCGACCCTGTGTCGCAGGCCGCCCTTACTCGAGATCCAGCTAAGAAGGAAGCCCAGGAGTCCATCCCCCTCAGAACCCCGATACCGTCCGAATTCTCGGAGATCCTTAACCAGGACTTTAGGACGGCACAAAAGGAGTGTGAAGCACTAACACCCTTATAAGATAAGGCCCAAAACAAAGACACGGAGACTGTCCGTGGACCCAAATTAAAAAAGTATCACCGATGCGCCCATGGAGATACCTTCGTAGCACTGGACGAAACATCGGCGCTTGAAGAGGATTACCCCGCGGAGTCCCTTAATGTCATACAGACAGTGTGCATCCAACCTGATGCCGATTAGCCTCTTTCTTTCCCTGCCAGGCGAGTCTTTTGAACCCTCTTACCTAGATATCGACGCGCAGCTGACACCACATCAAAAGAGTCAGCTACAAGAACTATTATGTCAGTTCAACGACGTTATTTCAGAAAAGCCTGGATGCGTTACTAGTTTCAAGCATGATATTAAATTAACGACCTTAGAACCCATCCGTTCAAAACCCTATCCCATGCCGATTCATTTACGCCAACCTTTTAACGCCGAAGTTAATAATTTGATTAGTTTAGACATAATAGAACCTTCCACCTCTAGTTATTGTTTCCCAATCGTCATAGTCAAGAAACCTAATGGCTCTTATTAGATGTGCATTGAATTCCGGAAGTTAAATTCGGTAACTGTGTTCGACGCTGAGCCCATCGCGTTGGTAGACCAAATCCTCCACCTTTTTGAAATCGCCAAGTTCATCTCAGAACTTGATTTGTGCAAGGCGTATTATAAAATTCCCCTCCGGCCCGATATGAAAGCATATACCGCCTTTGGAACTTTAGAAAGGCTTAATGCAATTTAAGTGCCTTCCTTTTGGCCTCGTGACCGCTTGTAGTAACTATAGCCGTCTCATGAGAAGGTTGTTAGATGGATTTCTGAATGTCTCTTTTTACTTCGATAACGTCCACGTCACTAATCGTGAATGGAGTCATCATTTAACCACCCTATTGGCTCTCTTCGAGCGACTACGCGAAAATGGCCTCACCATTGGCCCCAGCAAATGCCATTTTGCCCACGAAACAATAAAATACTTGGGTTTTAAAATTGGACAAAGCCAATTAGGTCCACAGGAGGACAAGATTAAGGCAATCGCCGACATGCCCCTCCCGAATACTAAGAATCAATTAAGATCATTTCTAGGATCAGCTTCTTACTATCGGCGATTTGTCCCGAATTTCGCTGCGATCTCGGCGCCCCTCAGCACCCTTTTAAAAAAGAATTCCCCCGATCGTCTACGTTGGAATGATGTCGCTGTTTCTCATTTTAATCAGCTCTTGAGTAAGCTCGTTTCTGCCCCCATTTTTAAAGTTGCCCAACCCGGAAAAATTCTTTTGGGATTAAGACTGACGCGAGCAACGAGGGCATTGGAGGTGTACTCCTTCAATATGAGGATGACGGAATGAGTCATCCAGTTGCATATGCTAGTCGCCAATTATTACCTCGCGAAAAGAGATATGCCACTATAGAGAAGGAAACTCTTGCAATTATATGGGTTAAGACAAGTTTAAAATGTACTTGATAGGAAAAGAATTTCAGATAGGAACTGACCACCGCCCGTTGGCCTATATTCGGAATGTACGACACTCCAACGGCCAAATTATGCGCTGGAGTCTACTCTTGCAAGAGTACCAATTCAAGATAAATTATATATAAGGTTCCGATAATCAGGTCGCTGACGCATTCAGTAGGAATGCATTACCAAATAGAGTAGATTAAATTGAAATTCGTAGGATTAGAATCTCCATGTATGTATATACCATCTTGTACGACTTAAATTAGATTCTCTTGTAATATAATTAGTTAATGTATATGTCTGAATTTTGTGGCTCAATGTCTATTTTTTTCGTATGTATATATTTTTGTATCCATTAAATTACGTATCAATTATTTTGTCCGATATGTACTAATTATATATTATTTCATTGTTCTATGTCTCTTGTATGGTTAAGTTTGTATTAAAGGTTAATTTCCCCTATAATCAAAAGATGAACATAATCATATGTATTGAGGTAATACTAGCTAGGTGCATGAAGGTACGGTGGGGGCAAGAAAGCGAGTCCTTCACAACGGAGCTCTATGGTTGTCCCTTCTCTCTTTTTTTTTAAGTGACAACTTTCCTTGGAATGGAGGGGTGTGATAGAACGGTCTGAGGCCGCTTAAATTCAGCCGCTATCACATGGTTAGAAACATTGCTTCCCACGTGCATCTTCGTGAGCAAGCAGGGCGCGTTATCGCCACCTGAGTCAATATTTATCCAAGGAGGTCATCTCCCCCCCCCCCCCCGTTTCGCCTCCATTCGTCGACCTTGCCAGATTGAGTTAGGCTTACGGGCAGATAAGGTATTTTACCAGGCGTGACCGGAGCATTCCCCCGGGCCTCCCACTCAATTGTCCCCTACGCCAAGGAGATGGCCCCGGGTACTTATACAAGAGCATTTTCCAATAAGATCAGATCCAGATTATCTTCGCGAGGCATCACGCCGATCAGGTCTTACCTTGTGCACCTCGAGATCCACCATTATTGTCCAGAAGAGGACAATATCCCTTAAGTTCCAAGGTTCGTGCCTTCGAGACGCCAAGTCAATAAGGCCCCCCCTGTTGTTAAGAAAGAGAACAACGTTAGAGTAGCCATTGTTCTTTGAGCCCGTTTACAAGAGACGGTTCTCACCCCCTCTGTTGTTCAGAAGAGAACAACGTTAGAACAGCCTTGTTCTTTAAGCCCGTTCGTCAAGAAACGGTTCTCATTCCCAAGACATCACGTCAGGATAATTTAATTCCCCCTTTTTAACGTTCTTCAATAGGACGATTGGTTTCAATGATAAACTTCATTGTTCATCTAGAACATCCCCGATTTGCTGTCACAAAGATCGCTCGTATCTTCCTGTCTCACTTCGCTCTCACTCTTCGAAGACAGTACTTTCCCTTCGTTAAGGACAACCCCCGAAGAACCCTTCTGCTGGAACTCGCCAGTGGAGCGAAGATTCCTTCGCATCGCCTTCCTCTGCACAACAACTTTGTAATTACGTAAGCTGAGCATTACTTTTAATTATCAAACGTTTTGTCAACCTTACCCTGTTCTTTAAATGGTTTAGCGAACCATCCCATCCCTTTAATTTTTATTTGTTTACCTTTTTAAATCTCTCCTAATCTTAATCCTCGGATTAGTCAGATTTTCCCACGACCCTTTCCATTCTCCGTTTATGTAAACATTCTCTTTTGTGTGTTGTTGATAGCTTAATTAATAAAACTCTATTTTATTAATGATAGCCATATTATTATCCTTGAGTTCAGTTCGACTTCTTAAGCATATTGAAGATAAATAACCTCGGTCAATCAGATTACCACGCACTCGAAATATTTGAATAATTCCCTCAACGAATAGTTATATATGGTATATCGTCGAGAGTCCATTCTACGACACTATCCATGCTTCATATGATTGTTTTTTTCATATTTTTAGAGAATGTGGGGAACGTATGAAATAGATACGCATATCTTTTCATTCTATAGTTCATTCTAAAAGATATATGTTCTCGATTTCGTTTGCAAATATTCCTGCCCGTAATTTAAATCGTAGTGTTTCTCGGACTGAAGTTGAAGAGCAGATAACCATTGGGCTTTGAGACGGCCTCTTTATATATTCTCATGAAGATGTTCCTTTCCCCAGGCATTATTTGTCCGGTAAATATATTTATCCGGGAGATGTCTTTCTTCTTATGGTGGAAGGTCACTGTATATATCTCTAATATATTTGCATCTATCTTCTGCATTAAGTCATCTAAAATAAGGAGTGTATGACTTTGTCCATACAAAGATGACACATCATACACACCTTCTTGAAACATTACTTCATTTTTAAAGTCTTCATAATCGTTATACCATGCAGTGTAACACCAAATGATTCTATAAACACGTTGAGTAAACATCTTATCTCTATTGCTGAGTATACAAAATAGGAAGTGTTTTTTTCCGCTAGAATTTAGCCCAATGATGGATAAGGTACATGGGGATATAAATTTTACTTTATTCCCAATTTCTTCATTCATACTTTCCTTTTGTATAATGAATAATGTGACTTCTTTCAAATAACTATATACAAAATTATTACTCTTCACTTAGTTCTTTTTAATACTACCTTCATTCATGCTCTCTTTTTGTATAATGAATAGCTAGCTTCTTTCAGAGAGCTATATACAAAATCTTTTCATACTTCTTTTATTTATGCTTTTTTTTTGTGTAATGAATGATTCAGCTTCTTTCAGATAACTATATACAAAATCTTTTTTCTCAATTTTTAGTTCATCAGAAATGATGTTACCCAACCCATCATCAAGTGAATGTGTCAGCGGTGAAATTTTACCCATATCCTATTCTGCTCCAACTAGTGTGTCTAATGAAGAAGACGACGAAGATGATGGGGATAATAAAGTTTTTCATTGGTAATTTTTTCATGCTTCCTTTACTTATGCTTTCCATTTGTATAATAAATGAATAAACCAGCTTCTTTCAGATAACTATAAACAAATTCTTGTTTCTTTCTTTTTTAGTTCATCAGAAAGGATGTTTATTCCTCCTGCAAAACGAATGCGGATCTACCGCAACAAACCAAACACTTACTCTTTACCCAATCCCTTATCGAGTAAAGGTGTCAGCGGTGAAATTTTACCCATATCTTATTCTGCTCCAACTAGTGTGTCTGATGAAGAAGAGGACAAAGATGATGGGGATGATAAAGTTTTTCATGGGAACAATACCTACGGTGTTATTACACTTAGCTCCGATGATGAATATGTAGTACTTGCACTAGAAGGGGAATGTTCAGACCTACAAGATAGGTTATGTCACAACACTATTCTTTTTTCGGAGGGAGCAGTAAATTAACTGTATATAACTTGGTGCCCTTATACGCAAGAAAATTCTTTAAAGCAAAAGAAAATCATTTTCATTTAAAAATTATACCTTTAAGAGAAAACAGACATGGAAACCTTATCATTTTCTACCGTATAATTGTGGAGGAACCAGAAGAAGCTAGTCTTGGTCGAGTTATCCGTGAACTTTCACGGTATATATTAAATCTGCAATGGGTTCAGGAGGGTGATTATCGTGAAAATAAAGGGCGTTCCATTAAGACGGATCGAAGTTAGCAGTAAATAAAACAGTGCTATTGGTTAAACTTTATAGATTTCACTATTGGATCATGTTATTTGAGTCATGGCAATTATGTGTGAAAAAAGGCCTAAATGTGCGCCAAGGCTTCGTTGGCACACCTCAACTCGATGGTCAAAGTTTTGATGAAGTCTTTGAATAGTTGCTCTTCAATCTCACCAATATGCCTTATTATCTCATCCTTTACCTGTTGAATTGTTGTTGACTTGTTGGCATAGACCTTACTTTTGAAATGACCCCAAAGGAAGAAATCTAAAGGCGTCAAGTCACACGATCGTGGTGGCCAATTGACCTCGCTGTTTCGAGAGATGATGCGACCTGGAAACCTCTTATTCAATAAAGCCATTGTTGCATTATATGTGTGGCATGTGGTGCCGTTCTGTTGAAGCCACAAATCTTTGACATCCATATAATTCAATTCAGGCCATAAAGAGTGGGTTATCATGGTACGGTATCGCTCACCTGTCACCACAACAGAATTCACGGCATCATTTTTGAAGACATACGGCCCAATGATTCCGCTAGCAAAAAATGCACACCAAACAGTGACCTTTTGTGGATGCAGTGTCTTTTCAACAATCTTCCTGGGATTTTCATCAGCCCAAATGAGACAATTCTGCCTATTAACGAATCCACCAAGATGAAAATGAGCTTCATCTCTAAAGATGATTTTTGTGAAAACTCATCATCGGCTTGTCTTTGCTCGTGCACCCAATTGACGAATGTATGGCGCTTCAATTGGTTAGCAGTCTTCAGTCCTTGTGTCAATTGAATTTTTGTAAGCGTGTAGAGACAAATCTTTTGTCAAAATTCGATGTAACGTTGTTGTGGAGAGGTTCAATTCTTGCGCTTAATGACGAATAGAGGTGTCTGGATCTTCGGCCACATTCTGGAGGACTGCAGCAATTTTTCACCTGAACAGCGTAAACGAGCACGCAATGGCATTTTCATATCTGCCACTGATCCCCTTTGTTTGAATTTACGAACAATTTTCCCAATTGCACTCTCGGTTGGTCGATTATGTTGACCAAAAATTCGCGAAGTGCCCGAAATGCGTTTCTGTTTGAACGTCCATTTTCGTAATAGGCTTCAATAACTTAAACACGTTGTTCGATTGTTAATCTCCCCATGGTTGAAATTTTTAAAGACTGAAGTTGTTAAATCTGAAAGAAAAATAAAAAATCCTTAGACGCTTAAAGTTAACTCACATTTAAAATCGGTCCAAGTTTTGGAACACCCTTTATAAGTTTGGAAATTGTGGATATAGCTGGTGATACGATCTATTTACACATCCATCCTTTAAAATGCGTGAATCGACACTATTCGATTATATCATGGGACGATTCGAGACTGCATTTCAGTCTGCGGACACAATCGAGTTTGGAACTTTCAATCTCTTAGTTTGTATTTACAGGATTCCTGCAGGCCACGTTATAATTCTATCGAATGTTTGATTTGATCGATATAGAATATATAGAGGACATAGAAATTCTACAGGATGCGCCTTTGTTTCCGCAATCCTCGCAAAAAAGATGAAGGAGAATGTTTTTCAAAAAAACTTTTGGCCTCCGAAAATAACAAAAGAAGCTCAGGAGTTGGCAAGAAAATGCAATCTCGTGCACGAAGAGGCTGTCACTGTAGATCAGTTCTCCTTAATAGAACGCGAGCTTAGATGCAGGATCCTCGTATTTACTATGGCTACAGGGGATGAACGCAAGTTAAAATCATTTCATCGACCAACCTATCCTGAGAAATCAGCCCCAATCATTTTCATTGGTGTTGAGGATGAGACCTACTATCCAATTCGAAGCATTAGTGATACATATATTAAAAACAAGATACTTCTTGTTAATCACAGAATGTGTTTTTCTTGCTAAACGTCCCATGACAACGTAACGGCCCATCTTAAAGAATGTAAGATTGTGTGCAGTCAGTGTCTTGGGCATTGTGATAGAGAAAGAAATCGAGATATTTTATGTAATGAATGTAATCGGAGATTCTACAACCAGTCGTGTCTTAACACGCACAAAAAGCTACATACTTGTGTGAACATTTAGAGTTGCAGGAGATGTAATCATATAATCATACATAGTGCAAACTGGACGAGATAACACGAGTGTGAGAAGTTGTTCTGTTTAAAATGTTATACATACTATAAAGCGAATGGAGCAGAGCATACGTGTTGGATGAAAAGGTCGAAGAAGTTGGTGGACAAGAAATGGAATGCAGTGTATTATAACATAGAAACCTATAAAAAAGTGGGATCATTCATACTTTATCAATATATATTGGTTATGCAGATAATCTGTGAACTCTATTTTGATAATGAGAATGAAACTTATAATAAATGTAATAAGAACTGTGGTCCACGAACAAAGACTTTTGAAAGAGATGGTAAAAACTCCCTTTGTATACCCTTTATATAAGAGTTAATACGAATAAAAAGATCGAGAGAAAATTTGAAAACATATGTGATGGCACATAACAATGCCAAATTCGATGTCCAATTCATCTATGACGAGCTGCTTCAATATTTTAATCCTAATCTCTTTACTTTAAATCCAATGAAGTGGGGACGAAAGATCTTTAAGTTTGAGCTCGATCAGGACATAATATTTAAGGATATATTCCTATTCATTTCATCATCGTTGAAAAAACTGCCAAAAACAATGGCTATCCCCGAAGTGGAAAAAGGTTATTTTCCTTACGATTTTTTTTCAGAGAAAACTTGGAATTATATTGGTCTGGTTCCAGAAAAAAAGGTATTTTAACTATGACAAAATGAGCAATGAGGGAAAATTACATTTTGTCAGTAATTTTTAACCAAATTTCTAGGATGGAGAATACAATATTCGTACGGAGTGTATTAAGTATTGCATTCAAGATGTTTCTATCCTCTGCCTGTGTTTGTATAAGTTTAGGTGTTCATTCATCAGGAGCTTTAACATTGATCCTATGCAGTCATGCATCACAATAGCCTCCTTATGTTACAAGGTGTATAAAGATGTCTTCTTAGCAAAAAATTCAATTGCAATTATCGATAGGCAGAAATCAAAAGCTTTTTCTTATGAGGCTATACGTTGGCTTATGTTTGAAGAATATGTTAAAGGAATCCCAATTTTCCATGCAAGAAACGGTGGTGAGCGAAGTCTTTCTGTTGGTAGGAGATTAGTTTTCCATGACGAGTTTTCACCATCTGGAGGAGGAACCGTGTTTCTCTTTCATGGATGTCATTGGCATGGGTGTCAGAAATAGAACTGTAATCTGAAACAAGATGTTTCTATTGGTGGACGTGGGTCATTGGACCGTTACTACCACACAATAGAGAGTGTTCGAATTCTCGGTAGTAAATATCAAGTAATCATTCTCTGGGAGTGTGAATTCCAGGACGACATGATGTAGTTAATAGAATTTCTGCCGGTGTTGTGAATGCTGTATTGAATGTGGGAAGTGCACTTTTTGGGGGCAAATATAACCCATTTATACTATACTACCCACCACCCGAAGGTGTCAAAATACATTATGTTTATTTTTGCTCTTTATATCCGAACTGCATGAAAAACAATCCATATCCCGTAAGATCACCTGGAAAGCGTTTGAGAGCGAAGCTCTGTCTAAACAGGTAAGGATTTCTTCCTGCGACTAGTTTTTTTCTGCAATATTACCACATTGTACAACGAATATGAAGTCAATAATTTCTAAAACTTAAAGGCGATAATGATAATAATAATAATAATAATAAAACTTGGAGTCGATAATGATAATAATAATAAAAACTTGAAGTCAAAAATAATAATAATGCAAAAAAAAACATCCCTATTAATCCTGATCATATTTTTCTCAGAGGAATTGTGGTATGAAAACGGTCATCTGTGGTTCTGATCATGATGTAATCGAGCTGATCAGAAACGACGACTTCATTGTGAAATCTTTGGATGTGGTTGGCAATGCATACATCGCAAAAGTGGAGAATGCTGAACATGTAGAAGTTAAGTCACACGTAACGAATCTTCCATTACAGCATTCACAATCGCTTATGTTCGAATTAAGCTTTATGGCCTCCTAAACTCGTTATGTGAACGTTTGTTGTACTGTGACACGGACAGTGCCATCTTCATTGCTAGGAAAGATCGCCCACAACCTCGACTTGGAGGAGATTCCTGGGTGATCTCACCGATGAGATCAAAGGTGTGTACGGTGCCGTGGCGTATGGAGATTTATTCTGCTCAACGGGTCTCAAATCCTATTCGGTAGGTATCCAAACTACGAGTGGGGTGAAGTATATTCTTCGTTATAAAGGATTAACCATTAACACTCAGACGAAGGATAAAATAACCTACGATGATTGTGAAGCGCCTAGTTGGAGCCGATGATCATATTCACATCTTTGTACCCTTTATGGGTTTCTGAGCCGAGGAATACGGTAGAGTGAAAGAAGTCAGAGGGGAAAAGATTTTGAGAAAAACCTTTCGTGAACGTATTAAACTACCAGGGAATTATCGAACTATACCTTTCGGTTTCAAAGGGATCTTACATGATATTTAAAAAGTTAATATCCAATGAATCCCTGTCAGCTATTATTAGCTCTTTATCACTAACTCTATAATATAAGAAGGGGAATTTTTTGAGTATTTGAATAATAGTTTCATCTTATTTTAGTTATGACTTATGTTTTTTTATCAAAGTTATTTTTAATAATTGTTTTATAATATAAAAAAACAAAATAATGAAGTTCAAAAATAAATATAAGTATCGAAATTTTGTGAAGTTTTTAAAACCCAAGGAATTACAAATGGTGAAGTTCAGGAAATTTATCTTTATATATGTTCTTTTATTCTTCTATAACTCTATTTTTAGCAACGTGATGTTTCGAAAGGGTGGAAATTTAGTTCAGAGTTCCTTTTTAAGATTATTATAATTGGCGAAGTTCAGAAAATTTATAAAAATTTAACCAAGGATGTTTTTTTAGATTTTAAATTCTAATCTTAGTAGCGAAGCCATTGCCTGATGTATATATATTTTTAATCATCAACAATATTTTCTGATTAATATGAATAAAATAAATATGAAGTAAAAAAAACGCGTTTAATTACCAATGTTTTAATTTGTCTAACAAAATAACATAAAATTCTCTCGATCTTGTGAGAAGGAGAATTCATTCATCCTTGCCTCTTCGATCTTAGTTTTCATCATATCAGTGAGTTGATGGGAATATCATGAGAGAAAGTGAAATAACAGAGGTTTTGTGTCAAATATAGCGATGTTCACTACATTCTCACCATCATTAACCATGTTAGAATGCAATATGCAGAAAAACCTATCCATCCATGTATTGTGACGATCGGATAGTCCTCACACAAAGAAAAACTGATCCAAAGCTCGTTTTTTAATTTTTCACCGATGAGTAAATCTTCTAAATTCATAAACTGGAGATGTTAAAGAACTTTTTTTCTGTTATTGTAGTTGAAAGGTTGTTGGACTGACCCACTATACAGAAATTCAATCCGATCAATTGGGTGCTCATCAATAAGTCGACGAACATGATCGAAGAAATCAACCGTAGATGAATAGTCTGGGCTAAATTTATAATCCGATCCACACACATCTTCGGTTGCAAAATATTTACCAAGTCTGGGTGTGATACGGTGTGGATGGAGGATCATCTTAGGACGTGTGACATACAGAGATGTTTTACAACAAATGATTTTAAAGATGACAACTAGAGGGACCAATTAAGAAATTGAAAGAAAAATTTAAGTTGCAACTTCACTGTTGACGGGCAGAATAATACATGATAAATCAGTTCGACGCAGTCTTTATCTCCCCTATACCGATTTTCCCTAGTGTATGTGTGTGTGTACTAAATATCGGCTGTTTTTTCTTCATTTAACCAAGGTTGGTAGTGACCAATGCTAAGGGAGGGGTTGGCATTATTTTACTCCTAACCTAACTGAATGTATGTGTGTGTGTGTGTGTGTGTGTGTGTGTGTGTGTGTGTGTGTAGACTCTAATTCCTTATAAAGCTCCAATGTGTATGTGTATGTGTAGACTCTAATTCCTTCGAAAAAAGGTCACTGACAAAAGTATTGGGGGATGGGGGTGAGGAGGGAGACTCGATATTCACCATAACTGGGGTTGGGGGCGGCAATGAAACTCGGCCTCCACAGTAAGGTGGGAGGGGAAGACTCGGTATTTACCCCGCAATACTAATGACGGCCTGATAAATGATGTGACTCTTGGTTCTTTTACAGGGTCACCCCCCCCCCAAAAAAAAAAAACCCGGACCCCAACTTTCGATAACCTTCATTTCTTAATTTTCTGCAAGGATTGAATGAAGCTTGTGAATATAATATTCGAGAATAGAATTCAGGAAGGGTAAAGTGTTGTAAACCCGTTTAAATGGTGGCTTAATGATGTGAATGTATGTTGTAATGCGAAAGAAATGAACTCAGCGTAAGTGTTAAATATTGTGCAAGGTTGTCTTTCGTCTTGATGGACGGGGTTTGTGTGTAGTGTGTTTGGGTGTACAACCATGGAAGAACCTTCTGTCGACAAAATTTTACTGATTATTGCTTCCTATTGCATTTAATGACTATTCTGATTAGATAAAATAATGAATTTACTTGTAATTAGTATGAGGTAAAGGGGAGGAAGAGGGTCTGTCAGTTTTACTAGCATTGAAGAGCGCAAGCCTCATTTTGTGGGAGTGGAATCACGAAAGAACAAAAACACCTCATTAAATCCATAAAGAATTTTACGCCAATAATACAAAAAGCCTACACGGAAGTAGTCCTACTCTATATTTTTGCAAATGAAAGAGTAAAATCGTTGTGAGTTGTTGAAAAGGAGTTAATAAGGAAAATAGTGATCTTAAGTTTAAGGAAACTATCATTTTCACCCGATGATGCAGAATTCGGTCCATTATTTGTTATCCATATCTCCTTCATTCCAAGGTCTGCCAGATAAATCAACTCGTACGCGGTGAGCGACGGTTACTTGTCTTGAATATGCATAGGTCTTTGTTGAAATTTGGCCTAAATATCCACGAATGAAAAAAATGTAGCAAGATATTAAAATTTAATACAGTGTCTAGATCCGATGTCAAATATAATGAGGGAATTTTCCTAATAGGTAAAGAATCTTAAGAAACGGTTCTGACGTTTCCTTTGACTTATCACTTGCGCATTTTCTTCTAGCAAATCACACACTTTGAACCTGAAAATCAAAAGGTCAGCCTTTGCCTTTTGACAAGATGAGACAAGATCATTGTTTGAATAGTATGGATTCTTCTCAGCAGCTATGTCTCTTCATTGTAATCTAAATTTTCACTGATCTTTTAAGCTTGTGAATAGGTGCTTTCTTCTGGATGGGAAGATACAGAAATATCAGCACTGTGTTGCACTGGTGCAATAGAGTATAGAATATCAGGATAGGAAATAGCAGGTGCATTTTTAACACGTCGAATTTGGAAGTCTACCATGCAAGAGAGGCACTTGCTTGAATGGTCAGTGAGCTATGCTAAAGTCTTGGAATGGCAAACTTCATGGTTTTTCTTTCTCCTTAATAATATCTTTTAAAATTAAAAATATATACTTATTACCCTTCTGGCTTACAAATAAAACTTATGACATTTAATATTTTACTCTTTACAACACATTGTTATCATCCACAGTTTTCTTGCAGTGTTCACAAGCAAAATATAGTGTACAGGGCTTTTCTTGCTTTCAAATAGCATCCCAAAGTATTCCTTGTAAGCTTTACTAATTCTCATAGATTGCGTCACATGGGACATTTTTGCTTTTTCTTTTGATGTACCGTCGGCTGATATAACAGAATGATTGCAGGTTCTTGAGGTCATTTCCCTTCTGATGTGTTCATTATGGTAGCTAGATCTAAGATAGTAGCAAAGCTGTGAATCCCTGTATAAATATTCCTAAAGTAATACTATAGAACAGACTTGGGCATCCTTTTGCACGTGTGCCAAACGTGGCACGCCAACGACTTCTACTGGCACGCGTAACCAAATGCTTAAGAAAACTAAATAAATGTATCTCCAATTTATTTTATATAGCAACCGCATTGTGGACAACCTGTTATAAATTATGTTATCAGTAAGGCAGCAGCAGAAGTCTCATTGATGGTAAATAAATGAAAAGGTCCACAATTTTTCTTTCTCTAGTTTGGATTTGTTGTTTTCTGCTTGAAATGATTAAGATTCAATTCTGTTTAATATAATATGATAATATGTATATTTTTAGGTAAAATGACTTATCTATTCCTTGTAATTTTTATGCATCATAAAGGGTTGGGAATGATTAAAAAGAACATCTTTAATTTTATATCTTTTCATTGTGTTTTAGTCAAGTATTGGTACGTAAGAAAATTTGGTAGCAAAGATTTGGCCAATTTTGGCACACCCACTTTAAAAGGTTGCCCACCCCTGTCCTAGAATATTCCTAAAGGTTCGAGAAGTTACCAGGGGTGTTTTCAGGCAGGTTCTGTAGCAATCTTTAAACTTCATACAATTCTACTAAATTCTAGAAATTTCTAATTAAATCTAGAATGTTTTGAAATGTTTCCTTAAAACAAATATTATTATATCTACAACATCCAATGCTTTAAAAAAATGATTTACAATTTTCTACTATGCTTTGAGAAAATTAAAGCTTACAGCCTTTTATATATTTTCATTTTTTTCAAAATTAATAATACCATAGCATTATTTATCAAATGAATAATTTTAGAATTTTAGAACCATACCTACAAAAGCAAAGTTTTAGGATCTAGATAGACTTATTTGAATTATTTCAGTTGCACACAACTGAAAAAGGACACTTTTAACACAGAAACAGGCCAAAAGTTAAATTTTGTTACATAATGTAATTTTTCCTTATTATAGAAATTACATTGCCATGGTTTTTCCTGCTTTCAGACTTTTGTAAGTACACCCGACTGTATGTACATTAAATATTTATTATAATATTTATTTTTTTTCTTTAGATTTGCATGAGTGAATATAAATTGAACGAGGTGAACATAAATTTGAAATTTCTGATGCATTTTTTATCTAATAATGAAGATATTTTAAACCAACTGTATCGTATATCTATTATCAGTTAGGTTATAACAACTATTATTTAGAAAACTCACCGATGATGACGTGGCACATCAGATGTGTTAGTAATTGACACAATAAGTTATTAGTAGGGGTTAGTAAATAGAATAATGTAATTTGTAATTTAGGCTGTGATAGCAAACAGTACGCTAGAGTTGTTGTGTCTATAGCTTTTTCTTAAGTAGATCGTTATCTTGATAGAGTGGGTGACAGGCGTGGACTGACTGGTTATTTCTACAGGACCTTAAGAGGTCACCTAGTATTAAAGTATCGACAACAAGACTATAGTAAATTGCAAAAATAGATCATGTCATTACATCCCTCTACCATCAGTTAGAACATAGAACAAAACTTAGAGATTTAGCCTATCTACAGGTTTCTTCGCTCTAGAAGACCTGCGCACATTAGCTGGAGGAGAACCAATAACTTGCAGTGAAGAGTCTACCACAGGAGATACAGAAGCAAGAGGCAAAATCGGACGAACTAGAGAAGTAGGAGAAACAGGTTGTAACGCAAGAGCTTCTATAACAGGAGCCCCTGTGGTTCTAGGAATAACCTGATATTGGTGCCGTTTTAAAACATCTCCTGTGGGTACACTACACTTATAAGATAAAGGACTAGTCCAGTTAAAGCCACCAGAAGTATAATTCCTGATCATCACTGAAGATGATGGTGGCAGGGATAAGTTTCTAGTAGACTTAGAGTGGTTAGGTTTCTGACATTTCTGCCTATGGGTTACTCTAGCAAATAGTGGTTCTGTAGGCCACAACAAATCTAATCTAGACCTCAAGCGTCGACCAAACATCCACTCAGCTTTGGAAACTCCAGTAGTAGAGTGTGCTATCAGTCTATAGTTGAATATGAACCTATCTATAGTCATCCTAAGAGGCTCGGAAGATGTACGGAGAGCTTTCTTGAAGGTTTGAACTAACTTCTCAGCTAAACCATTAGTAGAAGGTTTATATACATACTGCTAGAGTAATGTGATGAATACCACAACTTGTGAAAAATTCCTCAAACTCAGCAGAAGTAAAACAAGAACCATTTCCAGAAACAAGTAAAACTGGCAAACCAAACTGAGCAAAAGAATGTCTAAGAAACTTAATAGTTTCTCTAGCAGTTGGACCTGATGTAAAGTAAGCAACAACCCATTTAGAGCGAGCATTCACTATGACAAGAAAATGCTTCCCAGTAAAATCGACATGCAACCTGTGCCATGGCGACTGTGGCTACTCCCAAGGATGTAATTCCGCCTTAGGAAGTGTAGCGTGTAGAGCTAAGCACTGGGGATACGACCGACATAGTTTTTCGAGGGTTTTGTCCAAATTAAGCCACCAAAAGTAACCTCTAGCTAATTCTTTCATGCGAGAAGCACCCACATGATTAGTATGTAGTTTATGCAATAGAGCATTCCTTAATATAGGAGGAATAACTACTTTACTGCCCCACAAGACTGTATCTGATTGAATGGCTAACTCATCCCTCCTTCGAAACATAAGGAGCAAGGCCAGGATCCCCCATAGTTGAGGCTAGCCACCCAATCTCATAGAACTTGTGTACTTTAGAAAAAAACAGAATCTGAACGTCTGCAATCCCTGACAGCGTTACTAGTGACTGGTAAAAAGTCTGAAAATTCACCAGCATAGTCCAGTCAGCTAGAACTGGAGTATTGTCAGTTATGTTAATAGTAGGAAGAGGTAGATGGCTTAGAGCATCGACCGTACCTAATAAGGTTCCAGAACGATGCATAAGAGTGAAATTATAAGCCTGCAGAAGAAGAGCCCAACGTTGTATTCTACTACCAGGAGCCAGAGAAGAGATACATTTAGAAAATAAACCAAGAAGAGGTTTATGATCTGTCACCAATGTAAAATTGTGCTAACCTCACAAATAGAAATGGAATTTCCTTAGAGCAAAAACCATTGCCAAAGCTTCTTTTCCAACTGAGAATAATTACGTTATGTAGCTGATAGAGTACGAGAAACAAAGTGAACAGGCCACTGTATACCATATGTCAGGTGGCAGAGATCAGCTTCGATTCCATAAGCACTGCTGTCTGCAACCACTACAATAGGTTTTTTGGGGTCAAAATGCACTAGCACTTCAAAAGATAGTAGAAGCTGCTTATGGGTAACAAAAGCAGTTGTTTGTGCTTTTCCTCAAGACCAAGGTACACCAGCCTTTAATAAGTTGTTAAGAGGCTCCAGGGTAGAAGCTGCCTAAGGAATGTATCTCCTATAATAGTTAAGCAAACCTGAGTGTGAATTGAGCTGAGTCACATTAGTAGGAATAGGGGCATCTGCAAATAGCTTGAACTTTGTCAGAAGTGGGGTGATTACCTTGAGCATCAATACGATAACCCAGATAAGACAGTAGGAACACCAATAGCACACTTCTTCAAACAAAGCTTCAATCCAGAGGTTTCTAGTATCTTTAGTACATTTATAAGTCTTTTACTATGCACATGTTTAGATGAACCACAAATGAGAGGCGGTCAATAAATTTTGCCATTCGGATATAAGGAAACGAGATATGAGGAAAAGTGTTATATTATTTTTCAATATAACTATCCTTGACTTCAATGCACTTGCGCCACTTGTCCCCGAGGCTTAGAATTCCCGACAACCAGAAATCTGCCGACTGCTGTTCAATCCACTCCTGGACGGTGAGCTGGACATCTTCATCATTCCCAAACCGGCGTCCACGCAGTGCAGCCATAAACTGGCGGAATAAAAAGTAGTCACTAGGGGCCAGAACTAGACTGTAGGGGGGATGGTTGAGCTCCTTGAATCCGCACTTGCGCAGGGCAGCTTGTGCAACTCTGGCCTTGTAGACGACGTTGAAGTCAATTATGGGGCGTAAGGTTTCTAGGGACCCAAGGGGCAGAGACCTTTGACATGGCCAAATTGTCGTGGATGATGTTGATAACACTTCCATGTGATATTCCAATTTCTCGCTCGATTTCTTCGACCTTCACCCGTCGGTTTTCGAGGATCATGCTCTTCACACAGGCTACATTTTCCTCATTGGTCACGTCTAACGGGCGTCCTGGACGAGGGTCATCTTCAAGTGACTCACGACCATGGCGGAACTCCCTATTCCAGCGAGCAATAGTTGCATAGGAAGGGGTGGTGTTGGTGTACACTGCAACCATGCGTTCATGGATCTCTTCTGCATTCTTGCCTTCCTTGGTCAAAAATCTGATCACTGCGCGGTGCTCAACCTTCTCCATTGTTGAAAAATGTGACTAACGATCTGTGATCAACTACTGCTTCTAAAATAGACGAGGCAGTAGCGTGCGGCTGCAGGTCCTGACTTGTCATAACTTGTCCTAACACCTCCACAAACAGCCATCCCCCTTCCTCTGTTTTGCCCTACCGATTCGCAAAAACTATTGACCGTCCCTCATATAAGGACATCATCCAAGTAGCAAACAACACCTGTAAGATCCCTTAATAAATCTTCTATTGCTCGTTGAAAAATACCAGGGGCGGGGGAAACTCCAAAAGACAACCTATGATATTTAATTAACCCACGATGTGTGTTAATCACTATATACTGTTGCGATGCATCATCAAGGCATAATTGGGCATATCTCTGAGACATATCTAGTTTAGTAAAGAGCTTACCACCTGAGAGACTGCTAAACAGATCCTCGATCTTAGGAATGGGGTAGGTATTCAGCCTAGCGGCTCTATTTACCGTAAGCCGATAGTCTCAACAAATCCTGACTGATCCATTTGCCTTCAATACGGGTACCACTGGAGCAGCCCAGGCAGAATGCCGTATAGGAAAGTTCATACCTTCTTCTACCAATATCTCCAATTCTCTGTCTACTTTAGCTCTTAGTGTATAGGTAACTATCCTGGCTTTACAATTTAGTAGGGATATTTGGATCTACCTCACTAGGGAACGTTTTACCTTTAAGGCAACCCAGACCAAGAGAAAAGAAATCTAGGAATTCTTTTACTAGATCAGCTTTAGTATATGAAAAAACTATTTATATCTGAGAGCTCCCGATTATTTAGATAAAGGGAATTATTTAAATCTCTTCCTCAAAGACATGGGCCTGATCCGCAAAACAACAATAGTTGCTTGGCAAGAATTAATTGAATCAGGTCTAGCACAGAGAGAAATTTCACCTGCTACTTTTAGGGAAACACCACCATAAGTCTTAAGGTTTATAGAAGAAGGATGAAGAACAGGTCTGTCACGTTCAATAAGCCATAGATTATAGAAAGTGTACTCCGAAATAAGGCAAAATGCAGCATCTGTATCTAATTCCAGAGTTGCACAAACATTATTTAGAAATAATGGGACATTAAAAGGATTACCTTTAGCAGGAGTAACATTAAAGACACAGGCATAGCTAGAACCTACCTCAGTGACTTTAGCCTTGTCCAGCTTATGGACACGATCATTCCCTTAAAAATTTTGGTTTGGTCCTACCAAAAGTTATGCTTTGCACATTTTTGCACCTAGGTTTAATAGGCCCCTTCTGATTAGAAACAAAGCAAGCAGCATCCTTGAATGAACACTCCCGTTTCAAGTGTAATTTGCCACAACCACAACGAGTAGGCTTATGCTTGAAGGTAGGGCTCTTTTTATGCAGTTTGTTTATAGCAGAGGGACCTATAGCTTGTGCATCTCTGAAAGCTGCTTCTCTAGCACTAGCTATTTCTACAGCTCTACTAAAAGTTAAGGCTGATTCTGCGGGCAAAATATGCTGTGTAGACTAATTAGAGAGGCTCATCAAAAACATTTCTCTTAACATATCTGTTAAAGGGTCACCAAACGCACATGTGTGAGCTATTGCTTTAATTTCAGCAACAAAATAAGCAATAGTTTCACCAGATTTTTGATTCTTAGGATAGAAGTTAAATCTTTCATATATTAGAATGTTGAGGGATCCGCTAAATTAGTAGTATGTCCCCACCTCCTAAGCTATTACTTCGAGAGAGGAAGCGAGCCGTTACACTCCCCCCCCGCCCTCCGACATCACTCCTTATGGACTTGCCACCAGGTCACTGAGAAATTCACACCGAGGCATGACGCTGAAATTGAAGGCTACCTTTCCGCCGTCTCAATCCCCCTCACCCCCCACCCCGACTCATGAGATTACCCATCTATTTTTGTAGGTTTGCCGCGAACCCTTATGGCTCCAGCCGCTGATCATTCCGTCTGACCCGCTTATCTCGGCATCTTACACTTTCCCGTAAGTAGACGCTCGGTTGTCCCTGCCGATAGAGAGGGTTCGAGAAGGCCTCTCTCTCTTTCTCCTTGTTTTGAAGAATTCCAGGTATATATGCACCCTCCAAAGGATTATCCACAGATTCGGTGAGTCAACGCTTCCTGGAAAGGAGTTCGATTCAAAGACGTTCTCTGACGAGAAGCGTTTAGTGAAGGCCGCAGGCCATAGAAGAGCTGGACATCACACTCGTATCTTCGTGTCAGGAAGAAGAGTCTCTTGATGAAAGGTCAGCCTTTCCTAACCGCCTTCGGTTCAAGGATTGGATAAGCCTTCCTCCGAAATTATTCCGGTGACCTCTTGAAGACAAGAGGCCCGATAGCTCGCTCGATCTGAATTTGGAGAAGTCACCTCCCCCCATCGAAATTCGTCAGGTGACCTGTTGAGAACAAAAGGACCACATCTCGCAAAATTTAGGTTTGGAGAAAGTAGCACCACCCTCTGCGGGTTTTCGGCGACACCCATGAATAATCAAGGTCACCAAGACCTGCCCCCAAGTTCGCCCCGCTTTACTCTTAAGGTTCAAAGGAACTAAATCGCTCACTACCCTAAATCTCCCATTATAACTATTCAATAACCCTGGTTATCCATTTAGTATTCGCAACCTAATTTCGTCTTATTCATCTACCTTTATATATTCATATTTATTTTGTGCCTTTTATTTAGTGGGTATTAAAAATCCATTTTTGTCGTTGTGTTTGGAATATTCCTTGGTCACGCAGCTGCAGCGAACTATTTAAATCGCACTCTTAGAACAATAACAGTTGTTGCTTTGCTTAGCCTACCTTAAAGGCCTGTGTGCGTATATTCCGGTACACTTGGCCATACTTCGACATAGAATTCCCTTGGGTTTGTAATGTTCCTTCAGCACTTAAATAATATCAGGATATTTACAAGTCGCTGGCTCCTTTGGTGATAACAGTCCCTTAGCTAAGCCAAAACTTTAGAACCTATAAGAGACATTGTATTGCAAAGAATAACCTACGAATAATAGAAATCTACTTACAGAAAATAGGAATAGAGGACAATTTAATCCACTGATAATAGGCAAAACACAAATCCTCAATCCTCGTCGCTAATTTAGTATATCTATTATTAGTTTGGTTATAGTAACTATTATTTAGAAAACTCATCGAGGATGACGTGACGCATCAGATGTGGTAGTAATTAACATGATAAGTTATTAGTAGAGGTTAGTAAATAGAATAAAGTAATATGTAATTTAGGCTATGATAGGAAACAGTACGCTAGAGTTGTTGTGTCTATAGCTTTTTCTTAAGTAGGTCATTATCTTGATAGAGTGGGTGACGGGCGTAGACTGACTAGTTATTTCTACAGGACCTTAAGAGGCCACCTAGTGTTGAAGTATTGACAACAAGACTATAGTAACCCGCAATAATAGATCACGTCATTACAAACTGCAAATTAGGAAAATATATATCAAGTTAAGTTTAACTAATCCCAGAAATAAAGTTACCTTGCGAAAGAACCGTTTTAGATACAAATTAGTTAAAGAGAATCACGATAAGTCGATAGGTTTCTACAATCTACATAGCCAACTCTACCTTTTGTACGTTCCTCCGTTGAAAAAATAAGGAAACAGAGACTCGTTCAGGCCTTTCAGGCTGGGCCTCTAGATTGGCTTCCCGCCAGAAACTCATTTTCTTTGAGTCGGAGAGTCACTTTGCCGTTCGAATACAAACCTATCTCGCTCTTTCCTTTGGCCTAATTCCCTAATTGAGTAATACTGATGGCCACTGAGCTGACGTAACCAATAAGCTGATTAGTCACAAGAATCCTTTCGTTATCCACCTTGCATCAGAATCAAAAGTAAAGCATTGTCTAGACATAACTATTTATATTTTTCTTTCATTCGAAAGAACTAAATTTTACTTTTACTTACATGAACAAATATTTCAGTTGCTCGTGGCTCAAAATCCAACTTTCCCATTGTTGGAAGAGGAACCAGAAACATAACTTCCCCAGTAAACCCGGCAGCTACAACCATCCCGTCTCCTCCTCTGAAAAGACACAATGTTAGTTGTTAATTGAGAGGCTTTGAACTGGATACACTCTCACTTTTTGTTAATCATAATGCATTTAAATGGCTTAACAAGGCGTTAGTAAGAATGTATTATAAGGTGCGGCTCGAGTCCTTCTCTTATTAAATGAAGCCACATTATATGAACGTTTAGAATAAGGAAAGGGAAAAAGAGCTGTATACTAATTTATATTTACGGCGATGTATAGCCTAACCATGAACTTATAAATAAGTAGAAAATAAAGATTTTGCGACTGAGATAGTTCTTTAACTTTGAAGCGTTGCCTCTGTGTTGGCACTACTTTTCTTTAATCATAATCTGATCACTATTTTCACATCAGTGTTTAAATAAGTACCCTACTTTTATACTATAATAAAATTATTGTTACCCTGACCCAACTTTACTCAAGGTACAAGTAAAAGTACCCAAACTTAAATGTACTTAAGTAACAGTAATAAAGTATATTTTCCTGAAGTACTCAAGTAGTGAAAGTAAAAAGTAAGGGCACGATTCAGTATACTATACAGTAAGCTCTTTTATACCCGTTGGACTAAGACATATATTGGAATTCAGTTAAACTGAACTTAACAATCAAGCTGTAAATATTCCTCTATTGAGCAGAAAGTCTAGTTTATCTGAAAAGTAAAATTAACTCTAAAAAATTAATCAGTTTAACAGAATAAGAATATTAGAATCTGGTTAACTAAATTAATTATTAGGTAAAAATTATTTTTATTTTTATTTTCAATGGTAGGAGTAGAACTTTATGGCCCAGTAATGGCGCGGCAACACGCTAGGAGTCTAAGATAATGAAGAATAATTTAATAGACTGACCACCTCTCTCAGGCGGAAAAGCAGGAGACACAAACGAATTGTCTCTCGGGTATGAAAGGATGTATGTGATTGGGGAAAACATGAACAAGTGCTTATGATTGGTTCAAACCAGAGTGTACGCTCGTAATTGGTCATCGTCTGACCTTTGCTTCTACGCCTATGATTGGTCAAACTTAACTGAGAAGTAACGAATACTCTAATGCTTTTCAAATGTAATGAAGTAAAGGTAGCATAATAAAAAAAACGTAAGAGAAGGTGAAAGTACTCAAATTGATAAATACTTTTAGGAAGTAAAAGGTCAAACAAAGATATTTGAGTACAGTACTTAAGTAATTGTACTTCGTTACTTTACAACTCTGATTTACATTATATACCAGACAAATATATCGTAATTAAAAAAATATTATTTCAATAATTAGTCCTACTACACTATTATAAATAATGTCATTTTACTTTTAGGCAAAAATTTGGATTCCTCCTGCTTACATCTTATATTATACATGAAACATATTTATTGGAGATATAAAGTTTGTTAATTTTATGGGGGAATACTAACTAGGAGTATCCTATTGCAAGTGATTCAAATTGTTGCTGTAATTACGGAAACAACTATTATTCCTTCTTGGGCGTTTATTAACACATTACTTCCATTAGCAGCTACCCTGCTGCTTCATCGCCTGCGATTGTAGCCTTACAATTAAAATAAAGGAAAACATTTATTCCCTATTTCTTCGTTGCTACTATTCAAACATTAAAAAATGTTTTCGCTTGGGCCATATTTAACTTAGAAATTGTTTATATTCATATTCCCTCGTTCAGTTTTTTAAATAATAGTATAATTTATATATTTCTGTTTTTGCTTTCCATATTTTTCTCTAACAAATTATACTAATTAATATATCGTACGAATTCTTTTTCTCAGGACTATTGGGGCATCGTTTCCTTACTGGTAATTCCTAGCATAGGTTATAGGATTCTTCCTTATCTAATCTAACCTCCAAAATATTTACAGAAGGACTTTTGGATCAAGTAAAGATACTCCCTGCCATTTTATCCAGTAAAGATCGTCCCTCCCAAAGTCACACTAGTAAAGCTAATCCCTCCCAAGGATAAAATAGAAATATAACTGTTAAAAAAATTATTTAGGAACATATTTGTTAGAAAGTTTATTTTAAAACAATTAGAAATTGTAAACTTTGTAGAAGTCTAGAAATTAAATTTTTATAACTTTAAACAGTATTGGCTGGCAATCGATTCGCAAAAATCATTGAAAACATTGTATTTTTTGTGAATAATAAACTTTCAAGCCACATAAATTCCTGTAGATAAGAGTTTAGCATTTCTCTTTTACATCATCGCATGCATTTAATTCTTAGTTTATGCTTATTCCAGTAGCTTAACAATGACGATGACATAACTTCGTACATATACCTCCATTTTACCAAGTATAGGTCATTCCTCCCCATATTAACGATGGTAAAATTAATCCCTCCTTTTTGTCTTAGAAGGGACTATCTTTAGTGAATCCGGACTTTTAAATACCATGACTGGGGAAGAATTTGATTTTAAGTTTCTAAATTATAGCTGAAAACATTTGCTATAATATAAAGCCATTTGTTCTGTTATTATATGTGTGGAGAAATCGATACCCACCATAATAACAGATGCTTCATTCGGCTACCACAACGTCCTTACCCTAGGAGGTGTAACTCGATTACTTACCTCCTCCCCTCTCCCCCCCACTCGCTGGCCACTAGAATGCCTTTTTCACCCCCGAGAAGTATGAATCAACAGATTTCTGCGCCAGCGAGCATAACAATACGAAGAGGAGGGGGGGCTAGCAGGTACAATAACAATGTTTAAACGGGCACTATTTCCCCTAAGATTTGGGATTTAGTTTCGCGTAATAACCAAATTTATAGGAGCTGCGACCAAAAGCCAAAACATGCCTTTAGGGCTAAGGGAAAGACGCTCGGAGAAGCGTCATTAGAGGAGAGAGGAAATACATAAGCCCTCATCCCCCCGTTCCCCTATCTCCAGTGGGTCGGTGAAGTATATAGGCGGATAACTGGAGAAAAACTAGAAGATCGAATTAGAGATCGAGACGACGAAGTCCGGCATCAGCACGGCACTCGAAGAACGGAACAGAGAAGAAGCTCATTCTGAGCCAGTTCCTGGTGGTCACACCGAAAATTAACCCCTTTTGTATCGAGGATCACCGTCATAACACTCTTTTCAGAGAAACCCCCTATCTCGGTTTTCAACAAAAAACAGAGATAGTCCTCGCTATTAAGGAATACCCAAAGTGAACTCCTCCCACTCCCCAGTCATCAAAAGATTCACTTTTTGCTCATCGCTCGCCAGTGCAAACCATCGCAAAATTAACCCAAAGATTGGAAAAAGCACACCTTCACGGTCCCGTTGTTTAAATCATCTGTTTAAGCCAACGTACTTAACGCCATCCGTCGCCCTCACCAAAATCACCTGTTGCTCTAAGTCTGCCTCCTCGCCAGACACCTGGCTTGGCGTCTGTGAACACGCCCACGCGCCTAACCGCAAACCATTTTGCCGTCTACATAAGATTCACGTGTGATTTTTTAAAGGTAAAGAAATTCAATTATTTTTGTTTTGTCAATTAACATCCAAATATTGAAGTGAGCTTGGGGGTCAACCATTAATTGATATTCATTTGGTTTATATTATTAATTTTAACATAGAATTGTTTATTCATAGATGTATAGTTTGTTTTTAAGATTTAACTTTTTTAGGTTCTAATTAAAGATATATTTTTGCTTAGAAGTGTTTAATTCAATCTTCGAAACTCTGCACATGGCACTAGAAATCCTCAAAAATTAAATAACGTAAAATAATATAGCACTCTTAGAGAAAACGTAATAAAGGAGTTATTGAAGTACGTGACCAGCCTACGTACCATCACTTGGCCCTTACAATACCACGAAAATATGAAGGTGCTCTTACGATAACTAATTTAAAATTAATAGTGTCAATCTCTTTAATCATTTTTAACGCCGAAATCAGTTTACCACGAAGCCACCGCCCCTCCAAAGAAAGCAATAAGAAATCATTTTTGTTACACGACGTTGAACGCTCCCTAATATATTGATAACTTTACCCCAAAATTGTGACCAGAGTCGTGCATTATATAAAAGTTGTGCTCGAATGATCAACTTAAATAACGAAACCATTATATCTCTACACTTACATATATGTAAAAAAAAATCGCACAATAAATCTAAGAGTTTGTTCTGCCTGTTTTCCACTTCAACGCAATATTCTAAAAATTATAATTCGTTTGAAACAACTACACTAAGGTAGTAATCCTCCTTATTGCATTATGAATACGTGATGTCTTAAAGTATATTCGAATTAACTCTTGTGCGAGCTAATGTGCCTCATGCTTATTAGACGGAAGCTTCCCTGTTTAGATCCAGTTATTTGTGGTAGTTAAATTGGGCTAAAATTTCATCCCTGTCATTCTGCGCTGCAGAAAAAGCCTAGCTTTGTATCCTTCGCGAAATAGCGAATTTATTTAAAACTCAAGGTCGAAATTGTTTATCAAAATTAGGAAAACTACCGGATCCAAGTCCAAACCATGCAGGATGTGACTTGTTACAGGCAATCATTAGGCAATTCAGCATTTATTAACAACGCTTTGCTTGTGATTTGTATAGCATTTTAAGTCAAAGTTAAGCTTGCCTCTAATCCCATTCGCTAGAAGTTTTGCTGCAAGTCATCTGTGAGGAACAAAATCAAAAGCTTTTTGAAAGGCAGATAAATTACGTCTAAATCCTCAAAATGATCATATATTTCTATCATATTGTCAAAAAACTCAAGTAATTTTGCAAAGCAAGAGAGACCCCTCTAATGTTGAATGAACCAATTTTTTTCAGACAAATCAACTATTTTCTCTCTTCTGTTGAATTCTATAAGTTTAACAAAGACAGACAACAAACTAATATGTTTATAGTTATTTAGTCTGATTTATCCCTCTTTTCAAATTGGAGTAACATTCCAACAAAAGAATAGTGGACAAACAATCTCTTTGTTATTCCTTTAATTTATGAGGATTTATTTCATCATAAACACAACTTGCTAAAATGAATTCCATCCATAACTCTCTCCCCTTGACTGAAGCCTCCATAGTTATGACTCCCCCCCCCCTTTGTTTCTATGGTATCCTTTAATTGATATCCGTTGAATTAAAAAACGGCAGATTTTATCTCTGACGAAATTATATCCGATAAGATTGAGATATTCTACATCAATGAGACGTGGGGAGGGCTTTCTGCAAAGTCGATTTTCGCGGCCGCAACATCCACCAGCTACATGTTCCTACACCATTGTAGAACTACCAGGAGAAGAAGTATGTTTGGTATTATTGCAGGTAGATTTCTCTGCCCCTCACTCACATCGATCAATCCCTCCCCCGCCACTTTGGAAATAATTCTAGCTATCCTTACCTTAAGCCCGTCGCTCAGTCATAAATATATAAAAAGCACGTGTCATCCATCAAATATTTTTTTAACAAACTGGGTAATTTAGTCAATGGCGTTTTCTCAAACTTCTCCGCTATCGTGGTCTTACTCGTCAATTTCAATATCCTCTAAAACACCATCTCATATCAATAACACTACTCGAAGCCTTCGGACTTTTTCTCTCTCCTAATTGATCAATTCTCCCCCACGGCAACATTCTTGAGTTCGTCTTTTCCCCAATGCTCTGTTCACCAACTCCCTGTCACGGACCCTTGAAATATCATCTTTCATCACTTTATTATTCAATTCGGTTTAACTCTACATTTTCAAACTAATGTACTCCATGATCCTATTGCACAGTCTTACCACTGTAGACTCTCCTCCAGTTAACCCTGGGCTCACGTCTTGGGATCTCGCCTTACTTCTGCATAACTATTATCTTCCCCTCTTCTGACTTCAACATATTCTTCCGTTCCTTGTCGTAATTATTCCCCTCTTGCCTAGGCAACCACGCTTACCTTTGCCCTACCTCCTCTCGCAGCAACAGCGCCTCTTGTTTCTCTAACATGCTCCTTGAGGCAAAGGTATACATAAAAGCATGTAAGACGCTCGTTCGTTCTGCCCACAGCCGAGTCATGTGGACAAAACATGCTTCTCTCGCCTATTTTCTTGCAACTCATGCGTACACAGCCTTCCTACAATCCTCCTGCGGGTCTAGTACCCTTAAAATCTTTGACAAAGAAATACTCGCTCACTTTTTAAGTCACTTACTAGTATCTCGTCTCATCAGGCTCCCCCAAAGTCCTCCCCCTACATCCACATCGACCTTCTGTTTTTTTCTCTGAAAAGGTAGTTAATATTTGCTCTGGGATCTCGTTTTGATCTTCCCCCCATCACAATTTAACGACCCATAACTCACCTATCTATCTCACTTCCCTCCCTCCAGGATCCCCTGAAAAGCTCGCCTGAATACACCGCTCATCGAAAAAACAACTGCTCTCCGCTTGACACTTCCCTCCCCAGTCTCTTTGCACAATTGCTACTTTACTTCCTACTACATTTACTTGGTATCTTCAACGATTCTCTGTCGCTAGGTGAGGCGCCTTCGAACTTTCAAATATGTCGCGGTCCTTCCGATGTTAAAGAAACAAATTCTTGACCCTAATAATCCTTGAACTTATCGTCCTATCTCTCAAATCCTGTCCCTATCCAAGGTTTTTAGAGGCAACTAGTTACCCGCGTCATAAACACATGTCCTCCTTCAGCATTGACGAAACATTCTAGTTCGGCTTCAAGGCAGGTCACAGCTCTAAATCGGCTCTCTTAAATGTGACCTGTCCAGTTCAGCCGTGAGGCCGAAGTTGGGAAATATTCAATTCTGTTATTTCTTATCTCTCGGTAGCATTCGACACCATTGCCCACTCCGTTCTTTTCCACCGCCTTCTTGCCTTCCTGGGTGTCTGTGTAACTGCTTTAAACTGGTTTCGCTCTTTTCTGTCATCTTGTACTCAATTCTTTTCACATCCCGGGGGTAATTTATTGGCCAACTGCTATGTCATACGGTATTCCTCAAGGCTCTGTCCATCGGTCGATCCTTTTTTATATAACCCTTTTTCCTTTTGGCCTCCTTCTGTACTGCCTAGATCTATTTATCTATATCTATGCTGATGAGAGGCATATATTTCTATTTTCCTCCCCAAAGACGTTTGCCGTTACCATCACTAATCGTTTATCCGTATATGACATATTTACTGAATGGCTATTGGATAACCTCCTTAAACTCAACTATGACAGAACTGAAATTATTTTTATGGCACCTTAGCGGAAGTCACTCACTGTAAAAATGAAGCCCTTTCTTTCAAACTTAGTGGCTCTCTGATTGTGTTTTCTGACAACACCAGAAACCTGAATGTTTCCTTTGACAGCTATTTTAATGTCAAATCACTTGTTTCAAATATGAGCAAAAGTTCTTCCTGCTTTTTCCGTGACTTCAGTCGTATTCCTTCACACCGCTGCTCCGCGAACTGCTATGGCATCCCATTAAATCGTAAATAATTTTTAAAGTTATTCAAATATTACCTGTCCTACACACTATATATCTCCACACAACCAAGAGCCCTTCACTCCGGATGTGACCTGCTGCTTTCTGTTCCTTGCACACGTCTCTGTAGTTGTTCCTAAGCTGTGAGAGTGGTCTGCCCGCTGGCATACACTCCACTTCCTCACCTAGCGCTTTCTAGCGGTCTTGAAGGGCGCATATACATATAAAACCTCCATTATTAGTAGTAGTATTATAACCAGGCGATTTAGAAACTTTTATTTCTAAATATAAAGCAGCAACTCGGCCTGCGATACCGTAATATGATCTCTCATATACATATTTCGTCTAATTCTATGACATCGCGAGCAGCGGGACTATTTAATAAATATTTAATCGTGCACGCCAACAATAAATCTTCAATCATGCGCACCTCGGATAAATCTTCCATTTTGCATGCCTCAGATAAATCTTCAATTGTTCAGGACTCGAATAAATCTTCAATTGTGCACGCCTTGGATAGATTTTCAATTGTTCATGGCTCGGTTAAATCTTCAATTGTCCACGCCTCGGATAAATCTTCAATCGTCTACGCTTCGGATAAATCTCCAATTGTGCACGCTTTGAATTTTATTTTAATTGCGATAAATTTTGAGTAACTAAACAACTGTCCTTTCTCATATATAAGTGAACCCATACATGAAGAATTAGCGCTCTATTGTTTATAATTTGGATATATTTTGATTTTCTTTAAAAAACTAAGAAAAATTAATTTCTTAAGCCTCACACGTGACGGCGCCTATAATGAAATAAATTAGCCTGTTTTCATTGCTCGTATCGCGTCTGACAATGTGTTAATATCCTTTTGCTCTCAAATGGCATGTATTTGGGTGTTGTAAATATACGGTAGGCCATCCTGCGGGTATGCGGGCTTTTAACGTTCGGTCATACTCACTCTTATTTTCGTATCTTTCATACATCGCAGCAACATCGTAAAGAGTTGAGGGCTCTAAGCAGCAAACTGATCTTAATTTGAAACAATACTCAACAAGATTTCAATTGTTGAAATTAGAGATATTTGACGCTTTAGTTTTTTCTTTGCATAGATACTTTTAGTAAAACCCGAGTATTTCAGTATATGCTTGCGGACGGAAACGTATACAGAAAAGTTTTCTTCCATAGTTGAGACTAGTTCTAAAATATTTCGTTTCAAATTGGCTGTCAACCAGCGATATACAAAAATAATTAGAAAACAAAAGAGAAGTGTTACCACTACATTCGACATTTCATATTCAAAATATACATTTGGAAGTTAAAGTCACCGCAAATAACAGCTAGCCATTGTTTATTGATATAATCAAAACGCTAAAACAACGATTCTTCATTCTCTTCATTTAGAGAAGGTGGTTTATAAACGCCTGCAAACTTAAAATTCCTTTTATTTGCACTTAAGCAACCTGTAAGAATTTAGGGGCTTCTTCTTATCAGTGACTACTCGTCTAATGCTTCTAAATTTTAGTTCATGTAGATAAAAAACTCGCCCCTTTGTATGTCTATTAAAAACTTACAAAACAATATATTCATGAAGGAATTTGCATTATTTTCTTGCAACAACGTTCCTGTTATGGCCATCAAATTTAAATTTTCAACATTATTTAATTCACTAATTCCTCAAATATGTTTTTTTTAATTCTAGACGCATTAAAACTCAGAGCGTAATTTTTCCTAGCGGAAAAGTCGTGTTGCCCTCATGGGGTTGGTTTTCCGAGTGATTAATTTCCCCTGTTGTCTAACCGACGGTCTAATTATTATTTCCTACTCGATTAAAATAAATTCTATTTCGCGCAAATAGATAATTTTCATTAAAGTTTCTCTAAGAAATCTTTCATTTATATAGAGAGATTAAAATTAAAGCTAGTCGTAGCATAACAGCGCTGTATATTTACAATAATGAGAAATGAGCACACACACTTTGATTTTTACTCAAATGGGGAACTTAATTTAGATATTTTTCTTGGAATTCATTGGGGCGGCTCTTCAATCGAAAAGATGTTTGGCTTTCATTTTGCTAATGCCCGAATATATATTATGTGAATACAAAATAATTCTAAAGGTGAGGAGATGGTTTATTTAATAAAATTGGAACCTAACTCAACATCTAAGATTGGCTTTCTGTTCGTTTGAGTATCGATCGAAAATTCGTAATGACGTCATCAATTCGTCCGCCTGGTTTCCGCTTTAAGCTGGACGAATTTAGAATCTGGATTACAAATCAGAGAATATCGTTTAATAAGCCATCTCTTTATCTTTATAATTATTTTGTACTCTCATTTTATTTAAAATATATATTAGGGCATTAATTCTAGACGCATTAATGCCCTAACAATTTCTCAATTTCTCAATTTAACAATTTCTCTGGAAAAGTCTTTACGTAATTGAGCTATTTCATCCAGGATTTTTTGCTTGAAAACTTTTAAGTTACCGATGATATCTTGAGGCCTGTGCAAGAGCGCCACAAATTCGATTTTACATCCGTGTTTTCTTTAACCAAATAAAAGTGGCAAATAGAAGTATTTATATCCAAAACTTTCATAGAAATCCCCTTATTATATGTAAATACAGTCGCAACGCGTACAGTCGAACTTTTAAACAAGTAATTGCGCTCAATAACTTCAGATGTCATCTTCAGCATGGTTATTCCTGGAACACCCTACGTCCCATTGCGGGCCAAATAAATAAGTCATTACTCTAAGGTATTAAGCGCAAACCTACAAAATATCACAGATGTTAATAAAACGATCCTCATGTCGCGCTTAAAACACGTTTAAGAAAGTAACTTCATCTTAGAGTTGCTAAAAGTCAGCTAGAGAAAAAAGGCATAAAAAAGCCTAAAAGTACAGAATTAGAATTATGAAATTTTAGAACTGTTAGAATTGATTTGCTTCAAAAGCATATTGCAGCTTGGTAACACTTGATTAGGCTCTCCACTATACGCTATCGCTAGGCCCCTTGGTTATTTACCAGAAGTCCTGTGCATACATCTTCGAATATACGCCAGGCCGCTAGCTCAGTTCCATCCATTATCGCCTCGAAGTCCTCATCAGCTATAAGTTGACGAATCTGAGGGCCTAAAAATATCTCTTCTTTAATCTTGGCATCACTTATTATAGAAAAGATCGATTTGAGGTACTGAAAACATGGCTTTTATGTTCCAGTGCTTTGGTAAATTGCTTAATTTGGCCTTAGTTTTACATATATGCAGTAGTTGTAAAATGATTTTCTACTTCTTAACTAGTGGCTCATGAATTACATTATGGCATCTAGGCGTTATAATTTCCAGAGATGACCATTCTGAACATTCATAATGTTCTAATCAGTCCCTAGTGTCCCACTTGCGAAGGAAGCACATTAATTTAGTTTATCCAGTTTGTAGCCCATTAAGTATGGCTACTATTTCCAGTCCGCACAAATTGGCCACTCATGCTCCTTGTAACTTATGCGGTCTAGAATAAAAGCAAGGTTCTCATATGCCTCTCTTAAAACGACTGAATGAACAACTGGAACTGAAGGCATAATGTTCCCAATGTGCAACAGAACCGCTTTATGCTGTAAAGGGATGCATCTAATAATAACCTCAACTTATTTGGTTCATAGGTCAGCTGAAAGGCATTGGATAGGTCTATGATATCATTACAATAAGTCAAGTTGTTTTCAAAAGTGAAGAATTGCTATAGAGCTACAGAACGCTTCATAAATACTGTAATTTAAGCATGTTTATGCAAAAGGTCCCATTTTTGCAAACGTAAGGCCAGGAGTTCACTCTTTTGCTTAGTAGGTGTTAGATAACGAACGAGATCATTGAGTCCCGGTTGAATGATGCTGTGTTGTTTCTTGTGAGATTCAAGCTGGGCCACATATCGTGTATCTCGAGATTCTGAATCGGCTGAGTTTCTCATGGCATCGCTTGGTAGTTCAGAGGGCAGCTGTGGCACAGGAATAATACTTGAATTACAAACTAGGCGAATAACAGGCTAAAGATCTGGATAAATGATATATTTCTTGCCTTTTTCTATTGCGACCTGCAGTAAAATAAAATATAATAGACTAAAAATGCATGGTACTGGCTGTGATCACTTGCAGAAATTGCAGAAGTACAACATATTATGTATTTTGATCTTTTTAATTGATACATCTCTTAAAAATATATTAAAGACCATGAAAGAAACCACATTGAATACTCACCTTTAATATCTGTTAAGCAGAAGCAACAATCCGTTGAATGGTGCTTTGGCTCCCTCCAGACCATTGGTACGCCAAACATAAGGCCAGGTCTTTTGACCTTTCACCCAGGCCGAAAGGCAACTTGTACTCCTGACACAATACAACATAAATATTCTTCTCGTGTGTAGTCAACTGTCTCCTGTATTGACTTAATGTAGCTGATCCACATATATAACAGAAACTGTCTGGGAAATTTTGCTTTGTCTAGCCATTTTAGCTCTGTCTCCAGTAAAGAAAAACACTGTATGTGAAAAATAATTTAAAAAGAAACAGCACCAAATATTAATTAAAAAAGTAAAAATAGGAAGCATTTATAGTAAGTTACAAAATTATCAAGTGTTACGTAAGAGCTACCACGGATTTGGACCTATATGGCTAAAAATATATTAAGTATACATTCATAAATTTCATAGGTTAGGTTGACAAATACCTTAGGAAATCCCCAGTGAAATTATATTAAAATCCGTTCATAACTTTTAGAGTTGTCAGTTTCGGCCCAATCCTGTTTGCATTCAATCCTAACGGAAGCATGAGTGTATTTAACGTAAGTAAGATGGTAATTTACGAGAAACTGGAGGGTCACAAAACGAGACGGATGTTATATTCGTGATTAAAGCAAAAAATACCCCTGGAAAAGATTATTCTAATTTCCGGGGGAAATTTTATTGTTAAACAAAGTTATTATGAACGGAGGTGATCTGATGGGACCAGAAGAACGATTATGTTACACCATCACGAGGGACTTGCCTTGAGAGCGGGTGGGAGACAATTTTTTCGATCACACAGCACCTGGCATTTGACCTCCCAACTAGCCTGACTGTAGCCACCGTTGTGCGGGGCGCGGTAAAACGTGAGACCAACAAATCCAGCTGCAACACGAAGGATGGGCGGAAGGCCAAGATTATCATGGCCTTAAGGGGCCTAAAACGGAAAATAGTGAGGAAGGCCTGTGACTGGTTCCGAGGTGTTTTAGACACTTTCATCAAGGCCATAAGCTGCTTCATCTAGTGAGATCGACAGAGCATTTCATGAGGACAAACTGACCCAAATTTGACCAAAATATTTTAAAAACAAAAACACACTCATTTTTCTGAGTGTCAGGATGCGAAGTAATACTGTACCCTCTCTGTATATATATATCAAGTCATAAGCTGCTTCATCTAGTGAGATCGACAGAGCATTTCATGAGGACAAACTGACCCAAATTTGACCAAAATATTTTAAAAACAAAAACACACTCATTTTTCTGAGTGTCAGGATGCGAAGTAATACTGTACCCTCTCTGTATATATATATATATATATATATATATATATATATATATATATATATATATATATATATATACACTTACTTTACCGGAATATTCTTAGTTGCAAAATCAGAAGAAAGAAGATTGCATTTTTCCCCAATTTTGTCGAAAATCCTTATTATGTTGTAAATTCGGAGAAATCGTAGGAGCTTTCTCCCTTCAGCGTTTACTCGTTTTTATTTTTTTAATTTCTTGTAAGAAACGCAGAATTTCTCAATTCAATTTAAATGTTGGTAAGTCTTTACATTTCCACCATTACGTTAACTGCATATTCATATTCTGCCCACACTAAGCCCCTCTTGCTTATTCAGAAGCTGCTTTGAGTAAATGCCGCCCTATACAATAACAGGCGAGCGAATCCGATGTCTCCATTTTTTAATCCAAAGGATCAATTGGATTCAGAATTAAATGCACATCTTTTCTGGAATGGAATTTGTCACGGTAAATAATATAGCCAATATGAATGAAACGCGCCTGGTCCTGCCATGATGCTAATTTCCAAGCTAATTCTGTGCAACCCTCTAAGCTAGGGGCAGTTTTATTGAATAAGTTTTTACTATTTGTATATAAACTCATGTGTACAAAATTCTTTGTGAATAATTTGGTTTTATAACGAATATTTTGGGTTTTCTCAAATTGCCATTTTTTTCCCAAATATCTAATACACACTTGTATAAGTTTCTTATAAGTTAAATTTCTCATTTATTTTTTGTTTAGATTAGTAATTCTAGAGTGTAGCCTTCTATTGTTTTGAAATAATTGCGCAGAGCATTTTACTACCTAGCACTAAATTACTGATTAAAAATGCCAGGCTTTCCTTTATCCTAACATAAACAAGGTTCATCAAATTCGAATGAGTCAAAGAATTGAGCAAAGTAGTTCGAAGTTAATCGACAAACAAAAGGAGAATGTTTTAAATGACAACAGTCTGTTCACTCAATTGGTTCAAAATGAGAGATAAATAGGAAAATGAAAGGAAAAGCTTCCACACAATGAAATCATAAAGGTCAGGGTGATACGAAATGTGGGAATATAAAGCAAATGACCAAGGGTCTTAGGCAAATTTGGTGCGGATCCTTTATAAAATAAGATGCATCATGAGTTCTGATATACCTCTTCTATTCTTTCGGGAGTCAGCTAGTTTTAATAGCTAATATTTCCTACACATCGAGTCAGGGCATTAATAGTAAGGTCACAGCAATAAAATAATGCCGAATTAATTTTAAGCTATAATTAACCTACACAAGAATATCGAAATAACACTTGAATACGGAAAGATGAAATATTACTTTATCAAACTCACTAGATAAAAAAGTGCAACTTACCATATTAATAATTTATTTACCCATCACAAAATGGTTTATTTTGTTTACCTTTCTGTCTTCGTTTCTAATAGCAGGGCTGGCCCGGTACCCTTCGGTGGATTTTGAGGGCCTCTGACTCCAGTCTGAGGTCCACGTCCGCGCCATACACTTACTCCAATGTCACAAGCTGGATCAAAGAGGTGTACTCGTTTTAACGTACATACTCCAGTGATAGAGAACTCTTCTTTGCGATTTTGACGGCCACTATTCAACCCGCCATGAGAAATTCGCCCTCTTGAGTGTGTTGATGAATCACTCTCTCTTTCCTCTACCTGAAAGATTTATAAACCTGAATCACCTTATAAGAAAGCATCTTTGCACGCAAACGTGGTCGTAGGTGTAGAGGAGTAAATAAATATAAAAGAACAGGGAGGGAGTTTCAAGAGAAATAAAATGAATGTGTTTCAGATAATTGAAATTTATTTTTTCCCTCATACCCTAACTAATTGACCATAAATATTCATAGAGATACCGCCAACCGTTGGTTCGCGTCAGCTAAAATCAAATTTCACAGCTTCCCCCAATTTTTCAACCTGCATTTATGTGCATAAGATTTGCTTTCCCTTAAAATTTAATCGTATAAGCACATTGACTTCAGAAATTATATTACATACATAAATTAAAATCACTAGTATGCAAATTCTTGTTCAAAACTTAACTAACAAATTAAGATGGATATAAGTGTAAGAATCTAGAAAGGAGAAAATACGATCAAAGCAATTTAGTCTTAAATAAAATAAGCCTTAAAAAGGCTAATCAAGGCTTATCAAACTCCTGAAATAAAAACAACTCGCACTTAGTTCTTTTTTTGAGAATGAATATTATCTTCTATGGAAAGGAACTCAAACTAGGGGTGCTCAAGGGTGTCACGATGCCGCACAGAAAATATACAAAGACCAGGCAATGGCTTCGCCATTCGTCCCTACGGGGGAGATTGCGCTTCGCTACTAAGATTAAAATCTTAAAAAAGCAGCCATGGTTAAATTTTTATCAATTTTATGAACTTCGCGAATTACAATAATTTTAGAAGGGAACTCTAAACTATATTTCCCCCCTTTCAAAATATAACGTTGCTAAAATATAGAAGAAGAAGTAGAAGAAGAAGAACTACGGAACTACAAAATTTAGGACCAGCAAAGACCCTAAGGTCCGCTCGAGGTTAGTCCGCTACACTAAATCCACAACTACGATACACACTATCCATACACTACGAGTGTATCTCTAACATGCTATATTTTTTTATTTTTTTTAATATATAATCCACTGTAAAGACTTATCTACATGTGTACATTGTCATGCATATTAACTACTTCAACCTAGGGGTGGGGGGGTGATAGGAAGTTTTTCTTCTCAACTTCCGCAGCCCTCGACTGCTAGTGGGTAAAATCTAATTTTAGGATAGTAAGACTATTTATAGGATAGGCGGAAAAGAAATGCATATCTAAACTACACATGCAAGAGAAATCGCTGGCATCATTTTTAGTCATAATTTTTACTCGTTGTTCCTCCGCTCCAAACTCCTTTTGCAAAGACGTTTTTATTTACTGTGCTCAGACTACGTTATATTTATACTATTTAAGTGCGCGTCGAGACGGTTTTTAAACATATTTACCGACGTACTATCAACTACGTGGGTGGGTAGCCTATTCCAAATTTGAGTAATTTTAAACGTAAAATAGTTTTGGGCTATACTAGTGTTAAGTCGCTTGTTCACTAATTTTAATCCGTGTTGGCGAGTGTTTTCCCTATGATCCAACTCGAACAAATTTCTATAATCAACGTTTAAAAATCCTTTCAATATTTTAAATACTTCTATTAGCTGGCCACGTAATCTTCTGCCTTCGAGAGATGGCAAATCTAATGCCCTGAGTCTTTCCTCGTACGGCCTGTTTCTCAGCTCGGGAATTAATTTTGTAGCCCTACGCTGCACTCTTTCTAATAGCGCGATATCTTTGTTTAAGTATGGAGCCCAAAATTGAACCGCGTATTCGAGCAGTGGACGCACAAGTGAATTATATAAAGGTAAAATTACATTTTTGGATTTGAACGTGAAATTATGCGCGATATAACCCAGCACACGATTTGCTTTTTTACATGCATTCGCGCATTGTTTCGTGTCTTTGAAGTCATCCGAGACTAAAAATCCCAGGTCTTTTTCCAATTTAACCACGTCGAGGACCTAGCCTTTCATACATACTCTACCCTCAAATTATGGCAACCCAAATGCATCCCCTTGCATTTAATTAAATTAAACTGCATTTGCCACTTATCCGCCCATCTGACAATCAAGTTTAGGTCCTTTTGTAATTTTTCTACATCCGATCTTACATAGGCACGGTTGCCCAGCTTTGTGTCGTCAGCAAATTTAGAAATCGTACTAAATACGCAATTATCCAAATCATTTATATATATTAGAAACAATAATGGGCCAAGAACCGGGCCTTGTGGCACTCCACTACTGACGTTAACCCAATCAGAACATTCACCATTTATAACTACTCACTGCGAACGATCCTTCAGCCAATTTCTAATCCAATTTAATATCTTACCCTTCACACCGATTGCTTTAACTTTCATTAATAACCTTTGGTGGGGGACGGTGTCGAACGCCTTTATAAAGTCTAAATATATTACGTCTACAGCTTTGCTTTCATCGTACACGCAAATCATTTTATGGGAGAATTCCAGCAAATTTGTCAAGCACGATCTCGCCCGCCTAAACCCATGTTGGGAATCTTTAATCAGATTATTTAGCTCGAGGTGGCTCACTATTCTATCTCTAATTACGGATTCTAAAAGCTTTCCAACTACCGAAGTTAGACTAATAGGACGAAAATTCGAGGCTTCGTATCTATTCCCATTCTTAAATATTGAGGTAACGTTTGCACGCTTGAAGTCTAAAGGGACTACGCCATCTTCTGATGAGCGATTGAAAATTGCCCGCAACGGCTTCGCAAGCTCATTCTTAAGTTCCTTTAAAGGAGTGGGGTAAACGCCATCGGGCCCGGGTGATTTCGACTTTTTCATCAGGTTAATATATTTAAGAATTTCCTCTTCATTAACTGTTATATCGGATATGCAAATATTACTAAAATGTACTTCCTCAACTAACGATCCTAATTCGGACGAATCTTCAACAGTAAAGACACTTGTGAAATGTTCATTTAAAATTTTAGACATTTCCGCCGGAAATTCCGTCAAACGACCATTTTTGTCTCTAATCGGCTCTATTGAACCTTTTAAGGGTTTCCTACTGTTTACATAGCCGTAAAACCGTTTCGGTTCCTTCTTCGAATCCTTCGCGAGTTTTATTTCATATTTTCGCTTCGCATCTCTAACCACCCGTTTAACTTCTCTTCAAGAATCTATGTAATTTTGCCGACTTATAAATGACTCATTGTTCTTATGTATTTGAAATTTTCCTATTTCCATCCTTAATTAAGCTTAATATTAGTGGGCTAACCCACGGCGCTCTCATCGACTTCCCGCTCTTACGGCGCACATACATTACTAAGTCGAAATTTACACTAAGGAGTGTACGCCGAAGCTCAGTGTACATTTCTCCTACTAACCTATTCTCGAAGCACATTCCCCAGTCTACATTCTTGATCCTTTCGCAAAAATTATCAAACTTACAGCTACCAAAACGTGGGACGAGCTGAGTGCTCATTTTTACTTCTACACACGTGTTTACTTCGAATCTAATCGCATTATGGTCACTCGAGGCTTAATGCTCTCCTACACAAACATTTTCTACCAATGACTCGTCAGTCGCCATGATTAAATCGAGGATATTATTATCATGCGTTAGTTCCTCCACTTTTTGTACGAGAAAGTTCTCCGGAATAAAGTTTAGTAGTCTCTCTCCAGCTTTATCTGACGTTGGGTTACTATAATTAACGTTTCGATGGTTAAAATCGCCGCAGACTAATGTGGTCCCTTTTCTAACCCAAGATGAAAGCATATCAAAGAGTGCAGCATCTCCTCTTTCCATTTGAGATGGTGGACGATATATAACGGCTAAATTAATTTTATTTTTTGCATTACAACATAATTGGATTAATAAGGCCACACTTCTCATATCTGCTGTAGACGAGTCGATCGTTATAGCGTTTAAGTCACCTTTTATATACACTAATACGCCCCCTCCTCTTCCAGTTTGTCTATTTTTATAATGAATTTTATAACCTGCTATATCAAATTCGCAAACACTGATCCCCGAATGTATATCTATCCAAGTCTCACTTAAGAATACGAGATCGTAGTCTCCCTCTAGAATTACGGCTTTTATTTCGGTAAGTTTATTTTTTAAGCTACGAACATTTGAATATATACATTTCAATTTGCGCTTTAAGTGGACTCCTCTATCACACGCGAATCGGTTCTGTTTCCCTGCTCCCCAATACTCATTGCCCCTTCAAGCGAGGACCGGTCCGGCGCATGAGCATAACGTCGCCCCGCAACTCTCCTACTTAACATGCTACGTACAAGTAGGGTACGAAGAAGAAGAAGAAAAAGAAGAAGGAGAAGAAGAAGAAAAAGGAGAAAGAGAAGTAGAAGAAGAAGAAAAGGAAAAGGAAAAAGAAGAAAAGGAAGAGGAAGAGTAAGAAAAATAAAAGGAATATGAAGAGGAAGAATAAGAAAAAGAAGAGAAGGAAGAATAAAAAGAAGAAGAAGAATAAAAGGAAGAAGAACAAGAAGAAGAAGAAAAGGAAGAATAAGAAGATATATAAAAATAAATTTTCTGAACTTCACCATTTGTAATTCTTTGGGTTTTAAAAAAAATAACAAAATTTCGATACTTATATTTATTTCTGAACTTCACCATTTTGTTTTTTGATATTATAAAAGAATTATTAGAAATAACTGATAAAAAAACATAAGTCATAACCAAACTAAGATGAAATTATTATTCAAATGCTCAAAAACATCCCCTTCTCAAATTTTAGAGTTAGTGATGATGATGATGATGATGATGATGATGATAGTTTAGTTTAGGTAAGGTTTTGAAAAGAGTATGGGAGCTTAGAGGGAAGATTGATATATTTTTAGAAATGAAACAAAAATTGGATTACCCGCAGTGAGAAGACAAGAATTGGATAGAAGATTTAGTTTAGGCGTTAATATTGTATCATATCTATGTGATCTCATTCTGAACTTGCTTGGTAAAAGAAATATATTCATTAACCCTTACGATACCAAGAGCCTCAAAAGAGGCTGGTCGTCACAATACCCCCCCCCCCCCTTCGACTCAATTGAGTCTGGCATGTCTTATAGGCCTAGGAATCTTCCTTTTTTTCGGGTAACGGTAAATTTACTTTCTCTTTCGAATTATATATGAAGTATTTCTTTTAGTTTAGTCTTTCTAAGAGAGGTGTAGATATCAAATGCATTTTTAAATGGTGGTAATTAGTTTTTTCATATTAATTAAAAAATTGCTAACCCTTCTGAAATTTTGGATATCTACTATGAACTTGATTCTGATTAGGAACTAACAGACAGTGATTCTAACAGTTCAAACTCATCCGACGACGAATTAGAGTCAATTATTCCTGAAAATCAACAAATTGATGAAACGTGGCAACGCTGTATTAACTTCTTCCCCCCCAATATCATATTTCATGACTCTCATTCGGGAATTCAAGCGCACATGGGTTTTAAATCGGAAAGTAAACCTCACACATATTTTGAAGCATTTTTTAATCATGATTTTTTTTTGTAATTTTATAGAGCCCATCTGGCAACTACCCACTTGGGCATAAGTCGCCGAAAAACACGACAGCCTAGAACTAGGCTACTTTAAAATAAAAATATGAAAACTTAACAATCGATATAAATTGGTAAGACTTAACAATCAGGAAGCAATCTCCGGCAGCGGGGGGAGGTCCCCCTCACCCCGGTGCAGGAGAGTGCAACTTACGAACAAAACAATAACAAAAAAAGAACCTTAAATAAAGGGGAGAAGCCCGGCCTCCCCCCAAAAGTCAACAAGTCCACAAGTCAATGTGCACGAATCTGTCCTGAGTACAAGGGACAAGCGGGAGCGACCCCGCCCATCCCGGCACCGGGACAGGTATCGTGCGCGAAGATCACCCAGACTGGGACATTCGACAAGAATGTGCCGAACAGTCTGGGGGACGACGCAGTCTTTGCAATAGAACGCAAGGCGAGCGCTCCATCAAATAGCGATGCGTCACACGAGTGTGTCCGATTCGGAGACGACAGAAAGCAGCCTGAAGCCTTCGCGGCATTGGGGTAAGGTCCATTAGAACAGTCTAGGCGCAATGGCACAATACTTAAAGTTCCCTTCGACCGTCTTCCATCTTCTTTGCCAAGCAGCCCGAAGAGCTTCCCGTATTCCTGCAAAGTAGTCAGGGTGAGGAAAAGAAAAACGCTGGTCCGGTCACAGAGACGTCGAGGACTCTTTGGCGCCCTCATCGGTGCGCTCATTCTCCGTAATTCCTACATGTCCAGGAACCCAGCAGAAGATAATCTCGACATCCGCCCGGCTTGACAAAAACGTGACGTCAAGGATATCGCGAACCAGGGGGTGCGGAGATTCCCATGCCCCGAGAGCACTCAGAGCGATTTTTGAGACGCTGTAGATCATAATCCGGTCTCCGAACCGGGTACGTCGCGTAATCTCCCGTACCGAGTAGTGTATTGCCATCAGCTCGGCCGTGAAGACAGGCGCAGCGCCTGGCAGATCCCCGCTGACTTCAAACAAAGGGGGGAGGGCGTGGAATCTGACCTCCTCTTGGAACTTGGAGCCATCCGTATACACTGACACGGTTCCAGCGTGACACGAAGTGTACTCCAAAAAGGTCGAAAGCATTACTTCCGGCAGTGGAGAAGCTTTAAGAGCAGAGGCATGGGAAAAAACAAAACAAATGTGGTACCCTCCAGGGTGGCGTCCTAGGCAAAACCCGGCCCAAGAGCTATATCTAACTTTCAAAGGGGTTTCCTGTCCCTAAACCCAAAGGGCATAGGGTATGACTGGCGTCTCTCGGTGGCATAGGCACCGTCGAAATCAGCAGTGGATAGAGTGAGAGCTGTTGGCTCGCGTGTAAAGGCGAATAATGCATTGTACACGGTGTCGGGCGAGTAGCATCTCATTAGCATCAACTAGTATGTGATTAATGGGGAAAGTGCGGAAGGCACCAGTCGCCAAGGGAAGGCCGGTGTGGTGGGTAGGGTCCATCTTACGCAATACACGCTCGGCTGCGGATGCATAAAACTCGCATCGGTAGTCGAGCTTCGAAAGGACAAAGGATCGATAAAAACTCAAGGCAGTAGCCCTATCAGCGCTTCAAGCGCTGAAGGTCACGGAACTGAGAATATCCATGGCGCGGGTACTATCGACCCTAAGGCTGCGAATATGACCCTCCCAGGTGAAGCGTCGTCAAATACAAGACCAAGGAAACGGTGCGATTCAACTACTTCCAGGCGTACCCAATTAAGAAACAAGTCTGGGTCGGGGTGGAGCCGTGGATGGCGACAATAGTGCATCACCTTACTCTTGACCAAGAAAAGCTGAAACCTGTACGCTTCAGCATAGTGAAAGACGCGATTTAATGCCTGCGAGTCGACGCTTCAGAGTTGGCATCTGGGCAGTCCTAAAAGAAATCGAAAGGTCGCCCACGTAGAGCAAAGCGAGAACATCTTCCAGGGGCACGGAGGTGATGCCGTTGCTGCTCAGGGCAAAGAGTGTGACACTGAGGACACTTCCTTGCGGGACAACCTTTTCCTGCTCCATTGGGCCGGAGAGGGCTCCCACCACCCATACGAGGAATCGACGATCTCGCAAAAATTCAAAGAGTAAGATTGAGAGGCGTCCCCTTCCACTCTCTACCAATCTCACTAGCTAAAGCTCTCCTATGATGAATCATGTTGCCCTTGGCCAACATGCTGCCTTCAGTGGAAAGAATAACTAGGAAGCGTTTGAAACCAGCGGGCTCGAAAACGCTAGGTAATCTTTGGATGAGGGGCCACAACGTAATCGAAGCTCCGCTCTGCGCACTTTTGGCGACTGCTCACTTGTGCATAAGTCGCCGCAATCAAACAGCATAGCTCTAGGCTACTTTAAAATAAAAATATGAAAACAAAACAACGATAAAAAGGGAAGATGACAATAATTTAGGAGGCAAGCTCCGGAGTCTAGGGAAGGTCCCCCTCACCCCGGCGCAGGAGCGTGTGACCTACAAAGAAAACAATAACAAAAAAAATAAATAAAATGGAGAAGGCCGACCTACCCCCCAAAAGTCTAGAATCCACCAGACAAAGCGCACACACTCGTCCCGAGTACAAGAGACAGGCGGTAGCGACCCCGCCCATCCCGGTACCGGGACAGGTAACGTGCGCGAAGATCACCCAGAGTGGGACATTCGACAAGAATGTGCCGAACAGTATAAGGGACGACGCAGTCGTAACAATAGTGCGTAGGCGAGCACTTCATCAAAAGGCGATTCGTTACACGAGTGTGTCCGATTCGGAGACGACAGAAAGAGCTTGAAGCCGTCGTGGCATTAGAGAATAGGTCCATGAGAACAGTTGCGGCGCAATGGCACGCAACTTTAAGTTCCCCTGGACCGTCTCCCATCTTCTTTCCAAGCAGTCCGAAGAGCTGCTTGGCCATGTAGTCGGTATGAGAAAGAGCGAAACGCTGGTCTACGCGCCCGGTCCTAGCAGACTCTTTGACGCCCTCATCGGCGAGCTCATTCCCTGCAATTCCTACATGTTCAGGAACCCAGCAGAAAGTAATCTCAACATCCGCCCGGCTCGCCAGGAGATGCGGAGATTCCAATGCCCCGAGAGCACTCAGGTCGCTTTTTGAGTCGCTATAGATCACAATCCAGTCTCCGAACCGGTCACGTCCCAATCAAACTTAGGCTGTGCATCCGAATAACATAAAGATAGATCAAGGCAAGAAAATGAAGCGGTTCTCGGGCAGTGATTCGTAAATTCATCCACATTTAGGACACCCATCTCATTCTCTTCGATCAGATCGGCAAGGACTTGTCCCCTAGGATTTATTGAGTAATCCTCCCAGAGAGGATGTCTGCCGTTTAGATCTCCAAGCAAGAGAAAGGGCCTCTGCACCCGTGCCATGACGCGGCGGAAGTCCCTCGCGTTGAAGTCAGCTGACGGAGGAATGTACGCAAAAATGATATTATACCTCTTATCCAGGTGTAGGTGCACAGCGACTGCCTGAAAGGAGGTATCTAAAGTGAAATGAAGAACGCAGAAATCATACTGGGTGTAAACCGCGTATCCCCCAGCCCGGCCCCCATCTCGTGCTGTTATGGTCGCAAAACCATTATACCCCGGGAAGGCGGGCAGGGTGCACGCGTTTAACATGGTCACCTGTAGAAAAATAGCTAACGGGGAACAGGACGACACGAGCCTCCGCAGCTCCTCCGAGTTGGCCCGGAGTCCACGGCACTTCCATTGAAGGAATATGCCCTCCAGGCATAGCCTCGGAGGAGACGCGGACGCCCTATTTGAACAAAAGATCCTTACGGGAATGGACGTATGCTTCCCGGAGGCAGAACCCCGGGTGCTGTTGGCCAGACAATGCGCTGAAGGCGCATGTCGCCTTCAAAGACTTATTGGGAAAGGTTAGGTTCGCCATGCGAGTCTTTTCATTCCTCCGCCTTGAAACCTTAGGCGGGCGTTGCGGCTTCGGAGGCATCGGGCCCTCTTTTCAAAGCTCCACCTTCTTCAAGCCACTCATCCCACCACTAGGCGTGGGCGAAGGAGTCGAAGATCCTTTGTTGCTGTCCTCCTTTCGGGGGACAGCTTTAGGAACCCCGGGAGATGGCATGGTTTTACCAGGGGAGCGCCTGGGTTGAGTAGAACCCGCAGAAGGGCTCCGAATGGGCGCGGAAATAACCTTGCTCGTTGGACTGGATGGGCCTAGTGCAGAGGGTGTCTTTCTAGCCATTGAGGCATAAGACGTCCCGGGCAGAGCCGGGCGCGCCAGGACCCAGTCCTTAGCCTCGCTGAATGAGAGTCAATCCTGGGCCTGAACGGCCATGTTTTCTTTCTTAAGGAAATATGTACCACAATTGCGGTTCTTCGCAATTGACACACTTGGCCACACACGATTTGGACTTATCGTGTGCGTCCGTGGAGCAATTTACCCAGACTTCGGGTGACCTTGCGTCTGCACATCTACATGAGCTATTTGAATGGCCGAAGCGGTGTGAGTAATAATACCGCTGCCCGAAGGCGGTTCCGTTGATTGTGGGGAGAAAGGGAAAGGAATTTTTTAAAATTTGCATCATTGGGCATGGTCACCCTAATTTTCTCACGCGATGCACACGCTCTTCCCCCTTTGCAGTAGCCCGCCTTGCAAAGGGTGCATACAGACCTGGCTGAACTAGGTGCCACCATTCAAGACCACCCCTCCAGCCTGGTGGCCTGGCAGTCCCTCAACGTTGCGGCTTCTCCTAGAACGCGGCGTAAAATGGATAGTGTTTGAAAATAAAAAGGAAGAGGAGGTGAGGAAGATGTGGCTGGGGATGAAGCAGATTGTTAAAAATCCACCTTCCCAAACCGGAGCTCAGGGGTTAGGGAACATTGTCCCCACCTTCCTCATCCCCGATCCGGGGATATATGGCTGAGAAGAAAGTCAGCATTTACTCTGTGAAAATAGAGGCCGACCAGAGAATGTTGTGGGAGAGGTTGTAAGGGAAGTGAGGAAGTAGGGGACAGATACAGGCTATCTGAAGGAAGGAGAAGAGGCTATGCTGGGATCGGACAGGGGGCTGAGTCCCGTCAGAAGGGCGGCCAGGATGGCAAATTGCCGCGCCTCTTACGGGGTTATGAGCAGCCATCCAGAAACATAGTCAACTTTTTTGTTGTACAAATTATCCAAGAATCAAATTGAGAAATAACTACATCAATATACATCAAACTGACTGAACGGGGTTCTATTTCAATTATAAGTCCCACTCCCATGAAAAATGCAAGCTCTCTGTAATTAAGACCCTAATCCATCGAGCATATAGAATATGCTCCATATGGCAGCTTTTCGACATGGAAGTCAAACGTATAACGAAATTTTAATAAACAATGAATTCCCTCAGGAACCAATTGAAAAACAATATCCAGAACCCTCGATACACTTTTTAAAAGAACGAAGAAAGAAGAACATAGAATCACAAAATCCCAACACCATAAAATCGGAAGAAAAGTCACTCATAAACATCCTAAAGCAACACATAGCTCCTAGAGAAGAAAACACAAAAATAGTAGGACAATGCTATTATAAAGCAGTAAGTTCTCTTCAAAATGGCAAAAAACCGATAATCATGTAGTATGTCAATTTTTATGTCCTAGAGACAAGTGTGAGCTGTCATACATCGGGTATACTACGAAAAATATTACATCACGAGCAAACCTACACCGATATAAAAGAAGTAAAATACATGAACATCTTAATGGGACCCACAGCTGGAATAAAATCCCCAACATTGCCGAAAATTTCAAAACCATCTACAGATCAACAAATGAAGAAAGCTTGAAGATTGCCGAAGCAATTCTCATCAAAGAAAGGAAGCCGGAATTAAACACGAAATGTGAAGAACTAAAAAACTGGTTAAATGTTTTGAATTGGGTTTGCATTACAAATAGTCTTCAATAGTATCACATATAGATTTGTGAATTAAAAGTGTATATATTTACCTGTTAATACACATAATCATGTCTGTATAATGCATGTACCCTTTTCCCCTTGCCTTCGCGTCTCATTAACGCTAGCCTCTGAACGGTCACCTACCTGCGTGTATGATAAGCCTATCCCACCATTCCATTCATACTTGATCAATTTATATAAAAAAGGTCGATCAATTTAATTTCACTTAGTATGTTCTGAAGATACGGTAAGTGTAGTCGTGAAACGTCAACTCATAATGAATAAGGCTAGTTGCATTTTTCGAACTAGAATCATCTTAAAACGCTTGAATTTCAACGCAAGAAAGATTATTATTTTTATCTGACGGACTACAAACCCTTGCTGGTAGATCAGAATGCTATTAACCCTAAGGCACTAGCAGAGAAGAAAGTCCCATAAGAAAAAACTAGAGGACAAAAGAAGGAGACAGGAGAAAGACACACACAACTTAACCCCTCAGGAGGAAGGAATGAGCACCAGTTTTAAACTTTTGAAGTACCTGAGAATCAACAATAGGACTAGAGAGCTCATTCCATAACCTGGTAGTTGCTAGAATGTAGCATCTAGAGAGAAACGTGTCATGAGTTGGCGTGCCTTTTCATCAAAGTGGAGGCCACCCTTTCTACTGACTAGTAAGGACGTTTTTGTTCAAGAACTTAATTTAATTCTTTGAATATTTATACATAAAAATCAGCAGCAACTCTTTCAATATATTTGAGAAATTCATAATGAATATTATGTTTCCCGTCAAACCAAAGTCTAACCTTCCACTGTTGGAGTGGAATGGGGTCTTTTTTTTTAAAAAAAAAGAGTTTGTTTTCATTTAATATTACATTACAGAAACAATATTTTATCTCCTGTAAAAATCGCTTTAATAACACAATAGTACAGAGGGCATATACAACATCGTCGTCATGGTAACTATTCGCCCGCGAACTAACAAAAAAGAACAACAAAATCTAATAAATAATAACCTTCCGCAAGTCATAACAGAAATAATAATTTCTCAAACAATAATAAACCTCTAAAAAATATTTTAAAAATAGCGCCACAATCGAAGGAAACAACAGGCTTTTTATTTTTTTTGACGAAATTAAATTAAATTTAATGAAGAATGAAATTCTTAATATACATCATAGAACAATGGTTTTAAACCAGGGTGCCCTGAGAATCAATTAAGGGTGCCGCGGGTGCGACCAAGAAATTATCTTTAAAATGTCTGAATTGCAAAAAAGATATCTATTTCAAACATTTCTAAACAAATTAATGACACTTGAAAGAATTTTTAAACTTGCTTCTATGGAATGTGCAACATAAAAACAACGAAAAGAGAAAGATTGTAGAGAGTACATGAAGAAATGAGAGTTGTCTTGTCAACTCTACGTCTCAAATTTAAAGAATTATCTGATACTTATCAAGCTCAAATTTCCCATTAAACTTTTAAAGGTAAGATTTATTTAATTTAAAATTTTTAGGACTTATATCGATTTCAATTAGGTTAAATGGTATAGTGGTTAATTTTGAATTGATTTCCTCGTAATTATGTATGTAAACGTAAATTATAATATATTGGGGTGCTGCGGCTGCGTCTAGACAACAATTAGGGTGCCAATGTGATAAAAAAGTTGAAAATTACTGTCAAAGAACATTTGTTCCTAATTGTTCTTATAGAACCTTTTAGTTTAGATCCAAATTTACAACGAAGCCAAAATATTAATGTAATGCTCATGTAGCTTTCCTTTTTCCATGGCTTAAGAGAATTGTACAGTACCCTACCCTCGTTTTATCATAAATTACCTTAATATACGCGCAAAGCGTCATCGCTTTAAATAGACCAAGATCCACGAACAACTTCAAATCGAGACCACTACAAGAAAATAATATACATACATATTTAAACAAATAAATATTTCAATTCATTATCGAGGTTTCAAATGAGTATATAATTCTTTCCTTAGGAAATAGGTTTCGGAAGTGACTATCCCTCCGAAAAAAACCCGTAGTGTGGCTTTCTACAAATATGTTTACAAATAATTCAAAATTATTTATAATGCTGTTAAGAATAGTCGAGGCTCTATTAACTAAATGGCAGGAGAAATTTACATAAAGAAATGAAGAATTTAATAATCTTTTTAAAAATATGTCGTTTGTACATATAAAGGCGAGGATGAACTTTCCCCCATCCCCTTTAAAATATGAGGAGTGTAGTAATATAGTGAATGAATTAATTTTAATTCAGAACTTCCTTTCTTAAAATCACATTCTTCTTTTGCTTATATTTATTTTTTATTTATTGTTTGTTTTGTTTTTGGACTTGGTAATATAAAAACAGATTAATTAAATTTCAAAACTTCGAAAGAATTCACATCTAGCCTGGAAGTTATTTTGCCCAAGTTAACAATGTGGAGATGTAAATTATTATATCAGATGATGTGGCAGGTAATTTAAATTTAGATGAAGTGATCTAGACCAAGATGATTAAAAAACAAGTTCTACTGAACAAAAGTTGCGTTCTCTTCCTTATTCGGATTTATGACCTTACCACCTTGAAAACTTTCAAAAATTCCCGGACTAACCTTGGGAGGTCTTTGGCAATTATATCATTCGAAAGAGAATATCAAACAACAGACGGATTTCAATTTTGGTAGAATAGGCCGAATAGATACAATGTTATTACAAAAAAAAAAGAGAAGCAAACCGGCAACCGACCGACCGACCGTAATAGTGAAATGTAGAATCACCTCCCTCAAAAAAATTAAAGTAGCCTGATCCTTTTCTGTTTTTAATTTTTAGAACATATAGCGCCCTCTTTCCCCCTGGGTTGAGTCTAAACAGTCGCGGAAAAGAGAGGTAGTGATTTCAAAGAGGTGCATAAGACGACCCGAGATAGAGCCCCAGCTTTTCATGGGGCACTGGGGTCGAGAAGAGTGTCTAGCCCCTCTAGGTTTCCGTTTTAAGGGGGCATTTTACCCACGATATACCATCCGCCCTCTTGCGGAGAAGGCCGGCACTGGTTGTCACACTGTATGTTAGCGCATCATCCACACGGAGATGACAGGTGACATCTTGAGGCTTGTGTGCCATCGAGGCCTCCTTGCTTGCAAGAGGATTATCACATTTTCATTTGCTCTTACTTCAACTCGATTTACAGATCCTCTTACAAATTTGGGGCTAATGTAGCCTCATTGCTATTGTGCTTTAAATTCGAATGAAAATATGTTAATGCATTAAAAGTGAGAGAACCCTCGTCGTGGTTGTTAATTCTTTGTAAAACTAGACCAAGTAAGAACCCTCTCAATGTGAGAGTGCCCTTAATGTGAATGAACTGGCATGGCCTGAAATGGCTAGCCACAGAGTGATCTTCACCTATGGCTCCTCCTCCATTATTATGTATAAATCCCGCCCTCCCTCATATTCTTTCTTGTTTTCTGCTGGCAGTATTTTTTTCAATATTGTTCCACTTATTTAATATTATTTTAAATTATTTATTTTTTTCCTTATAATTTCATAGTTCACACAGTTTCTAATAACACTTATTACCATTTCACTTTCCTTTCATGTATTTTTAGATTTGTAAAGAACCATTTCGAAATCAGTTTTTCCAATTTCAGAGATTTTTTTCTTCCCTTTGACGATGGCATATTTCCACGGGAAACGCTGCTGATTGCCTTTTTCTGCTACATCGTCCAAGAATCAATTGTTTATTTTGGCTGTCCCTCTGAATTATGTAGCCCTCATTCGTTTGCAATTTCATTATTAACTTGATTGTCATTTTTAATTAGTTTTAAGTCTTATCTGATGGCAGAGGGAATGTAGTTCTCAATTTTAGCTTTCACATTTGCTCCTTTTAATTTAATTGACCGCAAATATTTTTGAGGTTTTTATAGGAAAAAATAGTAGAATTTTAAAGTTTATTAAGTTTTAAGGGATTCTTATGCGATAAATTTACTAAACAAACTTACTACCACTTGGAAGATGATATGAGAGTAATTACCTTCTGATTCTTATCCACAACAAGTAAATTTCTACAAATAGCAGAATCCTTCGGGAATTTATAAATCATAATCAATAGCAGAAATCAATAACTTATTAAAGCGTACTAATTTTCTTAATATATCACATATCACAGAAGATTAACAGGCCCTTGGGATCGGTTCTCCATGAGGATTTACGCGCGCTAATTAAGCACAAACTAAATAATTCAGTTTATCTTTTATTGACAGAGTAAACAAGGTTTCATGAGAAAATTGATCATTATTCTTCGTTTGTAACCTGATTTTCTATCTACAAATTCCCTAAATTTCTTTTTTGAGCAATGATTAAGTAAGAAAGGTGAGAAGCCCTATGTAAAAATTCTGTCTTGTTTTGTTAGTTGCTTCGAAACAAGGTCTGCTGACAAAAAGGTCACGTGATATCATTTATTCTGATTTATGACCTTACGACCTTCATAACTTTCAATAATTCAAAGACTAACCTTTGGAGGACTTTGGACGTTATATTAGAAAGAGTATGTAAAACAACATAAGGGTTTCAATTCTCGTTAGACTCGTCCGAATAGTTACAGTGTTATTACAAAACCCCAAAAAATCAAAACGGGGACTGAACGACCCACATAGTGAGATGTAAAGTCACTCACGACTAAAAATATTTAAAAAAATGTTTCAAATATTTGGGGAGGAGGAGAAAATCTACGAGTAACTTGGAAATTATAAAAAATTGCATAAGATATAATTACACTGGCCAACAAATTTGAACTTTTTTTAATCATTAAAGACTTGTGCAAACTTTCCTCATGGCATTTTTCTCGCTGATCTTAAATCTGACTTTAGTTTTTCTTTAGCACATCAGGTTTTCGAGATATTCAAAAATGAATTATGACCGCAGTCGCTGATAGAATGTAGCGTTTTACTCCGATTTATTTGCCGAAACCGGTGATATATGGTTGCAGAGCGCCATTGAGAAGTTGAGCTGACACAAAATGATGCGTTTAAAAAGAATCATAAAGTTAATGGTATTTATATTGCATGTATAAGAATGAGGCTTCTCGAAGTCAGAGTCCGCTAAAACCTGCCTGATTTGTGGTCCCACAAATATGCCTTCTTTTCGTTTTGCTGCGCTCAATTGTGGAATTATCCTTGAGAATTATTCTAAGCCATTGATTTCACGAAGTTTTTCATTAGACCTAGTTTCAAATAAAGAGGTGGCAGATATATTTTTTGAGGCTCTGCCAGGGGGCCGACCGAACACTGCTTATTTTACGCACGGCTATCCCACAGACAGAGGAAGCAACACTACTTCGTGAATCCTCCTTGCATACCCATTAGCATGCCTATGACTTTAAGATCACCACAGATGTACCACTAATGGGCTTGGTAGTTTATGGATTTAAGAAGGATATCCATATTGTTATATGTCTCCTTAAGGTGGACAGAATGGCCAATAGGAATGGAAGGCTTTACATTGCCATTGTGCAAGAGGACAGCTTTCAGACTTGTCTTAGAAGCATCAATTAAGAGACGCCAGTCAGACGCCTTATATTTCTGTGACGGCTTTGAACAATCCATTTATATCATGGCAGTAACAGAGAGGTCCATTAACTGTAAAGAATCAGTTGAATCACGATTACGCTTTCTAAAGTAACTCACATGCACATTTTTCTTGAGTAAGAATTTTTCCTGTAGTCGAGATGCTAGAAGTTCTGCTTTCTCCTTTGATATTGACAGATTTCTCACAAGATCATTCAAATCTTCCTGAGTAAAAAACTTTAGCTCAGAGTTAGCACCCTCATATTCAACGTCCGCATCTAATTTGCATACACCTTCAGTACTGCTATCATCACTGATATCATCAGGTCCGAGGCAATCATCAGATGGAAAGGGAATTGGCAAAGATACATAATGTGGAACTGGTCTGCACGCAGATTCCATTATTGGGTAAACAATTTGGTGCTTGTTTTTTGCAGAAAACCCTTTTGTAGTCACACTGCAGAAATAGCAATCTCCTAGATGAGCTCTGGGCTCTCTCCATATCATAGGAACAGCGAAGGGCATTGAAACTTTCTCTTTGTTAATCCAGTCACGTAATCCATTAGAGCAGGAAGTACAAATTTGGTGTGGTGCCCATACTTTATCTTGGTCACCAAGAGGACAAACGAAGTAGAGTTTGTACATTTTCTTTATATCATTTGTGATAGTACGCTGCTGAGATTTTGTTGTAAAATGCCTACATACATAGCTGAATTTATCTGGGTGATTTTTGCACTCTCAAGGCATTGTAACTGATTTGTGGAAATATTTAAAAGCCTCTTATGATCAACGTAGAAGGAGCAGTTTAGAAGATGCACATCACATGAGGAACCTGAAAGCATAAAACAGAATTATAAATAATTGCGTAAAATATGTATGCGGATTACAAATGTAAATGAATTCTTCTCTATACCCCCTTAACCAGCAAGAACTCACGAAGCATCTAGTTTGCTCATCTTAGCTGTACAATAATGATGCATGCAATAGAGCAATACCAGTAATATACTGTATTTGATAATCTCAGGCGGCCATTTTGAATTTTTGGCATATCTTATATACGGTACGTGCTAGAGCAAAACCTAAGTCAGATTCGGATTTAAAATGAAAAATGTATTTAGAAAAGTATAGTAAGGTCTCTGATGAAAAACGTGTGTTGAACAGTGTCATTAAGCATCGAAAATATTTCATGGAAACCAAATACCTTTCTTTTGTTTTCATATTCTTTGACAGAAATTCATAAGTGTAAATTGCTCGCATTCGACTGTTTCTCATTATTTATTAGGCCGTCCTGATAAAAAAAAGCTTATGAACCACTTGGCATAACAAGGTTATTGGAACGGATGGACATTAAATAAGCCCGATCACTCTTTGTCTTTATTAATAAGGTAGGCATTTGGAATTCTACTAGTTTGGCTTTAATCAGGGCCTTGTTGCTCGTGTTGATGGAGAGCTTTCATAAATATCGATGTCAAGACCTGTTCTAGCAGTGGTGTGATGGTAGCAGCCTAAAGAGAGAATTTTGCCAATAGTGCCTCTCTCGTGAGTCAAGAATTAATAAGCCGCGGTTGGCGGCTAGTATGCCATTTTTCTAAAATGTTAAAAGTGCAAACCGGTTCAGGGAACGAAAGAAATGTTAGGGGTTAGTTTTCCACAGAAAAAAACTCTGTAGTGTTTTTTACTTTCAATGGTCTGGTGTTAGCCATAATGGCTTAAGATTGTGGACAGCTATTGTCGTAAGAAAGGGGAGCCTACTTGAACGCAATAATCCCGGCACTGTACAAGCTTTGGGAGCAGAGGCGTGGTTACAAATAGCCAACAGTTGTACCCACCAGGGTGGCGCTCTGGGCAGAAAGAGGAGCGCTACCAACCCGAGAGCTATATTTAGCTCTCGAAGGAGTTTCCTAGCCCTAAACCAAAAGGGCTCAGGGTATGACTTGCGTCTCTCGGTGGCATAGGCACCGTTAAGATCAGCTGCGGATCATTGAGAGCCGTAGGGGACAAAGGGAGACGCTGCGCTCATGCGTACAGGCGAGTAATGCACTGTGCACGGCGCATAGATAGTAGCATTTCTCCAGCATCGACAAACAGGCTTTCAATATGGCAAGTGCGGAAGGCACCGTTTGCCAAGTGAAGGCCGGTGTGATACATTCAGTCCACCTTCCGCCATAAACGATTGGCTGCGGATGCATAAAACTCACATTCGTAGTCGAGCTTCGAACGGACAGTAGCCCTATCAGCACCCCAAGCGCTGAACGTCACGGAGCGAAGAATATGCATGGCGCGAGTACAAGAGTCCCTTAAGATGCTAATATGAGCCTTCAAGGTGAGGCTTTGGTTAAATACAATACCAAGGAAACGGAACGGTGCGATGCAACCACTTCCAGGCGCGCCCTATTAATAAACAAATCTGGGTCAGGATGGAACCGTAGATGGCGGTAGAAGTGCACCACCTTAGTCTTGACTAAGAAAACGGAAATATGTGCGCTTCGGCATAGCGAGAGACGCGGTACAATGCCTGTTGGAGTCGACGCTCCAGAGTTTGCATCTGGGCCACGCCAAAAGAGATCGAAAGGTCGTCCAGGTAGAGCGTAGCAAGAACATCATCTAGCATCACCGAGGTAATGCCGTTGATGCTCAAGGCAAAGAGTGTAACACTGTAACACTTCCATGTGGAACACCTTCCTCCTGCTCAATTGGGACGGGCAGGGCTCCCCCCAACCCGTACGCAGAATCGGCGATCTTACAAAAATTCAGATATAAAGAGGCTAGGCGTCCAATCGCCTCCTTCTTGGGGAGGGTCTTTCATGATACCGTATCGCCATGCGGTATCATAAGCATTCTCCAGATCGAAAAACACTAGCGACGTGCTGTCTACGAAGGAAGGCCTCGCAGACGGCATTTTCCAGTCGAAGCAGAGCGTCCAACATGGAATGGAACTTGCGGAAGCAGCACTGCGCAGAATACAAATGGCCTACGCTGTCCAGAAAAAAGGCTAATCTAACATTTACCAATTTCTCCATCAACTTACACAGGGAGGAGGTTAGAGAAATTAGGCGGAAAACTGGCCGGGATAGAATGATCGCTCCCCTGTTTGCGAAAAGCTAGCACAATGGCGACTCACCAGGAATCTGGAAGGTTATCTTCTACCCAGATCCTTTTGAACAAAACTAACAGAAACGCCATGCCTTGCTCACCCAGGTGTCGAAACATGGCGTACAGTACATCGTCCAGACCACGTGCGGTGTCTGCGCACGAAGCATGAGCATAACGCAACTCGCTCACAGTAAACCTGTAGTTAAAGGGTTCTCGGCAGCTGGAGGTAAAATCCAAACGGCAGCCTCATGCAACATCAAAGCGTGCATTAAGTGCTGGCGGAGCAGCATCCCGGCTAGAGAATGCGGAGAAAGTGGTCGCGAAGGATTCAGCCACGGACGCGAAATCCAAGATTGTGGTCCCATTCTCATGGAGAACGGGAGGGAGGGTCCTGCGAAAACTTGCCCCGAATCATTTGGACTCGCTTGCACAGCTATACTAGAGGGGACTTACCCTTAAGTGAAAACACCCATGCGCACAGAGAAGAGCGGCGAGAGTGCTTCCAATTATACCGGAACCTAACCCTAGCCCGACGACATTCCCTGACAGTGAAATCGTTCGGTCGGCGTGCAAAACGGCCAGACCTTCTAGGAATAGTAGCTAGGCCTGCAGCGATGAGGTTGCCGGAGAAGAACTAAACGGCTTTATCTACCGACCTAAACTCTTCGAATGAGATAGAGAATTCAGTCATTTCCTGAAATGCAGACCACCGCACCCGCGCTAAGCACCACTGGGGTGGGCTTTCAGGCGGCAGCGGCACAGAAACTGATATTTGAATAGAAAAGTTATCACTATCATGGAGGTCATCGACCCCCCCCCCCAATCAAAATCAAGCTGTGCATCCAAGGCAGCAAAATGAAGCGATTCTCTGGCAGTGATGCGTAAATTCATCCACATTTAGGACATCCATCTCAAGCTTGTCGATTAGGTCGGCATCGACTTGATCCCAGGGATTGATAGAGTAGTCTCCCCAGAGGGGATGTCTACCGTTTAGATCTCCGAGCAAGAGAAAGGGCTTCGCAACCGTGCCAGGAAGCGTCAAAAGTCCACTTGGTGAAGTAACCTGACCCTAGAATTTATGCGGAAATGAGAGTATACCTCCTATCAAAGTGTCCAGCACAGGTACTGCCTGTAAGGAGATATCTAAAGCGAAGAGAAGAACGAAGACATCCTTCCGGGTGTAAATTTTACATTCTCCCGCCCGGCCACCATCTCGTGGTGGTGGAGTCGCAAAACGCTTATACCCTCGGAGGATGTAGATGTGCCCAACATGGCCTTCTGCAAAAAGATAGCTAACGGGAAAAGGGAGGAGACGAGCCTGCGCAGCTTCTCCCAGTTAGCCCGGAGTCCGCGGCAATTCCATTGAAGAAGTATGCCCTTCAGGCCTATCTCGTAAGAGATGCGGGGTCCCGTTTCGAAGAGTAGAACCTCACGGGGATGGACGTACACTACCCGCAGGCAGAACTCCGGGCACTGTTGGCCAAGCAATGCGCCGCAGGCGCTATCGCCTTTGAGGACTTATTAGGAAAGGTCGGGCTCGCCAGGAGAGTCTTTTCCTCCCCCGCGCCTCAAAACCTTAGGCGGGCGGGTGGCTTAGGCGGCGGGGGGGGACTTCTTTCCACATTTCGGGGGCAGCTTTAGGAACCCCGGAAGATAGCCTTGAGAACAACTTCATGGGAGTTGCCTCCTGTAAGTCTACCGAATCGGTGGAGGCCCGTGGCCCTTCCCCCTTACGGGAAGTGGTCACGCTTGAGAAAGGGGGGGGACAGTCTTTAGCCAGGGCTAGGTGTAGACTCTTTGTGCCGCCAGCTTTACTAGGGGAGCGCCCAGTTTGGGTAGAGCCCGCATGAGAGAGGAGAGTTGTGAATGGCCACGAAAACGACCATACTCGTAGGCCTAGAGGGACCAGGAGAAGAGGGTGTCTTTTTCAACATTGAGGCATAGAACGTCCCGGGTAGCGCTGGGCGCGCTAGGACAAAGTCCTTAGCCTCGTGAAATGAGAGCCTGAATCTGAGCCTGAGCGGACAAGATTTCCTTATCAAAGAGATACGCACCACATTGCTTAGAAGAAGTGGAGTGCCACAATTGACACACTTGGCACACACGATTTGGACTTATTGTGTGTGGCCTTGGAAAAACTTACACAGGTTTGGGGTAACCCCGAATTTGCACGTCGACAGGAGAAATTAGTATGGCAAAAGCGGTGGCAATAATAGCACATCCAGTGCAGTGGTACAGATGCCTTCGCGCGGTAGCGATACCAACCGGCACGCACCGACTCAGGGAGCTTATCACAGTTGAACGTGATGAAGAGAGTAGGGATGGGTCTCGAGGCCTCTCCCTGTTTTCTTATCACACGTTCGAACTTGATCGCCCTATGATCGGCCAGCTCAAAAGTGATGTCTTCTATGGAGTAGTCCACGAATCCCCTCGCATAAACTTCTTATACGAAGTTCAGGGTAGAGTGTGGCGTAACAGTCGAAGGCGTGCCATCAAGTGTTCAAAGGTCACTAATCATGGCCTCCTCGGAACGATTTGACGCATTCACCAAAAAGCTCCCGTCCGAGAAATGGGTCACCTTCGGCTCTCTACCAATCAAACTCGCTAAAGCTCTCCTCTGATGGATCATATTGCCCTTAGCCAACATGGTGCCATCAGTGGAGTGAATAACGAGGAAGCGTTTGAAGCCAGCGGGCTCGAAAACTCCGGGTAATCTATAAATGAGGGGCCCAATGTAATCGAGGCTCCGCTCTGCTCACTAGCACGTCTGGTTTGCCCCGGGGGACAGAGGTGCCAGATGTGCCGATCTTGGCTTCGTCGCTTACAAATTCAGGGAGAAGCGTGGAATAAACTGGCTTCTCCTCTGCTCTGGGAGGAGCCCCCAGGCCGGATGGACCACCATCTCTGAGATGGTGAAGGTCCTGGCGGTCGCAGGGGTAACAGCCGTAGGAAGAGATCCCTCCATTCCTTGTACTGCCTTAGAGACCCCATCCGTTTGAGGATTACCTTGCATAGGTGCAAACGCGAGTTAGGTGCTTGGTGCCGAGCCAGGATTCGCCCCCATGGAAAACCCTACCCCCTGAGGCTGGGTTGCCCTAAGGACCAGTCTATCTCGTGGGGGGCCTCCATTTGGCCATGTCCTCCTCAAAACATTACAGGTCCCATTGGCAGCAGTTTCACTAGTCCAATATGAGGAGGTAGAGGCTTTAACCCACGCTCGGTTTAAAATACGAGCCTAGCATGTCTTTTGAGGGAAGCAACCGATGGGGATTGTCTTCCTCTTCCATGGGGAGCGGTCAGCGAAGGGCTGCCTGCTGGCTTTCTTGGTAGTCCCCTTGGAAGGCAAAGGTGACACTGCCGCTGGAACGAGGGAGGTGCCCGAAGGCACCTGCAGACAAAGGAGTGAAGGGGAGTCCTCTACACCCGTAGGCGAAGGAGAGAAGTAAGCCTCCTCTCCGGTTCAAGAGATTTGAAGGGTTTCCTCCGAGAGCACAGGGCAGGATGGATCTTCATTTTTTTCTGTGGAGCTGCCCGAAGGCGGCTCTGTCGTTGTTAAGGGGGAAAGAAGAAGAGTTTTATTTGGGGTTGTACATCATCGGGCATGGTGACCCTTTTTTTCTGCGGGAAGCAAAGGCTAATCATCCCTCGCAGTAGCCCACTCTGTAAAAAGGTGCGTAGTGGGCTGGTAGAGCCAGGTGCCGCCATTTAAGGCCACCTCTCTCGCTTTATTACCTCTCAGCCCTTCAGCATGGCGGCTCCACCTTGGGCACGGCTTAAAATTTTTGAGTGTGAAGTGAGAAGGAAAGTGGATGTGAGTAAGGTATGGGTGGAGATGAAGTAGGTTGTTAAACACCCACCATCCCAAACTGGAGCTCAGGGGTTAGGGAACATTGCTCCCCCCCTATCAGCTCCAATCTGAGATAGTTGGCTGAGAAGGTCAGCATCTACCCTGTGAAAATAGAGGCCGACCAGAGAAAGTTGTGGGAGAGGTTGGAGGGGAAGTGAGGCTGTATGATAGAAGGAGAAGATGCTAAGCTGGAGCCAGAGGGGGCGCTTTGTCCCGTCAGCAAAGCGGCCAAGAAGGCAAATCACCGCGCCCCTTACGGGGTAGAGAAATGAAGAAAAGGGATGCGAGGAAGATGAAGGTGGGGCAAGAAGCAGGTAGTTAAATCTTACCGCCACAAACCGGATCTCAGGGGTGAGGGGACAACTTCCCCTCCCCCCTCAGCCCCGATCCGGGATGGTTGAGGGAGATAAAGCTGGTCGGCATCTACGCTGTAAAATTAGAGGCTGGCCAGAGAAAGTTGTTGGAGAGATTGTATGAAAAATGAGAAAGGAGGGTGTCAGAAAGAAGGATGAGAGGCTAAGCTGGGGCTGGACGAGGTGCTGAGTCCCGTCAGAAAGAAGGATGAGAGGCTAAGCTGGGGCTGGACGAGGTGCTGAGTCCCGTCAGAAAGAAGGATGAGAGGCTAAGCTGGGGCTGGACGAGGTGCTGAGTCCCGTCAGCACCGCCGCCAGGAAGGCGATTAGGACCTAAAAAACAAAAGTAATTATATCAACGTATTGTTAAAAGTGACTATACCACATAAGATTATTGAAAAAGGTAGAATAAAGTGAATAACTATAAAAAAATAGACTAAAAGTATGTAATAAGTTAAATAATGTATAATAGTAATAAAAGAGAGTTTTAAAAAGTTATAATCATAATAATAATAGTGACAAGCAAAATGACTAAAATTATTAAAGTAATGTGTTGTAAAAATTATTAAAAAAATATAGCATAATAAAGTGAATAATCAAGTGCTAAATGTCGAAGAATGTAGAATAAGTATAATATAATAGAAAAACATAAGACAATAGGAAATGTAGTAAAAAAAATTGAAATGATGTGTTAGATATAGAATAAAAGACCGTAACATACAAATCTGTAAAATTGTCTACCTAAAAAAATAATACAACATAAGTTAATATAAACTCCAAATATGTATAAAAAATTAAACCTGTAAATTGTAAAAAGGATGATTGTACTCCATCGATTATGGAGCTTCGTTCTTCCTACTTCGAGATTCAGCTTTCTCTTATCTGCTTGTCTTTTTTTTTGTTTCTGTATAATCACCACTTTTTCCCCAATCATTTTTAATTATATGAAATTTTTTTGTTATTTTTTTACTTATTTGTAAAATACTCATTCCTCTCTACTCTGTTCTAAATAAATCAATCACTCATTCTATTCAGGACGTTATTCGTTATTAATACTTTACGTGAATACGTGAAGTTTCCTCACGAATAATATTCGGATCTTTTCTTCTTTTTTGCGTTGCAAGCAAGGAAGGCCGAAACCTATTTGGAAGCAGCCTTATGGAGGCTTTTTGAAAAAGGGAGTTAATACAATTTTTTCACGCACTAGTTAACACCGACACGAGTGCTTAAGCTCCCTTCATCGTTCCCCGCCGGCGGGCACCGTGCCTTCATGAACCTGGACTGCATCATAACCCTCGTTCCAACTATGTCAGTCAACTGTGATGTGGCATAATTGAGGGAATTGACGGAAGCTGGTTTGAGGATTAGCCCACAGCCGATATTCACTTTTATCGGTAAAGGTGGAAAAGGACAGCTGAATCTACTCTGAAGATAATCGCGCAAGATCGATAGCTTAGTAATTAAAGTTTGGTTGTTACCAAATACAGTAACATCTACAAGATGGAAAAAAGAAAATAATACGGAAATTGAAAGCTGCCATAGAAAACTAGTTAAGGCTAAATAAACAATGGTTTTCAACAAAATATGCATTCAAGAAAAACTGCTGCGTATATCTATATATATCAATCTCTCCTCCATCCCCCTTTTCCCTACCTCTCTCACTTCATCTCTCCCTCACTTTCTCTTCCCCCCTCACTCCCTCCCTCTCTCCTACCCTTTCTCCCACTCTCTTGTTCTCTAACACAGGCACTCTCTCCTTCTCTTTGTCTCTCTCTCCTTTCCCCTGTGTATCTCTGTCTCTCAGTCTTTGCATCTCTCTCTCTCTCCCTCTCTCTCTCTGCCTTAGTCAGTATCTATCTCTGTATCTGTGTCCTCCAGTCTCTGACTATCAGCAAGTGGTAAGCAAGCGATAGGGGCGAATACATTGCCCAATATAGTGAGAATTTTATGAAAGTTTAAAACTAGTGCGAAGAGCTTAATGCGGTGGGGAATTTATGGTTGCTTCTCTTTGCAGAGAGAACCAGAAAGAATTTTTCATGCATGCCAACCGCAACAAACTGGTTTGCCATCACATAGGTTTCATAATAGACAAGGATGGCGTGTTGCGGCAATCGGACCCGGTCATCGCCAACGTGTTTGTAAGAGAATCGTAACTCCCCCGTTCTCTCGTAGTGGAGTCACGAGGCGATTACCGCAAAGACACCCGGCCCCAGCACCGTTGGGTCAAGCGCGTAACCGCAGCACCGCGACACTCGTCACTATAAAAGCCTGAAAGGTTGTAAAATGCAAGGTCTCCCCCAGGAGATTAAGATTCAATTTCACGTCAAGTAAGAAGTTGGAGACGTGTTTCTCCCAAGCTCGAAGGCTAACGAGGAGCCGATGTAAGACTTAGTGAGAAAAACCGTTTGGCATAAGAACCCTCCTGGGCCCGTCTCAAGCCTCTCTTCCCCCTCTTACCTCTCCCTCAGTGGGATGACGAGGTATAAATAAGAAACACTGAGGAAAATCGGGGTAGAATACGCCAGTGTCCAGGTGACGAAGTCCTCAGATTAAGACCCCGGGCTACCTAAACTAGATTGGTAGAATACGTCAGTCTCCAGGTGACGAAGTCCTCGGATTAAGACCCCGGGTACCTAGACTGGATTGGTAGAATGCGTTAGTCTCCAGGTAACGAAGTCCTCGGATTAAGACCTCGGGCTACCTAGACTGGATTGGTAGAATACGTCAGTCTCCAGGTGACGAAGTCCTCGGATTAAGACCCCGAGCTACCTGACTGGATTGGTAGATTACTTGGCTCGCCAGACCAAAAAGTACCCTGCAAGAGAGGCAGGGCTAACTCAAGAAGACTAATATTTGATAACTAGGCCTTTAAAAGGGACCAAAGATTTAGGGGTGCTCATCAACAGTGACTAAAATTTATCTAGACAGTGCGCCTAGGTAGATAAAAGGGCACAGATATTGTTGGGGTATATAAAGAGACAATTTCGTTGTCGAAACAAGGAGATTGTGCTCAACCTGTACAACACTCTAGTCTGGCTATAGCTTAGGTACGCCGTAGAATTCTTGTCACCATCGTTGGCAAAGACATTAAACGGCTAGAAAGGGCTCAGGCTAGGGCCAACAAATTGATCCCGTCAGACACAAAAGATACCAATGCCGGATACGAGAATTAGGTTGGTCTCCCAAAAACGCGCCGTATACGTGAAAACCTTATCGAAAGGTATAAAGTTATAGGGGGAGTAGAAAACGTGGACTAGAGGAAGTTGTTCTTCTTGAGCATGAAATCCATGCGCAACCACGGTTACAAATTAGATTTAACCAGATTTAGGACAAGCGTCTGCGGGAACTTTTACTCGTACAGTATCTGTGAAAGATGGAACTATCTTCCAATGGAAGTGATGAACATATGGATGGATCCCGCAGGTTGATAAAGGTGTACTAGCGTTTTTATGTTCTCGTGGTAGAAGATTCAATGGAATTTTTAATTTTAGGCACCGGAAAACGTGGTAGGCTTTGGAGTAAAGAGAAATTCGCTTGACTGAGGCTTGAGATTAGGTAAGTTGGGTTTAAAGGATCGACATGGATTGCCTGTAGCAAGGAAAGCCCCAGAAGAGGAATCTTGAACTCTTAATTAGGGCCTATAACTCGGATTGCTTCGGTTTAGGAAGAATTCGAGAAGGACGTGTAGTGTGTTCAAGCGGCCCCATACTCCATGACGTTTCTCTGATTGCCTGGCTCTTCCTGACTCCTGATAGAATGTTTTCCTGCTCCTTCTCAATCGTTCTGTCCCATTTCTCTCACCCTGAGTGTGTGAATTTGGTGGTATATATTTGTGGCGGAAAGAGTGGGCGTGACCTATTATTATCCAATGATGTTGTTTTGGGTGGACCCGATTCCACTCCCTGTTAATTCGTGTCCATGGAGATAGAGATTTTTTGTGCACGAAAAACTAAAGATGCGACATTGTGTTTCGCAGTTTTTCGTTAGTAAATAATGGCCGCTACTATCGTGCTTTCTGTTTCGCACCAACTCCCAAGCTTAACTAAAAATCTAACCTTCCTTCGCAGCTATGGAAACCACTTTGCTCCGGTATACTGTGTACGTGTGTGTATGTGCATATTTTTATTACCGTGTGAACGTCTCGAATTCATTCTTCTCGCTTCGAGGAAAATAGATATATCATTTACATTCATTTTTTTAACACATGTACAATTGTACTATAAGTGTTTCGCGCTATTCTACATGGGTTCATTGCCACTACATGGCATGTTATTTCATCAGTTCATATCTGTGCCCAATTTCAAGATTGCGTAGGTCCAATACGTGCTCATTCGTGAGGTTCCTTTATTAGCCTACTTCAACTTCAACTTGCTGCACATGTACAATTATGATTTAGCAATATATATATATATATATATATATATATATATATATATATATATATATATATATATATATATATATATATATATATATATATATATTATATATATATATACATAAGTATTTCGCTTTATTCTACATTGGTTTATTACTACTACATGGTATATGATTTCTGTGATTAAGACGTGTGCCCGCTTTCAGGATTTCATAGGTCCAACAGGGTGTTTATTTGTGAATTTCTTTGTGAGCCTACTTCACCTTGCAATTCAGTCGTCGCTCGTTACAAAAACTCCCCTTCAAGTCCCGGAATGTTATAAGTTAAGAAATAATATACATCGACTCGTGGTACACAGATTGTCTCATCTATAATGTTACACATTTACATTGCTTCAACACTCATATACATATTTTTAATATTTCGGGTTGTCTCTACTTTTTCAATTAGACCATCTGATAATACTATATGTATAGGAGACCGGGGTTGGTTGGCACAATTTATGGTCTCTGTCGTAGTACTCTAGTCTAATTTATGTTAGTATATTCTAACTTCTATAAAATCAAAGGTTAAAGGTTCGGCTATAAAGAAAACTATTTTAATGTCTACTGTTGTTTTCTAAAATTAAGTAACATATGATTAAAGTTATGTTGTACACTTGTGCCAATCAGCCTTGACATGGGGTTAGTTGGCAAAATGTAAAATGAATCAATCAGTAGAAACAACTTGAACATTTTATTCAAACAATATAAAACAAATAAATTTGCTATGAACTAGTTTAACATTTGATTATTAATTGAATTGTAATCCCCATTCCTCTCTCCCCTTCCTGAATCATCTGCTCCTCTCCTTACTCACCTCTGCTAACTTTAGCTTCACCCACCTTAGCGCATATTGGCTACCATCTCGCTCTATCTCCCTCACACTCTCCCTCAGCCCCCTCCTCTAACTATTACTCCTTCTACATTTGTGAGGTATTCAGAGAGGGTGTGGATGGATGAAAGGGGTAGAGAGAGAGGTGTGGCAATAGGTCTAGCTTGTTCGTTTTCCACAATATCGAGGTGAAATAGAAATGGTCAGAGCTTCAACAGGCCAACTGTGATTGGTTCTCCTACTTTCTAAAGAGACAGCCATTACTTTCCGTCAACATTATTTTTACCTGTTTAATAAATCATTTTATTACAGCTTAGCCTAAACGGCTGAGTGGTCCCCTTTCTTGTTTAGCTTCTAAGCCAGGTTGTAGTGCCCTCAACCCACTACATGAACGAAAGCTATACATTATTATTTTACAAATATGTTATATACATATAGATATTAATCACACAAGGAGTTATTCTTTTTAATGAAAACCGTTATACCTCTTTTAGATTATTTGTATGTCCATAATTACTTAGCGTACCTGTTACAAGCCTTCATAAGGTTTACATGATACTCATTTGTGACGCTTCATTCTGAACCTATTCCACCTTGCAATGGGCGCTACAAAACTTGTGTGTACGCATCACACTACCTCAATTTAATTAAACTGAAACTAAGCATACTGAGTTGACTTTTAAATTTATATATATATATATATATATATATATATATATATATATATATATATATATATATATATTTAACAGGAGTTTACTTTACATTAATAATTTACTGACTTTGTACATTTTAATGTGTTAAGACTCCTTTCCACATCACTGGATATTTACTGGTTACCTCTTTAAAGTACTGAATTTAGGCAGATAAATTGATTAGCACTGGAACACAACACTTTCTACGCTTTCTATTAATAAAAAAAACTGTACCCGAACGTATGGCATGAGTTCGTCTGTTTTTATTTTGTTCCATACTGCTTGCAGTGGTTTAGTGTGTAGAAATGCGTCCTTCTACCATTTTAACTACTGCTCCTTCGAAAAGGGAGGCCAAAGATGATGAAAATCGCCCAGATGATTTCTTCTTATGCTGACAGTAGGCTGGATGGTGCTTTCGTTGGCAACTTCCGATTCTCCTTGTCTTGTTTGGTGCCGGTTCAATGCGTCCATATTTCTTCATTGTTACCTTACTGTCTTCTCGAAGAGGTCACCAGTTATGGGGTCATGAAGGGGTTGACCCGACTGAAGATTAAGATGGCGGAGTCTTTATTTTTTTATGGGGGAATTCGCCAATCTTCTTCTTCTCCATTCTCCGAGGGGTCACCGGTCATAGAGTCTACCTCCTTGGGAGAGGAGCATCCCATAACTATTGGCAAGGCCTACTTCTTCGGGCCTACTTAATGTTTAGGCTGGAGGCTAAGGGCATATGGACTTAAGGAAGAGGAAAGGTGTAGAATGACGCAAATCAGAGGAAGAGTTAGGACAAATGAATAATCCAGATTCTCTCTCTCTCTCTCTCTGTGAGAATGTTTCAACCCGTCCATCTATATCACTTCTCTATTAATGGGGGGTGACTTCACTTTTCCTAATCCGGACGCTAGGCGGATCTTACTATGTAAGAAGTATCTATCGTTGGTACTTTGTTAAGACTGCTGGGCGAAGTTAAAAGGGTGTATACATGTTAATTATGGGTCATGTGTGTATTGTATTTGTTCACCTAATCGTCGTTTTATCAAAGCGGCTTCCATCGCCAGTGATACGACTATTGATTTTGTTGTTTCGTAGATCCACGTCAACTTTAGCTGGTCAAACACGAGTCCGTTTCGGCTGCCACGTTATCTTTAATCGAGAACTTTCTGGCTCACAGCTGTTTCCTCGCGTGTGTATGTTCGTGTGTTCGCGTGGGACCTGCCAAACTATTCGCTTGTCTTCCTTACCCTCATGTTTTCTTAACACATGTACACTTGTACTATAAGTGTTTTACTCTATTCTACATGGGTTCATTGCTACTACATGGCAGTTATTTGTGCAGTTAATATGTGTGCACAATTTCAAGATTTCATAAGTGTAACACGCTGCTGATTTGTGAGGTTCCTTGTTGAGTCTACTTCATCTTGCAATTCAGGCGTCGCTACACATGTACAATTACTATTAAAAGGAGGAGTAGGGAGAGTTTGATAAAATGTCCTTTTAGCAGAAGAAGACAGTTTTGAAGAAAGGGGTAAGGGTAACAAAGCTCACTGCAAATTTCAAAAATATTTTTGAAATTGGACGTAAGCTTAGTTACCTTTACTTGTTTCTTCGAAACTGTCTTTGTTCTACTAAAATAGACATTTTATCAAACTGTGGGTACTCTCCCTTTTAATAGTAATAGCATTTTATTTCTACCATTTTCTCTTTGTTTTAGTGATCTTTCCCGTCTTTTGAATAATAACTTTAACATTTTTGTTGCTTTTAAATATGTGACGACCATTAAGAATTTATTAGTACATAATAATTGTAATAGATTTTTTGAGGGGAGGGGGTTATTCAGGTGAGTGTTATGGTTGCCTAAGTAAATATTATGGACAAACAGGTAAACAACTTTCTCTTCCCATAAATCAACATAAATATAATGTGAGAAAAGGGAAAGATAACAGTGCTTTCTTTGTCCACATGTCAGATAAGGACCATCTAATTAATTGAAAGTCGGCAAAATTTATTTATCGTTCCAATGACCCTATAAAAAGGAATATCATTGAATGTGCTTTTAAGAGCCAATGTGATAGTTTTAACCTTTTCCCTGTCTTATATAAAATAAATGATATAATTATAAAACTAATACTTAAAGAAATTAGTTCTGACTTTGTCTTTAGTTTTATATACAATCTTTAGTTATGTGGACTTATTTTTTTTTAATTATGTTATGTTCATTGTATTTTCCCCACTGTTTCGCTTCTCGTTTCTTATAATCTACCTCGTTAGGCTATCTCCATTTCTGTTAATCTGTTACCTTACTACCTGCTTCTTGTAATTCTTAATGCGAATCTGTACCTTCCCCCTTCCGTCTTCCTCATTGGTAAATTCTTATTTTTGAGGGGGTCTTTTATACTTTTCTTTCGTATATATACCTTTAATATAATATTATTTTTTGTAGTTATCCTTGATAAGGAACTTAATAAAGTTCGAAAATACTCGGAAACACCATTTCATTTTTACCTGCGGGCCATTGCATTCATTTGCTACCCTCGCGTGATACTTTGTGAGTTTTTCATTTCATATATATATATATATATATATATATATATATATATATATATATATATATATATATATATATATATATATATATATATATATATATAAAAGGGTGATTATTACTACATGGACATGGTATATTATTTCTGTGATTAATACGTATGCCCGCTTTCAGGAGGTTTCTCTCTGAGCATCGTTTTCTCCTTGCAATTCGAACGTCGCAACAAACAGTTGAACAATTTAAAACCGGCTGGACAGAAAAATTCACGGGTTAGAATAGACAATCGAAAACTTAGAAACATTTAAAAATCTTGTCAAAATTCCTAGGTATGCATTTTTCAACAGGCCTAGGTCGTTCTTAAATTTCCTTACCGCAATATTGCGGAGGGAGAGATGGGCGGGGAGAGCCTATATTTCTTTTTGCAATAATTTCCCTCATACTTATTGTTAGGCCTTCTTATATGGTGCCTTCTCGGTATGGTTCGCTAGAACTTATGAGGTACTGCTTTTCCTTGTGTCTCCTTTTGACTCTCTCTCTCTCCCCCCTCTCCTTTCTCTTTCTCTTGCCGCTCTCTCTCTCTCTCTCATTTTCATGCTAACAAAATAACAAATCTCCTGTGCAGCACCCTGCCAAAGACGGGATCCTAATCCACCACCACGTTGACGTAGAGTCTATCCACCCCCCACCCCCCGGTTCTCAAAAGGTTTTTTGCTCAGGGTGGAATTCACAACACGGTACTACCCTCCTCATCCTTGTGCTCTCCGACGTGCTAGCGATTGTCATACTGATCTTTATGCTAACTTTATTATCTGATCAGGTGATATATTCCACTTCTACGTTCATACTACCTCAGACTATTGTCAGTCACATCTTTGTTCGCAACTTTACGTTTACCTTAAGTATTTCTTGCTCACTCACTCCTCATTGTCTACACTTGACTCACAAGGAGCATTTAGGCCTAATTGTCTATTTGCATTGCTCGCATTCTCGATCTTTCCTTCTCCTTCCATATTAAATTCTCACTCTCATCCAGCAAAGTTCACTTTTTCACATTCAGTATGAAATATAATGTACAAATGTTTAATAACATCTAACCTAATCTAACTCAAATGGACTTAACAACGGAACTCAGGTTAGGTTAGGTTAGGTCAGTTAAGTTGTTAATTATAATTCCAAAAACATTCCCAAAATTATTGGCATTTTTATTCCATAGTCTTTTCAACAATATCTCTTCTTTTACAAAACTCTTCTATAAAAAGAGTTCAGCAGCTTATCTACTATTTATCTCTAGCTTATTAATAAAGAGACAGTAGTGGTATGCTATTCACTCAAAGAACTACTCTCTTCTTAACCACATCTAACACTGTACACAAGAAGAAACTAAGCCGCGACAAATGCGCCGATTAAAAAGAAAAGACCCTAACATTTAATATAAGGTAGCATATTTTGATGAAATTAATTTGTTAAATCTCATTTATAATGAGTTTAATTTATCTTAAAACAAAATACATCATTCTATTGAAAACAACTTATAGCTTTTCATTTCAGGCCTGTAAAACTTCAGTCGATGTGAAGAGATAGAAAGAATCAAAGTATGAACATCACTCAATCATTGATATTGACATCGAGTCAATCAAACATTAATTCAGACAAATGACGCACGGGGTGCGCAAGGTTGACTATTAAACATGGTACTACGAGGTAAAGTAAACCCTCCCTACCTGTACTCCTGGTAGTCTTAAACTAGTTTGAGACTAGCTGAGTTTTATTTCTTAGTGGCATTTTATCTTTAGTTATTTTAATTATTTCTCTATAATTCACTTATTAACTCTTTTTCTTCACCTGCGTTAGCTTTTGTCTATTCATTTTTTGATTGGGGCAGGTAGGAATGAGGGCTTGAACCCCCCTCCCTCTCGGCACCCTTTAGGGATTTTGGTTTTTAACATGCCTGCAATCATCCCTCCATTTCCCCCTTTTACATCCATGCCTTTCTTTTTTTCACCACCCCTTTTGTGTTAAGAAGAGAGTTGTTATGACCCGGTAAAACACTGCTATGGTTTCGTGTAAAGATCGAACAGAGGGTGGGCGACCGGACTTCGTCCAGGATATCCACCTAGATCTTCATCAGCCACGACACAGTTAACTCGTGAAAAAAAAGAAGTTTAGAACGAAAAAATAGTGGCATAATATTGTTGACATCCTTTTTCATTTATTAAACTTTGAACTACCGAAAAGGATCCGAATAATTCAACATAAACTACGGACCAACGAGAGCAAATCAGATGTTTTTGAAAAGAGGTTCATGAAGGAGATGGAAACGTTGTAGCAGTATTTTTCTATTATTATTTAATTGATTGTGGACTGTCGATTGCCATCAGGGGCATAGCTCTTGGAATTAATTAATATCCTTGGGTCATAATAAAATTTGCAAAAACAAACGGAAAAAAAATCGTAGCAAACCAAAATCATGAGCAAATTTAAGATCATCAAATTTCATAGAAATAGAAAAAGAACCATGAGAATACGATCGCAACATTAAAAACCAATTTGATAATTGATTTAGTTGAATTGATATTGAGCATTAAATGCCCCGCAAAAAGCATCTCAAAAAGTGTCTCATATTTTTCTTCTCAGCAAAAGTTACTTTTAAATCCTTGCATACTATTTACATGCTCTTATTTTGGGTCAAATCACTTAACCCAATTTACAATAACGTTACTTTTAACCCCATTTGGTAAAAGGACCTCACCAGCTTGAGTTTCTCGTCTGTCATAACTTTTGTACTTGGCAAAAAAATAATTATTATTGTTTTTGTCATATACATATCTTCCACGTATTTACACTTTTCCTATACCCTGGAAAAAAGTGTTAGGTGAGGCGCGTATTAGTATATTACAGCTGCCATCTTGAAGACTCCGTGATATCCTGACTCTTATGATGCCAGAAGGTATGCAAACTATATTTTATAGCCGTTTTAGGTTCCTCTATCTTTAGCACTTTCTTCACAGGTTTCAAACTACAAACATTCTACGGGAGATCCCTTCGTTGGTTTTCGCTTTAAACGAACAAAGAATACCCATCTTGATGAGTGGTTTTACGAACCTTTCTTCAAAACCTTTTGGCGAGGACTTCAGGGTGGTGATTAGCTTCTTAGTTTCATATCCTTAAAAACAGTCTATTTTTCATTAACTCACAGGAAAGAATCAATTGTTTATCCACTTTGGGCCTAAAATATAATGCAGTTTTAATCTTAAACAAAGGTTGTGAATCAAGAATTATTGATAACCTTATTTTGAAAAGTGGTTCATAAGCATTTTTTACCGTGCCGCCAAGAGAGTCGAAGTGAGCCGTCAACCTGAGAACTCATCTTATGCAAACGATTTACACTTATGAAATTCTGTCAAAGAATAGGAAAACAAGTAATGTATTTGAGTCTCCATACATATTTCTGACGCTTACTAACATTTTATGCAAACTTTTTCTATAATTTCAAAGTTAAATTTCGCCCCTCCCCCCCTCCCCCCCCGAATATTCGAAACAATTCCTTAATAATTTGTTGAAGCAATTAATCAATCGGGCAAATTTTTTAAGCTAGGGCATCTTCCTTGCATTATTTTATCATAAAAGGTACCAGCTGCATTCATTATTACTCATTGTTCAAAAGAGAAATTTAGGGCATTTAAGGAGAGAAAATCAATTGTCTATGAGCAATTGCGAGCTCTTTCCTTATTTTTTTATCTGTCAAAAGTTTTCCATCAATTTTCCCTCTCATTCTATTACAAGTAAGGACTTAGAGAGAACCCACCTCCGCCAATATCAGAAAATGCCTTACTTCGCAATGTTTACGAAATGAATAATTGATCCAGCATCCCCATCAGGATCTTAATCCCCTCCCCCCCCAATTAAATCCACTCTGTTGGGGGGCCTAAAGCTACAAACATGCACAAAATTTTATCGAAATCTGTCACTAACTTTTGAGATATCTTGTATCAAGACATCTCAAACTCTTCTAGCAGAGATAATGGAACAAATTTTAGGACACAACAAGTGCATCGCAAAATTCATTATTTTTTTAAAACTCTATTTTCACTTATTTTAGCCTAACTGCTACCTATGGTTGTTAAACCAATCCCAACCGTCGAATTTTATTATAAAGTAAAACTCAAAGCTCCCTTACCTAACATTATACCATTTTAATTAAAACTCTTAACTCTCATTATATCTGGTTCACAAGCGACTTTAAAATCACTTTGACCTTCAAACTTTATTTTAATTTATGATTACTCTACTTTCTCCATTTCAGGGTTCGGATTATTCTTCATTTGGTTTCGTAATTTTGTAACTTATCTCGAGGAATTCCTTATTTGGCCAAGTATTAAATTAACTCTATGTATTTCAGTGAAATCCTTTTGAAATTACTATTTTTGTGAGCTTCGTTTCGTATAATTTTATTCGTTCAATCGACGGTGATAAATTTAATTTCATTGTTGGTTATTGGTTCTCACTTTTTTCCTGGCCTACATTTATTACACCAATGAATTGTATTTCACGAGCGAATTTTAAGTCGTTGCTAAGTATCTGCCTTTCTCCTAAGCTCAAGCATGGGCAAAACAAACTGAAGGAGAGGTAGAAAGTACTAACCATAAATGCAATATTATTGTCGTAATCAAACGCCAAAGCCAGTGATTTGGAAAGCCTTCATTGTGTTTTGTTTGTCCTATTTTAGAAGGATCTGATCATGGTTGTTTACTAATACATAATTATACAAATTAATTCCTTTAATTTCAATTTATTTATAAGTTCCTACTATTCATATGACGTTCATCCAGAACCAGTGCTATTTTAAAATAAGTGACGGCTTCACAACCGTTCCGGGTGTACTGAAATATATGAAACCTTATTTTTTAATACCAAGAAGAAAAATTCACGAAATAGTCTCAGTGTGCAGTATTACTCATATATAAAGCTTGTAATGTTTAATTACTAATTATTGTTGATAACCTTTTTTTATTTGACTAGATCCGAAATAGTTTAGTTTAAAGGAAAACAAGGTGGCAGCTGCCCAATCCTAATGGATTCTTAATGGCAGTACTGTTAAAACGGGGTCGCCCGAAAAAAAGTCAGGAGAGGCGTGGGAGACACTCAATAAAAATGGGAAAAAGCAAAGGATTAGAAGAAAACAGTGAAACATACAAAGACGCACACTTAAATTACGGGCATACAGCACACATTCTAAAAACAAGGGCGGCTGGGGTAATAAGCAAATGACATGTGCCAGCCGCAGGGGAGGGCACAGGAATAAAGATAAAAAAATAAGCCTAAACACAAAAATGGAAAGAATTTATAGAAGGGATTGTCGTAGAATGACTGCCGACGATACCATATATTACAATATTCGTTGAGGGAACTTCCTTAATTATCTTTAGAGTGCGTTTACTGTCTGGCGGCCGATATTATGTATCTTCAAAATGCTTAAGAAGTGGAACTGAGCTCAAGGATAATAATATTGCTATCATTAATAAAATAGAGTTTTATTAATAATAACTATAAACAAAACACAAAAACGGAAAATATTGACATAAACAGAATGGAAAGGGTCGTGGAGACTCGGGCTAATCCAAGGATTTAAGGGATTAAAAAAAGGTAAAACAAATATAGAGTTAAAGAGATGGGATGGTTCGATAAACAATTTAAAGCACAGGATAGAATTGACAAAAAGGGATCAATACTCAAAAGGTGACGTTTGGCTTACGTAACTTTTCATTAGGGTGCAGTGGAAGGTACTTGAAGGAATATTCGGTCCGCTGGCGAGTTCCAGCCGAAGGGGGGGGATAAAAGGATCCTGACGAGGCGTCTTGGAAAGGAGAACCGTTACTCGACGAACGGCTGGAAGAACAATGGCTGTTCTAGGTTGTTCTCTTCTGAACAAAGGGGGGATGAGAACCGTCTCTTGTCTACGGGCTCAAGAACAATGGCTGTTCTATGTTGTTCTACTTTGAACAACAGGGGGGGTGAGAACCGTTTCTTGGCGAAGGGCTCAAAACGAACAATGGCTGTTCTAGGTTGTTCTCCTTGAACAACAAGGGGGGGATGAGAACCGTTTCTTGGCGAAGGGCTCAAAACGAACAATGGCTGTTCTAATGCTGTTCTCCTTGAACAACAGGGGGGGATGAGAACCGTTTCTTGGCGAAGGGCTCAAAACGAACAATGGCTGTTCTAATGCTGTTCTACTTGAACAACAGGGGGGGATGAGAACCGTTTCTTGGCGAAGGGCTCAAAACAAACAATGGCTGTTCTAATGCTGTTCTCCTTGAACAACAGGGGGGGAAGCCTTGGGACTTGGCGTCGGAAAGGCTCGAACCTTTGGCACTCAAGGAATATTGTCCTCCTTCTGGACAAGTGATGGTGAATCTCGAGGTCGAGGTCCCTTGGCGCACAAAGGGAGAGAGGGTCGTGGTGATGTTTCGCGACGAAAATCTGGATCTCCAATCTGATCTTAGTGGTAAAGTTTCCATATAAATAGCCAGGACATCTCCTTGGCGTGGGGGAAAATGGAGTGAAAGCTTGGAGGGAACGCACAGCCGGGCCGGAGAAAAATGCCTTATCTGTTCATAAGCCTAACTCGATCTGGCGAGGTCGGCGTATGGGGGCGAACGGGGGACGATAACCTCCTTGTTTAAACATTGGCATCCGGTAGCTGAGATAAGACTCCAAGCCTTGAATCGAAGATGCACGTGGGCAGCATCGTGGTTTTTAATAATATGGGATAGGAGTTGAAATTAACTCGTTCTATCACAGGGATAAAACGCCAGTTCGTAATAGAAATGTGAGGGAGAACGGCCGAAGGAAGTTCTCTGTTAAAATAATAGTAGGGAAACAAGAATTTCGAAGAGGGGCAAGGCGGGGACAAACTACTAAAATGTAAGCCACAGACAGCTCCACCCGAAATTAAATATCCATAGCTTAGTCGCATGTGCCCAATTCTCAACTAGCAAAGAGCAACCTCCCAAGACTGGAGTCACTGACAGCTAGAGAATCAGGAACGGAAAGAGCGTTTAATAAAGCACAGCTTAGAAGAGGGGAACGAACCCCACTCTCTCTGCCACAAACAAAAGATATACGCCCTGATTACGGAGTAGGAATCCCTAAGTGGCAGAGGGGCTGCATCCAGCACCTTGATGGTGGCCGAGCGGGCCAGTCGATCGGCTGCCTCATTGCCCGGGACACCAAAATGAGCCGGAGCCCAACAGAACGCCACCCTGACCCTGTAACGTGAGGGATTTCTAACCAGCTAGGAGCAAATTAGTAAAACCAAAGGGTGGGTGGACGTAAAAGAACTAACCGCCTCCAAACCGGGCCTGGAATCGCTAAAAACAATAGAATCTGAAGAATTGAAGGATAAAATCAAATTAAAAGCCAAAAGAATATCCGTCAACTCTGCAGTAAAAACGGATGCTACAGAAGGAGGACGGACCGAAGAGACTCCGTAGAGGACACCGCAGCTGCCACAGCACCGAGGTCCGACTTAGAGCCGTCAGTATAGATGGGACGCTGGTGAGTATAAGAACACGCATGTTCAAGAAAGAGGCACTTTAATAGACGAAGGTCAGTAGACATTTTCTCGAAACGCCAAAAAGCAGTATAGACCTCAGGAGGGAAAACACTCCAACACGGAGCCAGTGGGAATGGGAGGGCCAACACTCTGGGAACACCCAGAGAGGCGAGATGGTCCTCAACCCGGAGCCCCAGAGGCCGGGATAGAGATGGCCACCGATCAAATAATGCCAAAGAGGACGGGGCAGGAAGGCACTCATGGACTGTGGATGAAGGGTATTGCTGAACACGAAACAGGGATCGTAGGCACACCTGCAGCCGGTGATATTGCAACCCTCAACAAAGAGGCTAGGGATAGGCAAGGTGCAAAAGGCTCCATTACTAAGACGGGCCCCAAGTGAACCAACAGAGTCAATTATCTTCAAGGCTGAAGGAGACGCTGAAGAGTACACCTGGCAACCGTAGTCCAGCAGGGATTGTACCTGTGCCGAATAACGCGACCACAAGGTGCGCCTATCACCACCACAAGTGATGTGGGATAAAACCCTCAGCAGACCCATAGCCTTCGAACAGGACGCGCTCAAGCGACGCAAATGGGGCACCTAAGTGAACTTGCTATCAAGCGTTAAACCCCAGAATTTAAAAACGGCAACATACTCAATCGCTGTGCCATCCAAGAAGAGGGGGAGGGACCGAGGGCACAGCAACTCCGATAAAAATGCATGGCCTTCGTTTTGATGACCGAAAAACGGTAACTCTATGAGAAAGCACGACCAAACACGGCATCAATTGCAAGCTGTGATCGACGGGCAGCAGAAGGCAGTTAGGGAGATCAACAGAACAACGTCAAGTCATATACGAAGAGTAGAAACGAAACTATTAATGGCAAAAGTGAAACATGTCACACTTAAAACCCACCCTTGGGAAACACCCTCCTCTGGAATCGGCAATCCTGAAAAAAACATCCCCAATACGGACCTTAAAATTATGGGACGATAAAAATTCTTGAATGAAAATCGGTAAAAGACCCTCATACCCCAATCATATAACTGCTGTAAAACAACATATCTCCAGGTGGTATCGTTGACCTTCTGAATTTCGAAGAACACCGCTAACACCCAATGCCTGAAGGAAAAAGCCCCTAAATCCTACTGAGGCAGCTTGTTAGAGCAAAAGGGTGATAGTGACTGAAGTCCAAACCGTCCCTACCAGGCTTGGGAAAGAGTAAAACAACCCTCACACGCCAGGAGGACGGATAGATTCCTTTGACCCAAAGCAGGTTGTAGAGGTCAACCAAAAATAACTCTGAGTGGGGATGGAGAGCTTCGCTGACCAACCGGCCATTGGACACAAGCGAGCCTCCGATGTCCATAGTGGGGATGGCATGACCAGCGTAACGACCACGAATCTTATTGACCCGCTTCCACATCTGAGTCAGTGACGTGGATGAAGAAATGGAAGGTACGAGTACGTACCGTCGCCAAGACTCACGGCGGGCACGACGTAGGGTCCTTTGGTGGATGGCACTAGCCCGGTTCAGATCAACCCTATTCGAGGTGGTTGGGTTTCGCCTATAACGGAAATGGGTCAATTGATAGGCAGAAATAGCCGAAGCGCAATCCTCCAAACACCAGGGGACGGTGGAGCACCCCGGAACAGGGTACCTTCGCGGAAAAAAGCGCTATGCAGTCTTTAAAATATGAGTAGTAAAATATGAGACCGCTGAATCTACGTTATCAAAGGAAACCCGGAAGGCGTGAATAAAGAAAGCCTCCCGAAACCCAACCCAATTTGCTTGCCACAGATCTCAACGAGGAGGAGGGGAAAGGCACAGGCCAGAAAGGGCAGCCGACAGGACGGTCGGAAAGTAAGCACTCCCGGAAAGCTCGTCCCGAATCGACCACCGGAAGTCGAGCAAACAGTCAGGCGAACATAAGCACAAGTGTCTATAGCACTAAACGAATCCGTTTGAACATGGTAAGAAGTAAAATTGCCGGAATTTAAAAGACAAAGGAAATCGGGAAATAAGAAGGACTCGACCACTCCTCCCCGGGGATTACGCGCAGTATCACCCTAAGATGGGTGGCGAGCATTAAGATCACCAAGTAATTAAAAGGGGGTAGGTAACTGACTTGTGAGCTCTAAAAGTCAGACCGACACAAACTAAAATTCAGGGGGATGTATACAGAACAAACAGTTAAAAGCTTGGAAATAAAAACCCTCGCAGCAACAGCTTGCAAGGTAGTACGAAAGGGAAGTGGCGCAGAGAATAGCGAAGAATAAATTAAAAGACAAGCACCACCATGGGACACGCCCCCGACCGGGTGGATGGATTTAAACACCCGGAAGTGTGGAATTGCCAATAAAAGACGAGCCCCAAGTTTATTTTCTTGCAAACAGACCACCAAGGGCCGAACGCTAGAAAACAATAACTGGAATTCCTCCCACTCGGGATGACTGCCTTAACAATTTCACTGTAGGATGGCAGACATTACTGTCGTCTCGACACCGACGTCGTGATTCTAGTGACGGTAACCGTTCAAGGTTCCCGAATATTAGAAGGCCCAGAAGGTGCAAGCCACAAATTGCGATGAGCCGGGAACGCACCCGGCACGGACTTGGCAGCGTTAACGGCTGAGGCGAAAGCTGAGAGCCAGACTAAACCCCAAACGTGGGGGGCTCATAGCCCGGAGAGAAAGAAAGATCGAACCGAGAAGGACGAGAACTAAGATGCGAAGGAGTGAAACGGATGGCGGAACATGGACAGAGGGTGAGAAGGAAACAGGGTCAGAGGGCAAGGAGGAAATAGGATCTGAAGGAGATGACGGAATAGGGGTAGGAGGCAAGGGAGACGAAACTAGGATTTCAGACATATAAGACTGCACAGAGGTAAGGGGCAAAGAATAAGGGAGCGGGGTAGGAGGCACGGAAGACATAACCGGGTGAACTTCCACCCGGACAATGACATCGGTGATGCCAATGAGGGAGGCCAGCGAAGACCGGGGAGGAGAAGACATCAAAAACGAAGGACGCCTCAACAACCGACTCAGGGGCCAAACCAGCCTCATCAAAGGCAGCGCGCTTCGACTCCGAGCGGGATGAAGAGAAACCCTTCTGTTTGCGCTGAGGCAAAGGAACGGAAGTAACAGCGGGGTCAGACGCCTGGAGGAACTGCCAGATTTCCTCCAACGTCTCAGCTTGGTCGGTCTCACGGTCAGCGACAGAAGGAGGAACATGAGAAGAGACCAATAGAAAAGGAGAGGGCGCAACGGAGGAACAGCGAGGATGGACTAAAGGCAGGGGGGAAGGAGCAACAGAGGGACCGCGAGAAGACAAAGGATGAGTAGGACGACCGGGAAGAGGACTGCAGGACCCCGCCTCCCGGAGGACGTCAGAGAAGAGACGGCCGGAGGGGACGAGCTGCTCCAGCACCATACCGGAAGTCGAGCCTGAGAGAGTTCCGAAGAGCCAGGACGTCCTTCTTAAAAAGGAATACGGGACAAGAATAATAATAATAAGTCTTTTGTCATGCGCTCTTCAAGGCCTTAGGCCTTCCCAGAGCGCACGTTGTGCTAAGATGAGAATGGGAATTAAATGGAAATTCAAGAGGGGGAGAAGTCAATACTGAAAAGATGCGTTTTCAGGAGACGCTTAAATGTGGTAAGAGAGGGAGAAGACCTGATTCCAGCAGGAAGAGCATTCCACAACTTAGGGGCGCAGATTGAGAAGGAGCAGTAGTCCATTGAGCAGAGGGATGAACGAGGAATATTCAAAAGAGGTGCATGTGATGACCGAAGAGCCCGAGGGACATGGCGTGGCGAGAGGGCAGAAGAGAGGTAAGACGGTGCCTTCTTTTTTAGGGCCTTGAATGTGAAGAGAAGTATCTTGAAGTGAGTATGGGATCTGACAGTAAGCCAGTGCAGTTTATGTAGCAAGGGTTTCGAGGGAGAGAAGCGAGGGAACGGAGAAGAAGCCGGGCGGCATAGTTCTGTACAAATTCAGGGGGGCGGAGAGAGGAGGATGGGCGATTCACAAGCAGAGAGTTACAGTATTAAAGGCGTGAGGTGATGAAGGCATGAACAGCAGTCTCAAGACTTTGGCGATCAAAGTGAGAGCGAATGCGAGATAAGTTACAAAGGAAACATAGAGAGGATTTGCTGACATTGCGGATATGAGGCTTAAAGGAGAGATGCTCATGAAAAACAAGAACCAGATTCCTAACGCAGTCAGAGAAAATGATAGTATTACCGCCCAGAGTAAGCGAGGGAAAGAGAGATTGAGATTTTTTGACAATAGCAGGGGTGCCGACGAGGAGGACCTCAGTTTTAGAGTGATTAAACCTGAGCAAGTTGGTAGAGAACCAGTCAAAAATGGAGAAGTAGGCAGCCAGGAGGTCAGTGATAGAGTAGGCAAGAGACGTGGGGAATGAGGAAACGAAAATTTGAGTGTCATCAGCATAGAGGTGGAAGGATAGACCGAGATTACGGAGAAGGGAACTAAGAGGGAGAAGGTAGATACGAAATAGTAGAGGACTAAGGACAGAGCCTTGTGGCAATCCAAAGCAAATGGGGTTAGAGTCAGATGAAACGTCGTCAATCCCAACGGATTGGGTACGAGACGAAAGGGAAGAGCGGAACCAGTCAAGCACGGTGCCCGATATGCCAAGGAAAGAGTGGAGACGATCAAGTAGGATGGTATGGTCAATAGTATCGAAGGCAGAGGAGAGGTTGAGTAGAACGAGGATGGAGGCACAACCTCTGTCCGCGGCTTTTCGTAAGCAATCGGACACATTGAGAAGGGCGGTTTCTGTGGATTGACCTGACTTGAAACCAGATTGATAGGTTCCATCAATGTTACAGGCCACCATGTGACTGTTGATGCGTGAAGCAACCACTCTCTCCAGAACCTTAGAGAAAAAAGGAAGTTGCGAAATCGGGCGATAATTGGAAGGGTCAGTGTAGTTCAGTTGAGGCTTTTTAAGAATCGGACGGATGAGTGCACGTTTGAAGGAAGAGGGAACAAGACCAGTTGCAAGTGAAGTGTTGAACAGGTAAAGAAGCGTTGGGAAGATAGCAGGCAGAATTTTACATAACAGTTTGGGCGGAAAAATGTCCTTTGGGGAGCCCGATTTCTTAGGACGCGAGAACAGGGCTGTAAGCTCCAACGCAGTCACAGCAGGAAAAACGATAATCGGCTGAGGTGGGAAGTCAGGGAGAATGGCAGGAGCCAGGAAAGAAGGCTGAGGGAGGGATGCACGGAGGTTAGTGACCTTATCTGCGAAGAAATTCGAGAGAGTAGCAGGGCTAATGGATGGGGAGACCTGGGCTTGGAAAGTAAGACGGGAGAGCAGGCGGAAGACGGTACAGGGATCATTCCTATTATCAGTAAGCAGATTACGTGAGTAGGCTTCACGAGCAGATTTTAATTTCGCCACGTTGGAAGCTGTCGCAAGTTGGAACGCCAGCGAGAGAGGGGTCGTGTCTAGCTCACGGGGGCGAGCTTTTCTAAGGACTCTTTCATGGGCACGCATGGACTGCATAGCACGGAGGAGTTCCTTGGAGTACCGAGGGGCACGGTGACAACGGGAGTTCGAAGGGGTGACAAGGGGAGAGTGGGCATCAAGACAAGTGAGAAGGGGTTGCTCTAAAGAAGAGAGAATCGGGTCAGGAGAGGCAGAAGCATTAATGGGAGGAAGTTTGGAGGCCACATCATTAGATAGGGAGGTAATATCAATGGAGACTAGTCGACGGAAAGGCTTAGGATTATGAGACAGCTGGGGAGGTATATGGAATGGGATAGAGAAGTTGAAGTTGATAAGGAAGTGATCAGATATAGCATTGGACAAATTTGTAGTCGTCAGGTTAGAATCAAGACAGTCAGAGATTACAAGGTCTAAAATGTTACCTTGAGAGTGGGTAGGGCAAGAAACGTGTCGGATGAGGGAGAAGAGATCAAGGATTTCAGAAAAGGCTTTGAAATTAGGATTGTGACCAGGAAGGTCGAAATCACCGAGGATTAGCAGAGAACTAGTGGGGGAGATGCCAGTGAGGAGGTTACTAAATTCATCAAGAAAAAGCTCGAGGGAGGAGCTGGGGGGGCGGTAGAGGACTAAGATAGTTAGAGAGGGGGTGGAATCAGAGACAATGATGAGCGCCTCAAAAGAAAGAAGAGGGGAAGAGGGCAGATTATTCAGAGGGAAGGAGGCACTTTGAATGAGAGCAACTCCACCACCGCGAGAGTTACGGGAGGTATGGGAGTGGACGTAACAATCAGAGATAGCAAGATTTAAACAGCAAGCAGAAGGGGCAAGCCAAGTTTCCGTGAGTCCAAGGAAAGTGAATCGAGTGTTAACGAGCAGGTCATGAATGTAGTCAGCCTTCTTTGATAGGCTTCTGATATTGAGGATAGACGCTGAGAGAACGGGTGAAGGGGGAGGTGAAAAAGAATCAGAGGTCAGTGGGGGAGGGGTCGATTCAAGTAAAAAAGTTTTCTAGGAGCAGGAGCTAAACGGAAACGACGTTTAGTCTGCTGGCGGGAACGAGAAATTCCCATTGCATTAATGTGAGTAAGGGTGTTTTTGAGGGCAAGAATCGTTAACCTATCAATCATAGTGACTAAGCGACACAATAATGAGAGAAAAGCAAATTAACTATATAAGTAGAGTGGCTTAAGCGACACAATAACGGGAGAAACAACAATTAAAATAACGTCTGGAGAGCTTGACATAATGAGACACAGGGACACGAAGATAACCAGCAAGAACAAACTGGAGCAGATCCTGACGCTCAAAGGTAACGATAAGCGTACTCGTACGAACCTTAGCAGGAGGGTAAGCTAGTCGACCCCTGACCCAACCATCGTTTTAAAAATGGCCGGACAGCCTCGGAAATTTACCGGTTGTGAAAGCAAAGACCCCCAAGAGCGCCACTCTGGCTCAGGCACCCACCTACCAACACAGACAGGACCCAGCCATAGGGTTGTGCCCCCTGACGCACATCTCTGATATACCAAGAACGAAAAACAAACGTAGATGGAAGGACGATGCACGGTGAAAGAGAATTGGTACAGAAGACGAAGTAGGAGTAAGCAGAAGGAGAAAAAGAATGCCAAGCTGGGGCCAGCCTGGGCGCTGAGTCCCGTCAGCCCGGCGGCCAGGAGAGCATATCGCCGTGCCCCTTATGGGGAGATCCGAAATATTTATTTATACTACAGCTCAACACCTAATTTGCTATTGCTATTTTTTTCTCCATTACCGAAAAAAATATAAGCCTAACGAATAAAAAAAATTATGTTCATTAATTAAGATTTCATCAAATCATGAAAATTAATTCTTATATATTAAAAAATGCTTTGAATTATTCATAGTGAAATTCTGTACAACGCAATGTTTCCCTGTTCCCTACATGATGGATCCACAAGCCTTACGCATAGGAAAGCCAAAATACATGCAAGTGCGAATAAAAAGCAGCTATACGGTTCAATTGCTGGGAGTAAACAAAGGTGCACAGCTCGCTGTCCGCATATATATGATCACGCTTTATTGAAATCTGCATAAGTAATGGTTCTCAAAAATATAAATATCTTTTATATATTTTTACACAAATAAAAGGGCAAATATGTTTTTCGTGAAGACGGCTGTAGAAGTAGAAGAACCGTTGAATACAAAGCCACAGTATTGCAACAAGGTTGTATGAAGAAGAGCCGTGGTAGTTGTTCTATCATACATATGATGATTTGTGGATAACATGATGCTGATATTCTCAAAAAAGGTTTATGTAAGTAAATAGACAACTAAGAAGCTTTCCATTCAATGAAATGGTAGTTGAGTAGAACTAAAACAAAAGCACAGACATGCATAACATTCAGAGAGAGAAAAATACAGGAAGAAAAAATACAAAATACAAGAGCAGAAAAATCTACATTAAATAAATGACCTACTACTACCCTTAAAAAAAATATTTTATAAATAGAATTCAGGATATTTGGTGACACATATATGTAAAGTAAACATCCTTGACTTGTATTTTAAATTCCTTTCACTCGCATTAGTTTGTATTTGGGTCAATATTTTTAGAACAGGGATTGGTTCTCTCTTATAATTGGACTCACTTTATAAATCCAGTTGGTAATATCTTCGCCAAGTAATAACCGATTTATTGCAGTAAATATCTTTTTGACTGACAAGTTCTGTTTCAATTGCTTTAAACTTTAATAATTGTAATAAAACCAACAAAAGCGAGTCATTAGCAAAATAAAGTAATATGAGCAAAAGTGTTATTCCAGCCAAATCCCTCGCATAATGCATTTATTTAACATGAGTATGATATTTTTAAAAGCTTATTACCTCTATTATCACTGGTCACGAACTAAAATGCTTCCGATACCAGAGTAATAATTTCAAACGAATTTTAGGTCGCTGATAATGAATATCACGGTTAAAATTGTTTGTTATCTCTACTTTTCAGAAAAACCTACGCGTACAACAGGTTCCAACATCCCTGCCGCATTGTGTTTCTTACCAGACTCACAGTCTCACTGCCAGTCAAAGAAGGTGATTGTTTTGTGTAAATTTACATTTTGAGGTGAAAGATAGGTGAGTTTCTTAGTCAAACACTTTTTAAACTTATAATAAATATTCATTGAGTAAGCTATTGATATGCATGGGAGGCATTTTATATTAATTTTATTTTCCGACTGAATGATTTAAATACTTCAGCTAAATTGTCGTGCTCTGTATTATAATGATAAATTTATGGATATATTTCTGTTCATTTTTTAATTGTTTATTGTTTTCTTCTTTTAGATGACTTGTACTTGTATGAATAAGGTAGACAACTTCTGCTACACTTGTGGTGTGAGGACTTTGGCATCACAGAAGCCCTGTATAACTTCTATGGTTAGAAAGGCATATCACTTATATTTTGGGATGCGAGATTGGTGACTAGGATAAGAACTGAGCTCCAAACATATGCCGCAACACTTGTGTTACTAACCTTCGCCAATGATTGAACAGAAAAGGAAGAGGAATGCCTTTTGGCCTGCCAATGATGTGGCGGGAGCCTAAAGACCATACCAACAATTGTTCATTTTGCATGGTATCTCCAGTACAAAAGGGATTTTCAAAGAAGAAAAAGGAGGCCATTGAATATCCAAACATTCGATCAGCTATTCGCCCAGTTCCACATGGAGAAAGTCTACCTGTTCCTGATGCACCAACTTCGGTATCTTTTGAGTCAAATGAGGAAAGTGGTGAGGAGAAAGCAGAGAAGGATGACAGTGATAGATTATAGTGACCAAAATTTTAATGAAGCACACTTCTCTAGGCTACATCTCATAACACAAGGGAACTTCCTGACCTTGTCAGGGATCTGCAACTAGCAAAGAATAAGGCAGAGCTGCTAAGCTCTTGTCTTCAATAGTGGAATCTCTTAGCAGCTGATGAGAAAATTTCAAAATTTCGTAAGTGTCAGCAGCAGTTCAACAATTTATTCGTAATGTAAGGGGATGTAGTGATTTGCAACAATATTAATTGCCTGATAGAAGCACTTTGCATCGAATACGAATCCAGGCTGTTCATTGATTTATCAAAAACGAGTCTGCATCATGTCTTGCTGCACAATGGCAATGGTGATCCATCAGTTCCTTAGAGCTATGCACCACATATGAAAGAAACCTATGAGAATATTAAGCATATGTCGCAATGCAAAAAGTATGGTGAACATCAATGGCATGTCTGTGGTCACTTAAGTTTGTGGTCTTGTGATGGTTTTGCAGAACGGATACACCAAGTACTGGTGCTTTCTGTGTGAAAGCAGTGACGAACATGGTGAAAGGTTTCACAACATATTTAAACAATATAAGAGTGCTACCAGGGTAAATGGAGCACAAAAATGTTTGCAGATTATTGCTAGACATTGGCGAGAGATGATTCTTGCGTCAAGCGTCAAGCGTCAAGCAAAAATGCAGAGAGTGGATATGCATTAGAGTTTAAGACATAATAACACATACTGTACGTGATAAAAAAATAATCAGATATTACATGGCGCGTATCTTTAAACCTATAGCCAATAAGCATTTTTAAAGGTGATATTTTGATTTAGGGCATGAAAATACATAAAAATTAACTAATCTCATTTAAGAAGCACACAATTTTTCAAAATTGTTTACCAATGTTATAAAATCAATGTATTTCACTGCAGTGAATAAAAAAGGAAAGACTGTTTATCTCTGTAAGCATTTTGTTCAGCGCAGTATAATAAAAATGCTACAAAGTAAGCAGCACATTAAGACAAATGTTTAAAAAAGAAACAAGGAAGCCAACCTGATTACCAGGTAGATTGTGCATGAGTAGCCCAGCAACCAACAGTAAGCTTACCAGTAGCAAAGGCTGATCCATCCTCCACTTCAGCATTTGGTAATTATCAAAGAAATTTGAAAGTATTCTCTGACAGAATGAGCAGTAATGAAAAACAAAAACTGAATGAAATTCTAGCAAGAGCAAACTATACATCCGGTTCAGAACTTATGCTAACAGAAAATGTCTACTGGAGAAAGTTTATCAAAGAAATGCCCCATCGTACAAGCTTCCTGCAAGAAATAATTTAAGTACCCATATTCTGTATTTAGATTACAACCGAGTTCAAGGTAGAGTAACAGAAGTGATTCGGGATGCGGACTGTCTTTCTGTAGTATCAGATGGCTGGTCAAATGTGCGGGGAGAATCGATGATTAATTAGATAATATAAACTCTTAAATTAGTTTTGCTCAAAAGCACTGGCACCAAAGAGTACATTATTGCTTGTGAAATAATTTCTGTTATTGAACAAATCGGCAGTCAAAAGGTATTTGCCGTAGTTACAGATAATGGTGCAAACGTGAAAGATGCTTGGAAGCTTATCAATGAAGATTTTCCTCAGATAACAAGAATTGGTTGTGCTGCACACACCCTCAACCTTCTCCTTTTTGATATAGTAAAGCTGAAGACTATTGACAATTTAGATAAACAAGCCAAAAGGATCATCAAGTATGTCAAGCGCAAAAACCGGTACTTGCCACTTTCTCCTCTAGGCCGAATTCAAATGCAAAACTCATCCCTTAAACTTCCTAGTAAAACTAGGTAGGAAGGCATAGTCTTGATGTTGAACAGTTTAATTGAAGGGAAAGAGGCCTTGCAATAGATCGTTATCATGGAAAGACTCAGTGTAGATAAGGAAGTACGCAAGTCGATATTAGACAACGAAGTTTTCTGGGTGCGAGAAAGTAGCTCACTGGGTCACTGCCTCTGCAACCTAGGAAATAGATAACGATGATGCAGTGCTCTCAGATGTACGAGTACCACGTCTTTTTGCTGGATTGAAGCAGAAAAGAACTGTGGCTCGTTCTTCATTATCTTTACACGGAGTCCAATCAGAAGAGGTATCTATGACAACATACGTGGGGCAGTCAATAATTTTGCGAATCGGTAGGGCAAAACAGAGGAAGGGGGATGGCTGTTTATGGGGGTGTTAGGACAAGTTATCACAAGTCAGGACCTGCAGCCGCACGCTCCTGCCTCGTCTATTTAAGAAGCAGTAGCTGATCGCAGATCGTCAGTCACAAATTTTGCACAATGGAGAAGGTTGAGCACCGCGCAGCGATCAAATTTTTGACCAAGGAAGGCAAGAATGCAAAAGAGATCAGTGAACGCATGGTTGTAGTGTACACCGACACCGCCCCTTCCTATTCAACCATTGCTCACTGAAATAGGGAGTTCCTCCATGGTCGTGAGTCTCTTGAAGATGACCCCCGTCTAGGACGCCCGTCAGACGTGACCAACGAGGAGAATGTGGCCCGTGTGGAGAGGATCATCCTCGAAAATCGACAAGTGAAGGTCGAAGAAATTGAGCGAGAACTTGGAATATCACATGGAAGTGTTATCAACATCATCCACGACAATTTAGCCATGACCAAGGTCTCTGCCCGTTGCGTCCCTAGAAGCTTTACGCCCCAGGTCGTCAAAGTCCACAAGGCCAGAGTTGTACGAGCTGCCCTGCTTGAGTGCGGATTCGAGGAGTTCAACCATCCCCCCTACAGTTCAGATCTGGCCCCTAGCGTCTACTTTTTATTCCGCCAGTTCAAGGCTGCACTGCGTGGACGCTGGTTTGGGGACGATGAAGATGTCCAGCTCACCGTCCAGGAGTGGATTGCACAGCAGTCGGGAGATTTCTGGTTGTCGGGAATTCGAAGCTTCAGGGACAAGTGGCGCAAGTGCATTGAAGTCGAGTGTAGTTATATTGAAAAGTAACAAAACACTTTTCCTCATATCTCGTTTCCTTATATCCGAATTGAAAAACCTATTGACTGCCCCTCGTATATTGAGAACCAAATACAGTTTAGGATAAAGCCATTACATGCACCAGCAAACATCCTCCATCCTGCCCGTCAAGGACAAGACTGGTTAAGAAATAGTTGGCAGTGCATATTCTGTCATATCATCTCTGGTTGGCTATGCATATGAATCTTGATGTTGGTTAAGTGATGGGAAGCCTGCCTCAATTTTGTGACAGAGATGGTATTTGAAAATCAGATGTTGTCTGAAAGTCAGCTGTGCATGTCTTAAAATTAACTTGGTGGAAAGTGCTCTGCAGCTCGGAACCAGTATCATCAATAGCAAGTATTCTCTTACAGATACCACTGACATCCGCCTCCCTAGAGAGAAACTGGTCTATGTATGGAACTACACACAGCAAGCAGCGAAACAGACTTACCAATGTTTGAGTGGGAAAGCTGGTGGCCATTCTTTCTAATCTCAAACTGCTTGAAGATGAAATAGATAAGTAAACCATCTACACCAATTAAAGAATTAGTGTCATCTGATTCAGAGGCAAAGAAAATTACCAAACAACTAAGTGAGAAATTTATGTAGTGTGAAATTGAAACAATCTGCTCTAATGTAGTAACTTGTATGCCATAGCCATTGATAACACTGTGTAACAAATTTCAGTGTCAAGAAAAAAACATAGATTTTATGTGCATTTTATTATGAAGCTGAGTAAGCTGAACTTAAATTTGATAACAAGAATTTCCCTCACATAACATTTTCCTGTAAATTGCTGATTAACAAATTATGCAATTTATACTGATTTCTATACCATAAAATTATTTCGCTCCCAAAGTCAGACTAGATTTGTCCATTTTAATTAATTCATGAATATTTAGTGAATCAGCATGTTTGTTAGCATTATATAATATAATAACCTACACATAGTATTTACTTATTCATTTGTAAAACGTCTCGGATTTGCCACGCTTCAGGTTCCAGCAGAGGTCATCGAAGGCTTCATTTTCCCTTATACCTGTTTTCCATTGATGATATATTTTGATATATTTTTTCTATAGCCTATCTGGGGCTTGACAACTAGGGGAAAAGTCGCCATAATCAGATAACCTACTACTAGGCTAGATTAAAAAAAAACAAATAAGAAAAAGGGAAGAAAGGCTAAACACAAGAAAAAAAACAACAACAAGGAAAGAAAGAAAGGAGAAAACGAGAAGAAAGCACACTCTGGCGGCGGGGGCAGGCCCGACTCAGCCCGGTGCAGGAACATGCGACTTACCAAAATACTCAAATAAAGTGGAGTAGACCAGCCTCCTCCATAAAGTCGAATAGTCCACAGGTCCGTGAGCACGAAACAGTCCCGAGTACAAGAAACAAGGGGTAGCGACCCCATTTGTTCCGCTACCGGGACAGGTAACCTTCGCGTAGAACACTCACAATGGGGCTATCAACAAGAATGTGCTGCATAGTCTAAAGGACAAAGAAGTCAAGACAATAAGACGCAGGCGAGCGCGTCTCCCATCTTTTTTGCCAAGCCGCACCGAGGACTGCCCGTATTCCTACCATGTAATCGGTGTGGGTTAGAGCGAAATGCTGGTTTGGTGGCCCAGACTTCGCGGCCACTTTGGCGCCCTCAATCCCCAAAATTTGTGTATGTCCAACAACCCAGCAGAAAATAATCTCGGCAGCTACATGGTTTCTTAAAACAGTGTTGTCCCGGATATCTAAAAGCAAAGGATGCGGAGATTACAATGCTCAGAGAGCACTCAGGGCGCCTTGTGAGCCGCAATAGATCACAATCCGTTCTCCGAACCGGGCACGTCGCGTAATCTCCCGTACCGAGTGGTGTATTGCCAACAGCTTGGCAGTAAAGACAGAGGTAGCGCCTGGTAGAGCCACGCTGACTTGAAATAGAGAGGATTGGGCGTGGAACTGACCCAGTCTTGAGCCTTGGAGCCATGCCTATACACATGCACGGTTTGAACTTTACACGAAGTGAGTTCCAAAAAGACCAAACGCAATACTCACGTCGCTGTAGAAGCTTTGGGAGCAGAGGCGTGGCGACAAATAGTCAAAAATGGTAACCTCCACGGTGGCGTCCTGAGGAGAACCAGGGGCGCCACTGGTCCAAGAACTATAATGAGCTCTCGAAGGAGTTTTCTAGCCCCAAACCTAAAACTGCTGATGCAATGAGAGCTGGTGGTAACAGAGAGACGCACTGGGCTAGCACGTACACGGGAATAATGCACTGTGCGCGGTGCGGATCAAGTAGCATATCCCCATCATCCACAAGTAGGCTTTCAAATGGGGAACGTGGGGAAAGAACCGGTTACAAGGCCAAGGCCGGTGTGGTGTATCGAGTTCGCTTTCCGCAATGCACACTCAGCTGCGAGTGCATAAACCTCGCATGCGCAGTCGAGCTTCGAACGAAAAAAATATCGTAAAAAGTAAGGCAGTAGTTCTATCAGTACCCCAAATGCTAAACGCCACGAAACCAAGAATATCCATGGCGCGGGTAAAAGAGACCCTAATTCTGCGAATATGAGCCTCAGTCAAATAGAAGCCGAACCCCTTTTTAAAAAGGCTGCCTCAGGGAGGAGGCGTGAATGGAGTCAGAAGTGCACCTCCTTAGCCTTGGCCAAGTAAAACTGAAGCCTGTGCGCTTTAGCATAGCAAGAGGTGCGGTTCAATACCTGTTGGAGTCTACGCTCCAGGGTTGGCATCTAGACCGTGCTAAAAGAGATCGAAAGGTCGTCCACGTATAGTCTAGCCAGAATATATTCCAGCTGCACCAAGGTGATGCCGTTGATGCTAAGGGCAGAGAGTGTGACACTGAGGACACTTCCCTGCGGGACACCACTCTTCCTGTTCCCCTAGGCCGTTGAGGGCTGCCCCAACCGTTCTTGGAATCGGAAATCTCGCAAAAATTCGGATATATAGTTTTGGAGACATCCCCTGGCCCCTATCGTGTGGAGAGTCTCCATTATACTGTATCGCCATGCAGTATCATAGGCCTTTCCCAATCAAAAAACACCGTGGTGTAGTGCTATATACGAAGGAACGCATCGCAGACGGCATTTTCCAGTCAGAGCAGAGCATTCAACCTGGAGTTGAACTTACGGAAGACGCACTGTATGGAAAAGGCAAATGACCTCCACTGTCCAGAAAAAAGGATAATCTAACATTTACCAATATCTCCATTAAATTGTACACGCAGGACATAGGAGAGATTGGGCGGAAACAAGCCAGTGTAGAGTGTGGTTCTACCCGGTTTGAGAAAAGCGAGCACAGTAACGACTCACAGGAATCTGGGACGATACCCTCTACCCAGATCCTTTTGAACAAATTTAACAGAAAGGCCATGCCTTGCTCACCCAGATGTCAAAGCATGGCGTATGTTACATAATATGTAACAAGAGCGGTGTCCGCGCCCGAGGCGAGAGGGGAACGCAACTCAATCAAAGTAAATGTGTCGTTGAAGTGTTCTCTGCCCTTGGCAGAAAAACCTTGCCTCGCTCACTTAGGTGTCGAAGTCCAGTTGGCGGCCTTCTGCGACATCACGATGCGCAGCATTAAATATTGGCGTAGCAGCATTCCGGCTAGAGAATTCGTAGTAAGTGGTTGCGAAGTCCAAGATTGCGCTCCCATTCTCCCAGAAAACAGGAGAAGGGGTCAGGCGAAAACTTGACCCTAATCTTTTTGACTCGCTTCCACACCTTGCTAGACTGGTCTTCCTGTTAAGTGAAGACACATATGTCCACCAGGAAAAACGGCCGTCGTACTTCGAAACATACCGGCTCTTAGCCCTAGCTTGACGAAATTCACCGAGAATGAAATCTTTCGGGCGGCGCTTATAGCACATGTTGGCATAATGCTTATTTTTCAGGGCCACCCCACACTCGGCTGACCACCACAGAAGCTGTTGGCTTGTAAAACTCGTCGATCAATTTTGCAAGGACTTGATCACTGGGATTGAACGAGTAGTCTCGTTAGAAGCAGGGTTTCCCTTTCAAGTCTCCGAGCAAGAGAAAGGACCTCGAAAACCGTGCCACGACGTGGCCGAAATACCACACGTCAAAATTGGACGACAGGGGAAAGTACGCAAAAATAACTGAATATCTCCTATCCATGTGGAACTGCACAGTTACTTCCTGAAAGGTGTCTAAACGAAGAGAAGAACTGAGACATCCTGCCGGGTCTAAATGGCACATCCTCTAGCTCGGCTTCATTCCGTGGTGGTAGGGTCTTAAAAGCTTTTTACCCGGGAAGGGTGGGCAGGGGGCAAACGCCCAGCATGGTCTCCTGCAAAAAGATAGCTAAGGGAAAACGGGAATAGACGAGGCTCCGCAGCTTCCCCCAGATGTCCCTGAGTGCGTGGCAATTCCATTGAATCAATATGTTATCCAGGCCTATCTCGGAGGAGATAAGAGGGGCCTTTTCGAAAAGAAAATCCTCACGGGAATGGCGGAACGATTATTGGAGGCAGAACTCTGGGTGCTGTTGGTCGGACAATGCGCTGAAGGCGCTGTCACCAGCCAGGATTTATCGGTGGGAGTCGCTTGCCATGCGAATCTTTAACTCCATCTGCGTCAAAACCTTAGGCAGGCGGGGGTCCTTCTATTGGAGGCTACACAGCCTTCGAGTCACCCAGCATATCTCTCGGTGTAGGTGTTGGGCCCGAAACTTTTTTAGGGCTGTTCTCCTTTCAAGTGAGGCTTTAGAAACCCAGAAAGATAGCCTCACGACTAACTTCAGGGTTGTTGCCCCCTGTGAACCTAACAAATCTGTGGAGGTACGCGGCCATTTCGCTTAACGGGAAACGGTCACGCTGGGGAAAGAAGGGGGAGCCCTGGTTTTAACCTAGGCTTGGTGTGAACCCTTTATGCCGCCAGCTCTACCAAGAGACTCAGGCAGCGCCCGGGATGGGTAAAACAGGCAGAATGTTTTCATATGGGTGCAGAAATGACCGTGCTATTAGGCCTGGATGGGTGAGGATCAGAGGGTGACTTTCTTAACATTGACGCATAAGACGTCCAAGGTAGCTCCAGCCGCGCCAGGACTAAGTTCGTAGCCTCGCGAAATGAGAGACGGTCCTGGGCCTGAACGGCCAGGATTTCCTTCTCAAGGAGATATGCACCACATTGCTTCGAAGAAGCGGGATGCGGCTATCTGCAATCGACACAATTGGCCATCTACGATTTGTTATAATCGTGTGCGGCCTTGAAGCAACTTACACAGATTTAGGGTAACCCCAACTTTGTACGTCTACAAGAGCGATTCATGTGTTCGAAGCGATGGCAGTATTAGCACGTCTGCGACACTGGCTTACACAAATGCCTTTACGCGGTAGGGATAGCAACCGGCAGACACCGACTCAGGAAGTTCGTCACAGTCGAACTTAAGGAAGAGGGTAGGGGTGGCTCTCAAGACCTTTCCCTGTTTTTTCATCACACGTTCGACCTTGACCCCTCCCTGCTCGGCCAGCTCTAATGTGATGTCATCTATAGAGTAGTTCACGAGTTCCCTTGCATAAAGTACTCCTTTTACAAAATTTATGGTAGCGTGTGGCCTCACACTTACCGGGGTGCCATCAAATGTCCGAAGAGCACTAATCTTGTCCGCGTCTTAGGGATCCGACTCATTCTCCAGAAGGCTCCCGATCGAGAACGCGTCACCTTCGGCTCTCTACCAATCAGACTCACTAGTGCTCTCCTCTGATGGATCATGTTACCCTCAGCCAACATGCTGCCATCAGTAGAACAAATAACTAGGAAGTGTTTGAAGCCAGCCGGCTTGAAAACGCCAGGTAACCTCTGAATGAGGGATCTGGGTCTCTCCAGCAGGTGGAACCCTGGGGCCCGACGTGCCGTTCTTGGCTTGGTCGCAAACTAAGATCAAGCCGCGGCTACCACAGAGGGAGATGAAGACCGAGTCTTTTTCTTCTTTTTCCTGTTTTTTTTCTCATTAGGAGGGGAGGGCAGGGAATCAACCCGCTCCTCTCCTCCGATGTTAGGAGCCCCTAAGCTAGATAAACCAGCCTTGCCAAAATCCTTGCTTGAAATGGGGAAGGTCATAGCTATCCCAGGAGCACCAGCCGAGGGACGAGGTCCCTCCTCTTTTTGTGAGAGCCTCGGAGAACCGAGCCGTGTCAGGAGGCCCTTGCATAGTGGCGGGCTCGAGTTCTGTGCTTGGCTTCTAGCCCGGGTTCGACCCCATGAAAAGTCTTATCGTCTGGAGATAAGTGACCTCAGGGACCATTTCCATCTCAAGAGGGGCCCTCTATGTGGCTATTCCCGCCACAAGACATCAGAGATCCTATTCGAGGTAAATTTTGTTGTCTCTTCTTGGGCCAGTGAACCGGCATCCGTAGAGGAAAAGAGGGGGCCAGATACACCGGCCCCATGTAAAATCATAATGCACAAGTGCAGGATGTTAAGTGGCACGGGCCGAAGTGCCCTGCCATCTCATGCCCCTATAAGAGGGTTGGCCTTTTCGAGCGGTCAATATTCGGCCGCCTGCGTGCTTTCTTGGCAGTCCCCTTTTAAACAAAAGGAGGGATTGCCGCTTGAGAGAGGGTGCCTCCAGAGAATGGGATGAGGGTCAGTTCCCTGCACCTCTTTGCTTAGGAGAGGAGTAAGCCTCCACTCCAGTAGAAGAAATTTGGACGGTCTTCTGAAAAGCCTTCGTGGAGTTATCCGAAGGTGGCTCTGTAACTGATGAAGGGGGGATTTTTTTTTCATTCATGGGCATAGTGACCGCTTCTTTCTCTTATTAGGAGAGGAGGGCGGGGAATGAACCCACTTCTCTCCTCCGCCGGTAGGAGCCCCTAAAAATTCGATTAGGAACTCCACTATACGCTCTCGCTAGGCCCCTTAGTGCTTTCCCAGAAGTCCTTTGCTTACATCTTTAAATGCATGCCAAGCCGCTAGCTCAGTTTCATCCATTGATGCCTCAAAGTCCTCATCAGTTATAAGTTGACGAATCTGAGGACCTACGAATATGCTATTTTTAATCTGAGCATCGCTTATTTTAGGGAAGATCGATTTGAAGTACTGGAAACATGGCTTGTTATGTTGCAGTGGTTAGTAAATTGCTTCATTAGGCCTAATTTTATATGCACTAAGGGCAAAATTATTTCATCTTTCTTAACTAGTGGATAATGAATTAGATTATGGCATCCAGGGGTCATAGTTTTCTGAGGTGACTATTCTGAGCCTACATAATGTTCTGATCTGGTCCTACTGTCCCACTTGCAAAGAAACCACATAAACGTGGTTTATCAAGTTTGTAACCCATTAATTAGGGCTACTACTTTCAATCCCGCACAACTTAGCCACTCATGTTCCTTGTAACTTATGTGGTCTAGAATAAGAGCAAGGTTTTCATATGTATCTCTTAAAATGACTGAGTGAGCAACTGAAAAAGAAGGCATGGTGTTCCCAATGTGCAACTGAACTGCGTTTATGCTGTAAAGGGATGTATCTTTTGATAACCTCCACTCATTTGGCTCATAGGTTACGAGTATCCCAAGGGCATTGAATAGGCTTCTGATATCATTACAATAATTCAAATTGCTTTCAAAAGTGAAGAATTGCTGTAGATCTGCAGAACGCTTCCTAAATCCTGTAATTATAGTATGTTCATCCAACAGGTTCCATTGTTGCAAACGTGAGGCCAAGAGTTCACTCTGTTGCCTAGTAAGTGTTAGATAACGAACTAGATCATTGAGTTCCGGTTGGGTGATGCGGTGTTGTTTCTTGTCAGATTCAAGCTGTGCCACATATGAGCTTTTGAATCGTCCGAGTTGCTCATGTCATCGCTTGGTAATTCAGACGGCGGCTGTGCAACAGGAATAGCACCTGAATGTCGAACTGGGCGAATAGCAGTCTGAAGATTTGGAAACATGATAGATTTCTTGCCTTTTCTATTGCGACCTGCAGTGAAATAAAATAAAATCAGACTAAAATGGATATTACTGGCTGCGATTACTTGCAGAAATAGTGAAATACAACATAGTATGTATTTTGATCCTTATAATTGATACACCTCTTGAAAATATATTAAAGACCAGGAAAAAAACACATTGAATACCCACCTTTAATATCTGTTGAGCAGAAGTAGCAATCCGGTGAATGGTCCTTTGCCTCCTTCCAGACCATTATTACGCCAAACATAAGGCCAGGCCCTATACCTTTCACCCAGCAAGAAATGAAACTTGTACATCTGACACAACATATGTGATGTACCCAGCGTTTGTCCTGGTCACTCACTCTACATCCAAAGTACAACAGCTCATAAAGTTTCTCCACATGTTTAGTCAACTGTCTCTTGTATTGTCTTAATGTAACTTATCCACATATATAACAGAAACTGTCTGGGGAATTTTTGCATTCTCTAGGCATTTTAACTGTCTTCTGTATAGAAAAACACTGTAGTATGTGAAAAATAATATAAATAGTAACAAAAACAAATATTAAATGAAAAAGTAAAAATAGGAAGAATTTATAAGTTACAAATTGATCAAGCGTTATGTAAGAGTTAGTACGGATTTAGAGCCCTATAACTAAAAACAAATTGAGTATACTTTCATTAATTTCATAGGTTAGATTGTCAAATGCCTTAGTAACACCCCATTAAAATTATATCAAAATTCCTTTATAACTTTTAGCGTTGTCAGTTTCGGCTCAATCCTGTTGAATTCAATCCCTACGGAAACATCCGTGTATTTAACGTAAGATTACCGTACTCGTAATTTACGAGTAACTGGAGGGTTGCAGAAAGAGACGGATGTTATATTTGTGATTTACACAAAAATACCCCTAGAAAATGGGTATTTTACAAACAAGGTTTCAACTTGCATACTAAGTAATGTCATAGCCACACATTTTTAAATAAGGTTATCTAAAACTTAGGAAGTCATATTTGTATTGAAATAAAAAAAATTTTTACAAATAACTTTTAATTCTCCTCAGGAACAAGGAGCCACCTCTTTTCTTTTATGAATTTTAAGGCGTTCACAACCTTCTGAAAGTTCCATGAAATTCCCGAATATTCCCCCAATTTCCAATAAATTCCCAAAATTGCCCTGGAAAGTTTCTGAGTTCAAAATTCCAGGGAATTTTACAACCCTATATGAATTATTCTTTCGTGGTTGTAAGAGTGGCTCCTTCCGAAGATTTAATGGAGATCTCAGGCAGTGCAACAGAGCCATTTTAACAGCATAATTATAAGTGCAGGATTTTCATGAATGATAATATTCCCTGCGACACGATAAATTCTGTGAAGACCTTATGACCAGACGTGTATAGATAGCGTCCAGAGTAGAATCTCTTTTAAATTAATTGGAAGATACTTTGAAAGAGATCTAAAGTAAGGAATTCGAAAATAGCTTTACAACTCTGGGAAATTCTTCAAGATAAATAGAGTAACATTGCTGCGTAAGAGTGTAAACAGTTGATTCGTTTCTGTGGCAGCAGATGTCATAGCATCATCGATAATAAAAGCGTCCACACTTAATCCTATTTATAACTTAGACAAAAAAATTCCCACTTTTTTCTTTCTCCTTGGTTAAAAGTGTTATTTCCAGGTTTTTCGTTACTAAAGTAAATGAAAATTCAAATGCTGAGCATTTGATTTCCAAGGTCAAAGAGTGGGATTTGCTGGATGAAAAGGTGCAAGTGACAAGCCAAAGGGAATTTTATAAACATTTCTTAAGATTCTTTACTTATCAAGCTGGGCTATTTTACTTCACAGATGTATCTTGTCTGTTTGATGCAATTGGAATTACATGTAATCCAGATGAGTGGAGGCTCGTCATTGACAGCTTCTCAAGAAGCATTTAAGCTGTACTTCTCCATAACTAGAATAAACATTCATCCCTTCCTTTGGCTTATTTAATATATGTCAAGAAGTACTACAAGTGCTTCAAACTCCTGTTGCAACCATTAAATTATAATGTTTTCCCAAATTTTCTGAGGCCAAGGTGAATGCTGTTGTGTTTTCTAGACCACAAATCAGGAAATTCACAGTGTTCAGAATTCCGAGAAAAACTTACTAAAAAGGGAAAAGAAGCCTGAAAGAGTTTTGGTTCGGTATGTCAGGGCTTTTGGGAGACCTCAAGGCTGACACTTATGTGGAACTGGTTTAGAACTTAGTGAAAAGCTATAGCTTACTTAGCTGCAGGATATCTCAGAAAGTGTATATCCTTGATTCTTATCTTGACAAGTTCAAGGAGAATATTGTAGGATATTCAGAGGAGCAAGGGTTGAGTTTCCATCAAGATATATTGAACTTTGAACAAAGATACCAAGAGTTATGCAATTAAATCATGATGGGTGACTATATCTTGGGGTTTCTACGGGAAAATGATTTACAGTACAAACAAAAATCAAGCAAAACTTTATTTCTAACTTTTTTACTGGTTTTTATATATTGCTTGTGGAAGTTTTCAATGAAATTATATAAATTTAACTCTGTTTTTGTTTTTAGCCTTATAATAGATGAAAAATCACAACAAATTTGCCCATTTTTAGTCAATTTTCATCATACTAGCTACAAAAGAAAATTTTATAACAAATAATGGATATTTTCTATTATTTCGCAATAAAATGAGTTAAAATTAACAATCAATAGGTATGAAATAAATTGGGATAATATTCGTTTTAAAACATTAACGATTTTTAAATTTTCAAAGCACAGACGTTTTTAATTCTTAAACTGATGTTCACCGATGTTATTTTCACATTCCGGGACTTAATAATGACATAGTTTTTCATTTTGCGAAAATATGTTATTATTGTGCTAACTTTGAACTTTTGCGCACCATTTAGCTGTATCCTTAGGCTAAGGTAAGGTAAGATAAGGTAAGGTTAAGTAAGGTAAGGCTAGGTTAGGTGAGGTAAGGTAACGTTAGATTAGGTTTTGATTCTTGATCTTTTAAATGAATATATAAATGTGTTGTGTTTTTCTTATGCAGTTTCCTATGTACCTTTTAGATCTGAAACTCGTTTTTGCTAGAAATACATACTTTTCCTATTATGGAACTTCAGTTGACCGTGGGTAGAGTATGTATTTCCGGGGAAAACGAGTGTCAGATCTGAAAAGTAGACCTAAAACTGCATACGAAAAACAACTTTTAAACTCTTTAGACGAGATGTCTTAAAACGAATATTTGCCCAAAAATTGTCTTACTTAATTCGATTTAATGGTTATATTCTAATAGGAATTTGTTCCCGCTGTCGTTCGGATAATTTTGGACATTTCAATTTTTCAAGTAAATATCTTATCTTTTGATGACATTCGCTTTATTTAGCCAACTTCGCATCACCTTTATCCATACTCCATACGTAGTTTATATCTATAAGTTACTGTACACTTATTTTGGAAACCTTTGATTTTCTCTGTTAAAATTATGGAAGATGTGATAGAAATAGAAGCGTCTGATCTTTTTGTTCAGTAGTGTATAATCTTTCCCAAGACACGTTTAATAACTATTACACTTCGTACTTTTCCTGTTTTCGTCTATTAGTAGAGGTAATAACCTTTATTTATGGTCATATGTCACCATTAATAATAACCATAAATAATACTGTAAATAATAACCTTTATTTATGGTCATATTTCACTTCTCTGTCGGTTTCTCAATCGCTCAGCAGTTATCGCCTTTCCTTAATCACTGCCCCTCCACAAAAGTTCCCACTGTCCTTTTTTAACATTATTTCCTCTGATTTTAAGCAAATTGCTTGAGAAAAATTGCTCCTATAATGGTAAATTATAAGTACCTACCTGCACGCACTTTGACAATACTAAACTTGCCTAAATATTAGCTTCAGCAGCCTTCTAGCATATATCAGTAAGGTAACAGGGTGGCTTTCATTAAATAAACAAAACATAATTTGCCTCTAAACATAGATAATAAATAAGAACAAAGACCTCTATCGGATACCTTGGTTCAACGCTTCTCATTCCTTTGTGAAGAGCGCTAGGGTGGAGTCAGCATTTTTGTCATAGATATTTCCTCCCAAACCTTCTTACGAGCTCATTAATCTCTCTCCTCACATAGAAATCTTGCTCTTAAATTAGCAATTGGCCACTTGCCATTGCACATTATAGGGAACTAGCGTCTCCTTCGCAAAAATCGTGTTTCACACGATCAAATCTGCAGAATAGGACAAAAAAGGATTCTCTTAATAGATATATATATGAAATGAAGATCTCACAAAGTAACGCGTGAGGGTAATGAATGGCAATGTCCTGCAGGAATAATGAAAAGGTGCTTCCAAGTACTTTCTAACTTTATTCAGTACATTCCCAAAGATAACTACAAGAGAAAATAATATAATAAGGGTATATATAAGCTAGTAAAAGAAAAGGACCGCCTCTAAGACAAGAAATCACCAATGAGGAAGTAGGAGAGGGATGGGTAAATTTACATTAACATTTAGCTTTTGTTTCCTTTTTAGACAATTTCACACGCTTTATAGAGCAGGTAGTCGCCTACTCTTAGTTAAATCTGAGCTTAGGTTGTTTTTTTTTATTCACTGTTATATTGTTGAATTCATTATAAGGTAATACTTCAGATTCGGGGTCCACGGCAGGTGGCGCTGTTAGTAGGCTCCAATATATCTCTTATGATGTCAGACGGTAGCTTCAGATGTGACCGATCACGGCGTTATATATTTTTTTTTGTTTTGGGAATTGTAACTTTTAGTGTGTATTATTTACTAAATATCTGCTCCTCTGCACGTTTATAGTTTTTTCTAAGTTAGGTAAGGTTTACTGAGGTCTTTTATTGTATTTTTTTTTGTTTTCGTATTTTTTGTTTGCTGCGAACGATAACAGCTTCTTACTGGTAACGTCGTAGCTTATAAATAGGACCTGCTTTGCAAATGTTTTTGTTACGCTGCGGTGTTTTCGAACACTCCATGTGTTTCTTCGTTATTCGAATTCGGCTTTAGTTTGTATAATCGCGAAAAACTTTTAGATTATCTAGAGGCTCATAAACTAATCAAGATACTTATAAAAGTAAGATATCACTGCGGGGGGACCACTCTGCGATGATCCTGAGTTTTAATCAATTGGGGGGGACTGGGGGGCGCAGCCCACCAGTATATACTCATATACAAAAAAATATATCCCGTAATTGTTCACATCTGACGCTACCGTCTGACGTCATAAGACATATATTGTAGAACAAAATTGTAGCCTATAAACAGCGCCACCTATCGTGCGCCCCGAAACTGAAGTGTAACCCATTATAATATTAAAATAGTCATTATAATTATAATTTTGACTTAATCAGATCCAGTATCCAAATCCATGTTAGTCTATTTCCATGAATCAATAAATTAATGTTATTACTATAATTTATCTCCTAAAATCTAACTATATCTATGTTTTCAAACAGTTTCCCTTCTTTAAGCAATTATTTGTACATTACCTCTAGTCAGAAATTCTTATTATATTAGAGTATTTAATTAATCAATACAAACATTTCTTCCTCAACAATTTGGACCCGCCCCATCGCTGTGTTTGTGAATTCTAACTTTAGGCCAGAAATACATTAGTTTCGTTAAAACTTAGTAAAAATAGCGCCAGATAATTACTTAAAATAAAAGAATAACCAAGTTTAAAGTAAATTTAAATTTAATAAGTCCACATTGATATATTTATAATAACTACTATGTAGATTATATCAATTATTAGGACTTCGATTATTTTTGCTATAAGGAGTGCTTGGTGTATGCCCCACAATCTTAAGCTATGTATGGAGCATTAGATTCTTACTTACACATCTACGCCCTTTATAATGACAGTCAGGACCATCATGGACTTGCTGAGGTTGTCGTTGAAAATATCCTGGACCTGCTTGAAAAATCCGGCCTTCCTAACCAAGTATAACAAACAAGAATGACTCTTTGTTGCGGCTATGGATGACAAAACCATCTTAGAAGCCACAAGTTCTGTTCTCACCTTCAATAAGAGTAATATGTCAAGGTTAAGTAAAGTGGCAATCTCCAAATCACTGTGGTTGGCGGTAAATTTGACGAAGATAGACAGCCATTCATTATCTTGCTGTTATTAGAATCTGCCATGTTTGGACCTAAATATAGAGACACTAAAGCAATGAAATTTATGTTATGGCTTGCTGAATTTGTGTTCTCAAATACCTGGGTCATGTATGGCTATCTAAATTTGTGATTTCATATATCTCACGCGCCCTCTAGGTTACAAATATTTTCTAAGTTTGACCAGGCAGCAAGAAATATATACACTGATCTAAAACGTGATTGTCTTTCAATCTCAAAAGCAAACTATTTGGTTAGGATGACAAGGCAATCTGTTTTTTATCAATGCATTAACATCTTGAATTGACATCTTCCAATTTTCTTGCTGTGAGGTCACTTAATAACTTCCAAATATGCTAAAATTAACCTATTGATCCAATATAATCCTTAACCGTCTATTTTACACACGTAGGCGTAGGTTCCTAACCCTTCTTGCAGTTTTTTGCTCTTTTTCCTAAACCTACCCACCTTTTTCCTCTCTAATATATTTTTTCCCTTCCTCTCCCTCTCCATCTTTGGTATCTTATGTTACAAATCCTTAATTTAATACTTCGTTTTCCTAATTGACTAAAAAATGGATTTAATAGTTGTTAGAACAGTATGAATTTAATCTAATATTTTTTTACTTGACATCAATAATAAGTTGTTTTAATTCTTACTACGAGGAGAAACTTTCAGAGCCACGTTGGCGGTTCTGTAGAGTGCGCGCACCAACACTCTCTCTGAAACGCTAATCAAACAGTCGCAAAACTCTATTTAAATGCATATTTCACTTTTATAATTTTGTATCAAATAAATTGCTCACCTTTAGAAAATATATTTATTATTATTACATACCTTTCTTTCAAGTCCAAACCTTATTTGCTGCATTTTTTAAAAGAAAAAAAAATGAGTTGCTCTACCCACCCCCCAAAAAAAAACTTTCTCAATCTATAAAGCAAATAAAAGGAGGGACCTAAAGATAAAAGGAAAAGTTGGAAAAATTGAAAATAATAATGATTGAAAGGTTCGTATTATAGACTAAGAATAGCAAATGTTGCCCAACAAATCATATGAAGGAAATCTCTGGTTCATTTACGTTGTATGGTAGAGGAAAACTATATTAATTCATCTTACCAAAATTATACTATTTTAGCATTTGGGATTACATATTGATATTACTTGTTCTAAGGATCCTAATTTGATCCCATGTTTATAGTTTCCTGGCTCTATTCCTTTGGATTCCTAATCTCCGTACTTCCATACCTAAGATATAAAAAATCGCCCTAATTCCTCTCTTCCTTCTTTCACGTTCTCTCCATTTCTTCCTTCCATCTCAACTTTCAATAAGTGAAGCTAATTCCAACTTGTGTATCAATTATTTTATCTACTTCCTTATATTTTCTATTGTTGACCTTTCATCTCTATTCTACATCCGTTTAGATTTAGAAAACCCTCCTCATCAAGATATGGAGATATCTATGGGAGAGCATTCTTTGCAACAGATTTCGCTGTTATTTATAATTTATAATCGAGTGATGATAAAGAGTCCAATTTCACGGAAACCTCGGGCAAAGAGGAACAAAAAATTGAAACTTTTCTTCCTAAGAATTCGCAATCATATGACCACCAAATTCTAATTACATAAATTCTAACGTTAATTTTGACTCATATGAGTACGGAATGAACGTTACAAAAGTTTTTTATTGAGGTATCAGCATAGCTAACCAATGAAAGTACCACAATGAATAACATGTACAAGCATATGAAAGATACTTCCATAGTGCAATAAATAAACAAACGCAAACCGGCAAAACCCGGAAACACCTGAAGAAAAAGGATATGTAAAATTATGGAGATAGAATTTGATCACACCCACAGCCTTTCCTAAAAATAAAACTATATTGAATTATTTCCCAAATCGGTAATATATACATAGGTTTCTAAGGAAAAATCACTTCTTTCAAAGAAGTTCTTGGATACACTTTTAAAACGTAAAACATTGTGAAGAGAGAAATGTGCCGTGAAATACTTGGAGGTTGTGAGAAACTGTTCTTTTTAGAGAAAAATTATAATCATAAAACCAAATTTAAATGAGTAAAAGTAATAAGTAGTGAATGATCATAGAGCTTTTTTAGAAACGAAAACAATAAAATTGCATTGAAAATTATCGAAAAGTCAAAAACGCTCGCAAAAGTAACAACTAAGGAATAATGGCAAAAGAGGAACACGTTTTAAGTAGAATTAAAAATATTTTAAGAATCAAATAATTTCTGCATCGACCATAGTAGGAGCCATTTGAAAACACATAAACAAATACAATCCAACGACAGAAAGATGGAATGAAATGGAGAACTGTATAAATGGAAAGACAATTTTGAAAAGGGGTTCGTGCACATTTCAAGCTTGGCTTCTTGCTAGAGCACTCTTGTCACATCCTTGTCTTAATATAACCTTACTAGAACAGGTAAAGTAAAAAATACCTAAATGCCTTAAAACACCTCGGAGTAGGCTCAATAAACATTAATACTATAACAAACTAGCATCTGAAGTTGCCAACTAATGGGAAACCGCATTCATGCTATAATGTGCCAAACTCCAATGAAAAATTTAAAGGCAAAAATAATTGAAGTAAAAAATCTAAAATTAGAATTCTATATTAGGTATTTCTCTTACAATTCAAAGACTATAACAAATCCTGAGGGGTTTTACGGAGCACAAAATTAATCTGTTTTCCTACTTTCAAAATTACATTCATTTACGTATATATACATATATATAGGCGGAAAGAAGGCTATTTTGGGCAAACACAGTCTTCCTAAAAGCCCTCGGAAAGAGCTCTTCTCACAGACACGAGAAGGTAACACGTAAAATAAGCGTTCTCTCAGATAGCCATTTTCTTCGAAAAGCAGGGGTGACACTTGAAAAAGCCAATCGAAAAATAGTTTTTTGGCTATCTGAGAGAATAACCTTTTAACCGCATAATTAATTGCGTTAATGCAATGATTTTTCATAATATATATATATATATATATATATATATATATATATATATATATATATATATATATATATATATATAGGTGGCGCTGTTTATAGGCTACAATTTTGGACTACAATATATGACTTATGACCTCACATGGTAGCATCAGATGTGAACAATTACGGCGTTATATTTTTTTGTATATGAGTATATAGTGGGGGGCTTCGCTCCCCAGACTCCCCCCCCAATTGATTAAAACTCAGGATCATCGCAGGGTGGTTTCTCCGCAGTGATATCTCCCCCACGACCAGTCCCCTTGAATTTACTGGTTTTTTCCCCCAACAGCTATTTACTGGCAGAAAAACCTAACCAAGTGACAAACAATACTTACTTTTATAGGTTTCTTGATTAGTTTATGCGCCTCTGAATAAGCTAAAAGTTTTTCGCGGTCATGCAAAATAAACCCAAATTCGAACAACGAAGAAGCACAACTAGAACACGAAAAAGCCATAACGAAACTGAAACAAATGCTAAGCGGGTTCAATTTATATTTACGACGTTGCCAGTAAGAAGCTGTTATCGTTCGCTGCAAAAAAAAAAATAAGAAAAATAAAAAAGAACAATAAAAGACATCAAGAGACCTTACCTAACTTAGAAAAAACTATAAACGAGCAGAGGCGCAGATATTTAGTAAATAATACAGACTAAAAGTTACAAATCCCCAAAAGAAGAAAAAAATATAACGCCGTGATTGGTCACATCTGAAGCTACCGTCTGACGTCATAAGAGATATATTGTAACCCAAAATGTCGCTTAATAACAGTGCCACCTACCATGCCCCCAAATCTGAAGTATTACCAAACTTTTGTAATGTTCATTCCGTACTCATATGAGTCAAAATTAACGTTAGAATTTATGTAATTAGAATTTGGTGGTCATATGATTGCGAATTCTTAGGAAGAAAAGTTTCAATTTTTTGTTCCTCTTTGCCCGAAGTTTCCGTGAAATTGGACTCTTTATCATCACTCGATTATAAATTATAAATAACAGCGAAATCTGTTGCAAAGAATGCTCTCTCATAGACATCTCCATATCTTGATGAGGAGGGTTTTCTAAATCTAAACGGATGTAGAATAGAGATGAAAGGTCAACAATAGAAAATATAAGGAAGTAGATAAAATAATTGATACACAAGTTGGAATTAGCTTCACTTATGGAAAGTTGAGATGGAAGGAAGAAATGGAGAGAACGTGAAAGAAGGAAGAGAGGAATTAGGGCGATTTTTTATATCTTAGGTATGGAAGTACGGAGATTAGGAATCCAAAGGAATAGAGCCAGGAAACTATAAACATGGGATCAAATTAGGATCCTTAGAACAAGTAATATCAATATGTAATCCCAAATGCTAAAATAGTATAATTTTGGTAAGATGAATTAATATAGTTTTCCTCTACCATACAACGTAAATGAACCAGAGATTTCCTTCATATGATTTGTTGGGCAACATTTGCTATTCTTAGTCTATAATACGAACCTTTCAATCATTATTATTTTCAATTTTTCCAACTTTTCCTTTTATCTTTAGGTCCCTCCTTTTATTTGCTTTATAGATTGAGAAAGTTTTTTTTTGGGGGGTGGGTAGAGCAACTCATTTTTTTTTCTTTTAAAAAATGCAGCAAATAAGGTTTGGACTTGAAAGAAAGGTATGTAATAATAATAAATATATTTTCTAAAGGTGAGCAATTTATTTGATACAAAATTATAAAAGTGAAATATGCATTTAAATAGAGTTTTGCGACTGTTTGATTAGCGTTTCAGAGAGAGTGTTGGTGCGCGCACTCTACAGAACCGCCAACGTGGCTCTGAAAGTTTCTCCTCGTAGTAAGAATTAAAACAACTTATTATTGATGTCAAGTAAAAAAATATTAGATTAAATTCATACTGTTCTAACAACTATTAAATCCATTTTTTAGTAAATTAGGAAAACGAAGTATAAAATTAAGGATTTGTAACATAAGATACCAAAGATGGAGAGGGAGAGGAAGGGAAAAAATATATTAGAGAGGAAAAAGGTGGGTAGGTTTAGGAAAAGGAGCAAAAAACTGCAGAAGGGTTAGGGACCTACGCCTGCGTGTGTAAAATAGACGGTTAAGGATTATATTGGATTAATAGGTTAATTTTAGCATATTTTGAAGTTATTAAGTGACCTCTACCCAAGCAAATTGTAAGAAGTCAATTCAAGATGTTAATGCATTGATAAAAAACAGATTGCCTTGTCATCCTAACCAAATAGTTTGCTTTTGAGATTAAAAGACAATCACGTTTTAGATTAGTGTATCCATTTCTTGCTGCCTGGTCAAACTTATAAATATTTGTAACCTAGAGGGCGCGTGAGATATATGAAATCACAAATTTAGATAGCCATACATGACCCAGGTATTTGAGAACACAAATTCAGCAAGCCATAACATAAATTTCATTGCTTTAGCGTCTCTATATTTAGGTCCAAACATGGCAGATTCTAATAACAGCAAGATAATGAATGGCTGTCTATCTTCGTCAAATTTACCGCCAACCACAGTGATTTGGAGATTGCTACTTTACTTAACCTTGACATATTACTCTTATTGAAGGTGAGAACAGAACTTGTGGCTTCTAAGATGGTTTTGTCGTCTATAGCCGCAACAAAGAGTCATTCTTGTTTGCTATACTTGGTTAGGAAGGCCGGATTTTTTAAGCAGGTCCAGGATATCTTCAACAACAACCTCAGCAAGTCCATGATGGTCCTGACTGTCATTATAAAGGGCTTAGATGTGTGATTAAGAATATAATGCTCCATACATAGCTTAAGATTGTGGGGCATACACCAAGCACTCCTTATAGCAAAAATAATTGAAGTCCTAATAATTAATATACCTTACATAGCAGTTATTATAAATATATCAATGTGGACTTATTAAATTTAAATTTACTTTAAACTTGGTTATTCTTTTATTTTAAGTAATTATCTGGCGCTATTTTTACTAAGTTTTAACGAAACCAATGTATTTCTGGCCTAAAGTTAGAATTCACAAACACAGCGATGGGGCGGGTCCAAATTGTTGAGGAAGAAATGTTTGTATTGATTAATTAAATACTCTAATATAATAAGACTTCTGACTGGAGTTAATGTACAAATAATTGCTTAAAGAAGGAAAACTGTTTGAAAACATAGATATAGTTAGATTTTAGGAGATAAATTATAGTAATAACATTAATTTATTGATTTATGGAAATAGACTAACATGGATCTGGATACTAGATCTGATTAAGTCTAAATTATTAAAATGACTATTTCAATATTATAATTAGGTCAACAATATAACAGTGAACCATGTATTGATTGTGTATAAAAAAACTTAAGCTGAGATATAACTCAGAGTAGTCGACTACCTGTTCTATAAAGCGTGTGAAATTGTCTAAAAAAGAACAAAAGCTAAATGTTAATGTGAATTTAACCATCCATTGTCTACTTCCTCATTGGTGATTTCTTGTTTTAGAGGTGGTCCTTTTCTTTTACTAGCTTATGTATACCTTTATTATATTATTTTCTCTTGTAGTTATCCTTGAGAATGTACTGAATAAAGTTAGAATGTACTTGGAAGCACCTTTTCATTTTCCTGCAGGACATTGTCATTCATTGCGAACCTCACGTTCTACTTTGTGAGATCTTCATTTCATATATATATATATATATATATATATATATATATATATATATATATATATATATATATATATATTAAGAGAATCTTATTCTGTCCTAAGGGAAGCGACCGAAGGGGCCTGGCTTTTCTCTTCCTCATAAGGGGATTTGACCTACTGAGCCGCTTCAATGGGGAGCGATCCGCTATGGGCTGCCTGCTGGCTTTCTTGGGAGTCCCCTTGGAAAGTAAATGAGGGACTGCCGCTGAAAAGAGGAAGGTGCCTGAAGGCACCTCCAGACAAGGGGGTGATGGGGAGTCCCTTACACCCGTAGGCGAAGGAGAGGAGTAAGCCTTCTCTCCGGTTAAAGAGATTTGGAGAGTCCACTGCGAGAACACAGGAAGCGACCTCCATTTTTTTCTGTGGAGCTGCCCGACGGCGGCTCCAACGATTGACAGGGGGAAATTGAGGAGAGATTATTAGTTTTCTCATCTTTGGGCATCGTGACCCTCTTTTTTTTACGGGAATAAAACGCTCATCACCCCTCGAGGTAAACCGCTCTGCAAGGTGTGTGTACGGGGCTAGCAGAGCCAGGTGCCGCCATTTTAGGCCACCTCTCCCGCCTGATGACCTGGCGGCCTTTCAGTATGGCGGCTTCACCTTGGGCACGAAGTAAAAAAAAATATGGTGAAGTGAGAAGGAAAGGGGATGTGAGGAAGGTATGGGTGGAAGATAAAGCAGGTTATTTAAAAACCCACCATCCCAAACCGGAGCTCAGGGATGAGAGATCATTGTCCTCTTCCCCATCAGCCCCGATCCGGGATAGTTAGCTTAGAAGAAGGTCAGCATCTACCCTAAGAAAATAGAGGATGATCAGAGAAAGTTATGAGAGAGGTTATAGGGAAATTGAGGAAGTAGGGGATAAATAGAGGCTGTTCGAAAGAAGGAGAACAGGCTAAATTGGGGCCAGACGGGGCGTTGAGTCCCCTCAGCACGGCAGCCAGGAAAGAAAATCGCCGCGCCCCTTACGAGGAGCCGGAGGAGAAGATATTTCCCCTCCTTGTACTCTCTTGGAGATGCGAGCCGTTTGAGGAGGACATTGCATAGGGTAGCGGACTCTAGTTCGGTGCTTGGGGCCAACCCAAATTCGTCTCAAAGAAAACCCTACACTCTGAGGCTGGGTTGCCTCAAGGATCATGTCTATCTCGGGGGTGAGGGCTCCATTTGGCCATGCCCCAAGACATCACAGGTCACATTGGCAGGGGTGTCACGAGTCGAGTATGGGAAGGCAAAACCTTTGACCTCCGCTAAAGTCAGTATACAAGCCAGCAGGTCTTTTGAGGGAAGCGGCCGATAGACCCTATCTTTACTCTTCCCCCCTAAGGGGGTTTGCCCTAGCAAGCCGCTTCAATGGAGAGCTGTTGGCTATGGGTTGCCTGCTGGCTTTCTTGGCAGTCCCTTTTGAAAGTTAAGGGGGGACTGCCGCTGGAAATAGAGAGGCGCTCGAAGGCACCTCCAGACAAGGGGGTGATGGGAAGTCCCCTACACCCGTAGGTGAAGGAGAGGAGTAAGCTTCCTCTCAAGTAAGAGAGATTTGGATGGTTCCATGTGAGACAGAAGGGAAAGGGACCTCCTTTTTTTCTGTGGAGCTGCCTGAGGGCGGCTCCGACGCTGGACGATGGGAAATTGAGTGGGGATTTTTTATTTTATCATCATTAGGCATGGTCTCCCTAATTTCTTTGTGGGATGCAGACGCTAATCACCTCTCGCAATAGCCAGCTCTCCAAGGGGTGCGTAGGGGGCTGGCAGAGCCAGGTGCCGCTTTTTAAGGCCACCCCTCCCGCCTGGTGTCCTGGCAGCCTTTCCGCATGGCGGCTCCACCTTGGGCATGGCGTAAAATTGAGAGTGTGTGAATTGATGAGGAAAGGGGATGTGAGGAAGTTATGGGTGGAGATGAAGCAGGTTGTTAAAAACCCACCATCCCAAACCGGAGCTTAAAAGATAGGGAACATTGTCCCTTCCCCCCTCAGCCCCAATCCAGGATAGTCGGCTGCAAAGAAGGTCAGCATCTACCCTGTGAAATAAGAGGCCGACCAGAGAAAATTGTGGGACTGGTTGTAGGGGAAGTGAGGAAGAAGAGAAGAAATACAGGCTGTCTGAAGGAAGGAGAAGAGGCTAAGCTGTGGTCGAGCGGAGCGCTAAGTCCCGTCAGCACGCTCTGATCTTTTTGTACCCTACTCTATTCTTAGAGCACGTAAAAAATGTAATTGACAACACAACTGAATTTTTTTCACTATGGTGCAAAAGGGTGGACGAATATTTCATTTTTGCCTTTTATCTGCGCTTCTTAATGAAGTGTTCATTATTAATTACATGGGAATTTGAGATTGTGTAACGGTAGGACTTAATATGAATGCTAACCATTGTAATAATTTATATGAATCTCATCCGAAGGATGTTGAAATTTCTTATAGCTTTTAAAGTCTTTCACAGCTGCATCTGAAAAATAGCAATCATTGTAGTGATTTTGCTTTTTCTCTCCACATCATCGACATAAAATTTTTTAAATTATTTATTTGTCCATTTTTTACTGCTGGTTGACACATTTTACACAGGATTTGCAAGCCTTGTACTATCTCAAGGCTCTCTTGGTTTTCATACTTTATCCCTAAATAAACAAGATCCATTTTTTTTACAAAGCCATTAATATTTTCCCTCTGTTTTTGTATAATGTGTTCAAAACAAACATAACAGAATGCATCCAGATTGTTCTAGCACGTCTTTAGTGACGAACTCATATTTATCCATAAAAGAAAATAAATCATTTAAACTATCAGCAAAACAATAAGTTAAATAAATTATGAATATTAATATACATTAGTAAAATTTATAGACAAAACTCTGCTGAATGTCAGCAAAAATATAAGATGTAGAGAAAAAATCATAATTTGAGAATAAGCCATTATCTCAAACTTAGAGCCAATTCAGCCAATAATGCCATTTATTAGACATGGCGATGCCCAATACATAAAGTTTGTTCACATATCTTTGGAAGCAGATAGAAGAGGCTATTATTGCCCGGAGAAATTCATTTTAAAATAATTATTATAATTCTTGTAACCACAAATTGTGTATTTGAAATATTGAGATCAGGAATTTTTTTAAAAATATGTACAGTTTCGACTGTGACTACTTTCATGTATTTCAATGGTGAATCCCCCATGTCAATACGTACTCAATTATGACTATGTAGATACACAATGGTAGTCAAATTTTCTTTGTAAAATTAGTGTGTTATTTACTTAAGTTGTCATCAGTTAAATTATATCTGAACTTCTATATGTACAATACGGCCTAATCTCACTTAACCAATTATGTAATTAACTAGCATTTTCAAATTACAAATGCGCTATATAATTTTTTTTTCGGAAAAATCTAAATCTGATAGATACTAAAATAAAACGGACCATCAACTTACAATTTTTAGAAACGTAGCTTAACCTATTGTTAATGTCGAATAAGAGGAGATATTGGATAACTAATTGAAATATAAATGATTATTTATATTTGATTTGTTAAACAATCTCTACTAATCACATATTAGGTAGATAAATATCAATACCATTATGTAAATTTTATTCTTGTTTTCATTGTATAATCTTAATCGGTGTAATAATAATCATGTATACGATACAAAATTGTGACTTAATATAACATAACTTTTAAAAACCTGTTAAAAATTAGAATTTATTGAGGAAACCTTGGAGACAGGTATAACTATATCGGAATTTTGTTGGCAGCAGTCCAAAATTATATATAGAACACATTTATTTTAATTTAAGGCAAAATAGTAGCCAGGATAATAAACAAATGACATTCATTAGCTGCACAAGGCTATAAAACCATAGAAACAAATTAAAACTGGATTAACATAAAGCTAAAATTACAAATGGAGGTAGTTTTTAGTGAGATACAAGCCTTAAAAGGAAGAAGGGAAGAATGACTCCTCTGCCAATAGTCGCAGCATGCGGAATGGGCGAGGCACCCTAGATAAATTTGAGAAAAAAGATGCCAAAGCTTTACAACTAGTCAATATATAGACGAGCACGATATTGCCACCATAGTCAGAACACATTAGAAAGGCAAAAGAGCCTTGCTAAAGGTCAAGTAGCGATAGATCAGTCGGCCATAGACGATTTGCAGGCGACAAAGAACTCCCTCAGAAGATCAATATTTCTGCTGCACGAAGGCCAGAACTAGACATGCTGCTTAGCCATTCGCAACTCAAAATATTTGCGTTCATCTCACTCTCTCAATATATAATCCGAATTCCCAAAGAACAAAAACAAATCAACGTTAGCCAGTGAGTACCGGGATATCAAGGGCAACACATGAGTAGCATGGTAAATATTACTCTACCATGTCGTCATCGGTGTCAATTTCTCGTATGCGAGTATGTTTCCATTCACATCGTTCGTCTTCCAAAAGGATCCTTAGTAGAATATTTATCTCTTCAGTGGCTGATAAGACCGTTTCATCCTCTAAAGAGCCGATGGCAGAGGTCACGTTTGAGCGTGGTTGCTGGTTGTGGCTGGGTGCAACTCTTCTTTCTTCTTTGGCGTTTGGCTTCACATTCGGTTCTACTATCTGCTTCAAAGAAGTCTATTTCCCCTTTGATTGTTTTTAACACCTGTAGCCTAAACTGGCTGCTGGCTTACAGGTTCTCGGGTCGATGTTGGTCTCCGTGAGCGTCTTATCTAGCTGATCCTTGTTTTGCAGCATGATAAAGCCATGTAGGTTGTTGCAGTTGTTCATATAACTCAATAAGGCTATCTTGATAAACTTCGTATCTTTCATAGGGCCACATACTCTGATTATCTGAAGAGGTTGATTATCATCACCTCTACATATGCCGAGCGCCCCCGTTCTCTCATGTACGTCATTGTTGTTGATATACTTATCTCGTTTTATCTCTGAAGATGGAATGGAACTTCTTTTGCTGAAATTATTACATCTTTTAGGGCCAAGGTGATACAGCGTACGTAACTTGCAGCTATGTATAGAGCATGGTAGAAAGGACAATGAAATATTTTTTTATCAGTTTTAAAAGGAAAGGAAAATAACTTTTAATAGACAAAAAAATAACATTATAGGAAAATCAATATCCCACCCTAAAAACAGAGGCCCTGGTTCGGTAACCGCAACGTCCTGGCATTTAGAAGCGTAACCCGATTACTTAACCCCCCTCTCTTCTCTCTCCTTGCGGACCACCAGAAAAGGACTTGCATAACCACGACATGCACGAATCATCAGATTTCGGGTCCAGCGGGCCTAACATTGGTTAAACCGGCAATATTTCCCCTAATAGTTGGCATCTAATTTCACTTTATATACGAAATTAAAGGAGCGGCGACCAAAGGCCAGAAGGTGCCTTTAGGGCTAAGTGAAAGACGCTCGGAAAAACGCTGTTAGAGGAGGAGGCTTAATTCATTAGAGCTCATCCCCCCTCCTTACTCTACCCCCAGTGGGGTGGTGAAGTATATATGCGGATAACTGTAAAAGAAGAAAGGAAGATCGAGTTAGCGATCGAGACGACGAAGTCCGGCTAGGGTGCCCGGCAACCCAAAGAAAGGGACAGAGAAAAAGCTCATCCTGAGCCAGTTCCTGGAGGTCACAACGAAAATTAGCATCTTGTCAGGGAAAGATCGAGTTAGCGATCGAGACGACGAAGTCCAGCTATAGTGCCCGGCAACCCAAAGAAAGGAATAGAGAAGAAGCTCATCCTAAGTCAGTTCCTGGTGGTCACACCGAAATTTAGTTTCCCTATTATTGAGAAACAAGCTCAACCATCTCTCGTCAGAGAAACCCCCTATCCTGGCTTACAGCAAAACTCAGAGATAGACCTCATCATTGAAGAATCCTCCAAAGTAAACTCCCTCCAACACTCCTCGTTCGTCAAAGGATTCACTCGTTTGCTCATCACTCGTCAGTGCGAATCATTTCAAGATTAACCAGAAGATTGGAAGAAGCATACTTTCACGGGCCCGTTGTTGGAATCATCTGACTAAGACAACGTGTTAACGCCATCCGTCTCCCGCACCGAAATCATCTGTTACTTCAAGCCAGTCCACGCGCCAGCCAAACAGCTGGAGTGTCTGTGAACGCGTCCATGCATCTGGTGGCAAAAAATATTCTTGAGTCCACATAAAAATTGAGGCCAAGGTCAGTCCCCAGCCAGATTCACGTGTGGTTGTTTTAAAGGTAAACAAATTCCATTATTTTTTGAAGGTCAATTAGCGTTTAATATTAAAGTAAGCTTTGGTTCAACCATTACTTTATATTTATTTGTTTAAATTAGTAAATCTCACTTAAACTCGTTTAATTCATAGCTGTATAGTTTTTTTTGTTAGATTTCATTTTTTTTCATGTTGTAGTTAAAGATCTAGTTTCTTAGAAGTATTTATTTCAATCCTCGAAACGCTGAGCAGGGCACTAGAAGTCCACAAAGGTGAAAATAACGTAATAATAATAATATAGCACTCTTAGAGAAAACGTAATCAAGGAGTTTTTGAAGTACGTAACAAACCTATACGTACGTACACCACCATTCGCTCCTTGCAATACCACGGCAAACGTTCATTTAAGAAAGTAGTTTCCATTATAGTTTAATTAAGTAGAGGATACTTTTCTTAAAGAATTCATTTGGTATAGATTAGTGAATGAGTTGATATCCTTTAACCCCATCCATATTTGCATAAACTTTGCCTGTTAGATAATTTGGTATGAGTTATATAAATGCTAATCAGATGAAGTAAGGACCTGTGAGTGCTTTGAAAGCTTCAAAGAGTCATTCCGAATGCCTTATACCAAAATACCCATAGTGTCAAATTCATGGGTCCCCCTTGTTTCTTCGTTTTAGTTCCTCAGCAGTTTTTTCACTCATGGCAAGAAATGACTAAGGGTGAACAAGGGCGTTATGCCAATTCCAAAAAGACAATCTTAAGAGCAAATATGGCAACCGTTTGCGTGGATATTGTTTTCGTTGTTTATTCTTCTTGGCAAAGGTATACCCATTTATACCTAGCTGCTAGTATAGTGATGCTATAAGAATAAAGCATTTTATCCTCTCTTTTCAAATTCAGTCTATACACCAGGGTTGGGTAAACTTCACTTTATTGGAGTAATTTTACGGCCATAGGACTTTGCATGTGTATAGAGGAAAGAATATCCCAATCTATATTCCAAATTGATATAGTATGCAACCAATTTTCTGTTTATATGCAGGAAAAAATTGCTCTATCATATATATATATATATATATATATATATATATATATATATATATATATATGTGCGGTTAAAAGGCTATTTTTTTGGCAAACCAGTCTTCCTCAAAGCCTTCGGAAGGAGCTCTTCTCACATACACGAAAAGGTAGCACTTAAAATAGGCTATCTGAGAGAACGCCTATTTTAAGTGCTACCTTTTCGTGTATGCGAGAAGAGCTCCTTCCGAAGGCTTTGAGAAAGACTGGTTTGCCAAAAATATAGCCTTTTAACCGCACAATTAATTGCGTTACTGCAATAATTTTCTTAATATATATATATATATATATATATATATATATATATATATATATATATATATATATATATATATATATATATATTCCTTGCTTTCGTACATGACTGATGTGTATTTGTGTACTCGGGGTTAATTAAACTCATCCCAGACCAATGATCTTAGTGGTTTGAGGATTTAACGGTCTCTCCGCGAACAACTTTACGGTTTATTTCATCCAGACAATTTTACGAGATATGTAAAGCACCATTAAACACGAGATCATCATCATCATCAGATAGGGCTTTTTCACAAACAGTGGACGGCGCATATCAACGAGACGAATAAAAGTTTATATTTAGCCCCTATATTTCCTATTAAACATGATTTTACTGTTCATTTTTTTCCTACCATTTAACCTCCATAGCAATGGTATGCCACTTGTAGAAAATGCATTAACCAACATAAAGAGCCTCACTCTAAATCCCCCTCATGACCGATATATGTACAATATCCTCCCCCCTTTGTCTGAGTTGCGTTTCTCTTATACATTTTTTCAGATAATCAAGATATTTTTACACTGTCTTTTAGCTTTTCCAACACAGTGACAGTTACTCCATTATATTCTTATGCACTTATTCTTATCCATTTTTCTTACTTCGGAAGTTTCACACTATATATACTTTTTATCCAATCATTCTTTATCATATCTACTCATAAAACCCAGAACATCTTTTTCAAATCGCGCTTTTGCCTTCTCTCAATTTCGTTCCTACCATAGTATGTGCACTTTCACTGACATATAATATCGTTAACACCAACATACTTTTGTGCCGTTTTCTTGCCTACATTTTAATCTTTAGCACTCATTCTTTTCACTTTTCCTTTTCCGACCCTTACTCACAAATGATCGGTCAAACGGTTCTGTTAACAGTTCTAAATCCCTATCGCTTCCAGGTACTAACACCAGATTCTCAGCAATCATCAACATAGACAACAAAAAGCCACTTAAGTGCTCATTAACTGATATTTCTATCCGTTACTTTAACTCGTTTTGCTCTCAACACTTCATTAAGAAAGAGATGACAAAGCTATGGTAATACCACACGCTCTCGCCTTATATAACCGCATATATCAAATAAGTCACTTCGCTGCCATCCTCGACCATAACTCACTAGTTACCTCATATATAGCCTCAATAAATGGCAATTTTTTTTATCCCCCTTTTTCTCCCTCCTCCTACGATAAGATTAAGAATAAATGAGCGAGACTCGGCGACTAAGTTTGGGGATCCTTTCCGACGGCCAAATCCGGACCGATGTAGGATCTTTGAAAAGATCTATTTCCAGCTCAATGGAGAAGTCGTTAAGCTTATCGATATAGACAACGACAATGTGGCCATATGTGTTAATGAGGTGTACCACGAAACCTTCATCTCAATTAAATATGAAGAATGCCTAAACAATTTTAACTTAAAACCCAAGACACTGACTCAAATAAAGTCACATACTAGGAGCTAAATTCCCTGGCTTCGATCCCTGGGTTTGAGAAAACTCTGCTGAAGAAATTCATGCAGAGAGTGAAAAACTCACATGTCGGCTAAAGTGGTCGAGATTTTAAAATTTAAAGATAAAACCCATGTCTTAAAAGTCGCTTTCACAATACAACAACGGCGAACACGGAACCAGTCGCGAGCTTGATCCTATTACACTTTCATGCCTCTCCTGAGCAGATTGAACGAGAAGAATTCATAAACCATCAAATGTGTTTCAAATACTACAAGTATGAGGAACACCCTACGACCAACTGACCCCAAAGTCAGCAGTACCCTTGTCTGTTAGATATGCGCCTTATAGGTTTATTCATTGTAGAGATTTTAACAGCAACTCTCTAAAATTATTTACTGTATTTATTTTGCTATCATAGAAAATCTTTCCGCACCGGGATCTTTCGCTCTGGTGCTAAATACAAAAATCGCATAATGGAATGTAGATACGGTATCGCAAGAACCACTCTCAGAGTAAATCCTGAAAATTAGCCTCATACCCCACTGCGAGGCTACATGTCAGAAGCTGCCCTCCTCCCCCTTCACTTTCGCCAGATGGGCTCCTACACAAAAGAAATACCCTCCTCCCCCCTCACTCAAGACCCAAAGTTAGAGGTGCATGCGGCTAAGCAGCAAAAACTCGAAACACGGACTGAAGAAACAACAAAAACAAGACAATTGCACAAAAACATACAGAATAGCAAACACACGTGGAGAGGATGGCGACATAATCTGTGAGAGCCAAAGGGTTAGAGCATTCGGCTCGGCCCGAAAAGGCCTCCTGGCTACAGTGCCGGCCGACATCGTTCGAATCTGCGCGAAGGAATCGAAGCGCGTGTACTAATCAAGAAAATGATACTTAAAGGTATGTATATAAGAACAACATAATAAAAAGAGTGAAAAGGCTAGTAAATAGCCTATACGAGACATCTCATGTTGCCATTACCCAGTTCAGTCCCACTTACCATCCTCATCCATAAATCTATCCAATCTATCTTTAAAATTCACAAAGAAGACGCTTGTATCACATGACTATTAAGCCTATTCCACTCATCTACCACTCGATTTGTAACTCAATTTCTAGCAATCTCTTTTTCGTAAACCTAAACTTGTTTAGCTTAAGCCATTGGTAGATGTTCTAACCTATTCAGAAAACCTTTTACCCACTTGTAAACTTCAATCAAGTCCTCTCGAACTCTGCTCTTTTCTAACGTATAAAAATTTAGTCTCCTAATTCTTTCACCATAATGTAAGCTTCTCAATCTATGATTCATTTTAGTCATCCTCTTTGCACAGACTTAGGTAAACCAATATTCATTATATAATACGGTAACCAAAATTGCACCGCATAGTTAAGATGATGACTAACTAATGCGAGATAGAGTTTCAGAATGACATCAGCACTCCTATTTCTTACCCTCTTCTCAATAAACCCTATGACCTCTTTTTCTATCACTTAGGCATTGCTCTCTAAGCCAGAGGTCAGAACATACAAGGACACTTAACTTTTGCATTATGGCCTTCCTAAAATACTTTCATTCAATTTATAATTATGCAGTGGATTACACTTACCTACACCAAGTACACTACAATTGCCTATGTTATATTCCATTTGACTTTTAGCCGCTAGTTGAATAGTTTGCTCAATTCGTTAGCATATCAGAATTAGACCTTATAATCCTACTTAACTTAATATCATCGGCAAGCTTGCTCAAGTCGCAACTTATGCCTAAGTCAAGATCATTAATATAATTTCAAGAATAAGTACCTTCCAATGCAGATCCCTGTGGAACAGTAAATGGTAACATTCCTCTAATTGAATTTAATTTCATTAATACTAGCACTTTTCTGTCTGTCACTAAGCCATGACTGAATTCACCTATAAAAGTCTTACATCGATGCCATTCGCTATAACTTTACTCAAAAGTTTTAAGTGTGGCACCCTGTTTAAAGCCTCACTAAAATCACCCTTTCCAAGTGGGAGGACTACCCATATATACAGGGGGCGAATGGTATTCATTTGCAATTATAAACTGCTAATTTTATGAATATTTTTACCTTCGTTATCTTCTTTTTCTTCTTAAAAAATAACCAAATTTGCTTTATTTTTTGACAAAAAATTGACTATGAAAAATATTAACCCAACCCAATTTGTGGAAGAGTAACGAGGAGTAACAAAGAAAAAAAGTACCCTAGAAGACCTTATGGTCCATTCAAAGAGGGTACATTTGGACTAGCAGCCGAGCGGGCACATCTCTGTTCAAATGCTTTACGTCCTTAAACGGCCACTTTTCAAGACCCTGTCTAGTCTTCACTTGAACTGGTCAACGGATTCACTGTTGACAACTTTCACTGGAAGTGCGTTCCAACTACCGCAGATACTGTTCGTGAAAAATTTACACACAGATCGCGGTTGTAACGCTTCAGTTCAAGTTTGAGGCCGTGATTTCTTGTCCTGCTCTCAGCAAGTGTGAAAATATCCTTTAGTCAACATTGTCGAACCCTCGAAGTATTTTGAAAACTTCGATGAGCTGACCACGCAGTCTACGGGTTTCCAACGAGAACAGATCTAATTTCCTTAATCTATCTTCATGACTTTTATGTCTGATAGAGGGAATCAGTTTGGTTGCCCTGGCTTGCACGCGTTCCAATCTCGCGATGTCCTTTCGAAACGAAGGACTCCAAAATTGTACGGCATACTCTAGGTGCGGTCGGACAAGTGAATTGTACAAATACAGTGCAATCTCCTTGTTCCGATATCCAAACTGGCGCTTTATGTAGCTTAGCATCCTTTGGGCCTTTTTACTCCGCCTCAATGCACTGTTTCAAAAACTTGAGATCACCAGTGATTGTTACACCCAAGTCCTTCTCAGTGTCGGTGAATTCAATAGCAGTGCCCTTAAGAATATACTGGCATGGAATCCTCCTTGGAATCCGCGCAAGAATAACGACAAACAAGAATTCAGACTTCCTCAACGTCAGCAGAAGGATGGTGGAAAAGGTGAGAATGGAACTAGAATATGCATTTATACATATATATATATATATATATATACATATATATATATATATATATATATATATATATATATATATATATATATATATATATATATATATATATATATATATGTATATATATGTATATATATGTATATATATATATATATATATATATATATATATATATATATATATATATATATATATATATATATATATATATATATATATATATATATATCTCAAAGTAGCGCGAGAGAATGATGAAAATGAATCCATTAAACTACATTGAAAGAGAAAACGGAATAATTTTTCCTTGCAGTAAGTAATATTTTTATTACCTTTTTTCGAAAAAATCCGTGCCGGGAAGCGATTCGAAACTAAAGGCATACTTTTCACTGTGATCAAAGCGGTGCTCGCTGCCTCAGTGCGCATGATTCGAATCGCTTCCCTTCACGGATCTTTTCGAAAAAAGGTAATAAAAATATTACTGCAAGGAAAAATTATTCCGTTTTCTCTTTCAATGTAGTTTAATGGATTCATTTTCATCATTCTCTCGCGCTACTTTGAGATATATATATATATATATATATATATATATATATATATATATATATATATATATATATATATATATATATATATATATATATATATATATATATATATATATATATATATATATATATATATATATATATATATATATATATATATATATATATATATATATGCATATATATATATATATATATATATATATATATATATATATATATATATATATATATATATATATATATATATATATATATATATATATATATATATATATATATATATATATAATATATATATATATAAATATATATATATATATATATATATATATATGTATATATATATATATATGTATATATATATACTTGTAATTGATTTGTTCCTTGGGAATCTGATATGTAGTAGGAATATGAAGATCCAGGTGATTGCAGTAATCATTTATTGGCCGGACGTTTCGAACCTTCACTAGGACCATCTTAAGCGACTGTGTCAACTAATGAGCAGGGTAAGGAATATTAACGATAAAAGTTAAAAGAATGCATTAAATTATGGCTAAAAAAGCTGATGAAGACAAGTTAAAATAATAAAATTGACAATTATTGAGATTAAAGTAAAAACACAAATAAAAACATATAGAATTAATTCCTACTATCCAGTAAAATAAACCCTAATTTAAATAATAACACCTCCTGAATTGAATTAGTCACCGCATAACCAACCAATACATTTATTCGCCAACAGGCCATCCCAACATTCTTCGTTATTAGTGTTCTCTCTCACTTTCTCTTGCTTGCAGCGAGAACATGTGCAACCTAGAGCAACCAAACTGATTCCCTCTATCATACACAAGAGTTACGAAGATAGATTACGGGAATTAGACTTGTTCTTGCTGGGGACCCAGAGATTGTGTGATCAGCTTATCGAAGTGTTCAAAATACTTTAAGGCTTCGATATTGTAGACTACAAGGATATTTTCCATTTTAGCCAAAGCAGAACAAGAAACCACGGCTACAACCTTAGACTGAAGCGTTACCAGCGTGATCTGTTTGGGAAATTTTCACATATAGCATCTGCGGCACTTAGAACGTACTTCCAGTGAAAGTTGGCAATAGCAATTTTGTAGAACAGTTCAAGTCAAGACTAGACAAAGTCTTGAAAAATAGCCGCTTGGAGACTTGAAGCGTGGTGCGAGTTCTCTTCTAGAGCGTCAATCTGACCCTTTCGAGAACTGTGCCTGCTCAAGTGTTCACTCAAAGGTATCCTCTTTGAATGGATCGTAAGGTCTACTAGGGTACCTCTTTTCCTTGTTTGTTCTTGTTACTTGTTACTCTCTCTCTCTCTCTCTCTCTCTCTCTCTCTCTCTCTCTCTCTCTCTCTCTCTCTCTCTCTCTCTCTCTCTCTCTTCTCATTAAACCATAGAATATGTATAAGGAATGATTTCATATTTGTTAATGATTAAAGCCATCGAAAGAGAACATTTTAAAGTTTATTTAATTTTTTCGATATCTTGGATAAGAAATCTACACTTATAATTAGAAAATTACAGATTTATCTACCAAAATCATGAGTTATTTGTTGGACATTCAACGTATTTTAGCAAATGAGATCATAAATCATGGCTCGGTTGTTGCCACCCATCGGTCTTTCAGAAATCAATACGGTCAGCAAAGGGCCATAGATACAAAAATGATTCGCAGGATTTTCGCCAAATGGAAACATCACTGCTCCATCAGAGACATGCATAAAGGCAAGCATGGGCGCAGCAAAGGTGTGTGAACCGCTGAAAAATATTATTGATTAAGTCGCAAATCAGCTAGAAACGAACAAGAAGAAATCTATGAGATTACTATCAGCTGTGACGGGAATCAAACGGGAGAGTATTTGGAAAATTATCACGTTAGATATGAGAATGAAGTCATTCAAAACTATTTTGTTTGTAACAGCTTAACGAACAAGACGAGCAGCGTCGTTTAATCTTTTGTAAATGCATTGAAACAATAATTTAACAAAACCAGCTAAGATTAAGTGACATAATATTTAGGGATGAATGCAAAATCTTTCTCAATGTGGTCATCAACAGACAGAATTACCGACGATATTCACAAAACAAGCCTAATATACACGTGGAGAAACCTCTGCGTAGGCCAAAAGTTACTATCTGGTGTGGTTTGAGTAGCAATAAGGTTTATGCTCCTTAATTTTGAGAGTCCAGAGACAAGGAGACGCCTTCAAGTAACTACAGAAAGATATTTAGAAATGCTGAACACTTTTTTTAAATAAGAAAATTGTAATATCAAATGGCTTCAGCAAAAAGGAGCAACAACCCACACAACTAGACAATCACTAGAATGTTTACCAAGATTTTTTGAACAAATAATCATTTATCATTGCTCTCAATTTCCCTGGCCAGCATGATATCCCGATCTATCACCTATCGACTCTTTTCACTGGGGATTTGTCAAGGATGAAAGTATTCAGGCAACAAGCAGCCTCAATCGAGGAATTAAATAAAGTAATGGGAGAAAGTGTACAGTTCATTGAATGCAGCGTTATGGAAAATGTATAAATGCACAGGAATGTCACTTTGAACACATCTTATTATAATTATCGTAGCGTGTGAATTTGTGTCTGTCTATCTGTGTCCGTCTGTGCATTTTTTAAAAATTGTTGTTAAATTATTTTTTCTTGCACATCAATAATGAATCTGTTGTGAAACAAAAATCATTTTCTCGCACACACTTTCTTAATTTTGTGACCGGAGCAAAAACGGGTCGCAAGCCTAGCAAAAAACGCCGGTATGGTGGAATTTTTACGACTGTAGAATATAATCGAACCTTAAAACGTTCTCTTTGCACATACTTTTTATTTCATTTGTAAAGTTGTAATAATGACAGTGATACGCGATTAAAAACAACGACAGTATTTGTGGTCTTACGGTATGATATGTCTCATATGATATGAATTTTTGGAAAAGTCAAATTTAACCAATTTAATACCTGCCTATTTATCTGTGAGCAAATTTAGGGAAGTAAATATTATAATGGTCATGAAAGGAAGGACTCTAAGTATGGGGATGAGGTAAGAACTTTCACCCGTTCGATGGAAGGACTAGAATTTACCTTGTGGCTAGGGGTACCTTTTATAACTTCACTGTCAGTATGGAATATTATATAAGCATTATATAAGAATTAATGAATGAGCATTCGACAATATTTCTTTTAACATAGTCACCTTATTTGTAAATTAATTTAGCCAAATTCCAATTGATCAGGTGAGTATTTTCAGATAAAGGAACAAAGAAAGCACTATTACTTTCACATCTTCTAATATTGTATTTATGTTGAGTCAAACGTACATTTAATGATTTTCCACTTTTCCCAAAGTATTGCTTAGGGCAAACTGCAAAATCGACAGAATAAACCAACCCTATACTTTTGTTATTATTTTGAATCAACATGTTATGCATAGTAGAGTCATACTTAAATATAAATGAAAGGTTTAAACATTTCAAGAGGCGAGGAAGTAGGGAAAAGGATTCACAAAATGGCAAAACAAGGGAGTTCTTAAAATTGTATGGGAAGGGATTTCAGTACTGTAAAACTATTTTTTCCTTTTAGCCATATCTTGGCACCTGGCACTTTTTTTAGGAGCCTATCTGGCGAATACCCACTTGGGCATAAATCGCCGCAATCACGACAGCCTAGCACTAGGCTACTTTAAAATAAGAATATGAACAAACAACAATAAAAAGGGAAAATGGCAACAATGGCTCCTATGGAAGGCCCTAGCGTCTGAGGCTGCGTTACCTCAAGGACCATGTCTATCTCGGGTGGGGTCTCCATTTGCGCTCCCCCCCAAGATATCACAGGTCCTATTAGCAGCAGTGTTTTTAGTCTTGTCAAAGGAAGCACAGGAAATGACCTCAGCTAGGTTTAGTATTCTAGCCAGCAGGTCTTTTGAGGTAAACGACCGAAGGGTCCTGGCTTCCCTCTCTTCCCTAAGGGGGTTTGCCCTATCAATCCGCTTCAATGGGGAGCGGTCGGCTATGGGCTACCTGCTGGCTTTCTTGGCAGTTCCCGTGAAAAGTAAAGAGGGACTGCCGCTGGAAAGAGGGAAGCGCCCGAAGGCACCTCAAGACAAGGGGGTGACGGTGAGTCCCCTACACCCGTAAGCAAAGGAGAGGAGTAAGCCTCCTCTCCGGTTAGAGAAATTTGGAGAGTCCCCTGCGAGAGCACAGGGGAAGAACATCCATTTTTTTCTGTGGAGCTACCCGCAGGCGCCTCCGTTGATTGTGAGGGGGAAAGGGAAAGGTATTATTTTTAAAATTTGCATCATTTGGCATCGCGATATTAATTTTCTCACGGGATTCACACGCTCATCACCCCTCGCAGTCGCCCGTCTTGCAAGGGCTGCGTACAGGCCTGGCAGAGCCAGGTGCCGCCATTCAAGACCACCCCTCTCGCCTGGTCGCCTGGCAGTCCCTCAGCATGGCGGCTCCACCTTAAACGCGACGTAAAATTGAAAGAGTGTGAAGAGAGAAGGAAAAGGGGTGTGAGGAAGGTATGGGTGGGACGGAAGCAGGTTGCTAAAAACCCACCATCCCAAACCGGAGCTCAGGGGTTAGGGAACATTGTCCCCTTCCCCTCAGCCCCGATCCAGGGAAGTTGGCCTAGGGAGGCTGACCAGAAAAAAGTTTTGGGAGAGGTAGTAAGGGAAGTGAGGAAGTAAGGGAGAAATACAGGCTGTATGAAAGAAGGTTAAGAGTTTAAGCTGGGACCGAACGCGGCGATGAGTCCGTTCAGCACGGCGGCCAAGAAGCGGTGTGAAGCGGTAGCAGATTGTGGTTTGGAGAACTGGATTCGTTACATTTGCTTCGGCATAACTTTGAGCAACACAGGCACAAAGAATGACGGGAAAGAACCTGTTGTACTTGGTATTTCGCCATCATATTCACGAGATATTGCTGGAAGAAGCTTTTCTCTTTACCATGGGCCTATCATCTGGTCTAGACATTGGTATCTTCAAGAGATTCTAGACTCACTGGCACCAAATTTCCATGGCTAAATACAAACCAGGAACCAATGACGCTGATGATACTAGTGCTTTGACGAATATTACAGGCAACACTATTAAGTTCTGCTCACATCAACTGAAGTAGGTTCATATTAGGGAGGATTACTGGGAGCTGTTGGAACTGACCATCATTTTCCTTGGGGGAATTCCAACTAGAGGAGTTTACTTTGCCAAACCAAGGGCAATGAATCGCTCTCTCTTTCTGGCACGACTAATTTATGCATTGGAGATTTTTGTCTTCCGGGATGTATGTATTCAGTCTAACCGCCGTGAACTGAAAGGCGTGAAGGAACTCTATGTCTTTGGAGTGAAGCACTATGTGAAGTTTTGCTTCTGTTGCCGTCTCCCAACAGCTGCGCCAAAAGGCAATCTGGAACTCCTGAAGTCGTTGGCCGCTGCTGATAACAGAGTGCAAAAGGTGCCCTAAAGAAGCTGTCCAACCACCTCTGGTGACCCTGGCCTTCTTTGATACAGCTGTCACTGCGGCTGAGAATAAGGCGATATTCGCTGCCATGGGCAACAGAGGAGACCAGGAGCCACTCAAGAGGGTGAATATGAATCTTGTAACCATTGGAATGAAGAATTTGAGCGATTTTGTCACATAGAACACTCGGAAGTTCTTCGATATTCAAGATCTCAGTCAGGACTCCTTAAGCTAGGATCACAGTACCTAAGCCCACAACAGAACATATATTGCCGCAAAGGAGAGTGCGAAGAGCCTTATTATGAAGAGCCTTACATAGCTCTTATCCAGGAGTATAATGGACTCCTGTCAATTATTGAAGAACAGACACATTTCATTATGCAAGTCATCAGAGAGCACCGAAAGCTGTTATCGGACAGCCGCAAGAGTACTGTTGTCGAAGGAGTCACCACACCAGACTGTAGTAAAGATCTGCCACATCAGACCTTACGAGTATTTTATTGTTACAAGTTCATATTTTAACGGCAGTGTCCTAGGTTTGTTTTAATAAGTATATTAAACAACTATTTAGAATGCTCGATGTTTTGCTATTACCCAGTCTCCACTACCCAGTACTGTAACTGGTGAAATGCAATGTTGATAATGTTGTGAGTTTAGGTGATCAATAATCAGCACTGTATTTCATCGCATTATGACTGTTAGGAACAAAATTCAGTTTCATTGATCAAACCCTAAGCGTAATCCAATCTCAATAAAATATGGCGTACTTCGTTTTTTCATGAGATGGAATAGATTAAAGTAGTGAGAGGTAAATATTTCAAAAGTAAAAAAATAAGAACCACTCTAATTTTTATATAAATATAATATATATATATATATATATATATATATATATATATATATATATATATATATATATATATATATATATATATATACAAGCCGCTGTTCTCTTCCTTAACATGAAGAGCTTGGTTACACAGGCACCCCTGCGGGGTGCCTTATTTGCTAATCTTAACCGCCTTTTTAATCCCCTTTATAGACTCTTTATTTTAACACCCTGAACACCCAATTCTTCGTCTTCTTCTTCATCTTCATCTCCTTCTTCATCTTTATCTCCTTCTTCATCTTCATCTTCATCTCCTTCTTTATCTTCATCTTCATCATCATCATCTTCTTCTCCTTCATCATCTTCTTCTTCTTCTTCTTCTTCTTCTTCTTCTTCTTCTTCTTCTTCTTCTTCTTCTTCTTCTTCTTCTTCTTCTCGTCCCACCGACTCTCTACTGATAAGACGTGCTCGCTCTGTGCTCCCGCTAATTTCACTGTGCTCAGAATTTATCGTGCCTCTGCTACTGAATACTTTTATATATATCGCCGTATTATAAAGTTCGATCTTTCAATTACAGTATATTAGCTTGTGCAGCTTGTTTTCTAAATTAGTTCCGAATTAAAAAAAAAACATAAAACCGACAATGCCCGTTATAAAGATCGAATGCTCAAGGTGCGCTGCTTCATTTAATAAGGAAATTTACGTTCCCTCGAACCTTGAGCAAATTAGAATATGTCGTTTTTGTATGTTAAACGAAGCGTTTGAACGCAAGTTGTCAAGTGCGATCAGCGAGATCAAACTGGAATTAAATACCGTTGCGAGGGATGTGATCTCGACTAACCGTAAAGTCGATGACTTAAATTCAAAACTAGACTCTGCTATTCACGACATGCGCGGGAGGGAAAATAGTAATAGAGATAGGCGGCCTGCAAATTCGACTCAGCAGGTAATTGTTGACGAGCAACAACGAATTTTAAACTCGTTTAGGCCTCAGGAATCGCAATTTCGACGTGTTAGAAATGGGGCTAGACCAACGAGGGATCAGAACTTCGTCTTACCCTGTTCGAACCCTTTCGCGTTGCTAACTCCTATCGAGGGGGAAGAGGAAACAGTTTTAATGGGGGACTCCTTAATTAGAAGGCAGGATCAGGAGTTTGCTGCGCGTAACCCTTCTAAGCGTAAGCGCTTTTGCTATCCCGGTGGCCGCATTAACAACGTGGCCGCCGAGATCGAGAAGTTGGAAGATACGCGTGGTGAACGAACGATCATCACGATGGTAGGGGGCAACGACGTCCATAGGTATGACAGCACCCCGGAAGATATAGTTTTTCGTGCCAGAACCATGATAGATACGGCGAAATCAAAAGCAACCAACGTGGGAATTATTGGTGTTCTCCCCCGACTTAAATCCACGTTGCGCCTCCAATCTAGAGCGATCTATACAAACGAATGTCTTAAGCGGTTGTGTCGAGAAACTGGTGTTAGCTTTTTTAACTTATGGGATTCATTCCAGGACCATCCGTCACTTTTCCAAAAGGACGGAATTCACCTAAGCGATGTGGGTAATAGTCGGCTGGGTAGGATCTTAGACGAGTCCGTACGTAGCATTTTAGGTAGGAGAGTTGCGCGGCCACGTGATGCCGATGCGCCGGGCCGGCCCACGCGTGAAGAGGGCACTATCGACGGGGTGCAGGGAAACGGAACGGATCTGAGTGTTATAGAAGAGTTAACGTAAAGCGCAAACTGAGATGCATATATGCGAATGTTCGTAGCTTAAAAAATAAAATTGCCGAAATAAAAGCCGTTATTCTAGAGGGTAATTTCGACCTCGTATTCCTAAGTGAAACATGGTTAGACACTCATACGGGCATCAGTGTTTGCGAGTTCGATATAGCGGGGTACAAAATTCATTACAGAAATAGACAAACCGGTAGAGGAGGGGGCGTATTAATGTATATAAAAGAGGATCTAAACGCCATAACGATGGACTCGTCTAAGGATGATATGCGAAGTGATGCTTTATTAGTCCAGCTAAGTTTAGATGCTATAAATAAAATTAACTTAGTCGTGCTATATCGTCCGCCTTGCCAATTGGAAAGAGAAGATGCTGCACTCTTCGATACGCTTACGTCTTGGATTAGAAAAGGGACCACATTAGTCTGCGGCGATTTTAATTTACCTAATGTTAACTTTAGCAACCTTACTTCTGATAAACCGGGTGAGAGGCTATTAAACTTTATGTTGGAGAATTTTCTCGTACAAAAAGTGGAAGAGCCTACTCGTGATAGCAATATTCTTGATTTAATCATGGCAACCGATGAGTCATTGTTAGAAAACGTACGTGTGGGTGAACATTTAGCTTCCAGCGACCATAATGCGATTAGATTCGATCTAAACACCTGCGTAGAAGTTAGAATGAGCTCGCAGCTCATCCCTCGTTTTGGTAGCTGTGATTTCGATATTTTTCGCGAAAGGATTAAGGATATAGACTGGGGAATACGATTCGAGAACAGGTCAGTAGGAGAGATGTACGCAGAACTTCGATGTACGCTGCTTCGTGTGAATTCTGATTTGGTTAAGTATGTGCGTAAGAGCGGGAAGTCGGTGAGAGCTCCGTGGCTTAGTCCGTTAATACTACGCTTAATCCGGGACCGAAATAGAAAATTTAAAATTCATAAAAACAATGGGTCAGTTATAAGTCGGCAAAATTACATAGATTCTCGTAGGGAAGTTAAACGTGCGGTCAGAGATGCGAAGAGGAAGTATGAAATAAACCTCGCTAAGGATTCAAAGAATGAACCGAAACGGTTTTATGGGTACGTAAATAATAGGAAACCCGTAAAAGGATCGATAGGGCCGATCAAAGATAAGGATGGTCGTTTGACTGAACTTCCGACAGAAATGTCTAAAATTTTAAATGAGCATTTTACGAGCGTGTTTACTGTGGAAGATTCTTCCGAATTGGAATCGTTAATTGGGGAAGTTCGTAGTGCTGATAAATGCATATCCGATGTAAGTATAAAGGACGAGGAAATTCTTAAATTTATTAAGCTAATGAAAAAGTCGAAATCTCCGGGCCCCGATGGGGTATATCCAATTCATTTAAAGGAGCTTCAAAATGAACTCGTTAAGCCATTGCGTGAAATTTTCAATCGCTCATTAGAGGATGGCGTAGTTCCGTTGGATTTCAAGCGAGCAAACGTTACACCTATATTTAAGAAGGGGAATAGATTTGAAGCAACGAATTTTCGGCCTATTAGTCTAACTTCGGTAGTTGGGAAGCTTTTAGAATCTGTAATTAAAGATAGAATAGTGAGCCACCTCGAGGCAAATAAGCTGATTAACGATACCCAGCATGGATTTAGGCGTGCGAGATCGTGCTTGACTAACTTGCTCGAATTCTTCCACAAAATGATTTGCGTGTACGATGAAAGCAAAGCTGTAGACGTAATATATTTAGACTTTAAAAAGGCGTTCGACACCGTCCCCCACCAAAGGTTATTAATGAAAGTTAAAGCGATTGGGGTGACTGGTAAGATTTTAAACTGGATTAGAAATTGGCTGAAAGATCGCTCGCAGCGGGTGGTAATAAATGGGGAATGTTCAGATTGGGCCAGCGTTAGTAGTGGGGTACCTCAGGGCTCTGTTTTAGGCCCTTTATTGTTTTTAATTTATATTAACGATTTAGATAAAGGCATACTTAGTCGGATTTCGAAATTTGCGGACGACACGAAGCTGGGTAATCGTGCCTATGTAAGATCGGATGTCGATAAATTGCAGGGGGACCTAAACTCGATTGCCAATTGGGCGGACAAGTGGCAAATGGAATTTAATTTAAGCAAATGCAAGGTAATGCACTTGGGTTGCCATAATTTAAGAGTAGATTATACCATGAAAGGCCAAGTCCTCGACGCGGTTAAATTAGAAAAAGACTTGGGAGTATTAGTCTCAGACGATTTTAAATTCTCGAAGCAATGCGCGGATGCGTGTAAAAAAGCAAATCGCGTTTTGGGTTATATCGCGCGCAATTTCATCTTCAAATCTAAGGATGTAATTTTACCTTTATATAAATCCCTTGTGCGGCCACTTCTCGAATACGCTGTTCAATTTTGGGCTCCATATTTAATGAAAGATATTGCGCAATTAGAAAGAGTGCAGCGTAGGGCTACGAAATTAATTCCAGAGCTGAGGAATAGATCATACGAGGAAAGGCTCAGGGCTTTAGATTTGCCATCGCTAGAAAGCAGAAGATTACGTGGCCAGCTAATAGAAGTATTTAAAATACTAAAGGGTTTCTCAAACGTGGACTTTCGCAATCTGTTCGAACTGGATCATAGGGGAAATACTCGTCAGCACGGGTTAAAATTAGTGAACAAGCGTTTTAACACTAGTATAGCCCAAAACTATTTTACATTTAAAGTTACTCAAAATTGGAATCGGCTGCCCACCCACGTAGTAGATAGCACTTCGGTTAATATGTTCAAAAATCGTCTCGACGTGCATTTGAATAGTTTAAATATAACGTAGTTGAGCACTGTGAATTTAAACGTCCTTGCAGAGAGAGAGTTTGGAGCGGAGGTTTAAGGATATGAAATTATGATGACTAAAAATGATGCCGGCGATTCTCTGCATGTGTAGCTTAGATGTCCCATTTCTTTTCCGCCTATCCTATAAGTAGTCTCTATCCCTAAATTAGCTTTTCACCACTAGCAGTCGAGTGGCTGCGGAAGATGAGAAGAAAAACTTTCTATCTCCCCCGACCCCTAGTTTGATTAGTTAAAATTGCACGATAATGTACACATGTAGATAAGTGTGTACAGTAGATAGTATTAAAAAAAAAAAAAAAAAAATAGCATGTTAGAGATACACTCGTAGATAAGGGTGTATCGTAGTTTTTGATTTAGTGTAGCGGACTAGCCTCGAGCGGACCTTAGGGTCTTTGCTGGTCCTAGATTCTGTAGTTCTGTAGTTCTGTAGTTCTTCTTCTTCTTCTTCCTATATTTAAGAAGGGGAATAGATTTGAAGCAACGAATTTTCGGCCTATTAGTCTAACTTCGGTAGTTGGGAAGCTTTTAGAATCTGTAATTAAAGATAGAATAGTGAGCCACCTCGAGGCAAATAAGCTGATTAACGATACCCAGCATGGATTTAGGCGTGCGAGATCGTGCTTGACTAACTTGCTCGAATTCTTCCACAAAATGATTTGCGTGTACGATGAAAGCAAAGCTGTAGACGTAATATATTTAGACTTTAAAAAGGCGTTCGACACCGTCCCCCACCAAAGGTTATTAATGAAAGTTAAAGCGATTGGGGTGACTGGTAAGATTTTAAACTGGATTAGAAATTGGCTGAAAGATCGCTCGCAGCGGGTAGTAATAAATGGGGAATGTTCAGATTGGGCCAGCGTTAGTAGTGGGGTACCGCAGGGCTCTGTTTTAGGCCCTTTATTGTTTTTAATTTATATTAACGATTTAGATAAAGGCATACTTAGTCGGATTTCGAAATTTGCGGACGACACGAAGCTGGGTAATCGTGCCTATGTAAGATCGGATGTCGATAAATTGCAGGGGGACCTAAACTCGATTGCCAATTGGGCGGACAAGTGGCAAATGGAATTTAATTTAAGCAAATGCAAGGTAATGCACTTGGGTTGCCATAATTTAAGAGTAGATTATACCATGAAAGGCCAAGTCCTCGACGCGGTTAAATTAGAAAAAGACTTGGGAGTATTAGTCTCAGACGATTTTAAATTCTCGAAGCAATGCGCGGATGCGTGTAAAAAAGCAAATCGCGTTTTGGGTTATATCGCGCGCAATTTCATCTTCAAATCTAAGGATGTAATTTTACCTTTATATAAATCCCTTGTGCGGCCACTTCTCGAATACGCTGTTCAATTTTGGGCTCCATATTTAATGAAAGATATTGCGCAATTAGAAAGAGTGCAGCGTAGGGCTACGAAATTAATTCCAGAGCTGAGGAATAGATCATACGAGGAAAGGCTCAGGGCTTTAGATTTGCCATCGCTAGAAAGCAGAAGATTACGTGGCCAGCTAATAGAAGTATTTAAAATACTAAAGGGTTTCTCAAACGTGGACTTTCGCAATCTGTTCGAACTGGATCATAGGGGAAATACTCGTCAGCACGGGTTAAAATTAGTGAACAAGCGTTTTAACACTAGTATATCCCAAAACTATTTTACATTTAAAGTTACTCAAAATTGGAATCGGCTGCCCACCCACGTAGTAGATAGCACTTCGGTTAATATGTTCAAAAATCGTCTCGACGTGCATTTGAATAGTTTAAATATAACGTAGTTGAGCACTGTGAATTTAAACGTCCTTGCAGAGAGAGAGTTTGGAGCGGAGGTTTAAGGATATGAAATTATGATGACTAAAAATGATGCCGGCGATTCTCTGCATGTGTAGCTTAGATGTCCCATTTCTTTTCCGCTTATCCTATAAGTAGTCTCTATCCCTAAATTAGCTTTTCACCACTAGCAGTCGAGTGGCTGCGGAAGATGAGAAGAAAAACTTTCTATCTCCCCCGACCCCTAGTTTGCTTAGTTAAAATTGCACGATAATGTACACATGTAGATAAGTGTGTACAGTAGATAGTATTAAAAAAAAAAAAAAAAAAAAGCATGTTAGAGATACACTCGTAGATAAGGGTGTATCGTAGTTTTTGATTTAGTGTAGCGGACTAGCCTCGAGCGGACCTTAGGGTCTTTGCTGGTCCTAGATTCTGTAGTTCTGTAGTTCTGTAGTTCTGTAGTTCTTCTTCTTCTTCTTCTTCTTCTTCTTCTTCTTCTTCTTCTTCTTCTTCTTCTTCTTCTTATAAAGGAATTATTAGAAATAACTTTGATACAAAATTTAAAATATAGTGTAAAATATAGGCTCTTAAAATATAGGGTTATGGATATATATATATATATATATATATATATATATATATATATATATATATATATATATATTTTTTTTTTTAAGACCATGGTATATTTCGCCTTGATCAATTTCCTTTGCCAACTTTCTAATCTGGTAGATGTAGATGACTTGTCCTGTATTCATCTCTCTTTTAAATGGATGGGTTTGGTAAAAACCGAACTAAATTGCTGAGCTATTGATCTTATTCCATCACCTTGGGAGCGTCTTTAGGTATTCTTTCCTCCTTTATCGATGAAGTCTGGTGGAGTCAGAATCAGGTTGAATGAAAACAAAACGGTTTTAAGCGTAACTTCAAAGAAAACGAGCCAATCCGGTGAGTGGAATTTTTAGAGCAACTTTAATGTTCGATTCCAGCTCGTGCCCCAACTGTTAAGGGCTAGCTTTTCTTCGTTTATTAAGATGGCTTCTAAGATGTTCAGCCTATTATTTATTTCCCTTTTTTCCTTTAATTGTGGTGTTTTCAACTAAAATATCTCGAGTTAGGTTAATGTTGTGCGCGATCTCCATATGATTTTTAGGCCCTCGCTTTGCAGATGCATGGTTAAAGGCCTAGAAAGGGTGGTGGTTACAATGGCAATATATTTTGAGTTATTATAAAGCTTGAAGTCTTCATTAGGGCAGATAAACTCGTAAACTATGTTGGTTGACTTTGGCAGCTGTTGTATGTCATAAGGAGATTGTTAGCTTTCGTCCTTTTATAGTATATAATAAGTTGAATTTTGTCCATTTGATTATTAACCTTGATGTTACGGTTACTCTCCTTGATGTCTTTTTTTATCTATTTTATAGGCCGTGGACATCTGATTTTTGTAATACTGTTTGATGTTGTTTACTGCTCAAATCATTTTTAAATATGCAACTTAAAGATACGGATAAAATAAAAGTAATCAGGAAGCAGTAAATAATATCAAACTGCATTACAGAAATCAGATGTCCACGGTTAATATTCGCAGCCTTAGGGTCTCTTGTACCCGCGCCATCGATATTCTTCGTTCAGGGAATTTCAGCGCTGATAGGGCTACTGACTTTCTTTTTTATCAATCCATTGTTCGTTCGAAACTCGACAAAAGATGAGAGTTTTATGCTTCCGCAGCCGACAGTGTATTGCGGAAGGTGCACTCGATCCATCACACTGGCCTTCGCCTGGCAACTAATGCATCCGGCACGTCCTCCATTGAGAGTCTACTTGTCGATGCTGGGGAGATACCACTCGCTCTGCGCCGTGCACAGTGGATTATTCGCCTGGACGCGTGAGCCAGACGCCTCCCTCAGTTCACAAAAGCTCTCACCGCATCCGCAGCTGATCTCGAAGGTGCCTATGCCGTCGAGAGACGCCAGGCATGCCATATGCCGTTTGGCTTTAGGGCTAGGAAACTCCTTCGAGAGCTCGGTATTGCATTTGGGCTAGTTAGCCCTGGTTCTGCCCAGGACGCTACCCTTGAGAGGACTACCTTTGATTATTTGTTGCCACGCCTCCGCTCCTAAAGATTTACAGCACCGGAAGTATTGTATTTGGCCTTTTTGGAGCACACCGTGTCATGCTGGAACCGTGCCAGTGTATACGAATGGCCCCAATTCCCAAGAGAGGGTCGGTTTCCACGCCGTATCCCCTCTGTTTGAAGTCAGCGGGGCTATTCCAGGCGCTGTGTCTGTCTTGGCGGCCAAGCTGGTGGAAATATACTGCTCGGTACGGGATATAACTCGACCTGTCCGGTTCGGAGACCAGATTTTAATTTATAGCGACTCACAAAGCGCCCTGACTGCTCTCGAGACATTGGAATCTCCGCACACCTGGTTCGCGATATCCGTGACGCCACGGTTTTGGCGAGCCGGGCGGATGTCGAGATTATCTTCTGCTGGGTTCCTAAACATCTAGGAATCGCGGCGAATGAGCACGCCGATGAGGGTACCAAAGAGTTAGTAAGGTCTGGGCAACCCGACCATCGTTTCGCTCTTCCTCACACCGATTACATGGCAGGAATATGGGCAGCAAATCGGGCGGCTTGGCAAAGAAGATAGGGGACGGTCGAGGGAAACTTAATGTTATGTGCCATTGCGCTGTGACTGCTCCTATCGACCTACTCATACCCTTCAATGCCGCGACGGCTTCAGGTTGCTTTATGTCGTCTCCGAATTTGACACACTCGCGGTACGCTCCTCTAATTGATGGATCGCTTGCCTGCGCCTTATTGTGACGATTGCGTTGTCCCCCAGACTGTTCGGCATATTCTTGTTGAATGTCTCAATTGGATGATCTTCGCGTGTGTCACCTGTCTCGCTCCCAGGTCGAGCTGGGTCGCTACCCATTGTCCCTTGTATTCGGTCGAGTTCGTGCACATATACCTGTGGACTATGCGATCAGTTGGAGGAGGCTGACCTGCTCTACTCTATATGACCTTTTTGTGTTTTCTTTGTACGTTGCATGTTCCTGCACCAAGGGGGTGCTGGCCTGGCCCCGACGCAGTAGCGTGCTTCCTTTTTGCCTTTTTGCTTTGTTTTCTTGTTATTTTTTTATCTCCCGTCATTTTCATCGTTGTTATTTACATATTGTTATTTTTTAATATAGCCTAGTAGTATGCTGTGCTGTGTACGGCAACTTATGCCAAGTACCAAGTAGAGAGTCGCAAGATGCCCCCTCCCCCCCCCCAAAAAAAAAGAAATATGTTGACAACTTGAAGTTTGCCTGAAAGATGTCGCTCTTTGAGGTCGTCGTGCCTTTTCTTTACGCTGCGCGATTCTGTGGACGGTCATCCGGCTAACGTTGATCCGCTTGGCGATGTCGGATTTATTGTGACACGCGCCGTGGAGAGGAGCAGAGATCTCGATTCTGTTCACTTCCATCTCGCCACATCTGCACACGATGTGGAAACATTTTAATGACAAGTGCTAGAAAAGTAGAATTTTAATTTTCTTTGACGGAATTTTTTTCTATCACACACGTAAACCTCTCAGAGTCGGGTTTCCTTTCCACAATAATAACAATGAAATAAATTTATATTCGCTAATTATCAACCTTTTCCTGTTCTCATTTTAATAATTGCAATCATTACCAGATATGAATGCAATTTGAATCTGTTACCTTATAACTAATTTCATCGCCCGAATATGAGGCCTATTTGATCTTAAAATATAAAACGCACCCTAATTAGTCATATGATGAATGAGTAATAGATCTAGACCACAGTCGGGTAAGAGTGAGTAATTTATCAATTATGTAGAGGATTTTGTGATTTATTAGATAATTTATTAATTATAGGAAATTAAAATTTTTTTTAGTATATTATCATTAATATTAGGCATTTCAAATCTTCCTGCACCAAAACGAAAGTAAAATTTATTATGCTCTTTCGAAAGAATGCTGAGCAATGAGAACTATAAAACGTCGACACTGCTCATCTTGGAATGATCGAATGGCGGAATTCAGTTTCTTTTTAAGATATTTATAATTTTGGTGGATAAAAATAAATCTAAAAGGAAAATTTGCTGATTTAGGGTTGATGGGGGTAAGGGTTTTATCGAAACTCCAGCAAAGTACACCTACAAGCCTTTCCAAAATTTTGCTGGTGCGTTTTTGTAGTGAAAGTGATCTAGTAGATACAGTTTTATCATTTTTACACAAATGTTACTTTCAATTTTCTAAGAAAGTAGTCATAATTATAGGCTGTAAACATGAGGTGCGCTTTGCCAAAGTGGATAAAAATTACATTTTCAAAAGGATTTTTTATGCCATCGTTCAGAAATAGACGCCCCCTAATTACTTTACTTTGAGACATTCAACCTTTTTTTTTGTTCGAATAAACCTATACATGTAAGTTCAGGGACGTTTGTTATATGACTTTTTTAATAACCTATGTGCGCATGTTTCTTTGTAAATTTATGTAGAGAAGTAATTTAGGTGTTAAGTCCACTCTAATTATCCATTCTCTTATACCCTTATTATTATATAATAATAATAATAATAAATTTCAATAACGAATAAAAATAATTTGACATTTGTTACATGGCTAATTTAGAACAAATGACTCTCCTAAGAGGAAGCAACCAAATTCCCATTAAATACTAACAAACTATATCATCCCCACCACTATAAAAAATATATATTTGGCTAAAAGCTAGAAATGGTAGAATTATGATTGCCAACGGGTCTACGTTAGAATGAGTCTTTGACACAAATAGTAGATAAAATCTGCAGAGAGGAAATTCCAACGGGATGGGGGGGAAGGAGGCTTTAGCCTTAGAAAAGAATGGATTGGCAAATCACTCACCCAATCATAAGTCATTTCCTGACTTTATCTGATTGCAACACAAGAACGCAGAATCTCAACCAAAAATCCCATGTCATGCAGGGATTTAAAATAACCTTATTTACAGTTAAGATCATTGGCGAAGGAGGATTCACACCTAGATTTAAAGTTCAGTGTGAAACATTTACATAATATGTTCCCTACATCCATTAAATTATAAATAACGAAGGTATCTTCAATTTACCTTTGTTCAAGATTTGCAATATCAAAATATACACAAAATATCAGCCAAAGAACAAGAGTGAAACTAGTTGTTTGACATTAAAACATGATTTATGCTTCAAATAATTGCATGACAAAATTTTAAGGAGGTTCTAGCAAATGTATCTGCTGTAGAATACATAATTACTATGGATGCCCACACGAAACATGCAATGTTGTATACAAAAAAAAATAAAATTCCAAATAGAGATGTATTTGATCAAATATTTGTATATTTCTTCCTTCAGAGATTCGACCGAGTTAGTAAATAATTTTCTGAAAATAAATTTTACCTGTAGATTTCTAATGTCAATTTACACCCGTACAACGTCGGGTAACTCAGCTAGTAACTTGTATATCTATTTATTTTTTAATTAGAATAAATAGATAAACAAAATTAAATAATTTCGAAAAAATCAGTATTCATTGAAACAGGTAATTATTTCTACAAATTTTTAACTTCCATAAATTTCTCACTTTCTTTATGGATCTGTTTCCACAAACCTTCGGTCAATTCCATACAGCTTTTCCCCAGAATAAGTACCTCCACTCCTATTGAGAGTTTGCTTGGTTCATGAGTAAACATTTTAAAATCGAAATTTAACAACTGCATTCAATGCCCCGTCAAAGTTTTGTTGATTGAGAGGAGTAGGAAAAGGAATGATGAAAGAATAGAAAACAAAAGTAGAGTGTGGTGAGTGATGAATGGCTTCCTGCCTCGCCGAATCACCGTTGACGTGCAGCGTATCGATGCGTCATCCTGAGTCTAAAAAGCATAATTCAAACGAAGCTTTCAAAACCACTCTCCTGCATTTCTTATCACGCTACAGTTGAATGGAAGCAAGTTAGGAATTTCGGATGTTTTCCCTTCAATCTTGATCAAAATCTAACAATCGTTGTCCTGGTATTAGCATGAATAATTACATACTCTTATGAGGCATACCAGAGATAAGACATGGATGCTTAAGGACACTTCCGCAAACGCGCCACGTTCTGAATTATGGGTTTTAGCTCTCCCATTTTGTTATTAGGCCTCTTGCGTTAGCTGACGGTTTAACAAGTGAGGGAGGGCGGGGAGAGATTGGGGGTGAAGAAATGGATTGTTTAATGGAAAAATGGAAATAACTAGAAATCGTTTACAAACGAGTAGAAGACTTTTGAATTTAGTAACTGGCAACAGATCGTTTCCATAAGGAAGTAAAGAGGATGGAAAAGGATCTTCTATATACATTCATCAGAAAATCCTTGATTTTCATTATGAGCCTATTTAATAATTTGGAGGTCAAGCAAAGATCATCAAAAGAGAGGTTAAGGTAATTTCTTTACAAAGATTTAGGATATCATTAAAAGAGATTTAAGATAAGATCATCACAAAAGACTTTAGATGAGATCATCCTAAGAGATTTAAGATAAAATCAACAAAAGTTAAGATAAATTCATCACAAGAGATTTAAGATAAAATCATCACCAAAGATTTAAGAAAAGGTAATAATAAGAAGAAAAGATAATCAAAAGAAGGTTTTGATAAGATCATCACAAGATAGCTAAGATAAAATCACCACAAAGATTTTAGTAAAGATAATGATTACAAGAGATTTAAGATAAGATCAGCTTAGTACGCTAAACTTCCTTCTCTTCGTCGGACTTCACAGATTTTTTTGAAGGCGAGGAAGCCTTCAAATGCCGTGACTGAATTTAAAACTGGTGATATAACTTAAACTAAATGACTTGGGGCCATTTCGAAGATTTAAACTCTTCCTATTTCCTCCTTTTCTCTTCTCTTTTCTTACCTATCCTGCAATTATTCAATATAAACCTCCTCTCCAAGCTCAGCTTGACTAGTATCGTTCTCCTTCAAGATTACTAGATTGCTAGGTCAGGCAAGGCTTCCTACATATAAATAGAAAGTAGTGCTCAGGCTCTCACTTGCCTAGAAGGAAAGCGTTCGAGTTCCATGTCTAGGTACAGCTTCGATTCCCGGCGAGAGCAAGGACGAGAAAATTCGATGCTCGCAGGAGGCAGCCACCCAATGATGCGGTGCATCGAGCTATAGCAAATGCGCAGGCAGCTCCAACCACTTAAGTCACTCGCCACTTAACTGAGCAAATCATAACACAGTTGTATCCAATTCTCCATCTCTTAGCGCAGAAAACAAATCACTCTTTGTCCTTGAACTCGCCGAGTGATTTTCAAATCTGCACTCACATGACGCGGAATGAGCGATATTCCGTTGGGCCAAAAAGGGCACCCTGCTCGTTGCGAAGTCGCAAAACACAATACTACAGCTCTATCTGTACATCATCTTTGAACTAGAACCGGCCATTCTATCAATAGGTCTGTCAGCGATTCTCTTTTTTATCTTTATTTGAGTTTCATTATCCTGTCGGAGGACAACGACCACAATTGGTAGGAAGTTAATTGCTCGTCCCTTTTTATATCCTCATCTTTTCCTCTGCTTGAAATAGAAATATTAACTCTTCAAGTGATAAAGGCTTTTCAGTGTTTCCCAAGGCCTTAACTCATCCCAGTTAACCATTACCTTAGAGTAGAGGGGCGTGGAACTGTGCAACACTATGGTCAAAATTGCCGCACACAATTCCCAAATCCAAAAGAACGGCTCGAAGGAAATTGATGACCAAGGACATTTAAGAATTAATGAGACGAAGAGGGTATAAAGGCACAAATCCAGAAGAATCTACATTTCATGAACCAGAGATCTGAATAAAATCTAATAAAGCAAAAGATCAGTGGATAAATGAATAATGTGGTGAGGTAAAGGAAATCATAAATGGAAAGAATGTTTTATATGATAAAAAAGCACGCAAGACAAAGGCTATAAAATTAGTAGTGACATAAAAAGTGGGATAAAATTATTGCATTGGGGACAGCGGATGTCCTGAAGTAGTATGAATAGTAATTGAACTGTAGAATAACGAAGACCCTGGTTCTGCTCAAGACGCCACCCTGGAGGGTACTACCTTTGACTATTCGTCTCCTCGCCTCTGCTGAAAAAGCTTCTACAGCGCAGGGGGTATTGCCTTCGGCCTTTTCGCAGCACACTCCGCGTCACGCTGGAACCGTACCAGTGTATACGGATGGCTCTAATTCCTAAGAAGGGGGTGGTTTCAACGAAGTATCCCCTCCTGTTTGAAGTCAGCAGGGCTCATCCAGGCGCCGCATCTGTCTTCATGGCCGAGCTGGTTGCAATAAATCACTCAGTAGGGCAGATAACGTAACTTGCCCGTTTCGGAGAAAGGATTGTGATTTTTAGCAACTCACAAAGCGCCATGAGTGCTCTTTGAGCTTAAGAATCTCTACATCCCTTAGTTCATGAAATCCATGACACCACGATTTTAGCGATCCGGGTGGATGTCGAGATTATCTTCTGCTTGGTTCCTGGACATGTAGGAATTGCGGGTTATGATGGCGCCAAAGAGTCTGGGAAAACTGAGATCAGACCAGCGTTTCGCTCTTCTTCATCCCGATTATATGGCTTTAGGAGGCGGCTGGCCTCCTCCACTTTATTTAACTCTTTATTGTATGTAGATCGCATGTTCCTGCGTAAAAGGGTGGCGGGTCTACCATCGAGGCCGGAGCAAGCTTCCTTCTTTCTGCTTTTTTGCTTATCTTCTTTTTTGCCTGTTTTGCTTTTTATCTTTTTTATTTGTTATTCAAATGTTATTACTCGTTTTTTAATCTCACCTAGTATTAGGCTGTAGCGCGAGAACGGCAACCCCTGCCCTAGTACGCAGTCTTCAGATGGCCTCTCAAAATTTAAAAAAAATAATACTGACGAAGGCAGACCAGCAGCATAGTAAGACAGATAACCTGAATTTCGCTGATATATAAAAAAACGTAGCGAAAATTATAATACAAGAAATCAAAGAGAAAAAAGCAACAGGGAAAGATAAGATCAAGATCGAAAAGTTGAAGGCTTAGAGATTTTGTAAGTGATAAGATGACAACACTATCGAATTAAATTTAGCACAGAAAATAACCATCTCTAGTCAACTAGCTACGATATGTAATATCAAGGCTCGTATTAAATATAATCAGGACCAAAATAAATACCCAAATATCACATATGAAACGTGGTTTTCAAAAGAGGAAAAAGAGACAGACAGTGTTATTTTTGTGCTGAGGATAATGTCAGAAAGGGTAAAATCGCTCTCTCTCACTCTTTTATTCTTTGTTTGTAGATAACTATGCTTATAATATGAAACACCTGAATTCGATATTAATAACTTATGCGACATTATTATTTTCTTGCTAAAAGAAAGAAAACTGAGGCATTTTCACCCGCGGAATTGTGAGGGAAGAAACTGAAAAATGAAGTCAAAATGTAGTTTATTAGAAGCAACAAAATTAGTGAGAAAGTGCATAGATGACATTGATTGTTATCGCGAAACATATCAACCCGAAAAATACAGATAATTATTTAGGTATGTTATAAAAAAAAATTGCACATGCAAATTAAAGGTAACCTCTACAAATTTTATATCTATATCTATATATAAGGCTGATTGTAGTTATTAAAAGTGCTGCTTTAAAAGCTCTTTTTTTAATCATCTTTTTAGGCTGAAGGATTGAATAAAAGGGCTGCGTAGCGTTACTCTTAGAAAGAAAGGAAACATTGCTTCGAATCGCGTTGCTGTTCCAAATTGATATTTTTTCCTGTTTTTTTTTCCTCTTTAAACTCTTTAGATAATTTTAAATGGAAATCCCTTGATGTTGCGAGTTATTTTTAGATGAAGTTTTCTTTATTGGCAGCGTTTTTATTTTTAACCCGAAAACCATTTAAACTTTTTAAAAGGTGATGCATTTTTTTCCCTCGAATAAAATTTAGATTTTGCCTTTATCTTCTGACATTTTTATGCTTAAAATGTTCTACAATTGTCTTAAGCCATAAAAAAATAAATCAAGATATCTTCGATTTTTTTGTGGCTTTGTTTTTTGGCGCTTGACTTAGTTAGTTTGGTATTTTGGCTTCGTTTGTTTGCCATTCATTGATCATAAAATTAACCTCAGAAAATGAAAAAATTAAAAATTAAGAATTAGTTTTAATTAAATTCCACTTCCTCCTTATGTTATCATATCCTTGATACTGTCTAGTAATGGATGGATGGATGGATTATTTACGAGTCCCTTGGTGTTCACTGCGAGGTGATTGCATCGTAATTCGTTTTGTAGTGAAAAGAAAAGGTTTAATAATAAAAAAAAATTAAAGATGAGATATAAAAGTTGTATATGATACTGCCTAGTACTGGGGGAGTTCGCTCAACCTGACCTGAGAAGTTTGATCTTACGAGGGCTTTACATAATTTGCTTCTATTCAATCTCGATATTTTCTTTATCCTTTATAATTAGTCTTAATACCACAAATGATTTGTTTAGAACCTTTAGCGCCCTCTTTCGCTCGTTGCTGAGCTTAAACAGGCGCGAAAAAGAGTGGGAGATTTAGAAGAGGTACAAAAAATAATGCAAAAGATAATTTCTCTTGCGGCAAAGGGAGGGGGGGGGGCCATGATGCTACTCCAGGTTTCAAATGTACCTGCGGTACACTATCCGACCTCTTGCGGGGAATAACAACGAACAAACAAATGACCGTTCATGCATATGAGAAGGTCAGAAATGATTAAAACTCCAAATTGAGAGGTGTATAGGTAAGTATGTGGGAGAGAGAATATATCTTACCATGTAGGTATCTATAAGGCTGCCCAACATTTCTCGCATGGTGAAAACTGGTTTCGACGTCGGAGCCCCCCGACACGCAGGGCTAAAGAAATAGAGAGACCTTCCGTTCACTTTCGTCCTGTCAAGCAAAAAGGGAAAGTTATATTTTTTACTCACCTTTCCTTTCTTTTTTTTATCTCGCTATTTTATTCCCTATTGTTTTCTCTCATACACAAACGCAAACAGCTTTACAAGCATTTCTATATTTTTGACTCATTATTTCCAACAAAAATAGTGGTTAAAAAAGACGTTCTATTTTTACAAAATGAGTAAAATGGCGCAATGAACATCAAATCATTAGCGAAGATCAAAGAGTTGGCTTAGATCTTAAAAGTGATATTTTATTCCTATTCGGCGATAACAAGGGGAAATTAATTTTAACCCCCAAACCTCCCTTTGTCACAGTATTGGCTGCTATCTTGCTATCAAAAGAAGAATTTAATTTAATTGAATCAGAGATTAATCCAGAAAGATAAACGCGAACTGGTAGTATCCGTTGATACTGGCTCTGATCGCTGACGTTTTAAAAATATAGTCTATTTAAATGTAAGTACAAAATATTTTCAAAAGAAAAAGATCAAATGTACATGAAATTTCGAAGCGCTAACTTAGTTCTTGAATATTCGAAAGTTCTGTTTAGGATCCCTAAGACGACCTCTGCTTTCACTATTAAGGAACAATTTATCAATGGATTCATGAACTAAACACGAGCGAGAAAATTTAAACACGATTCACAGAGAAGATAAATCGGTAAAAAAGATAAATGAATAACGAACAAAGTAAAAAGTACTTAAAATTTTATTTAAATGACCTTTGCGGGAACATTTTTTTGTTTTTTCATTATTAGGCAAGAAATTAATTTGCCTATATTTTTTTTAAATTATAAAAGATGGACGCTACCAACATTAGAATTTCATTTCAGAATTACAAATGGAGGCATTAGCATTTCATTTCCGAATTATAAATGTAAACAGAAGTATAGAGATAAAAAAGGTGGATAAATAGAACACTAATTATCAAAAGGTTTAATAGGACAGACTGCAATATTGAGAGTACAGATGAATATTTTGGTATGTTATGCGACCTAATCTTCTATAGACGGGTTTTAAAGAAATTAGAGGAAATGGAAGAATGAGCTAACTAATCGATGAACATGAGATTCCGCTGGCTCATGTACCATCATGGGGATAATGGACCATAGAACTTACCGTGCTAGCCTATTCGACCGGTAGGAACACTGGAGTAGAAAAGGAAACTCGCCCGAGCTCATTGAAAGTCAGAAGGATCCTAGTTTACATCTTCTAAAATTTACACACTCAAGACTAAGCAAGCAACATGAGGGAAAAGCCTTATAAAATACCCATGTACAAAATAATACAACGATTTGAGTCCATAGTACAAGGATACATACTTATGACTGAAGATGACATGTTCTGTGGTAATGTGCCTCGGCACGAGTCGGGAAAGGAGTTGAAAATCATAAGGAGAAATGTTGAAAAGTGAAGTGGGAGGCTTCAGTGAATGAACCATTTCTTCTTCTTCCTCCTTTCTTTGGGTCTGCTGGTTCATAGACTGACCCCCTAAAGAGAAGCTTGCGCCAGGGCTGGGCGTTTCCTGATGCCTTTCGCTTCCTTTGTCCCTGGGGCTTAGTTTTAGGGTGAACTCTTCATTACTGACTGCATAGTCACTTGGAGATGGCTCTATGTGACTTAAGACAGGATCAAATATCGGCGATCGTTCCGACTGCGATGATGGGGAACCAACGCCGGCATTCGTCGACTGGGAACTGGTTGGCAGGGGACAAACTCCAAACATAGTTGAGTCGGTTTTCTGAAAATATATAAGACGAGTTGTCAGCCGAAAATACTAATTAAATTTAGAACTTTTTTAAGTTCACCAACAAAAATAGGTAATTGATCCGAATAGTGAGAATCCTCTGTTGCTCTCAAAAGTCAACCGCTGAGAAACAGAAAATTTGTTTTACTATTTGCATAACAATCTAAGTATCGATGGTCTACACCTATATAGCTGTCAAAATATTTTCGAATAAAAAATTATAATCAAACAGATTTCGCTGAATTCCACCCATATATGTCCATAGTCAATTTTTATAAATTATCATCAGTGTTAAAAGTTGATTTCGAGCACAATCTTTCAAAGCAGTTGATTTTTTAAATCTTTCAACTAACATCATTGACTAATGCTCTATTTCAGATTATTTCCTTGTGCCAATGACGAAAAATGCGTCCGTTTCAGCTGTCATATTACAATGTTTATTTACAATGTGTAACTTTATGTTTTAACAAATCACCCTTTAAGCTGTTAGCTCCCAAAATAGCACGAGACATAATATTATCATTGGAACGATTTACTCTAGATATGTAAGAAAAATAAGCGTATTTTCCTTTTTTTTCATATAGAAAATTAATAACTTCTAATGATTATAAAAAATCTATTTCTGAGTGAGAAACATCTACTTCATCTTGGTAAAATTCGTGTCAAATCTACCTAAGTGAACGTCTCTTTCTTTTTTGCAAAATAAAGTTCTACATATTTGTAAGGAGTTTTGGAGTGAGCACTATAACACAAGGTAAATATACTTAAAATATTTCAGTACTAAAATACAAATATCTTATGTCGTTTCTTCTATCAACGTGTACTGCTTTGTTCCATTACAAAACTGTTATTCATTTCGCTATTGCGATCATCCGTGATGGGTTCTTATCCATGTATTTCTTCCATAATTCCTTTGGATTATTTCTAATGTGAATCGTTACATGTTTCTTAGATGTCTTCAGTTTGTGCATGATTTTTTGTAGTCATAGTTGCGCTTATAAAAGTTAAGACTAGCATGATTCACTGATTGAATACTTTGCGATTTAATTATATAGACTTTATCACATCTAAAGATGCAACTAAGTTGTACTACGGCCCCCTAGCCTATTTTTTTTTCTTTTACTGATTTCCTTTCCTATGCTAACATTGTGAGGTCACAAGCTATCCTAAGCATACGTATTCTTGTACCTGCTCTAAAACTATCTACTGCAAAAGTAATTATCATTTTTTTTCGTCTTTGAATAGTTAATTTTTAGTATTGTTAGGTTGGTTTAATTATATTTGTTCCATTGTGTTCTTTTGTTATTTATTTATCCCCAGTGAGGAAGCTAGACAAAAAACAAAAAGGTATTTGTCTTCACATTTCTAAGTAAGGAAATGTCTTTTTATTTAAGATTAAACCACTTCTACCAGTGCCTATGTACATTTGAAGGAATGTGGAAATGAGAATGAAAGAGAACCAGAAAAAGAGGAGCTGAAAAAATGAGGAAACAGACGTCAATGATGGTTGAAACCATTTAAATAAAAAAAAATAGTACTTAATTCTTATACAGAGAGAAATGATTTTAAATGTCAAAAAACCTTTGCATAAAACATCTTCCCTTACGATCCTGCCGTAAATCCTTTTAGCGTAGTATGAGTGTTACATTTTCTTCTATTAGCCACAGTGATTAGCGCTAAACAAACTAAAAGCTTGACTTTAAAATGGAACAAGAAGATAGCGCGTTAATATTACACTTTTATCAACTCAAAACTTTCAAGAACACTATAAATAGTTGGGAAAGAGCAAAGTTAAATATACATATTAGATTCAAAGTTTAATAAATAACGAAAAGGATTAATAGGCTAAATATTAACTAATTATCTTTTTGCAAGGATTTAAGACTAAATATTTAAATATATGTGTTTAGCAGCATTTTCGAGTGTCGATTACGTTAGGAAAGGAATAAAATTACAATTTTACTATGGGATTTTCTTTGAAATGAGGCAGAAAAAGATGTGGGACCGGAAATACAGGGAAATTGGTAATTTATTCGGAAAAATTACTAAATTATAGTCGACTAAGAAACTCTGTTAATAAGCAATTGTTTCATATAAGAGGGAACTTTGTTGGTTCTTAATGTGACCAAAAGAAATAAACACATGATTGTCTAAACTTCGTCTAAAAAGCAATCATGTCCATTGAAAGTTGGGCATTCTATGTACACGAACAAGAAAGAGTATCATCCGAAATAATAATACTTTTATTCCATCTGTTTTAGTGAAAAGACCGTCATCATATTTACTTTTCACGGAGATGGAAAATAAAAGCCTAATAATAAAACGCTAAAGGAAGAAAGTAAAAATTGAAGAAACTAAAAATGCAAAACCTCGGCAACCAAATCTAATAAATGGAAGGCCTTTGACTTTTTGTCTCGATCAGGTTTCATCATTTTCTCGATAATCTGCTCACAAAAAGAGCCGTTGTTAGGAAAATTGACAAAAAAAATGGTTAAACGAAATAAAATTTGAATTATCTCCTTTTCATATATATATATATATATATATATATATATATATATATATATATATATATATATATATATATATAGCAATGGGTGTGTCTGTGTAGTGGGAACCCCCTTTATGTTTGCAAATCCTCAGCTTTAATTGTAGCGTAGTTTTACCTACGTAGTGAGTTTGGCAATTCGCACACATAAATTGATAAACAAGTGAGGACCTGAGTAACAAGGGTAGTTTCTCCTTATGAGACAAGTAGGTTTTAAGAGAGACAGTATTAATTGGTATACAGTAGAATTTGATTTGTGGATAAAGTTTAGATAATAAATGTTGCAGGTCTAAGATGAGTTTGTTGGTCAGCGAGCTTATGTAGGGTATTTTGAGATACATTTTCTATTTTGATAAATTAAATTTGACGAGAGGAATCACGTGAATTTTATTTAGGAAACTTTTAATCAAGTGTGATCATCTTCACCAGAAGAAGAACTTCAACGTCATTCTCAAACATACTTATGAATTCAAAGGTATCGTTAATTGAATTATCCCCTTCCCTAACTTCACCAGTTTATCTGTAAACTATAATTCCCATCCAGAGCACATAACATCGAGGAGTAGAAGTGCTAAATTCAGTGTTTAATTCAATAATAATATTCTATTCGTTCTGTCGGCTGCCATTAACACCCAAGCAACTTAGTGAGTAAATTTTAAGTAATCCCCTCAACATTTTTGAAGACTTATTTATTCAGTGCAAGATTAACTCTATTTATATTTATATACGCTTTTGCTTATTTCAAATTCATTTACATTAAAGACTATTTTTGTATCTATGTGTCTAACTATTTTGGACGATCATTTGGCAATTATTAAGCAATCCACTCAGCTTAAATCTCAATATTACGCCGATCCATCCATGATTGGCTTTTACTGAGTGAGGACACACTCAGGGGATTATGATCTTAGTTTTGATCAATAGGGTACGCACCGGAGTAATTGTTATTCACCAGAAGTAGCTACGGTAGGTGTATTGGATACGCTTCACCTCCACTTCACCTCGGTGCGGTAATAAAATATATGTCCAGGAAGTGGGACTGGGATTACCCACTCACTAAACCTCGACATATATATATATATATATATATATATATATATATATATATATATATATATATATATATATATATATATATATATATATATATATATATACTCGTAGATAGTAGAAATATGAAGAAATATGCGATGGTTACAAACATTTAATTCTCCGGCCGTTTCGGTCATTAACGATGACCATCATTAGCAAATTCTAAATACAAAGAATTATCTTTTAAGAATAACTAAACACAGCAATAAAAAAACAGGACAGGAGTCGAAAACGATAACCGAAAGCAAGAAGTTAAAGTAAAATATATAATCCTAAACCGTTGAAAGCAAATGGGTGAAAATCTATTAAAAAGAATTTGTTTAATATTATAAAAAATAACTAAAGTAAATAATAATCCCATGAGTTTAAAATATCCCTTACAAATATGAATTAAATTCCTATTGAAATACAAAAGCTATAAACTATAGCAATAAAGTCGAAAGTAGGAGATGAAGAAATCGATTAATAAGACTGACAAATAAAAGAGAAAGTTAAAATCTTGTAGTTTTCCTTTCTCCCTTACATATTTAAATTTTTAATAATTAATAAATAACGGCAATTAGCTCAAATATTTTCTTTATTTGGATATATTAACATGGATTGACATTGGTTAAGATGTCTAGATTCAGGCATTTGCCTTCGGATATATATATATATATATATATATATATATATATATATATATATATATATATATATATATATATATATTATATTATATATATATACAGGGTGACCACCATAAAAAAGGCCTTCACACACTTTTTGTGATATATCCTTCATTCATTCGCTAATCACCCTTACTTTGCAGGACATGACAGAAGCAACGCCTGTGAACACAACTTGATCTCAATGGGAGCTCGAGCAAAGAATATACTGCGTCAAACATTACTACCACACAGGCTCGTTTAAGAAAATGCAGAACACTTTTGTGAATCAGTCAAATGTGAAAATGACCCCCCCTCCTCCAAGAGCAGATTTCATGACTGGGTGGACCACTTCGAGAACTATGGGACAGTGGAGAACCTCAATACAGCTAGTGGCAACCGTGCAAACCATTCAGGACGCCCCAGGAAGCGTACAGCTGAGCTGGTCGAGAGCGTGAGAGAGTCAGTTCAGCAGATTCTAAAACGCTTTGTGCGAAGCGCACTCAGTCCCTCGGTATATCCCGTGAGACTTGCAGGAGAGTGATAGTAATGGATGTAAAGGCCTACCCATACATAATACAGACGAAGCAGACCCTAACAGCCTCAGACAAGGAGCTGAGAAAGGCTATGGCAGCAAAGATACTGGAGAAGATTCAGGAGACCCAAACTTTCCTTAACCTTCCTTGGACCTCAGATGAAACTCACTTCCATCTTGAAGGAAAGGTAAACTCGAAGACAAATGTCTTCTGGGAAACCTCCAGACCAAACGAGGTAGCCCACAAGCTCCTACACTCCCCTAAGTGCACGGTATATACTGCAATCTCAGCCAGAGGCATCATCGGACCATTCTTCTTTAATGAATCTGGTGAGACAGTGGCAGTCACCAAGGAACGGTATGTTGAGGTGCTCAAAACCTTCAATAAGGAGCTGCAAACTATGTTCCTGTTTCTTATGGGAAAGTTCTGGTTTCAGCAAGATGGAGCAAGCTCTCACATCTCAAACCTGTCCCGAGATTGGCTGAAAGAGAACTTTGGTGGCCGTGTGATCAGTCTCAAGACTGATTTTGAGTGGGCACCTCACAGCCCAGACCTTATCTCCCCCCCCCGCCTGATTCTTTTTCTCTGGGGCTACCTTAAAGACAGAATGTACGCAGAGAGAATCCAGGACCATCACAGGACTCAAGGAAGCCATCAGAGAGGAGATTAGAGACATTAGTCGGTCGGTTTGTGAGGACGTCATGGACAACTTTGTGCTGCGCCTCAAGAAATGCAGAGCGAAATGGCGGTCATTTTTAACACGTGCTCTAGAATAAAGAAGAAAAGTCCAAAGACTCTCATGTTTTGGATATGATGTTTTTAAACACGATAAACTAGTTATCTCCAAAGTTTCATTCAATCCTTGCAGAAAATTAAGAAATGAGGCATATATGAAATGAAAAACTCACAAAGTAGCACGTAAGGTTCGAAATGAATGCAATGTCTCCCAGGAAAAATGAAAAGATACTTCCAAGTACTTTCGAACTTTATTCAGTTCATTCTCAAGGATAATTACAAGAGAAAATAATATAAAAAGGGTATATATAAGCTAATACTTGGAAAGTACTTGGAAGCACCTTTTAATTTTTCCCGAGGGACATTGCATTCCATTCATATATATATATATATATATATATATATATATATATATATATATATATATATATATATATATATATATATATATATATATATATATATATATCCGAAGGCAATTAATTGACCGAATCTAGATATCTTAATCATTGTATGTGAAAGTAAGAAACCACAATATATGGTACCAATTTATTGTAAAACCTAGTTTTGACCTGGACATTCGTCATCTGCAGTCGCTGAAAACTAATCAATGCAGAGATGCTAAACCTAAGGACTACTCACAAATTTATAAAGGCGGAATTTAGTCAGGAAGATTACCGGTACGAAAGGCAATTTTGAGCAAAGGTCGGAAGAGTCTCTGTACTTCTTTGAAGATATATGTATATATATATATATATATATATATATATATATATATATATATATATATATATATATATATATCAATAAAAATGCAAAGAAAGGAAAGATAGACGGAATAATCTCTCTTCGAAAAAAGATTTTTTTCTAAATGCGAAAAAATCCACGCACTGGTGAGGATCAAACCATATACACTGAGGCAGTGAGAAGCCGCTTCGATCTCAATTAAAGCAAACATTTAAACCACTCGGCTACGCAGGAGAGAAAAATTATCTGCACTAGACAAGCTTTTGAGGCATGCTTCACTAAATCGATTAAGACTTTCAACTAGAGAGATTGATTGGGAATTCAAAAGACAAACAGGGAATATAGTTTAGTATGCGGCTAAAATACAATGTATATATCTCATGAACGCGAGAGAGTGATAAAAATATATCTGTCAAACTGCAAATAAAGAAAAGTTAAACGCAATATTTTTTTCTTCAGGGAGATATTTTTTTCCTATTTGTGAAAAAAATCGTGATAGGGCAAATATCAAACCAAGCAGATTGAGGCAGCTAGCAACCGCTTTGATCACAATGAAAGCAAACCTTTCAGCCACTTGGCTAGGCGAGACAACATAAATTTTCTAATAACAAAATTTTATGGCATGCTTCGCCAGCTTGATTGGGACTATCAACCTGGCATCTGTTAGAGATTCAGAGGCTAGCTGATCGCTGGAAAAAGTTCGTCGAGAATGATAAAAATTCTTGAATAATACCTGTAACAAGCCTCTCATACAAAAATCATATTACTGACGTAAAACACCATATCTTCAGCTGTTATCGTAGGCCTTCTGCATGTCGAAGAACACCCGTAACACTTGATGCCTGGAGTAAAAAGCCCGTCAAACGGAGTCCTCCAAACGAATGAGGTGGTCAAGAGTACTACAGCCGCTGCGAAAACCACATGAAATGGAGAGAGGAGCGCGTTGGACTCCAAAAACCAAGTGAGGCGAACTTAAACCATCTTCTCGAAATAAATACTTAGGTAGATCGTAAGAGCAATCGGGTGATAGTGACTGGGGTCCAAACCGTCCCTACTGGGCTTGAGAAAGGGTAGAACAACCTCTTTGCGCCAGGAGAACCTCTACAACCCAAAGCAGGTTGTAGAGGTCAACCAAAAAATATCTATAAATGGGGATGGAGACGACGGAAAAAGTCGTAGTGGATGCAATCATCACCGGAAGAGGTGGAGCCATAGTGAGAGAAAGCATCCCACAGATCATAGATGGAAAAGAGAGCATTATAAAAGTAGGTGGCGCACGTGGTAAAATCTAAAAGGCGATTCTCTATAGCTGCCTTATACTCGAGAAACCGTCGATGATAGCTACCAGTGCTACTCACAAAAGCAAAATGGTCAGCCAAAGCTTCGCTGACCAACCGGGCATCCGACACATCCAAGTTTCCGATATCCAGAGTCGGGATGGCATGATTAGCGTAGCGACCACGAATCTTATTGACCCGCTTCTAAACACGAGTCAACGACGTAGACGAAGAGATGGAAGATACGTACCGGCGCTAAATCTCAAGGCGGGCACGACGTAAGGTCTTCTGGCAGATGGTACGAGCCCTATTCGAGACGGTCGGGTTCCGCCTATAACGGGAATGGGTCAACTTATAAGCAGAAATAGCCAACGAGAAATCTCTCTTACGCAGAACAAAGAGCTCAGCAGCCTCGAAAATATGAGTGGTAAAATATGAGACCGCTGAATCTACGGTATCGAAGGAACCTAGGGCAGCATCGGTACTGGAAGCCTCCTGGAGCCCAACTCAATTTCATTGCCGCAGATCCCAGCGAGGAAAGGCACAAACCAGGAAGGGCCGCTGACAGGACGATCGGGAAGTGATCACTCCTGGAAAGGTCGTCCCGAATCGACCACCGGAAATCGAGGAAAAAGTCGGGCGAACATAAAGACAAGTCTACAACACTAAAAGAATCCGTATGAACATGGTAAGAAGTAAAATCGCCGGAATTTAAAAGATAAAGGAAATCATAAAATAAGAGGGACTCAACCACTTCGCCCCAAGGAATACGGGCAGTATCACCCCAATATGGGTGGCGAGCATTGAAATCACCAAATAATAAAAACGGAGTAGGCAACTGACTTGTGAGCTGTAAAAGGTCAGACCGATGTAAATTAAAATCCGGGGGGGTGTACACAGAACAAACAGTTAAAAGCTTAGAAATAAAAACCCTCGCAGTAACAGCCTGCAAGGTAGTACGAAGTGGAATTGGTGCAGAAAATTAAAAGAGAAGCACCAACATGGGACACGCCCCCGGCCGGGTGGATGGAATTAAACACCCGGAAGTGTGCAAGTGCCCATAAAAGACGAGCCCCAAGCTTATTTTCTTGCAAACAGACCACCAAAAGCCAA